>CAWUFW010003376.1:1085000-1685000 GCA_963921515.1 Calotriton arnoldi
GGGCCAGCCAGAGTCCTTCAGGGACTGACAGGTACATCAGGAGAGGAGGACTTCAGTCTGCAGTCTGATAGCTGTGTCATTGGTGACCAAACAGAATATGACCGTCCATGTCGAGGTCAGAGGTGAGTGTCGCAGAGTGCATCGGGGGACAGTGGAAGGTGATGATGCAGAGGGCAGAACCAAGCAGAAACAGGCCACATGGCGAAGATGAATGCGCCTGCGTCCTCCTGATCACAAGGGTGGGTTCATCCGCATCTTCGTCCTCTGCTGTTGCATGTGCCTCACATGTGGGTGGTGGTGTACTGTCCCCAACACTGTGTGGCACAGACACATCAGGGGCTGGAGATGTGGATGGGGTGGTAGCAGCAGCATGCATCAGCGCCAGGCCTTGTGGCAGGAATGCCATGAGGAAGGTCTTCAGGGCATTGAGGGACCCAGCTACCTCTCACTGGTGTGCAGCCGTGGCAGCCGCACTTTCCGCCTGCGTCCACTCCATGTTCTCCATGATCCTCCGCATGTGTCCCAACTCCCGGGCGAGATCGCTGGAGGAACTCTGGCTAGACAGTCGTTCTTGTCGCAGAGGCAGGACTCTGGCGATGTCAGCCATGGTCCGTTGGAGAGCATGGAGCGGACTGTGGGCGTCCGTTAGGGACTGTGAGTGGTCCCTGATGGGACTCAGACACCCACGTATGGCATCTAGTTTGGCTGCCATGCGGTCGAACCCCACCTGCACCTGTTCAGCCAACTTCTCCTGGCACCCCAACACATGGCGTTGGAAGGCCATGTGTTCGTCGTGGGGGTACTGGGAGGCAGCCGTGGTGGTGGGTGCTGCCTGCTGTGCGTACTGTGCAGGTGGGGGGGGGGCGCCTCGTGGCAGCTGGGTTGCCCTGATCCTGGAAGTGGGTTGCGGAGGCTCTCCACGAGCTGTTCGAGGGCGTCTGAGTCGAAGGTGTGGTGGTCCTCTTCGTCATCAGAGAAGGGAGGTTCGGACTGCTCTGCAGGAGGTGTTGGATTTCCCCCTGCAATGTGAAGAGGAGATGCAGTTTGACATTGTGTACACATGTATGTTGACGCATTGTACATGTCTGCATTCAGACTGCATGACAGTGTACATTGTGACTGTTTGGGGGAAGCTGCCTATTTGATGCGGGACAGTGGACATTCCGACTACATCACGGATGTGAGTTTGTACTTGTACATTGTCTGCTCACATTTCCCTGCAGTGCCATATGTGATTGGCCAGTTTCTACGCACATGCGGCACCTGTTGTGTCCTCTGTTCTGTTGAGGACGTGTTGCGGTTTGTACCACCTCGTTGTCAATGTTGATGTGCTCTGCATGTTATGTGTGTGTGCCGCATTTTGGGGGAGTCGCCCCTGCAGCTCTGATTTAGCTGCCCTCCTCCCTTCTATGCGGTGTGCCTCTGGGTTCTGTGCTTCTGCAGTGCTGAGATGTTGCATACCTGTGTGCATTGGTCTCTTGGTGGGAGTTGTGGGTCTGGGGCATGGTTTGTCCGCAGGTGTGCTATGCTTAATTGTGCATGTGTGCCATTGTGCCCATCTCCCCCCGTCCCCGGTGGTTACTCACCCTGTTGCTATTGTGTCCGGTCATGTTGAGCAGTGTCCGGTCCCCCGACTCCTGCCACCATTTCATCCATCTCATCCAGCTCCTCCTGTGGCGCAGAGCTCCCACCTCCAGTCTGCATTGCTGCTAAGGGTGGGCGTAGTTGGCGGAGTACTACTACGTGGAATTCCACAAATTTGAACAATAACTCTCCGTCTCCTGCTTAATAAAACAGAGACCTCATATACTTTTGGTAAATTAACAAGTATCTCTGTCTTTATATGCTAAAATGCATATAGTCATTTCACAAAAGTGAAAATGTAAATTTAGCAAGCAGTGAGAGAGGTGATGATTTTGAGATCCTCCCTAACCTAGGGAGAAAACTAAGCAGATGCCTTGAAAACAAAGACCACATCTTGCTGAACGATTCGGTGGTGGTCCCATCTTCTTAGGACCACCCCAAGCACAGTTATGGGCAAAAATACAATCCCAACCAAAGGCCCTGCAAAGCATTATGGGACGAGATTAGCAGTGGGCAGTGAATATTATAGTATCCAATATCAAAATAATTCTACAAAGAGCTGCAGTTCAACTCGTCGTTACTAGGTGTCCCTCACGAGTCAAATGCAAAAGCATTGAAATTATTACATCAAGCTGCAGTTCCACTAGTCGTTACTAGATGTCCCTCACGAGTCAAATGCAAAAGCATTGAAAACCTTTCATGAAGCTGCAGTTTCGCAACGACTAGTTGAACTGCAGCTCTTTGTAGAATTTATAGTATTAGCTCTCAGCTCAGGGTTTCAATGCTCATTTGACTCGTGAGGGACACCTAGTAACGACTAGTGGAACTGCAGCCGAATTGCGGTGCTTGCCCCTCGCTTCTGGAACGCCCTTCCCCTTGATGTCAGATCCTGTACTAACCTCCCGAGATTCAGGAATCTCCTCAAGACATGGCTGTTCACTCAGGCATTTGAATAACTCACCAGGACTCAGGCCATTCCTATATACAGCGCCAAGAAACCAACCGGTGTATGTGCGCTCTACAAATAATTTTAAAATAACATAACATCACCCTCAGTCACACCTACTTATCTTCAGCTGTTCTTCATAAGGACATGGCCGCTTAGACATCGGTGCACTAAACGAAGCTAAAAAACACATTAAGGACAGTTTCTCTTGAAGGTGTAACATAACAGGCATGTTTAAGGAGCGCACGTTCATGCCGGAGGACGTCTCTTGGCACTATTGACAGATAGTAGATGTTTATTGTTACCCACCTCAATAGTACTCATTTTATCAACCTCGTAAGGATAAAAGGCTCAGTGGACCTGCTGGATAGAACATGTGACAGTGGGTTCAGACTCTAATCGTGGAGTGGATTTGTTAGTCTAACAAGCCACCAGACCCGGCGCAGTGCACGGTGTCCTACCAGTATACTGTCCCATTTATTAGAAATTGCCGTCCTGCCTTTTTATGTAACTGTTCTCCCTCCAACATGATACTCCGTACACTCACATCCAAGAGCACATATAAGACTGAACTCCTGACATTCATTACTCTATAGTGTGAGCTATCAGTGTCCAGTACAATGTGTAACACATCATCACAAGCTGAATCAAGCGCAGGCCTATCATGGAACCATGTGGAAAGTCGATGGACTGTCGAAAGCGCCTTGAGGAAGTACCTGTGGTAGAATGGGTGCTACATTCATGAATAACTAAGACCCAATATACTGACATTTTACTACGTACTGAATTTATGGTAGAAATGCTTCATAAGTAATCACTAAATTTTATACAATAACTGATTTACCATATAGCAAGCACCTCCTGCCACACCTCTGCCGTTTTTAATTAAGTACTGTAAATAACAGCTTTTACCGTCACCAAAATCGATAGGACTAAATTTACAGACCTCAGACATACACAAGGCTGGATTAGCTTTGGCTAATGAGTTGCAGATGTCAGTACCAAGCATTTAACAAACAGAGACACTTCACAAATAAGCAGGAACTATTAAAAAATATAACACTATAAAATAGGGTACAGAAATATGAAAATACCTATAGGCAGCTACTGCTATGTAGAGACATAGAAGACGCACTAACGGCGCAGGTCAGCAGTCTTTCTTCTAGGCCCACTCCCACCCTCGTCGCCATTTTCATAATCTCTGACTTCAGTTGCTTCCCACCAGCGTTAGCACTTTCTCAAATTCCCGCCCCCACCACCAGATGAGCAATCGAAATGTCCTCTTGTGGGGGCTTTGAATATTTTTTTGTTCCTGTAAGTACACAGCGCATAATGCACGTGCCCATTCGAGAAAGAAAAAACCTCAAAACGGTGTCGAGCTTAAATATTGCGCCAAGGCAATTATTTTGTCAACTGAGCCCCCCTCGCCGGTCCCTAACAGCGTGAGCGCCCAGAGTAGCAGTAATTGCCGGCAGTGGCGCTCAACTTCTCTCCGCCGTGAATGGCGATGAGAAAAGTGTTTTTTTTCTCCATAAAAGATGCGGAGATGGTACATTACTTTTTTTCTAAGAAATCCATTATATCACATTAACAGCGTTTCATCTTGTAAGCAATTTCCCAAGGTGTCCTCTCTGCTAGCCTCGCGGCGTGTATTAGCATCTGGTAACAAGGCATGGAAGCTTCTCAGAAGTGCGGTATTATTTTAGCTACAGCCGCGCTGGCACTTCAAAACATTCAGTGTGTGATGGGTCCCCTGTGAGACTGGGGCAGATACACCCCGCCAGCAGCTGGGTGGGCTCGGCAAATTATCGGAACACTACCCTGGCCGGACCCACTACCCTGGCCGGACCCCTGTCTCTTCCTTCTTCTCTGGTGTCCATATTGGTCAGACTTGTTTATAAAGTGGTCAGATTCATTTTCCGATGAACACTCCCTTATAAATTCTCTACCCGAATGTGATCTAATCACTGAGCTCAGCGGTGCCAAGTGGTTCTCGAAGATTGACCTAAAGGTGGGGGTATCACCAAATGTGCCTTCAAAACATCATCAAGACACCTAACCACTTGTCCTACCCATGTCAGCCTCCAGCGATATCAGTGCCTCTGATTGGAAATTTCCAGCACAGCCGAAGTATTCCAAAACTGCATCCAAGAAACACTCACCGGATTAAACGGCACCAAATTCGACTTCACGTCTTGCTGGAAAGATTCCGAGACAGTGGTTTAAATCTGAACAAAAAGTTAATTTTTCAGGAAAGACATTGAGTTTGTTGGGTAACAGTTTACGGCGGAATCGGTGGCACCTTACCCAACAAAAGTGGTAGGTGTACGTACAGCAGCCGCACCACGGAACATAGCTGAAGGTTGAAGTTCGAAACTTCCCCAACAAAACCTACAACTGATCTTTGAAAGCAGACACAGTTTGGTAGTCATCTGAGCAACACACGTGGCCATTCCCAAACACCAGGAAGGTCCTCTCTAGAGACAATCAAAAGAGTCTATGACCCCCAAAATCTTCTGAGTTTAAATGGACGCCATTTTCATAGTGCTGGAGTCACGCTGCTGCAGTTTCAGGTCAGAGGGCAGTGGACTGCACTGGCCTCTGTGAGCAGGGCCTGCACACCGGCCCAACAACTCTATTCCCACATTAAAAACAGAATCAATTAATGCAGTCCTGTGAGGTTGTTGACATTTCCATGTGTTTCTATATGGAGTCTGCACAAACCACACATCGCAGATACCTATTTCACCAGGGTCTGCATCGAGACCTCTTCCCTGAATTGAAAAATGTATCCTACAGTTATAGGAATATTCTGTTGAGAATGTGCACTGCGCCCAACCATGACATCCCGCAGACTGCCTGTCACACCGCCCTAAACAGGACACCAAGGAAGAAGTGGACCAAGCAAAAGAAACTTGAGAGCATCTTTATTTAATCAGCTCTGACTCCAGGCCAGAACTCATCTCCAATGATGCATTAAATATTGTGAGTGATAATGATGAAGGTCTAAGAATAGTTAAGGAGGCATGTAGAGGAATGGATGGCAGTGTCTGTTGGAATTCTTGAATTAGAGCATCGGAGGCAAAAGTGGGTCTTCAAGCGCTATACAGTGTCTGAGAGGAATTGTCAGTCCCAGAGGAAGATTTTGTACTGAGAGTAAATCACATTGTGACCCTTCACATCCTAGTTGGAGTCATGCAGATTACTCACATGGACCATCAAGGGATTGTTAAAACAAAGATGAGGCTCACACAGAAGGTCTGATTCTCAAATCTGCTTCCATTGGTAGAAGTCCTCGTGAAGAACTGCCTGCCATCCCAGGGCCACCAGATCCTCCTGCCCCTGTCGTCTCTTAGGAGGATGTTAACGTTCCCTGCTCCCAGTTGAGTGGCCATTTTGCAAGTTTACCAGATGGTCATCCTCTGTTGGTGGTTACTGATATGTACACCAAGATTGCAGAAGCGGAGATCACTCAGCCCACAACCCCTGAAGAGGAACTCCCAAAGCTGGAAGAAATGATGCCCAGCCATGGTCTCCCTGGTGAACTTTGCACTGACAATGGCCCTCCCTTTCACAGGCATGAGTTCTCCGAGTATCTCACCACGCTAAACGCTGAACACAGGATGGCAATGCCAGGATGGCCTCGAGCGAATGGCGAGGTGGAATGGTTTATGAGGACCCTGAAGAAGGTTTTGAGGACCTCTGAGCTAGAAAGGGATAGTTCTGACTGGGCCATCTATTGCAGAAGTACTCCCCACATAATAACATGAAATACTCCTGCAGTGACGCTCTTTATAAGTCATGCAGCTGAAGCAATGCGCACTCGTTGCGGCTGGAAGCCACTGGTGACAACGTGACCCAGCGGAGCTGAAAGATGCAAACGAAGGAGTCAGAAAGAAGACAAGGATACCAAGCCCCCAGTGTTTCTCTCATCATTGCGAGATGGCTGTGCGTATGTGTTTTACTCTTTCTGAGGAACATTTTTCAACCTCTTTGTTGAAAAAACTGTTTACCTGGCTCTCCCTGAAAGAGAAAAACAGACTATTTCGGATTAACACGGAGCAGTGAAACTTTCCTCAGGCTTGAGACACTGGGAGCTGCACAAAACACCGATAACGCAACTTCATCATCATCTTTATGCGCATACCAGTGGTACACATAAAAGCACATAAAAATACATGCAATTTTTAAAAATAACTTTAGTAAAATACTTTTAACAATTCATTAATATGCATCATGTTAACATTCACTGTTATGGCGTGAGGTATCGTTCCGGAGGATGAACAACAGATTTCAAGGGAAGACCTGCACACAAAATAACAAAGCAACTTTGCGTAAAACAACACGTATTAAATTCATGAAAATAAGGCGCTTCATTCACTAGTGTTTAAGAACAATATTATCAGCCACAGGAACTAGGGGGCTTATTTCTGAGCCCTTGCGTCACTTTTGCGCCACCGGTGCGTCACTGTTTGTGACGCACCAGCGGCGTAAAAAATGCGCCATGTTGCGTCATATTTACAAAGTGACGCATCTAGGTAGATGCGTCACTTTGTAAACCCCTGCGCCACATTATACCTGCGCCAGGTATAATGTATGCAGGGTGGGTGTTCTGACGCAAGTAAGCCTCGTAGAAGTGACGCAGTGAAATCTATGAGATTTCTCTGCGCCACTTCTAGGACGCAAATGCATCAGTATCTTACGCCTGCCTCACAGCAGGCAAGACTGACGCAGGCACATTTGAAATGGGACTTGCCCATGTGAAATGACCCATTGCTGAAGTTGCGTCACTTTTGTGACACACTCCAGCAATGCATCATTTTTGCGCCTACAGATACATCAGAAATACTGACGTAGCTGTAACTCCTTGCGACATGATGCGTCATACTATAAATATGACGCATCCAGCATGTCGCAAGGAGGGCGCAATGAAAAGTGACGCATCGCTGTTTTCACGCAGCGATGCGTCACTTTTCATAAATGAGGCCCTAGGGGTGTAGGAAACTGACCCAGTTGACCTCTGAAGGGGACCATTGCAGCCAAGCCAACCATCATACCTGCGGGTCACACTACCCCAGCTGGAGGGTGGAGCACCCCGTTAACAGGATGACGACACCAGGCGACTGTCACATGCCTTTAAATGGGTTCTGTGCTTTGGGCACTCGGATTTGTCACTATTTTGTTCAATTAGGTGACTCGAAAAGGTCCAAGCCAATGCCACGCTCGAATCAGTGGTGGTAAGGATTAGCATGCCATGGTTTGGTAGTAGAATAGATGCCATGGATTCTGCACATTTCACAATTGGGAAAATCCTCATCTACTCCCACACAGGACCGACATCACAGACATAACTAAATAGGGCGGGCAACATCACACCGTGTTGTCATGGTCACCCACCAAGGGACAGCAGTGGTGGATTCCTTCAAGCACTCTACCAATGTCCTTTTTCGGGGATACCGTTCCCCTTTTCGAGAAGCAGCGACAGAAAGTAATGGAGAGATTAAAGCTCTTCAGGTCATCTGGACATCTCCGCAGCCAGCATCTCGCCTTATTGAGAGGGAGGTTCTTTCACTTCTGCCTCTAGAACATCACAAAGTAAATACAGGGCCCCGTTTATTTTGCAGCCAAGCCATCTCTGGCAGTTCTCGGCAACCCTGCAGCCAGACACCATCAGGGCACACAAGACAGTGAACCTATTTAACCTATGCACCCAGGATCTGGAACAACATCCCTGTACCAATCAGGACCGCCCCAACGCTGCTCCAATTTAGCAAAAGAGTTGAGGACACACCTCTTTAAAGAACATTGCATCACAATGCATTAACCATCCTCAACCCAGCTCCTTCTCATCTTACTGAGTTTATACTTGCCTTTGACCATGTACAGCGCTCTGTTACCTTTTGGCTAGGTTGGCGCTATAGAAATACCATATACATACACATATATACATATACACCGACAGTGTTGGGCTCTGGGGTGGGGAAAGAAGACTGGTATTCCCAGAATACATGGCTGGAGCTTCAGCGTACAGAATACGTCTGGGCGTCTCTTTTTTATACTCTCCTGTCCCGCTGTCCCTGCTTCATTGTGTGGCAAACACAGAGGGCCTCATGTGCCCCTTATTCTTGGGTTTTGTGATGATAGATCAAAGGTTGACATGCCCTTGGTGACACCCTCTCCTGAAGGTGGCACCCAAGCTTTCTTTCCTGTTTCTTTTACAAGATATTTGACCAAGGAGATCACAGGTAACCTAGTTTTGACCCTGATGGCCCGGGGTTCAGCCCGGCTGGTCTAGAACTCCATCAGTGGTTATTAGCTGCTCCATTCAGGGTCCCCGTTTGCTAGGACCTTCGGCCCTAATCGATGGATGTCTGCGGTCGTTGGGGGTTCTCAACAAGCATTTTGGATTTGCGTCACTGGAGTCTGAGTGGGTGTGTGTTAGAAGGGAAACCTTTTTATGGATTGCTCGGCTTCCATTAGAGAGACGTGGCTGAAGTAGGAGTCAATTTAGGAGACTCTTGACTGATTAGAGAGATTAGATGTTAGGAAGGAGTCTATTTTTTAGGAGACTTGCTTGTATTAGACAGGCTGGAAGGCTAAGGGGGAGTCATTTCCTGAGACTGCTTGGATCTGGTTTGAGAGGTTAGATGAGAAGTAGGAGTCAATTTAGGAGACTCTTGGCTCTGATAAGAGATATCAGATGTTAGGAAGGAGTCCTTTGTAGGAGACTTGCTTGGATTAGACAGGCTGGAAGGCTAAGAAGGAGTCATTTCATGAGACTGCTTGGCTCTGTTTTGAGAACCTAGAATGTCCTCTTCCAAAAAGATTTATGGCGGTTAAAGGATGGGATGCTCGGGATGCTGTGGAGAGATCTAGTCAGATCCCTTGCTTGTAAGGCTCGATTTGCTTTACAAAATTGTTCTAATTCGTCCATTCTGGATTTTAAGTTCAATATAGTTATGATAACATACTATTTACCAGTGCTAAAAGTCAAGGTTTACCCATGCAAATTAGAGTTTCTCATTGCATTATATTTCCTTGTGACGCAAAGGAAGTGACAGCAAAAATGCTGATGGTTGCAGATTTGAAACACAAAGCTTTTAGACTGTGGAGTTTGCATCATTTGTGGTCATTATCTGGCCTCGTTTAGAGGATGGAGATAAGGGAGGTTCTGCCTAAAAAGCTAGAGCTCCTTTCCACCCTCCTTTCTGCTTCCTTTGGATTGTGGGAAACTACAGCTTTTCTGATGGCGGAGAAGCTGCCAGCTCTGCCATCAGAAACAACCTTGTGACAAGCGGATGCTGGTGAAACTCTGGTGTCAGAGGGGATTCCCATTTTAGGACAGCCCCTCTAATGCCATTTTTACAGGGGGTCTTTCTGTCGAGGGCAACCATGTCAAGCTGGACAGAAAACGTTCTGAAATGTCTCCCATATCCATCCAGAGGGCTAACATTCTTATGCTTGTCATTTTCATGTTTTCGATGAAGATTCTGATTTCTTGATTATGCTGTTGAAGAAGTGATTGATAGTGTTGCACCTGTTGGACTGCTGGGGATTGGGAGGTTCTGAGAGTGGACTGATGCAGTGATTGATTGCCTTGGACAGTGCTTTGCTTCTAATAGTCTCATTGTTGATGGTGGGTCTGTAGTAGGTGGCCTTGGTTGAGGTGATGACGGCTCCGTGTGAGATCAGAGGGATTTGATTTGAGTTGGATGAGGTTATCGGGACCTTGGCCCATCGTCATTTCTTTCCTTGTCTGCTTAGGCATGCGCTTGTCAGATAATTCTTGGGGTTACCAAATAGCTGACTGTTTGGAGTATGATGTTTTCAGTTGAGTGTTGAGTTCTACATTGATTTTCAAGGTTTTTTGCAGATGTTGACAAACATGGCGACATCTGATACTGTCTGGATTGTTTTCGATAAGTTGATGAAATATTTTTCAAAGGTGTCCCATGATAGGTCTTGGACGGAATGCATAGTGTGTTTTTCTCTCTTTGGTTGACCTTGATACAGTGGAGTGATGGGGAGGAAGGAGAAAAGGATGGCATAGCGGTTTGATTAGCACTGTGGCTTGCGCCATGTCTTTGTATGCCCAGTGCTGTTCCTTAGCCCTATCCTTGCAGTGTTCACAATATATTGCTCCACGAGACTCAGAAACAGTTGTGAGCACTCACCTGATGGTTGTTGTAGGGCTCCAAGATCCCCAGTGCCTTCCTGCATTACAGCCTGGGGCTGGTTCATGGGTTTATCACAGTCCTGTTCGGATCAGCACCCGGTAGAACCCAACTCTCAAGTGAATGCACCCTGCCTAGTGCCCGTGCCCCCACCGTTGACATCTCCCGTCCCTCTTTGGCGCTCTTCTCCTGGGTGTGCTCAGTTGTCCCAACTTTCCTGTAAGAGTTCCTCAACTTGAGCAAGATCTGCACAGGAGTTCAAGTTCCTGCTCTGTTGCCTATGGTACCAGGCACCTGAAAAAAGAAAATAAGAGGTAGTTATGCCTCGTCATGGTATTTAGCTTGTTGCCTTTCCGTTGCACACATGCTGCAACCAACATCCTAAATAAGGAAAAGTAACAAGACATTTCTTAAACCACAATACATTGACCATTCATAGGATAAACCACAACACAGTGACCATTAATAGGAGAAACCACAATGTATTGATCATTCATGGGATAAACCACAATGCATTGATCATTCATAGGATAAACCACAATGCATTGATCATTCATAGGATAAACCACAATGCATTGACTATTCATACGATAAACCACAATGCATTGATCATTCATAGGATAAACCACAACGTATCGATCATTCAAAGGATAAACCACAATGCATTGACCATTCATAGGATAAACTACAACACAGTGACCATTAATAGGAGAAACCACAATGTATTGATCATTCATGGGATAAACCACAATGCATTGATCATTCATAGGATAAACCACAATGCATTGATCATTCATAGGATAAACCACAATGCATTGACTATTCATAGGATAAACCACAATGCATTGACCATTCATAGGATAAACCACAATGCATTGACCATTCATAGGATAAACTACAATGCATTGACCATTCATAGGATAAACCACAATGCATTGACCATTCTTAGGATAAATCACAATGCATTGACCATTCATAGGAGAAACCACAATGTATTGACTATTCATAGGATAAACCACAATCATTGACCATTCATAGGATAAACCACAATCATTGACCATCCATAGGATAAACCACAATGCATTGACTAGTCATACTATAAACCACAATGTATTGACCATTCATAGGATAAACCACAATCATTGACCATTCATAGGATAAACCACAATCATTGACCATCCATAGGATAAACCACAATGCATTGACTATTCGTACTATAAACCACAATATATTGACAATTCATAGGATAAACCACAATGCATTGACCATTCATTGGATATACCACAATGCATTGACCATTCATAGGATAAACCAAAATGCATTGACCATTCATAGGATAAACCACAATGCATTGACCATTCATAGGATAAACCACAATGCATTGACCATTCATAGGATAAACCACAATGTATTGACCATCCATAGGATAAACCACAATGCATTGATCATTCATAGGATAAATCAGAACGAATTGACCATTCATAGGATTAACCACAATGCATTGTCCATTCATAGGATAAACCACAATGAATTGACCATTCATAGGATAAACCACAATGCATTGACCATTCATAGGATAAACCACAATGCATTGAACATTCATAGGATAAACCACAATCATTGACCATTCATAGGATAAACCACAATCATTGACCATCCATAGGATAAACCACAATGCATTGACTATTCATACGATAAACCACAATGTATTGACCATTCATAGGATAAACCACAATGCATTGACCATTCATAGGATAAACCACAATGCATTGATCATTTATAGGATAAACCACAATGCATTGACCGTTCATTGGATATACCACAATGCATTGACCATTCATTGGATATACCACAATGCATTGATCATTCATGGGATAAACCACAATGCATTGATCATTCATGGGATAAACCACAATGCATTGACTAGTCATAGGATAAACCACAATCATTGACCATTCATAGGATAAACCACAATGCATTGACCATTCATAGGATAAACCACAATGCATTGACCATTCATAGGATAAACCACAATGCATTGATCATTTATAGGATAAACCACAGTGTATTGACTATTCATAGGATAAACCACAATCATTGACCATTCATGGGATATTAGAGACTATCTGTATATCTAAATTTATACTCCATGCGTGAATAACTCTCGCTTATCACTGAGACTCAGCAGCCACCACCATAAGCATCCAACTAGTGATGCAAACCGTAAGCCTTTTTGAAAAACTGGCGTCTTCTGCAGGAAGGTACAAGTTCAGGATTTGGGAACACTTTGGTTATGGAGGGACTAATCCTCCTTCTGATTTTCCAATAGATATTCAGCTGAGAACAGTAGATGAACGAGGAACACTAATAACTCAGTCTGCACATTAGGACTGTAAAGTCCATTCGACGATCAGGTGATATCGGGGCTCTTAGAACTGGAAACACAGATATGCAAAAACCATGGAAGAAACACAAAAGATATCCCTTCCCTGTTCCCTCATCCAGAAGACCGACCGGCTGCTTCTCATCTGCATACAGTAGAAATATCTGGATAAGGATGAGGTAGGATACTCATCAACATGTAACACGGGTTAATGGTCTAGGGTTCTGGGGTCTGACAGCCAGTCCAGGTGTCCCTACTGTGAGTTGTGCGACAATAATAGAGTCCTGCTTCATCACCCTCCGCCTCCTACGCAAGACCTTCAAATGGATCCCCCTCGAACACAGAAAGACCGTCACTCACGCCCTGGTCACCAGCAGACTCGACTACGGAAACGCACTCTATGCCGGAATAAACAAAAACCTCACACGCAAGCTACAGAACATCCAGAACACCGCCGCAAGACTGGTCCTCAACCTGCCAAGACACTGCCACATCTCCCAGCACCTGCGCACACTCCACTGGCTCCCCATCGAAGCTAGAGTCACCTTCAAGATGCTCACCCATGCTCACAAGGCCCTCCACGACACCAGACCAGCATACCTGAACAGCCGACTCAAATTCCACGCACCCCAAAGGACCCTACGATCAGCCCAGCTCTCCTACGCTGTGGTCCCCCACACCAGAAAGACCAGATCAGGCGGCCGCTCGTTCTCCTTCCTCGCGGCCAGAGCCTGGAATGCCCTACCTCTCCACCTCAGACAGACAACATCTCTCCCCATCTTCACAAGAAACATCAAAACCTGGTTCTTCGACAGACCCCCTCCTTGATGGACTGGAACCTGCGAACCCCCCTCCCCCAGCGCCTTGAGATCCTCATGGGTGAGTAGTAGCGCGTAACAAACACGTGATTGAAACACGTGATTGAGGTGGTTGCCTTTGGAGTGCATCGGTTTGGTGTGATGCTGCGTGGTACCCAAAGTATTGAGGAGAGCACCACAGGTTTCCGTCCTTGTGTTTGTGCTGGAGTCACCGGGTAAGAGAAAACAAATATGCCACGCTGGCATGGTGTGGCAGGCCTGATGCCACACATCATTTTTCTCCCAAAGAACATGTCCCTTCATGTATGCAGAAACCATTTTGGGGAAAATGTTCACCAACATGTCGAATAATTTTACAATAGACCAGGGGACTCCATCCTTTTCTGTAATAAGAGTGAATTATCCTGAGCTAGTAAAATCTTTAGCGTTGTAATAGTGAACACATCGGACACGGTTACATTAGTGGCCACCTCATGCAAGATGACCAGCAGTGATCGCCTTGGTGCATTGAGCAGAGAAGACAGAAGTAATCTAAAAAAAGCTTTATCAATTTGGAATCCCTTTACATGACTAATACTTGACATGCCAATGCCCCTGGCACCACAATATTATTAATTGTAAGTCTCTCCAACATCACTCAACAATCAGCTTTAAATATATTTTGAATATTCAACAGTTGTTCTCCAAACATCAGCTTCTGAGGTCTGAAAATACACACTTTTACTTCTCAAATACAGGCTTTCCAATGTTGGTATACATTTATTAATTCAACCAAGCAAAAGCTTCTAATTTAGTCAGCTGGGCTGCACACAGGAGAGCTACTTGCAGGTAGCTGGAGAGCTACTCAGTAGCTGGTGAGCTGCTCCTTGGAGACGCATGCGTTAGACAACAAGGTGTGCGCTGTGCGGTGAAGGCACTATATTTGCCTGCCACCTTTTGCTTTTGAATAAAAGTACATTTGGTGAGAGACAGATACACAAGGCAAAAGCACACATGATGTCTAGAGCACACATGCCAAGTCCAGATGGTACATAGAGAATTTAAGGTGGGTAGGTAGTGTAAAATCAGTACAATTGCTGTGCCTCCAGGAAACATGGCATTCACACCCCCCATATATTGATGGCTTTGTTGCAATCTCTACCCCAGCTATATCATCACCACATGAACGGACCAAAGGAGGCCTGGCAATTTAGGTTTCCACAACAGCACCGGTCCTATTGAAAAAAGTTTATACCGACTCTCCCTACTTTCAATTGGACCTCCTTGAAGTGGGTAACAATCAGCCCTTCATATTAATAAACTTCTATAACAACATTTTTAATGCCACCCGCTATAAGTTGTGGAGGAGCTTAGAAGAGAACTCGCTAATTTTGTAAAGGATCAGGACCCCGAATGTATCTATATTTGGGTGGGGGGACTTTAACACTCGTAAGTGCTGTTATTCAGGAATGAGTGTGTGCGGTTTTACTGACACCAACATCATTTCCCTCATGATAGCTATGGGGGACATATAAACGAGGTCCAGTGTAAATACAATTTAGAAATATTAGAATCAAATGATGAGGAGGGATACACCTCAAAACCTACATTTCGGGGAAGAGGAAGTTTAACGTGTATTGATCATATCATAATGTCATCGAATGGTATGAAGCTCTTTAGGTCACTTCTCACTGAATGTACACATTTTAGTGACCATGCCCCTCTTACACTGACTTTAGGTATTAAAATAAGGTGAAGCGAAGATATATCACAGCCACCTAACAATGCAGTAGCAGGGAAAAATGGCATAAGTATCAAGTGGATTGGGATAGATGACAAATCTCTTTTGGAAACAGTGGTTAAAGCCAATAGGGAAAGCTTTATCGTCTGCATTGATATCGAATCCTCTCCCGATATAGCAGTGGCCGTGTACGGCAAAATTACATCGGCTCTAGCCTCTAAACTGATAAGGGTCAATAAGGTTACCAAGAGGCAGAATAGGGGATGGTTCGACCATGAATGTAAACGGGCAAATCAAAAACTAAAAAAAAGCCTTACACTTGAATCTTAGAGATAGAGCGGAAGTCAAGCGGCTCAGAATAATATACAACCAAGCCTTAAAACGAAGGAAGGAAGACGTACAAGAGCAGGCATGGTCTAAATTGAACCAGGCAGCGGACACAAGGGATTCTATACTATACTGGAAGGTGATAAACTCACCCTTTTTGAAAGAAGATCAAGACCCAAGGGTTGAAACATTAATCGCCTTGAGTGACTGGTTAACATATTTTGGAAAAATCTTTAATGCCCCAAACTGAAATACAGGAGAATCGGCCCCCAAAGACCCTACCCCTTTGCAGCAGGTTAGCTTAGATGAGATCATATTGGCAATAAATAAAGTGCTGTGTGGTAAATCTCCAGCACCAGGTGGGGTCCCTATAGAGGCATATAAAGAACACATGACGCTATGGGTGCCAATACTAACACAGGTCTGCAATGCAGCCACCAAAGACTATGTCCCACGTACATGGATGGACAGTATAATCGTCCCAATCTTTAAAAAAGGCGACAAGGGGTATGTCAGATGCTACCACCCTATATCCCTTCTGGACTCTTCTGTTAAGATAATGGGGAGAATAGTACTCGAGAGATTGGAGGTATGGGCCCCGGACAACAATATCCTAGCGGACTCCCAATATGGCTTCAGCAGGGATATAGGGACAGTGGAACAGTGTATTAATCTGAACCTCCTTATTGGCAAATACATGCTAGCCAAGGAGGAACATTTCCACCTCTGCTTTGCTGATTTAAGCTGCGCCTTGGACTGTATAAATCATGCTAAACTATGGGAAACTATGACCGAAATGGGTGCTTCTGCTGACATATTATCTCACTTGTCGCAACTATACTCATCCCTGACTGCACAAGTAAGATATGGGATGGATAGTAAGTGTAGCCCAAGTTTTGAGGTCTCTAGAGGCATTAGAAAAGACTGTGTCCTTGCACCTTTTCTCTTTTCATTGTATATTAATGGGATAGACAAAACTTTACAAGAGGCGAACACGGATGCCCCGAAAATTGGCCCCCGCCCAACCCCTCTACTGTATGCGGACGATGCAGTTCTGATATCTAGATCTGCAAATAATCTACAACAACTGATCGATGCCTTTGTCGCATACATGGAGCAGAGGGATTTAAAATTAAAACTGACAAAAACATTTGTGATGGTCTGTGGATGGGAGAGGGCCAAGAAAGATAACCACTTTGTGAGGGACTTTAAACTGGCTGAAGTCCAAAGATTCACTTATTTACTTTTTTCTCATAACTGCAACTGGAGCCCACACATAGAATCAACAAAATTAAAAATAACTAGAGTTGTGGAGGCCATTTTCAGATTTTCCACTAAGATAGGTAAAAGACCTATACGCGACATGATCAAATTATATAGTAGCAAGTGTATCGGGTTTGCAACATAAGGGGCAACTGAGTGGGGTAATGCCAATGTCTCCATATTACAAACTTGTGAAAATGCATTCCTTTGTCGTCTGTTAGCTGTACCAAGGTCCACATCTGTGTATATCATACATCGAGAAACGAATGTACCCTATGTTGTAGACACAATACATGTGAGAGCAATACGTTCCTGGTATAATATCCGGTGCAAGAAGGGAACAAAGTTCACCAAGGAAATAATAGAGGATTGTTTAGCCCTGGAACATTACAGTAAAATCCCATGGTTAGCTTACATGGACAAGTTACTTAAAGATGTTGACGAACATCTGTCAGTTACAAACCCTGCGAGCATACTGCAATATAGCAAAAAAGATTTGAAAATAATATTCTTGGAGAAACAGGGCCACGTTAAGATAGTAAAGAAGGAATAAAAACAAGTGTGTTAAGATACGTGTTTGGTCCAACTCTGTCAGGTCTACTAGAATACCTTGAGACCCTCGCGGGTATGTAGTGCGCTTTATAAGTGACATGATTGATTGATTGATTGATACCCAGTTAAAGTAACAAACGTGCAAGAAAGATTTTATCTTTTATCTCCATCCTTTTCTGTAATAAGAGTGAATTATCCTGAGCTAGTAAAATCTTTAGCGTTGTAATAGTGAACACATCGGACACGGTTACATTAGTGGCCACCTCATGCAAGATGACCAGCAGTGATCGCCTTGGTGCATTGAGCAGAGAAGACAGAAGTAATCTAAAAAAAGCTTTATCAATTTGGAATCCCTTTACATGACTAATACTTGACATGCCAATGCCCCTGGCACCACAATATTATTAATTGTAAGTCTCTCCAACATCACTCAACAATCAGCTTTAAATATATTTTGAATATTCAACAGTTGTTCTCCAAACATCAGCTTCTGAGGTCTGAAAATACACACTTTTACTTCTCAAATACAGGCTTTCCAATGTTGGTATACATTTATTAATTCAACCAAGCAAAAGCTTCTAATTTAGTCGGCTGGGCTGCACACAGGAGAGCTACTTGCAGGTAGCTGGAGAGCTACTCAGTAGCTGGTGAGCTACTCCTTGGAGACGCATGCGTTAGACAACAAGGTGTGCGCAGTGCGGTGAAGGCACTATATTTGCCTGCCACCTTTTGCTTTTGAATAAAAGTACATTTGGTGAGAGACAGATACACAAGGCAAAAACACACATGATGTCTAGAGCACACATGCCAAGTCCAGATGGTACATAGAGAATTTAAGGTGGGTAGGTAGTGTAAAATCAGTACAATTGCTGTGCCTCCAGGAAACATGGCATTCACACCCCCCCATATATTGATGGCTTTGTTGCAATCTCTACCCCAGCTATATCATCACCACATGAACGGACCAAAGGAGGCCTGGCAATTTAGGTTTCCACAACAGCACCGGTCCTATTGAAAAAAGTTTATACCGACTCTCCCTACTTTCAATTGGACCTCCTTGAAGTGGGTAACAATCAGCCCTTCATATTAATAAACTTCTATAACAACATTTTTAATGCCACCCGCTATAAGTTGTGGAGGAGCTTACAAGAGAACTCGCTAATTTTGTAAAGGATCAGGACCCCGAATGTATCTATATTTGGGTGGGTGACTTTAACACTCGTAAGTGCTGTTATTCAGGAATGAGTGTGTGTGGTTTTACTGACACCAACATCATTTCCCTCATGATAGCTATGGGGGACATATAAACGAGGTCCAGTGTAAATACAATTTAGAAATATTAGAATCAAATGATGAGGAGGGATACACCTCAAAACCTACATTTCGGGGAAGAGGAAGTTTAACGTGTATTGATCATATCATAATGTCATCGAATGGTATGAAGCTCTTTAGGTCACTTCTCACTGAATGTACACATTTTAGTGACCATGCCCCTCTTACACTGACTTTAAGTATTAAAATAAGGGGAAGCGAAGATATATCACAGCCACCTAACAATGCAGTAGCAGGGAAAAATGGCATAAGTATCAAGTGGATTGGGATAGATGACAAATCTCTTTTGGAAACAGTGGTTAAAGCCAATAGGGAAAGCTTTATCGTCTGCATTGATATCGAATCCTCTCCCGATATAGCAGTGGCCGTGTATGGCAAAATTACATCGGCTCTAGCCTCTAAACTGATAAGGGTCAATAAGGTTACCAAGAGGCAGAATAGGGGATGGTTCGACCATGAATGTAAACGGGCAAATCAAAAACTAAAAAAAAGCCTTACACTTGAATCTTAGAGATAGAGCGGAAGTCAAGCGGTTCAGAATAATATACAACCAAGCCTTAAAACGAAGGAAGGAAGACGTACAAGAGCAGGCATGGTCTAAATTGAACCAGGCAGCGGACACAAGGGATTCTATACTATACTGGAAGGTGATAAACTCACCCTTTTTGAAAAAAGATCAAGACCCAAGGGTTGAAACATTAATCGCCTTGAGTGACTGGTTAACATATTTTGGAAAAATCTTTAATGCCCCAAACAGAAATACAGGAGAATCGGCCCCCAAAGACCCTACCCCTTTGCAGCAGGTTAGCTTAGATGAGATCATATTGGCAATAAATAAAGTGCTGTGTGGTAAATCTCCAGGACCAGGTGGGGTCCCTATAGAGGCATATAAAGAACACATGACGCTATGGGTGCCAATACTAACACAGGTCTGCAATGCAGCCACCAAAGACTATGTCCCACGTACATGGATGGACAGTATAATCGTCCCAATCTTTAAAAAGGCGACAAGGGGTATGTCAGATGCTACCACCCTATATCCCTTCTGGACTCTTCTGTTAAGATAATGGGGAGAATAGTACTCGAGAGATTGGAGGTATGGGCCCCGAACAACAATATCCTAGCGGACTCCCAATATGGCTTCAGGAGGGATATAGGGACAGTGGAACAGTGTATTAATCTGAACCTCCTTATTGGCAAATGCATGCTAGCCAAGGAGGAACATTTCCACCTCTGCTTTGCTGATTTAAGCTGTGCCTTGGACTGTATAAATCATGCTAAACTATGGGAAACTATGACCGAAATGGGTGCTTCTGCTGACATATTATCGCACTTGTCGCAACTATACTCATCCCTGACTGCACGAGTAAGATATGGGATGGATAGTAAGTGTACCCCAAGTTTTGAGGTCTCTAGGGGCATTAGACAAGACTGTGTCCTTGCACCTTTTCTCTTTTCATTGTATATTAATGGGATAGACAAAACTTTACAAGAGTCGAACACCGATACCCGGAAAATTGGCCCCCGCCCAACCCCTCTACTGTATGCGGACGATGCAGTTCTGATATCTAGATCTGCAAATAATCTACAACAACTGATCGATGCCTTTGTCGCATACATGGAGCAGAGGGATTTAAAATTAAAACTGACAAAAACATTTGTGATGGTCTGTGGATGGGAGAGGGCCAAGAAAGATAACCACTTTGTGAGGGACTTTAAACTGGCTGAAGTCCAAAGATTCGCTTATTTACTTTTTTCTCATAACTGCAACTGGGGCCCACACATAGAATCAACAAAATTAAAAATTACTAGAGTTGTGGAGGCCATTTTCAGATTTTCCACTAAGATAGGTAAAAGACCTATACGCGACATGATCAAATTATATAGTAGCAAGTGTATCGGGTTTGCAACATAAGGGGCAACTGAGTGGGGTAATGCCAATGTCTCCATATTACAAACTTGTGAAAATGCATTCCTTTGTCGTCTGTTAGCTGTACCAAGGTCCACATCTGTGTATATCATACATCGAGAAACGAATGTACCCTATGTTGTAGACACAATACATGTGAGAGCAATACGTTCCTGGTATAATATCCGGTGCAAGAAGGGAACAAAGTTCACCAAGGAAATAATAGAGGATTGTTTAGCCCTGGAACATTACAGTAAAATCCCATGGTTAGCTTACATGGACAAGTTACTTAAAGATGTCGACGAACATCTGTCAGTTACAAACCCTGCGAGCATACTGCAATATAGCAAAAAGATTTGAAAATAATATTCTTGGAGAAACAGGGCCACGTTAAGATAGTAAAGAAGGAATAAAAACAAGTGTGTTAAGATACGTGTTTGGTCCAACTCTGTCAGGTCTACTAGAATACCTTGAGACCCTCGCGGGTATGTAGTGCGCTTTATAAGTGACATGATTGATTGATTGATTGATACCCAGTTAAAGTAACAAACGTGCAAGAAAGATTTTATTTGACTAGATTGTGGTTGGGCACATTACACCAACTTTTGGAATTTCCAAAATATGAAACATGGAAGAAACCTATCCCCAGGTGCACATGTGATGGGAAAGCATCCCAGTCCACCGTACACTTTACGCTCTTTAGTAAGTGTTATGAAGACATTAGATGGACATTCCTATGATCACTTTTTGTAACTGAGATTTTTTTTTTATAAGGATGCAATGAACTTTATATGTAGTCTTGAAAATGAAATAGTCTGTCGAGCAGTCGTGGGTTATATTCTTCGGGCTGTAAAAAGAAGGAACTCACTTGTACATCTGGATAAATTGGTCTACGAAGGCGAATGAAAGTCAGGATATGGATGATGAGTTTTTATCTTTTTGATTTATACGAGGTTTTTAGGGATGGATTTTAGCTATCGTTTTATTGTAGACATTTCTAAATTGTAATGTATGGAATTATTTTTAACATTCTATTTTATAACATTTTAATAATGTACTTTTATGTATCTAAAAAAAAGAATCAGAATAAAGTTATTTAAATTGAGCACACGCGACGAGCCCCGAGCGCGCCTCGCGCGTCACGCAGTGAGTCATGTTCTGATGAGGTACATCTGGTGAGTTCAGAGTATGCATGACGAGTCCACGGCACGCGTGGTGAATCAAGGGTGCACGTGGAAAATACAGGATAGAAATTGTGAGTTATGCTTACACATGGCAAGTCAACTGTACATATGAGAAGTTGATGTATACCTCATGAGCCATTGGTACTCGTGATGTGTCTAGAGCACACATGCCAAGTCCAGATGGTACATAGAGAATTTAAGGTACACATGGTGAGTCAATTTTATGCATTAGAAGACACAGTGAGTCAAGTGTACATATGGCAAGTCCAGTGTGCAAATCAAATGAAAAGACAAGGCTACAAGGCGTGCCAAAGGTACATGTGACAAGCCACAGGCACACCTCCAGGCCCATGGAAGGCATGTATTCATTTGTTTCCGCCTTTGTGAAGTTGTATGAAAGATTTTGCAACTTCGTGAGGGATGCAAAGATTTACGCTTTGCAACATTTGAGTGAAGATGATTTCTTTTCGAACAAATTTAAGTCAAAAATTGTGACAAAAATTCAGCTTACGTTTTCCATTCAGCAGAGAATAATTCTGCCTTGTTTTCCACCTTTGATGGATTCGATTAGAGTGATGATTATCTTACAATGAGGTGAAATCTCACACTGCAACGAAAAGCCTTGCCAGAGTGAATGCAAAGTGAATTGGGGAATATTGCCAGCTTTGCAGAGCATGGAAATCAGAAAATTAATAAAAGTTCAAAGGCAAAAAAACTCTTTGCACACCCTTGGTCAACGGTAAGCAAGTGAAATGGTTGGTCATTAAGAAAGGATTAAAGACATAACAAGGAGCACCGATAGCAGTGTATTGCTTCACCAGCTACAAGCAGCAATGAGAAAGGTTTAGTCATTACCTGGAGACGTGAATATTCAGCTGGTGCAGTCAGGCAGACGCTCTTGATGCCTGAGTTGCTCAAATATGAATTTACATTGAAAAAACAAAAAACAAGAGGCGTTTGGCAACAGGAACAGTTGGTTTAATTAAACCTTGGGCCTGGAGCACAGTTACAGAAGCGGGTCTGAGGTCTGCCCCAAAGTACAATTAATCTGAGTGAGTTTTTATAGAGGTTTTGGATATCATAAAAATACTTATGGCGATCCTTGTTTGGTAAAAGAATGCTGGCCTTGTCTGTAGACCTGTAAATAAGGCCCCTGATAACAAATGCGGGTGGGCCTCGACCTTGCGTGGACACAATGGGGGCCAGTGGGTAACATGTCCAGATATCCTGCGTGAAGGGGCGCGTGATCACTGCATGTACTGTGTGTGCTGTGTCCTTATTGGGTATGTGTTCCTAACTTCATGTGGCATCTGACTTTATGATGTTTTGGGAATGCGAGCACCCCTCGGGCCATGTGTGCTTTATTGGGGCCAATCTCCCTGGACCATTGTAGTGTCGCTGTGCTTATCTGGGGGATGGACCTGAGTTTCCTGTTTGCGCGTTTGTCTGTCGGCTACGTGCCACTCCACCTGTGACCTGTCAATCAGTTACCTCTGGCCTAGGCTGTAGAGCCTGCCTGACCAAGTATTTCTGTGTCAGGGTTGATGGAGAGTTCATGATGGTCGAATTTGATAATGGTGATGTGATTTCATTCGTATATGCGAGCGTCTCATTATAACCATTGGCATCGAGCAGTTCAGCAAACGTCCTGCTGCATTCTGCACGGTGTGCAGATTAAGGATGTGTTTCCCACTAGAGGACCATCCCTTGTTGGATAGAGTTCAAGGTCTTACTACTTGTGCAGCCGGCCCTTCATGGAAAAGCATCTTCGTACCTCACAAATCTGTTGTTTCCTTACGGTCCGAGTATACATTTAAGGTTCAAGTCCCAAAACTGTCTCCTAGTGCACCTGATGATGTACAAGTGATGGTAGAAGATTCCATATGCAAGACCTCTGGACCTTGTAGTCTTTGCCTCAGCACGCCAAACACAACTCAGGAGGTTCCTAAAGTCACCCCTCTTTCGAAGGGCTACAGAAGACACACCTCCTGACACCCTCTAACAATCAGCCCTCTTTGTTTTATGGTAAATATTCAGGACCTCAGTACGAGTGCCCCTGTGCAAGGGGTGTTAATTTTGCACCAATGGTGTTAGTGATTCTGTGGCCAGTTAATTGGGGGGGGAGTGCGGAATTAACAGGGATTCTGGGTTGAACACTAAGACAGAATACCCTGAGAAATGAATACCAGGGAATCAGTAATTCTGGGTCAGAGTCCTCTGAAATTCTTCATTCTCCCCTACAGTTTCCTCCAGATATTTCGGCTGCTTTTAGGGTCTGGTCCCGAAATATAAAGTTTTAAATATCAAAATGAAATATATTTTGACCAAAATATCCAGCACCAGAATATCGTTAAGTAAGCATATGAAAGTAATTATAGGTTTACTATTCTTAACTCCACATCTGTGTATCTTGGAAATGCTGGCAAACTGTAACAATCACCATAGACACATAGGTGTAAGCTCTGCAGAACCTTACTGCACAATAAATAAATATACAATAATATATCATTTATGAAATACAAACACATATGAAAAATTATAAATACATAAAAAAACAATTTATACACATATCAAAATCATAACATATAAATAAACTCCAAGATAATCCATCAATTTAAAAATGCAAATGCTAATTTTGTTGCATCCTCTATCGCACATCATCGGATATTAGAACCATATATATTTCTAATGCTTTCTAAACTCCAGTGTGGCAAGAGATACACCTTTTTTAATCCTCCACGTGTTTCGGTGGATGAATTGATACAGACCACCTTCTTCAGGACAATTAATGGATATATGTTTCTTATTTAAAAAGTCTGGATTAGAATTGCATGAAATTTAAATATACGGATTTACCTATAAACACAAATTACAACATATAGCATGCGTTAAAAACAAATTATTGAATAATACATAGTTTTTTCACAGTAAACCCATAACAAATCTACAAAATATTTTTTTTAAAGCTGGAGAGATTCTTAAATCTTATATCAAGACAAGATTGGAAAATGGAAAAAGTGGGAGAGAAATACACATGAAGGAGGACAACACATCTCCCTCCTCTGCATGTGTGATTATACAAACAGCATTCTTTTCTTTGACAGCTTACAATACAGGGGGTTGCACATGATCTGTTTTCTACCCTGTGTCCCTTCTCATGAACTTGCCCATCATGGGCTACTCAGCATCCATACAGTGGACCATACGGCATCCTTACAGACATCCAAAGCCCAAAGGTCTCAGTCTAGACTATGATCCTGTCCAATATACATTATCCAGCGTTTTACTTTCTCAAGTTGATATTCCATTCCTACATCACTTTCTTTGGACACAACCGTCTCTCTCCAAGTGCCTTCAAGAAAGTGCGCATACAGTCCTCATGTAGTCCAGCTCTCCGCCGTATATGAGAGCTAGCAAGCAAGATATAGTGTAAAGTGATGCATGCCCCATTAGAAATTCATTACAAATGTCACCGGTTGAAGGATGAGGAGCATTGCAAACCTATATCACACACGTATCACTGCGGAAACAATGCTCATCACTAAGAATCCTAGAGCCAACCGGATTCCCCGCTTTACAAATCTCCCTGCTCACCAATTCACTAGGAAACACAACTAACATCTTATGTTATAAAGTAACCATACCCCAGGGCGCCAACAGTTTATCTGGAAAGAAAGGAGTCCAGCCATTTGAAGGCTCTCCCTCCTATTCCCAGATATTGAAGTCTGGCAAGCAGAACTGAGTGGGAGCCAGTGTCAACTGTTGCTGACAAGTCAAGGAGGATGAGCAGCAAAAAGGCCCTGTTTGTACTGTACGGTTGTTGTATTCAGTTGTGTTGTGTTGTTTGCTGGTATGTTTTAATTGCATTGTTCTACCACTTTTTGCTACGTTAACGGGTTTTGTTCTGGGGTTTACTTTAGAGATGTCAAATGCTTCTACATTTACAACCAAAAGCAGCACACGTCTGTAAAGTTCGAGCAATAATCATCCATTAAGCATTGACGAAGATGGTAAAATAGCGCTGCTTCAGCTCTTCAACTATTCAAGGCACTCGTCACCCTCAAACTGTTGCTAAGACAAGTCTTAGATTAGCACTCTCAATACTCACTTTATTTGATGCGGACCTTGAAGCCTTTATCATCAAGGGCCTCCTATCACACACTTGGAAGATAAATACATAAAGCCAACGGGGTTCTACGGGCTGTTGTTTGTTGGCAAAAGGTACTTTCAGAGGCCATATTGGATGGGAATGGAGTAAACCTAAACCCCAAGACAAGTCTTCAATCTTAAATGGACATGTTCAGAGTGAACAATGCACATTTTGTGAAGATTTGTGCAAATGTCTTGTTTTCTGCTAGGTGGCACACTCGTGCAACACTCTGGCACTGATTGCGAGACCGCTGGAATAGGATGGCGTATTTACTGCACTCAGCAAAGACCGATATCCTGAGAGGCTATACTTACCAAATGCAGAACAAGTTTGCAAATTTGGAATAAAAAGCCTTGTATGTGCGCGCCGCATCATTTTGAAGTCGGGTGGTTTTTTTCTTTTTAGTTACCGATCCGAGTTGGATTGGTAACTGGAAAAAAACCAAGCATTTGCAAAGCAAAAGGTCTCACATTCACGCAAGTTTGAGCTATTGGCATTGTAAATGACAATGCCTTTTATTTGTGTTTTGGGTTTTAAAACATAAATAAAAGGCATTGTCATTTACAATACTAATAGCTTAAACTCTCGCAAATGCGAGACCTATTGCATTGCAATAAAGGGCCTTCTCGACCGCCTGTTAGATTGTATATATCAGAGTAAGAGACCGGCCTGCGACGTCTTCAAAGTAGTGATAAATAGTGCAGTGAAGAAAATGTGTAAGTGTTGTAAATTACACAGACACAAAGGGGTCGATTCCGATTCGGGCCGGAAATCTCTCCGACCGAGCCGGACCCGGAGAGATTTCCGACCGAATCGGACCCGTGCAGTCCGACCGAACTAGTCCGATGCATTCGTATGCCACCGGACACGAGTCGGTCGGACTCCCATTGAACTCAATGGGAGCCGGTCGTACAACGCGTACGCGGGCTCCCATTGCCTCAATGGGTGCGAGGCGGACAAGGGCGCCTCTACAGCGAGTACGCCGCGAAGCGCTTCGCGGCGTACACGCACAGGTAGGGGGACCCATGGGTCCCCCTGTGTGCGCCTCGCACGGGTACGCGTACAGGGGGTCCGACACGGACCCCCAAAGTACGGCTCCGACAGCGAGTTCGAGTCGGACGGCGCGAGTCGGTCGGAGCGGTCGAGGTGCGCATCGTACTTACCCGGCCGGAAAACGTCTCCATTGCGCGGTGCGAATCGGGTCCGAGCGAGTCGGTCGGAGCGGTACGATCCGGGTACGAGTCGGTCGGAGCGGTCGGGTCGCCCGGACGAGTCGGTCGGCGACTCGCATCGTACTCGCTCGGCCGGACCCGCGTACGATTCGGTCGGGAAAAAGGGCTCCGAATCGGATCCGGTAAAGCCGAATCCTATTCGGAGCCCTACCGGCCGAGATCGGAATCGGCCCCAAAGTGTGAAGTGAGAGTTACATATGATCTGAGCTATAAACACTAACAAAGCGCTCCAACACCTTTCACTCTGTGATTACACTGTCGCAGCTCAGGAGGAAGAGTGAGGGGGTGGCTATTTCCTGCCCTCTCCCTGATTTGAGTGTGCAGTGTGGCATTGCGTAATGTCATTGCTATCTTTGGCCTAATAAAAAACACTCCAGCCGTACTAGGGCCCTGGCTTCACCTCCTGGTGCAGGGCGAGCTGTGCTTTATGGCAGGCATGGAGGGAGGGAGGGACGGTCTCAGCTGCAGCACCTGCCACGTACATTGCCCCTGCTATTACTAGTGAGCGAAAGGCGCTGAGGTGGTGGTATTGATATTGGTGGTGTTGGTATTGGTGTTGGTGGTGGTATTGGTGGTGGTGGTATTGGTGGTGGTGGCACTGGTGGTATTTGTGGTGGTGGTGGTGGCGGTATTGGTATTGGTGGTGGTGGTATTGGTATTGGTGGTGGTATTGGTGGTGGTGGTACTGATATTGGTGGTGGTGGTATTGGTGGAGGCGGTATTGTTGGTGGTGGCATTGGTGGTGGTATTGGTTTTGGTGGTGGTGGTACTGGTATTGGTGGTGGTGGTGGTACTGGTGGTATTGGTGGTGGTGGTATTGGTGGTGGTGGTATTGGTGGTGGTGGTGGTGGTGGTATTGGTGGTGGTGGTATTGGTGGTGGTGGTGGTATTGGTATTGGTGGTGGTATTGGTACTGGTGGTATTGGTGGTGGTGGTATTGGTGGTGGTATTGGTGGTGGTATTGGTGGTGGTATTGGTGGTGTTGGTGGTATTGGTGGTGGTGGTGGTGGTATTGGTGGTGGTATTGGTGGTGGTAGAGGTGGTGGTGGCGGTATTGGTGGTAATATTGGTGGTGGTATTGGTGGTGGTATTAGTGGTGGTATTGGTGGTGGTATTGGTGGTGGTATTGGTGGTCTTGGTGGTATTGTTGGTGGTATTGGTGGTGGTGGTATTGGTGGTATTGGTGGTGGTATTGGTATTGGTGGTGGTGGTATTGGTGGTGGTGGTATTGGTGGTGGTATTGGTGGTGGTGGTATTGGCGGTGGTATTGGTGGTGGTGGTATTGGTGGTGGTATTGGTACTGGTGGTATTGGTACTGGTGGTATTGGTGGTGGTGTTGGTGGTGGTGGTGGTATTGGTGGTGGTATTGGTGGTAGTGGTGGTGGTATTGGTGGTGGTGGTATTGGTGGTGGTAGTGGTGGTGGTATTGGTAGCATTGGTGGTGGTATTGGTGGTGGTATTAGTGGTGGTATTAGTGGTGGTTTTGGTGGTGGTATTGGTTGTGTTGGTATTGGTGGTGGTAATGGTATTGGTGGTCTTGGTGGTATTGTTGGTGGTATTGGTGGTGGTGGTATTTGTGGTATTGGTGTTGGTGGTGGTATTGGTGGTGGTATCGGTGGTGGTATTGGTGGTGGTGGTGGTGGTATTGGTGGTGGTAGTGGTGGTGGTGGTGGTAGTGGTGGTGGTGGTGGTATTGGTGGTGGTGGTATTGGTGGTGGTGGTATTGGTGGTAATATTGGTGGTGGTATTGGTGGTATTGGTGGTGGTAATGGTGGTAGTGGTATTGGTGGTGGTGGTATTGGTGGTAGTATTGGTGGTGGTATTGGTATTGGTGGTGGTATTGGTATTGGTGGTGGTATTGGATTGGTATTGGTGGTATTGGTGGTATTGGTGGTGGTGGTATTGGTTTTGGTGGTGGTATTGGTGGTATTGGTGGTGGTGGTATTGGTGGTATTGGTGGTGGTGGTATTGGTATTGGTGGTGGTGGTATTGGTGGTGGTATTGGTGGTGGTATTGGTGGTGGTATTGGTGGTGGTGGTATTGGTGGTGGTGGGGGTATTGGTGATGGTGGTGGTATTAGTGGTGGTGGTATTGGTGGTGGTATTGGTGGTGGTATTGGTGGTGGTGGAGGCGGTGGTATTGATGGTGGTGGTGGTGGTATTGATGGTGGTGGTGGCGGTATTAGTGGTGGTATTGGTGGTGGTATTGGTAGTGGTATCGGTGGTGGAGGTGGTGGTATTGGTGGTGGTATTGGTGGTGGTGGTATTGGTGGTGGTGGTGGTTTTGGTGGTGGTAGTTGTATTGGTGGTGGTATTGGTGGTGTTGATGGTGGTGGTGTTGGTGGTGTTGGTGGTAGTATTGGTGGTGGTGGTGGTGGTGGTGGTATTGGCGGTGGTGGTGGTATTGGCGGTGGTGGTGGTGGTATTGGTGGTGGTGGTATTGGTGGTGGTTGTATTGGTGGTGTTGGTGGCATTGGTGGTGGTGGTTTTGGTGGTGGTATTGGTGGTATTGGTGGTGGTGGAGGTGGTGGTATTGATGGTGGTGGTGGTATTGATGGTGGTGGTATTGGTGGTGGTATTGGTGGTGGTGTTGTTGTTAATAAAACAGGCTTTTGAAAACAACCAATCAGGGGCTTTAGTTCAGATGACATGTAACACAGACGTGCTGTTGTCAGCTTCAGCCCATTAGCACACGATTATGTGCTGCCTGGAATTCACATTACTTAATTCGCGAATCATTTCTAAATCCATTTTACTTGGGGAAGTGAGGGAGTGGGAGGGGGGGTTAAAACAGACACGAGATAGTGCCGGGTTAAAGTGATTGAAAGCAGGCGCCCCTGTTACGGGGCGGCCGTGCTGCTTAAAAAAACACAAGCGGTTTCAGCTGAAGCAGCGCATGTCCGGCCTGCAGTAAGAGAAACTCAATAAAGTAAATAGTGCTTACAGACTAAATAACAGGTCCTGTGTAACAAATGAAGTAAAAGGGCCAGTCGCCATGGGAGGGTACAAATGAAGACGAGGCCGTACTAAGGAGGGACTAGCAAAGCCTATAAACGAATCCGAAGGCAGCATTTACGAAAGACAATGACACAAGCCAATGAAAAATATGGGAGGAGAGTGGGCGCAGCTTCTCTCCCATACTCTACTACAGCAGTCTCGCAGAGCGAGCAGCGCATGCGCGCTGCTGCTAGGTTCGACCTAATAAAACGCGGAAAATGTTTTTTAAAGTTTTAAGCAGAAGGTGTGGCAACAGGGGCGCAACTAGAGCCACATTGCAGGGTGGGCTAATACTTCCAGCAATGTAGTGCCAAATTGCGGGGGGGGCTAATACTTCCAGCAATGTACAGCCAAATTTCGGGGGGCTAATACTTCCAGCAATGTAGAGCCAAATTTCGGGGGGAGGGAGGCGATAATACTTCCAGCAATGTGTCCTTGTATAATGTAACTGGTGCTGATGCAAAAGTGCCTCAATACCTTCGGGTGGAGTTCGAGCTGTAGAAAACTGCACAAAAAAAAGCCTATGGTTACTTTTCAGGAAATGTATTCTCACACTGTGGCAGCAAAAGTAATTTGCAACTTTAAGGAATAGGCAGAGTGGAGATGCAGGGCCTCTAGGAAGGGGTGAAAAAACAACAAAGCCTCGTTATCAAGTAAATGGTCTTTTAAAGACCTGTGAAATACTCGGGTGCGGCTGCGATATGAAGCCAGACTAGCCAGCCCACAGCAGCTTAAGAATTGTCTGTGTGTGTGGGGAGTTGTCTCAGCCCGGGCTGACACACATGACGGGGGGGGCTAAAGCCCTTTGAGCCCTATGGGTGTTGCACGCCTGTGTGGGAAGCAAGGGGTTGGGGGTGTCACTGCCAAAGCAGCAACAGATAGGGTGGGGGACAGGAAAGCAATGCGGAGGCCATGGGGGGAGGAAAGAACACGAGGGAGGCAACGGGGAGAGGCACGTGAGCGAGCGCAAAAATGAGGGGGAGAGGCACCCGGGCAACAGAGAGCAGCACGGAGTTCAGGGGGAGGGAAGTCCATCAGCACGACAGTTGGAAAACACATGCTTTTTTATGGAGTGCTTAGCACAAAAAAGCAGTGCTTAAAAAGCAAGAAGTTGAAGCTGAGCTGCCATCCAATGAAAGCAGCGGTAAAGAGGCAATGATCCATGGAAAGGACAACCACAAGAGTGACAAACTGGTGCACAAGTAAGAAGCAGGCAAATGAGAGTGACATAAAAGTTAACCAATGGTAAGCAATGGGCAGGCTCCAAGCCCCTCAATGTACTTGGTAAGCCGCAATATGTTGCGCAACAGAAAGCGCATATGGTGCTGTCTATTAGGCTCCATCTAAAAACGATGTATTTGCTGCAGCTAGAGGATCCCTTATTCATGAATGCTTGTTAAAATGCCACATTAGTCAGATAATAATGGCACAGATTGTGCCGCATAACTTGCCTTTAATTGCATAATTGGCAGATAATATTCTTTTTATTTTCTGTGTAATAGAACCATCTGCGCCATCTAATTTTGTACAACATCATCTCATAATTCAAGTGTCTTGGCGGCTATATTCTAAGAACCAAACACTTGTCTCATCTTTGAGAAAAGAAAGAAGGGTGATAGCATTCTCCAATGCCTCAAACGTTTGTATTTTCAGACCCAGTGCTCGACTAACGTGCTGATGGCGAAGCTTTTCCACCTTATAAAGTTACCCTTAGGAAGCAATCAGGGGCAAATGTCACTTCTTGACTAGATGCATGGGTATCTCGAGTCCTAGGTCCAGAGCTCACTGGATGTTTGGAGAGTGTCGTCTCGCCTGAGAGGACCTGCGGCTTAGAGTTCACACCTTCGTGGTTAGTATTCCAGCCTCATCTCCTCAATTGGACAATCAGATGCTGAATCTGAGGAATGGGCCACTATGAGCAGTGGCGGCTGGCAGGAAATGGGGGTGGCAGGGTGGAGGGAGGGTGGAAAGGGGGACTGAAAAAAACCCACTTACCTCTTTGGCCGGTCGCGTCTTTCCTCCGCTTCCCTTCCGACAACTCCCGAAACGGAAGCAGGCAGCGCACAGGCTTCCCTAAGCCAATGGTCTGAGCGCCATAGTTCGGCGCTTAGACGGGGAATATGAGCCTGTGCATGTTCCCCACCGAGGCTGTGGATTACAGCCTGGTGGGGAACATGCAACGTGCGCTTGACTGTTTGGTCGGCTCAACACTGCCGGCCAAAGCGTCATGTGCACATATAGTGTGCCCACCATTCCTCCCCCTGTGACCCCAGTCGCGCTCCGCTCTAACCTAGCCCATAGCTACGAAAAATAAAATGATAATAACGAGGTTATTATCATTTTATTTTTCCTTTTTTCACTGCTCTGAGCGCATTGGGACGACGCTCCTCCTCCGTAGGGGTGCCACACTGTACAACCAGGACCTCATAAAACCGTGCACCCAGACACAGGCCACCATGTTGTCCTTTGTAATTGTAATTAATTGTGTTTGTATTTATATAGCGCTTACTACTCCTGACGAGGCGTCGAAGCGCTTTCAGCGAGTAGCATGCTACTCTGGAACCCATCTCTATACTAATCCACCCCATATCCTTTGCCAGGTTATCTCCGTTCCTTCTCTTACTGAGAGTAGCTCGGGCCCTTTTCCCAGTCCTGCAGAGAGTGCGGCTGTGGCTTGTCAGACTCTGTGTGGGGCCCCTGTGTGTATCCTGCAGAGTGGGCTGTGGCTTGTTAGTACGGCGTGGGGCCCCTGTGTGTGTCTTGCAGAGTGCGACTGTGGCTTGTCAGCACGGTGTGGGGCCCCTGTGTGTACTCGCGGGGCTGTGGCTTGTCAGCACGGTGTGGGGCCCCTCTGTGTGTCCTGCAGAGTGGGCTGTGGCTTGTCAGCACGGTGTGGGGCCCCTGTGTGTGTCCTGCAGAGTGGGCTGTAGCTTGTCAGCACGGCGTGGGGCCCCTGTGTGTGTCTTGCAGAGTGCGACTGTGGCTTGTCAGCACGGTGTGGGGCCCCTGTGTGCGCTCTCTGGTCTGTGGCTTGTCAGCACGGTGTGGGGCCCCTGTGTGTGCTCGCGGCTTTGTGGCTTGTCAGCACGGTGTGAGGCCCTTGTGGGTGCTCACGGGTCTGTGGCTTGCTAGCACGGTGTGGGGCCTCTGTGTGTGCTCGGGGGGCTGTGGCTTGTCAGCACGGTGTGGGGCCCCTCTGTGTGTCCTGCAGAGTGGGCTGTGGCTTGTCAGCATGGCATGGGGCCCCTATGTGTGTCTTGCAGAGTGCGACTGTGGCTTGTCAGCACGGTGTGGGGCCCCTGTGTGCGCTCACAGGTCTGTGGCTTGTCAGCACGGTGTGGGGCCCCTGTGAGCGCTTGCGGGTCTGTGGCTTGTCAGCACGGTGTGGGGCCCCTGTGTGTGCTCGCGGGTCTGTGGCTTGTTAGCTCAGTGTGGGGCCCCTGCGTGTGCTTGTGGCTCTGTGGCTTGTCAGCACGATGTGGGGCCCCTGTGTGTGCTCATGGGTCTGTGGCTTGTCAGCACGGTGTGGGGTCCCTGTGTGTGCTCGCGGGTCTGTGGCTTGTCAGCACATTGTGGGGCCCCTGTGTGTGCTTGCGACTCTGTGGCTTGTCAGCACGATGTGGGGCCCTTGTGTGTGCTCGTGGGTCTGTGGCTTGTCAGCACGGTGTGGGGGCCCTGTGTGCGCTCGCGGGTCTGTTGCTTGTCAGCACGGTGTGGGGCCCCTGTGTGCGCTCGCGGGTCTGTGGCTTGTCAGCACGGTGTGGAGCCCCTGTGTGTGCTCGCGGGGCTGTGGCTTGTCAGCACGGTGTGGGGCCCCTCTGTGTGTCCTGCAGAGTGGGCCGTGGCTTGTCAGCACAGTGTGGGGCCCCTGTGTGTGTCCTGCAGAGAGGGCTGTGGCTTGTCAGCATGGCATGGGGCCCCTGTGTGTGTCTTGCAGAGTGCGACTGTGGCTTGTCAGCACGGTGTGGGGCCTCTGTGTGCGCTCGCGGGTCTGTGGCTTGTCAGCACGGTGTGGGGCCCCTGTGTGTGCTCGCGGCTCTTTGGCTTGTCAGCACGGTGTGAGGCCCTTGTGTGTGCTCGCGGGTCTGTGGCTTGCTAGCATGGTGTGGGGCCCCTGTGTGTGCTCGCAGGGCTGTGGCTTGTCAGCACGGTGTGGGGCCCCTCTGTGTGTCCTGCAGAGTGGGCTGTGGCTTGTCAGCACGGCATGGGGCCTCTGTGTGTGTCTTGCAGAGTGCGACTGTGGCTTGTCAGCACGGTGTGGGGCCCCTGTGCGCTCGCGGGTCTGTGGCTTGTCAGCACGGTGTGGGGCCCCTGTGTGTGCTCGCGGGTCTGTGGCTTGTCAGCACGGTGTGGGGCCCCTGTGTGTGCTCGCGGGTCTGTGGCTTGTCAGCACAGTGTGGGGCCCCTGTGTGTGCTCGCAGCTCTGTGGCTTGTCAGCACGATGTGGGGACCCTGTGTGTGCTCGCGGGTCTGTGGCTTGTCAGCAGTGCGGGGCAGGGCCGGACTGGCCATAGCGGGCACCGGGCGTTTCCCCGGTAGGCCGCTAGGGTGGGGGCCGTTTTTGTTACCGGGGGTCGGCAATATCGGCCCCCTGTAACAAAATCGGCCGAAACCGGCCCTCGCAAACTGCTCGGCTGCACTCCCCCTCACCCCAGGGGGGGCCGGCTGAGCAGTTTGCCAGGGCCGGTTTCTGTTCCCAGTCCGGCCCTGGTGTGGGGTCCCTGTGTGTGCTCTCTGGTCTGTGGTTGTCAGCACATTGTGGGGCCCCTGTGTGTGCTCGTGGCTCTGTGGCTTGTCAGCACGATGTGGGGCCCTTGTGTGTGCTTGTGGGTCTGTGGCTTGTCAGCACGGTGTGGGGGCCCTGTGTGCACTTGCGGATCTGTGGCTTGTCAGCACGGTGTGGGCCCCCTGTGTGCACTCGCGGCTCTGTGGCTTGTCAGCACGGTGTGGGCCCCCTGTGTGCCCTCGCGGGTCTGTGGCTTGTCAGCACGGTGTGGGCCCCCTGTGTGCGCTCGCGGGTCTGTGGCTTGTCAGCACGGTGTGGGGCCCCTGTGTGCGATCGCGGGGTTATGGCTTGCCAGCACGGTGTGGGGCCCCTGTGTGCGATCGCGGGGCTATGGCTTGCGAGCACGGTGTGGGGCCCCTGTGTGCACTCGCGGGTCTGTGGCGTGAAGGAATGCTGCAGAAGGACTCTTCTCTCCTTGTTTGTGGACGTTAAGCGTTCTTGTGCTGGTGTCTTAGAAATTCACAAACCTTGGAGCGTAATGTCAACATGTGACTCAGAGGAGCCTGGTGAAGGCGGCGCCCTCCTCTGTGCACTGAGTGCCTGTGTTGTGTCAGCTCAAACTCTTCAGTACCCGTTGTTCACGGGAACTGGCATTCACATTTGAGAGGTGAAGCCTTGTGTTATGGCGAACAGCAACTTACATGTAAAAAACCGGTAATTTCTGGGAAGGAAACATATCTTTCTTGGAACGTTTTCTAAAAGTGTTCCTTGATTGCCGCACGTACGTTTATTAGTGTGCTGGTTCCTCCAGACAATGCTTTCTGTCCTCGGTGCCAGTGGCCCGCCCCTCCCAGACACTGTCACAAGCACATGGACACCGTCTAATTTACACACACACTTCCAGAAAGGAGAAACCTGCCTGATCTCAGCGCCCAGAGCCACTCACGTGCAAGCAAGCAAGCCCGGTATTTGTAAAGCGCGATCTAATCACCAGTAAGGGTCTCAAGGCGCTGGGGGCCGTCGGGGAGATTAAGTGAGCTATTGCCCAGAGTCACACGATGCTGAGCTGATCTGCCTCCAGCACTGGGGATCGAACCGTGAGCCCCCCACTCTGGAGTCAGCCACCCTGGCCGCTGCGCCACACCTGTCCCACGTGTGCATCTGTGCACCTAAGGGTTGGGCCACAACACTGTGATTATCTTAATTAGTGGGAGGGGAACCAGCCTGCCACGCAGTGCTTGTAAAGGTGACACAGAAGTGCAGGTGCTTTCTACCACAAAGTGCCTTTTGCTACTGTGAAGTGCTTGCACTGTTCCATTGAAGTACTGCACGACTGTTTGTTTGCTGGGGTGTCGCCCCCCTACTTGGTGCCTCGTTGAACCAGGGGCTCGCCCCTGGCTCTTTTTCTACAGCCAGTGGAAAAACAACAGTGGCTTGCCAGTGGTGTAGCACAGGCCATGCAACCTCTGCAGCATGGGGCGATGGCAACCTTTCAGGGGGACCCAATCCTACAGGGGCCCCCATTCAACCCAAGGAGTATACTCTGAATCTGGGAGACTATGGGGCCCCTCATCACATTCTGGGGGTATCCACCCCTACAATGCCACCCATTGAAAATGATGTCTGTGAAAGCAACAGTAGCCTTATATTAGTCGCTGTCACCGACCCCAAGGGATGACGGTCTATCAAACATGGAGGAGGCAAGAAGGAAAGGAGGCTGGGCCCTCTCTCTCCCAAAGAGGCCTCTTGTTGTGGTGACTTGAGAAGAGCTGAAAGGGATCTCCACGTGGAGCGCAGCGGAGTGTCCATGATGAAGGGCTATCTGGCCGCGATGCAGAAGCGCTTGAAAACCACACGGGGTGCCTTGACTGCCACATCGAGGCCTTGGAGAAGGCCACTGCTGACCAGAGGGAGGAGGTCCTTAACCATCAGAGAGGCATCTACACCTCCCTAGTGTGTCCAGACAGAAGTCTACTGCGATTGGGAAATGTATCTTGGGAAGCCAGCATTTGAATCTTGGGTCCATCAACTGCAACTGAACTGCTGAGTTAAAAAATGCAGAACTCTGCTTTCTACATACAGATCATCTTGATACTCCAGTGGAGATGCAGAGCACTGCCTTCTACATAAAGATCTTCTTGATACTCCAGTGGAGATGCAGTGCGCGGCTCTCTACATAAAGATCTTCTTGATACTCCAGTGGAGATGCAGTGCACGTCTCTCTACATACAGATCTTCTTGATACTCCAGTGGAGATGCAGTGCACAGTTCTCTACATACAGATCTCCCTGATACTCCAGAGGAGATGCAGTACACAGCTCTTTACATGCTCAATCAATCAATCAATCAATCAGGCATTTATAAAGCGCGCTACATACCCGTGAGGGTCCCAAGGCGCTCTGAGGGTCCTCTGTCTGCCGGAGGTGGAGGGGGAGGGAGTTCCAGGTCTTGGCGGCGCGGTAGGAGAAGGATCTGCCTCCGGAGGTGGATCTGTGGATGCGTGGGACGGCGGCCAGGGAGAGGTCGGCGGAGCGGAGTCTCCTGTTGGGTGCGTAGAATGACAGTCGGTTGTTGAGGTAGGCCGGGCCGGTGTTGTGCAGTGCCTTGTGTGCGTGGGTGAGGAGCTTGAAGGTGATTCTTCTGTCGATGGGAAGCCAGTGCAGGTTTCTCAGGTGTGGGGTGATGTGGTCTCGGCGGGGGACGTTGGTGATCAGGCGGGCGGAGGCGTTCTGGATTCTTTGGAGTCTGCCGATGAGTTTGGCCGGGCTCCGGCGTAGAGGGCGTTGCCGTAGTCGAGTCTACTGCTGATGAGGGCGTGTGTGACGGTCTTTCGTGTGTTGATGGGGATCCATTTGTAGATCTTGCGGAGCATGCGGAGGGTGAAGAAGCAGGTTGATGAGACGGCGTTGATCTGGTTGGTCATGGAGAGTTTCGAGTCGAGGATGACTCCCAGATTGCGTGCGTGGTTGGTTGGTGTAGGAGCGGTGCCTAGTGAGGTGGGCCACCATGAGTCGTCCCAGGCTGATGGGTTGGGTCCGAGAATGAGGATCTCTGTCTTGTCTGTGTTGAGTTTGAGTCGGCTTTCTTCCATCCAGTCGGCGACAGCCTTCATGCCGCGGTGGAGGTTGGCTTTAGCGGTGTGGAGTTCGTTGGTGAGGGAGAGGATCAGTTGGGTGTCGTCGACGTAGGAGATGATGTTGAGGTCGTGGAGTCTGGCGATGCGTGCGAGCGGGGCCATGTAGACGTTGAAGAGCGTCGGGCTGAGGGATGATCCTTGTGGGACACCGCAGATCGTTTTGGTGACTCCGGAGTGGAATGGGGGAGGCGGACTCTTTGGGTTCTGTCGGAGAGGAAGGAGGTGATCCAGTCCAGGGCCTTGTCGCGAATCCCTGCGTTGTAGAGGCGTGTACGTAGCGTGTGGTGGCATACGGTGTCGAAGGCAGCGGAGAGGTCGAGGAGGATGAGGGCTGCTGTCTCCCCGTTGTCGAGCAGGAGCCTGATGTCGTCTGTGGCGGCGATGAGGGCGGTCTCGGTGCTGTGGTTCTTGCGGAAGCCTGACTGGGAGGAGTCGAGGATGTTGTTGTCTTCTAGGTAGCGGGTGAGCTGGGTGTTGACTATCTTTTCGATGACCTTAGCTGGGAACGGAAGGAGGGAGATGGGCCGGAAGTTCTTAAGGTCGCTCGGGTCCGCCTTGGGTTTCTTCAGTAGGGCGTTGATCTCGGCGTGTTTCCAGCTCTCCGGGAAGGTTGCGGTCTTGAAGGAGAGGTTGATGATGTTGCATAGGTGGGGTGCGATGGAGCTGTTGGCCTTGTTGATGACGTGGTGGGGAAGAGGGTCGGTGATCTTCTTTATACTCCTTAGGAGATGCAGTGTGTGTGTCTCTCTACATACAGATCTTCTTGATACTCCAGAGGAGATGCAGTGCGCAGCTCTCTACATACAGATCTTCTTGATACTCCAGAGGAGATGCAGTGTGCGGCTCTCTACATACAGATCTTCTTTTTACTCCAGTGGAGATGCAGTGTGCGGCTCTCTACATACAGATCTTCTTTATACTCTAGAGGAGATGCAGTGCGCAGCTCTCTACATGAAGATGTTCTTGATACTCCAGAGGAGATGCAGTGCACGTCTCTCTACATACAGATGTTCTTGATACTCCAGAGGAGATGCAGTGCACGGGTCTCTACATGCAGATCTTCTTTATACTCCAGAGGAGATGCAGTGCGCGGCTCTCTACATACAGATCTTCTTGATACTCCAGAGGAGATGCAGTGCGCGGCTCTCTACATACAGATCTTCTTGATACTCCAGAGGAGATGCAGTGCGCGGCTCTCTACATACAGATCTTCTTTATACTCCAGAGGAGATGCAGTGCACGGGTCTCTACATACAGATCTTCTTTATACTCCAGAGGAGATGCAGTGCGCGGCTCTCTACATACAGATCTTCTTGATACTCCAGAGGAGATGCAGTGCGTGGCTCTCTACATATAGATGTTCTTGATACTCCAGAGGAGATGCAGTGCACGGGTCTCTACATACAGATCTTGATACTCCCGAGGAGATGCAGTGCACGTCTCTCTACATAAAGATCTTCTTGATACTCCAGAGGAGATGCAGTGTGCGACTCTCTTCATACATATCTCCTTGATACTTCAGAGGAGGTGCAGTGCACGGCTCTCTACATACAGATCTTCTTGATATTACAGAGGTGATGCAGTGCAATACTCTCTACATACAGATCTTGATACTCCAGAGGAGGTGCAGTGCACAGCTCTCTACATACATATCCTTTTCATACTCCAAAGGAGATGCAGTGTGCACTTTTCTGCATACAGATGTTCTTGGTACTCCATAGGAGGTGCAGTGCACAGCTCTCTACATACTGATCTTCTTTATACTCCAGAGGAGATGCAGTGCACAGCTCTCTACATACAGATCTTTGTTGATAATCCAGAGGAGATGCAGTGTGGGGATCTCTGTACATACCGATTTTTTGGATACTGCAGAGGAGATGCAGTTTGCAGCTCTGTACATACAGATCTTCTTGCTACTTGAGAGGAGATGCAGTGCATGGTTCTGGTCATACAGATGTTCTTGATACTCCAAAGGAGGTGCAGTGCACAGCTCTCTACATACAGATCTTCTTCATACTCCAGAGGAGATTCAGTGCACGTCTCTGTACATACAGATTTTTGTTGATACTCCAGTGGAGATGCAATGTGCAGCTCTCTACATACAGATCTTTGTTGATACTCCAGAGGAGATGCAGTGTGCGGCTCTCTACATACAGATATTCTTTTTACTCCAGAGGAGATGCAGTGCACAGCTCTTTAAATGCTGATCTTCTTTATACTCCTTAGGAGATGCAGTGTGTGTCTCTCTACATACATATGTTCTTGATACTCCACAGGAGGTGCATTGCACTTCTCTCTACATACAGATCTTCTTGATACTCCAGAGGAGATGCAGTGCGCGGCTCTCTACATACAGATGTTCTTGATACAGCAGAGGAGATGCAGTGCGCGGCTCTCTACATACAGATGTTCTTGATACTACAGAGGAGATGCAGTGCACATCTCTCTACATACAGATCTTCTTATTTTATTTATGTGTTTTATAGAGCGCGAACTTGACCCGTTAGGGTATCAGAGCGCTTTACAGGAGAGCAAACAATATACAGACAGGCTTAGAAACAACCAATTGCAGATCGAGTAGTAGGGGGCCTGGTGCCGGAGATATAAGGGAAAGAAGGGCACGTATTTACAGTTTACAAAACCAAATACTGAAGACGAGATAACATATATACAGATTATGTTTACAATTATTCAAGACAAGGCACCAAGTTTCCGATGGGGCGACTAGGTAGTCCGAAGGGAGGCAGTGGACGGCCATAGGTCAGGGCCATAGTGATGCATGAGGCAAAACTTAAACGAGGAATTTGCCCATAAGGAAGGTTTTGGCATCTTTTTTTAATCGAGTTAGAGAGGGGATTCTTCTGATGTCGGGTGGGAGAGAGTTCCATATTCTTAGAGCAGCCCCGGAGAAGGCCCGATTGTAAGTTTTTTTTTCCCGAAAGCGTGCAGGTTGAAGCAAGAGGTTTCTGGCAGATCGGGAGTTTCTGATTCCTCCGGAGATCACAAGTTTCTGTGCCAGATATGCAGGGGAGTTAGAGTATAAAGCTTTGTGCGTGATGCATGCTAGCTTGAGCTGTATTCTAGCCTCTAGGGGAAGCCAGTTGAGAGCTTTCAGGTGTGGGGAAATATGATCGTATTTCCTTGTGCCGGTAAGTAGTCTGTCGGCCGCATTGAGGCAGGCTTTAAGAGGTGCCAGGGAGATCTTGGGTAAACCAGAGAGGGTAGAGCAGCCATATTCCAGTCTGGAGATGACGAGTGCTTGGACTGCCATTTTTAGGTCGGGAGCATCGAGGAAGGGTTTCAATTTCCTAAGGTAGCTCAGGTGGAATCTGGCTGTTTTGGCCATCGAGTTGATGTGGTCCCGCATGTTCAGGTTGCTGTCGAGGGTAATTCCCAGGGATTTGGCAGAGTCCACAATGGTCGGTGGGCAATTTAGGGCTGTAATAGCCTTAATCCATGATTGAATATCCAGGTTGGTATTGGGAGGGGAGACCAGGAGAAATTCTGTTTTCTTTGCATTGAGTTTGAGTTGATTGGATGCGAGCCATTGGACGGTGAGTTTCAGGGCTTCGTTCAGGGAGAGAATCTCTTCGAGAGATGAGGTTTTGATGTAGATCTGAGTGTCATCAGCATACATATGATAGGAGATATTTGCAGTGCGTAATACTTCGGTAAGCGGTTCTAGGTAAAGGTTGAAGAGGGTGGGGGACAGGGTTGATCCTTGAGGGACTCCAACCGTGACCGGGGATGGTGACGAAAGGTTGCCGTTGATTAGGAATCTCTGTGACCGGTTTTGGAGGAAGGACCTAAACCATTCTAGAACAGTGCCATCCAATCCCATTCTGAGTTTGAGGCGTTCGAGTAGTTTTTCATGGTTGACCGTGTCGAAGGCCGAGGATAGGTCCAGGAGAATTAGGAGACAAGTTTTGCCTTGGTCAAGGGCTTGGAGGGCATCATCCACGATGTGGAGCATGGTGGTTTCGGTGCTGTGCCCTGGTCTAAATCCGGATTGGAAGTCATCGAGCAGGTGGAAGTTGTTAATGTGTTGGCTTAGCTGCTGTTGCACACATTTCTCCAGCACTTTGGCTAGAAGGGGGATGTTGGAGATGGGTCTGAAGTTATCGGGGAGGCTGGATCCAGCGACGGCTTTTTCAGAATGGGGAGGACTTGGCCGGCTTTTAGGGAGTCAGGCATCGTTCCCTGCTGGAGGGAGGCGTTGATTATTGTAGTCCAACTAGGAATAATGGATTGGGCGACGGCAGCTAGGCAGTTGGAAGGGAGCGGGTCATTAAAATGGTTGTTCGGGTTTAAGGTGGAAAGGATTTTAGAGATGGAGTCTTCGTCGTAGTCTTTGAAGATAGACCAGTTAGCATGATTTTTAGGAGGAGCCTGTGGGTGCGTCGTGGTGGGAGGAGGCGGGTCAGGAAGGGGTTGAGGGTGTGTGATGGAGCTGAGTTCGTTTCCGAGGGCTGAGATTTTGTCAGCGAAGAAAGAGGAGAATTCCTCTGAGGATATAAGAGACTTAGGGGTTTCTTTCGACGTTTTGGCCAGTTTATTAGATTGGTGTTTGACCAGTTCGAAGAGCTTGTGGGGTCTGTTCTTGGCTTTCTCAAGTTCAGTTCTGAAGAAGTCTTTTTTGAATTGAGTATGTTCCTGTTGTAGACATTTCTGGCCTGGCGGAGGAGTTTTAGATGTGCGGCAGAGGGGTGCTGCCTCCAGGATCTTTCAGCTTGCCGGAGGGCTCTCCTCTCATTATTAAGGGATCCCGTGAACCAGGGGTTTCTGTCTTTGATTTGGGTTCTTTTCAGTTTTAGTGGGGCTAGATCATCCAGGATGTTTGATATTGTCGCAGAGTAGTGATCGTTGAGGCCACTGACTGTTGTGATATGCAAAGGGGGGGGGAGGTCGGATATGCAGCGAGCCTCAAGTTCACTGCGGTCCAGGTTCTTGGTGTCTCTGATCCAGCGTTTAGGAATCGCCGGTTGCGGTGCTCTTGTCTTGTGTGTGCCAGGTAGATGGAAGGTGATGGCATGATGGTCAGACCAGTCGCATGGGTCAATAGAGATAAGCTTGACTGTTGATTCTTTGGAGATGATCCAGTCAAGAGTGGCCCCTTTTGAATGAGTTGGTAGTGAGCAGGCTTGGGTCAGGGCTTGATCAGCCAGGAGGTCTTTGATGGCGTTGACATGTGAATCCTTGGGATCGTTCCAGTGCAAGTTAAAATCACCTAGGAAAATATCTTTGGCGTTGGTGGGAATCTTAGCTGTGATGAGTTCCATGAGGTGGTCGGTGAAGGAGTCGTTCATGCCTGGAGGGTGGTAAAAGATGTGCAGGTTGCACAGTTGGGTGGAGTTGCTGCAAACAGCGAGGGCGAAGTATTCACAAGAATCAGTGGTGTCCGCCAAAAGTTCAGTGACAAGAAGGTTAGAGCGGTAGATGCAGGCGATGCCTCCTCCTTTCTTGTTAGATTGTCTGTCCAGCCTTGCGATGTTGTAGTTAGGAGGGACTAGGAGGTCCAGGCATGGAGATGAGGATTCATTGAGCCATGATTCTGTTAGGATTGCTAAGTCAGAGTTTTTGCAAAGGATGAGATCAGCAATATCTGCGGCGGGCTTAGCTGCCGATCGGCAATTGATTAACAGACCAGACAGAGAAGATTTGGACGGAGTTTCGGGAGTCATGGCGGTCAAGTGAACAGGTGCTAGATTACTCTTGACCACAGATCTGTTGCGGAGGGTGGCTGGCCTGTTGGGGTTGATAGTGACTGTGCGGATGGCATGTTCGGCATTCACGTCGAAAGGATAAGGGGTAGCTGGGGTAGAATTGTAGTCCCTGAGGATGGCAAGGATTTCCATTTCAGTGAGGTCTAGTGGACTTGGAGTGGCAAGGGTAGAATTGTAGGAGAGGGCAAGAGCAAGGGTTTCTTCCTCTGAGAAGTGGCAAGGTTGCTTACGGGGGCGAAGATGTCTCAAGGCTAGCGGAAGAGGTTGTTTAGGTAGCTCTGTCAAATGCGGGAGGGTGGAGTTTGGCTGGGGCATGAGGTTGGCGAGGGAGAGTTCAGCGAGGTGAAGGAGGTTCATTAGTTCCAAGATGGAAATATGAATGCTCTGGGTTAGTTTGGCAGCTCTGGAGTGCAGAGAAACCATGTCCCTATCAGGTGGAGGCGTTAGAGGGCAGGGGGGTAGTGGTTCGGGAGTCGTTCTGTCGGCATGTATGGGTGATAGGGAGGAAGGACTAGCACGGCCTGCGTTGTAGGTCGTTGGATCTATGCTGGAGCCCCTTTGTGGGTTGGGTTGAGGGCTGGAAGGGCAAGCACGACCTGTATCGTAGGTCTTTGGGGTGTACCAGTGGCATAGTCTACTTGGGGGACTAGTGGGGAGGGGACCAAAGGTCTGGGGGTGATTCTGTTGGCAAGGCCGGGCGCCGTGCTGGAGAGGTTAGGGGGTCTGTGTTGGAAGACCTTAGAGGGGTTTGTGCGTGGCTAGCTACGCTGGGTAGGCTGGATGAGGACTCATCGGGCGGGAGTTGGTTACCCTGCCAGTGTCGTGCACATGGTTTCTGAGGAGGGTAAAAGGTCTGCAAATTTATCCAGGTTTTTAGTTGAGGCTTGGATCAAGACGATGCCATTTTTGTAAAGAGTGATGGTGAGGTCGGCTCGCAGTGTTAGAGAGGGTGCTATTGTAAGCTTAGTGCCGTATGGAATGTTCTTTGTTGCACGTACATTGAGGAGGTGGACAAAGGTTTTGCGCCAGGCAGAGGTTCTTCTAGAGTAGAAAATGAGGTCATTAAGGACTGTGCCGTTGTCCGCGCTGTAACGTAGGTCAGAGATCAGTGACTCAGGGTGCCTTTTCATGGTGGAGTGCTTGAAGGATTTTGCGGCGGTTTTGGAGAGGTTGCGGGGGTAGACCAGAGTGTAAGAGTTTACCCCTGTAGCGGATAGGCCAGGACTTGCCATGCTGGCTTGGGTGGGCTACTCGACGGTCAATAGGGACAGATTTGCAGCAGAGTGGGCTGCCCACCGTGCGGGAACCAGGATTGTAAAGTGTCAGTATCAAGGGAGAGCGCACTATTAGTGTAAGAGCCTGGTTGGTAGCTCTCTGGATAATATCTAGCGAGGATGGGGATAATTGGTAAGTAGCTCTCGAGGAAAAACTAGTGGGGGTGAGGATAACCAAGTTGTCTTAGGAAATCTGCCATTTGGGGTCAGGCAATGGAAGGTGATTGTGGTGTCTTCATACTGTCGCCATTTTAGGGCCAGGCAATGAGCAGTCTGCCAGATATATGGCTACTGTGGAGATAACGACTAAAAATCAGGTCTCTGGTGGTGATAAACAGTGTAGATTACCAAAAACGCTGATCTTGAATGATGATCCCAAGGGCAAGTCAGGGAAGAGCAATGATCCCCGTTTTTTACCGCAGCGCCGCCATTTTAGGTCCAGGCAGCCGTCGATCCCTGCATTTATTAATGTTTAATGGGAACGCGCAATAGGAAGCTCACAATGATAAGCTCAAAATGATAGGACGGCGCGAAGTAACCTGGCGCCGTCGCGTTTCGAATTCACAGAGGCGGACTTCCAGAGGCGGAGGGGCAGGGCTTGCGACCTGATTGCAATGGCGTCAGTGCCCGGGGAACACAGCAGGGGCCGATCTCGGGCCCGGTGAAGATCGCAGGGCTCAGGCAGTTACCGGGATAAGAGACGGCGGCAGCAGGGTAACCACCAGATTGGCGAGTCTCCAGATTGAGCCTGATGGCGAACACCGGGGCCTGAAGATATCAGGTGGCGATGGCGTCAGCGAGTCGCAGCCCCACAGCGGGCGAAGGCGCCGGGGCAACACAGCAGAAGCCCATCTCAGGCCCGGTGTTGGTCGTAGGGCTCAGGCTGGTCCTGGGATAAGTAACGAGGGCAGCAGGGGACTCACCACTGAGCTCCTCAGGCCCGCAGGAGAGCTCCAACTGATGGCATCACCACACCGGGCAAGACCCTCCACGTCAGGGGGATCTAGATTCACCGGGGCAGGCACGGTGGGACCGGAGAGCCGACACCGTTGGTCAGGATCTCGCCGCCATGGCATCCGTCTTCCCCAACAGCAAGTCAAGGAGCTAGGCATTGGCCAGGCAGCGCACAGCTTGGACACCAGTCGAGCAGCGCTGGGGTCCGGGCAGCGAGGGCGCCGACCTGAGCTGCAGAGGTCGATAATCCGGGTAAGTTGGCTGCCAAACTCCGTTTTTGTGGGATGGTTCGGAAGGGTCTGCAGTCCGGTCCAGGGGATAGGCAGGTGGGGGCTGGTGAGGTGGTTTTTCTGGGGATATTCACCAATAGGTAATCCCCAAACCGGGAGCTCCTCGGGAGGCTCCTACTCAGGCGGCCATCTTCAGCGTATGATACTCCAGAGGAGATGCAGTGCATGTCTCTCTACATACAGATCTTCTTGATACTCCAGTGGAGATGCAGTCCATGACTCTCCACCTATAGATCTTCTTGACACTCCAGAGGAGATGCAGTGCGCGGCTCTCTACATACAGATCTTCTTGATACTCTAGAGGAGATGCAGTGCATGTCTCTCTACATACAGATCTTCTTGATACTCCAGTGGAGATGCAGTGTGCGGCTCTCTACATATAGATCTTCTTGATACTCCAGAGGAGATGCAGTGCGCGGCTCTCTACATACAGATGTTCTTGATACTCCAGAGGAGATGCAGTGCGCGGCTCTCTACATACAGATGTTCTTGATACTCCAGTGGAGATGCAGTGTGCGGCTCTCTACATATAGATCTTCTTGATTCTCTGGAGGAGATGCAGTGCGCGGCTCTCTACATACAGATCTTCTTGATACTGTAGAGGAGATGCAGTGTGCGGCTCTGTACATACAGACCTTCTTGATACTCCAGTGGAGATGCATTCCATGACTCTCCACCTATAGATCTTCTTGACACTCCAGAGGAGATGCAGTGCACAGCTCTCTACATACAGACCTTCTTGATTCTCTAGAGGAGATGCAGTGCACAGCTCTCTACATACAGACCTTCTTGATTCTCTAGAGGAGATGCAGTGCGCGGCTCTCTTCATATAGATCTTCTTGATACTCCAGAGGAGATGCAGTGCATGTCTCTCTACATACAGATCTTCTTGATACTCCAGTGGAGATGCAGTGTGCGGCTCTCTACATACAGATCTTCTTGATACTCCAGAGGAGATGCAGTGCACATCTCTCTACATACAGATCTTCTTGATACTCCAGTGGAGATGCAGTGTGCGGCTCTCTACATACAGATCTTCTTTACACTCTAGAGGAGATGCAGTGCACAGCTCTGTACAGACAGATGTTCTTGATACTCCAGAGGAGATGCAGTGCGTGGCTCTCTACATACAGATGTTCTTGATACTCCAGTGGAGATGCAGTGTGTGGCTCTCTACATACAGATCTTCTTGATTCTCTGGAGGAGATGCAGTGCGCGGCTCTCTACATACAGATCTTCTTGATACTGTAGAGGAGATGCAGTGTGCGGCTCTGTACATACAGACCTTCTTGATACTCCAGTGGAGATGCATTCCATGACTCTCCACCTATAGATCTTCTTGACACTCCAGAGGAGATGCAGTGCGCGGCTCTCTACATACAGATCTTCTTGATACTCTAGAGGAGATGCAGTGCATGTCTCTCTACATACAGATCTTCTTGATACTCCAGTGGAGATGCAGTGTGCGGCTCTCTACATACAGATCTTCTTGATACTCCAGAGGAGATGCAGTGCACATCTCTCTACATACAGATCTTCTTGATACTCCAGTGGAGATGCAGTGTGCGGCTCTCTACATACAGATCTTCTTTACACTCTAGAGGAGATGCAGTGCACAGCTCTGTACAGACAGATGTTCTTGATACTCCAGAGGAGATGCAGTGCGCGGCTCTCTACATACAGATGTTCTTGATACTCCAGAGGAGATGCAGTGTGCGGCTCTCTACATACAGATCTTCTTGATTCTCTGGAGGAGATGCAGTGCGCGGCTCTCTACATACAGATCTTCTTGATACTGTAGAGGAGATGCATTCCATGACTCTCCACCTATAGATCTTCTTGACACTCCAGAGGAGATGCAGTGCACAGCTCTCTACATACAGACCTTCTTGATTCTCTAGAGGAGATGCAGTGTGCGGCTCTCTACATACAGATCTTCTTGATTCTCTAGAGGAGATGCAGTGCATGTCTCTCTACATACAGATCTTCTTGATACTCCAGTGGAGATGCAGTGTGCGGCTCTCTACATACAGATCTTCTTGATACTCCAGAGGAGATGCAGTGCACATCTCTCTACATACAGATCTTCTTTACACTCTAGAGGAGATGCAGTGCACAGCTCTGTACAGACAGATGTTCTTGATACTCCAGAGGAGATGCAGTGCGCGGCTCTCTACATACAGATGTTCTTGATACTCCAGTGGAGATGCAGTGTGCGGCTCTCTACATACAGATCTTCTTGATTCTCTGGAGGAGATGCAGTGCGCGGCTCTCTACATACAGATCTTCTTGATACTGTAGAGGAGATGCATTCCATGACTCTCCACCTATAGATCTTCTTGACACTCCAGAGGAGATGCAGTGCACAGCTCTCTACATACAGACCTTCTTGATTCTCTAGAGGAGATGCAGTGCGCGGCTCTCTTCATACAGATCTTCTTAATACTCCAGAGGAGATGCAGTGCACACCTCTCTACATACAAATCTCCCTGATAGTCTAGAAGTGGACGCAACAGCTCTCCTCAAGCATATGTTTTTGATTCTTTGGGTCGACACAGATATCATTTTCACAATTTAGAAGAGATGCAGTGCAGAACTCTCCGCAAGGGAAGCTTGTTGATACTCCAGACGAGTTAGATCTAGAAGTGTGCGAAGCCGTGTACCTGCGCACCGTTGGCCCTCACGGCAGAGAAGCATGCTTGTGGACCACTGAAGCTACTCTGGGAGACACAGAACATTATGGGCAAGTGTTGACAGTGGCTGCCCAAAAAAATTAAAATGTGAAGATGGGCGACTTCAAGGTGCACATTCTTCTGAAACATAATTTGACATCCATGAGATGTAGACAAAATCCATAGCAAAATAAGAAGGAGCTGATTGGCCTGGATTTGGAGACCTCTTTAGTGTTCTTGACCAAGCCCAGGATTCTTGACAAGGTGAGAGCCAATGTCCTCAACCAGAACCTCGAAGAAAGGAAGTTGTCTAAAGCCAAAAAGGCTACTGACTGCCCCCCTCTGGTAAATTGAGTACTGTGTTTTTGGAAAGACTGCTCTGATTCTTTGCATCATCTGAGGGTGATGAGGAGCTTTTTAAAAAACTTTTCAGGACTTTACTCCAGAAAATTCTCTTATCCTTCCTCTCGAGAACTGTCACGATGCACCACTGACTTGTTTCCTTCTCCTTTCAACCTGAACACTGCTTGAGATTTGGATGTTTATAGAGACTGAGCTTTTTATGGGCTTAAATTTGCTGGAGGCTGCCGGGATACTTGTTCAGGTGCCATTGTTAATACCTGTCTTCTGCTACGATTTTCTTGTGCGATGTGTGATGTTGCTCACCTTTTGAATTTCTAATAAAAGGATTCCAACCTAAAGCACAGCTGACATTTACTCCCAGAGCAATCCAACAGATATCGCCTATCTTCCCCTTGTTTGGTTTCTGATAGGTTTCCAGGAGCGTGTCACAGGCAGCCATTTAATAGATAGTCAATATGCAAGGACATGCACACGTCAAGCTGAGTCAGGATCTAAGTCCAACCGAGCGGCTTCCATCAGCATCCTCAAATTGTTCGCATTAGACATAACTGGCACTTACCTATTCTAATGGCGCCTGCGTGGCTGCCATTGCTGCTGCTGCTGATGGTGGCATACATGTTGGCATGAAGCTTTACCTCTTGAGTAAGATTTACAGACTCTGGAGTCATACTTTTAAACTCCTCTTCCCCTTCAATGGTTGCTTTTGGTTTACTCAGTTTTCGACTACTTCTTCGTTTAGGCAGTTAGATGCCAAGGTTTTGATGAATGCCTCGTTTTAGGTCTGTGTGAGCAATAGAAAAAGAACATTCTGAAGCCCTACATAGGGGCTCTGACTCCACCCACATCTATATTATCCTGAGTACAGTATTTGATTGGGTGGAAGTTGTGTGCATCCACTAAAAAGAGTTCTTGTATTGCACTTTTTGCCTTGTGGGAACAGTTAGGCTCAATACAGCAGGATTGAGCTGGTTAAGGTGCCAGTCCAATGATTAGGGCTATAGGCAAAAGCCTGCAGGCCTGATGCATTAATTTTGAAAGCATATGTTAGTACCAAGAGGTATTTAACAGTGGATCGTTATTACACTGTGTTAAAACCTGTAGAGAGTTACTTTGTTGTATGGAACGCATGGATTTGGCTTTGGTGTTGGTTTCCCACTCGGACAAATCCTGGGGTAGATGATTTTAACTCCGATAATCCTTGTTCGGCTCTCAGTTTTTTCCAGCTGTAATTTTGTATATATATTTGTAATTCCTTGACTCTATGCCTGATGGTAGCCTTGTGGGAAAGCTTATGCTCAGTACAGTGTGATTCTTTCACTGCCAGGACATGTAACATTTAAGAACACATGTCCAACTCTTTAAATACCATGCACCCTGCCCTATGGGTACTTAGGACGCACCTTACGGGTGACTTACCAGCATTAAAAAGGAAGGTTTTGGTCTGGCAAAAGGTTTATGTTGGCAGGTCGAATTTGCCATTTTAAAACTACACACCCAGGCTGCAGGGGCCTGAAGAAATGCTTTGCAATGTCACTTTAGTGGTGGCACAATGGGTGCCATAGTCCTCTAGTGACTTATCGTACACTGAGTACCACGTACCCAGGACTTACAGGTATTTTGTTGCATGGAATCTCACTTATTACTGAGGCAAGGGTCTTCTTCTTGTTGATTATCATCTTTGTGAAAACTTGGGATAGACGATTTACACTGTGCTCGTGCTTGCTAGACCTTCTTAGAAGGGCCTGAAAGGTTAGTTGTCTGCCAGTGTCTTATAATGAAAACAAATCAATAAAAATACATACATATTAATGCATACATGTACTTACATAGAGGGACTTTGGGTCAACCCTGTTCTGCCATTGGTCTGTTTGGATGTCAGTCTCATTCAGCTTCCACCCATGATAGTATGCAGTGTGGAGTAATGGGTAAGCCCACTTCAGCCATTGGCTCCATTGTGTTATGAGTGACAGCATTCTGCGAATGGCATAACGAAACTTGAGGGTGGCCCCCCTGCAAAGTCCATTGAGGGGCCCCCCACGCCGGTGAGGAGGTTTCTGGCCAGGGGCCTGCCACCTGTGCACAGTGCCGGAGGGGGACCCCTGCAGCTCGGCCCCCCCGGACTGTGGGGGCTGCGGGGGCTATTGTTATGCCACTGCATTCTGCCTGTCAGCATGTGCACATCTAGACCCCACACAGATGCTTGAGTAAGATTTAATTACCAATACTGAATCTCACACGTAGGGCCCCGAAGGTGTCCTGTATAAGTATAAAACAATATGTTTGAGGGGTCACCTCAGCCACATCTTCTTGTCGCATGTGTCATCATCAGCGGACACCCACACCAAAGTTGGACATTGCCAGATCAGTGGACTCAACTATAAAGGGAGTTCTTAGTATTATGTTAAACAGGACAAAATGCAGGGGTCCAGGTGTATTTCCAAAATAGATCGGGCAGCCATCTTGAAATGGTATTGGGCATAATACCCATACTGTACCGTTGTTTATCATTTTTAGGACGGCCACCTCATTGCTTCTAAATGTGGCAGCCATGTTGGAACTTTATGATAACTTTACACTGTGTAAAATACCACTGCAAACGGGCCGCCTTCGATTATATTTACTTTTAGATGTTATTGCAAGTGCACCATTTAGGTGTCTTCATGTTTTCTTTTCTCTACTTTTATGCTTCTGGTTTATCTTGCTTACGATTGATGAGCTTTTGAGTCTGTTTTGGTGCAGGGTGGAGTAGTGTTATGTTATGTTATGCAGATTTGTAGAGGTCACTATCACCCGGGAGGGTATCCTGGCGCTGAACAGGTGTGAGCATTGACACACCTAGGGCCTAGTGGGACTACTTGAAAAGCCAGGTTTTCAGCTTCTTGCAGAATTCAAGGAGTGAGGCGGGGTCTCTTATGTGCAGCAGCAGGTCATGCCACGCTTTAGGGGGGCGATGTAATGCTCGTCCACCGGATCTGGTTCTCCGTACGTGTGGGATGCGTTCCAGTAGGAGTCTGGACGAGCGAACGTATCTGGAAGGTTTGTGAAAGCAGATGTGATTGTTGAGGTACGCCGGAGCAGTGCTACGTAGCGCCTTGAAAGTGTGGGTCAGGAGTTTGAATTGCACTTGTTTGTGACTATGGAGCCAGTGGAGTTGCTTCAGGTGTGGTGTGATGTGAGTGCGGGGTGAGAGTGACGGCAGTGTTGTAGGGCGGTGTTGTAGGGTGGGCGGTGTGTTTACTAGACACTCACTGCACCAGTCTAGTCAAAGCAAAGTTCGACTGCATTCCAATGGAGCCTCTAATACACCTCAGCTGGGGTCAAAGGTCATGCTCGCCTTACAAAAGCGGTGTCAGCTACTGTACAATAATTACTTCAAATGGGAAGTAACAGGCAGGACGGGGAGAAACAAAGCCTGGTGTGGGGAGGGGAGGTGGGGGAGCCGCTCCCCCCCTGTGAATCGCCCCGGGTCCGAGCTGTCAGGGCCGGATGAAAGCTTGGCAGAGACGGGGCAGAGGCATCGGGTGTTGCCCGGGCCCGGCCCTGCCCTGCATCGGGTTTCAGAGGCGGCCTGCGCCGGGGAGCCGGCTCCTCTTCGCCGCAGAATGCGGCCCGGTCCTGTCTCCGCTTGAAAAGCACATTTGATCCGATGGGGAGTGTGCATTTCTGTTTGTTGCTCCCCACCGGGTCAGGTGAAAGGAGGGATGTGACGGCGCCGTCATCCATCAGGCTCTTCAGGTCATGGCCGACAAAGCCGGGCCGAGGGCCCCTCGTCAGAGCCCAAGTGCAATTAATCTGCTGTGACATCTGACGAAAGAGGAGGGTTTGTACAAAAGGCAAACATACAAATGTTGTGAAAGAGCTGGGGGTGCGGGGTGATGGAGCGCTTGAAGAGGAGGCTGGCCGGTAACCCAACGCCTGCTGAGAGGTGCTGCTGCCAGGCAGCAGGTAAGGAAGGGAAACCTGCCTGGTGCAGTGCTGCGGAGATAGTGACAACATGGCACAAACCCGCGGAGCAGGGCGCTGCAGGCCTGCAGAGACATGCCACACACCTGCAGAGCGGGGTAATGAATCCTTGCAGAGGCATGCGACACACCTGCAGAGCGGGGTAATGCATCCTTGCAGAGGCATGCCACACACCTGCAGAGCGGGGTAATGCATCCTTGCAGAGGCATGCCACACACCTGCAGAGCGGGGTAATACATCCTTGCAGAGGCATGCCACACACCATGCCACACACCTGCAGAGCGGGGTAATGCATCCTTGCAGAGGCATGTCACACACCTGCAGAGCGGGGTAATGTAGCCTCTGCAGAGGCATGCGACACACCTGCACAGCTGGGTACTGCTGCCAGTCTGCAGGTATGGAAGGGAGGCCTGACTGCTGCTGAGCTGCCTAGATAACAACATGGCACACACCCGCGGAGCAGGGCACTGCAGGTCTGCAGAGGCATGCCACACACCTGCAGAGTGGGGGTAAAGCATCCTTGCAGAGGCATGCCACACACCTGCAGAGCGGGGTACTGCTGCCAGTCAGCAGGTAAGGAAGGGAGGCCTGCCTGGTGCAGTGCTGCGGAGATAGTGACAACATGGCACACACCTGCGGAGCAGGGCGCTGCAAGCCTGCAGAGGCATGCCACACACCTGCAGAGCGGGATAATGCCTCCTTGCAGAGGCATGCCACACACCTGCAGAGCGGGGTAATGCATCCTTGCAGAGGCATGCCACACACCTGCACAGCGGGGTAATGCCTCCTTGCAGAGGCATGCCACACACCATGCCACACACCTGCAGAGCGGGGTACTGCTGCCAGTCAGCCGGTAAGGAAGGGAGGCCTGCCTGGTGCAGTGCTGCGGAGATAGTGACAACATGGCACACACCCGCGGAGCAGGGCGCTGCAGGCCTGCAGAGGCATGCCACACACCTGCAGAGCGGGGTAATGAATCCTTGCAGAGGCATGCGACACACCTGCAGAGCGGGGTAATGCATCCTTGCAGAGGCATGCCACAAACCTGCAGAGCGGGGTACTGCTGCCAGTCAGCTGGTAAGGAAGGGAGGCCTGCCTGGTGCAGTGCTGCGGAGATAGTGACAACATGGCACACACCGCGGAGCAGGGCGCTGTAGGCCTGCAGAGGCATGCCACACACGTGCAGAGCGGGGTAATGCATCCTTGCAGAGGCATGCCACACACCTGCACAGCGGGGTAATGTAGCCTCTGCAGAGGCATGCCACACACCTGCACAGCGGGGTACTGCTGCCAGTCAGCAGGTATGGAAGGGAGGCCTGCCTGGTGCAGTGCTGCGGAGATAGTGACAACGTGGCACACACCCACGAAGCGGGGCACTGCAGGTCTGCAGAGGCATGCCACACACCTGCAGAGCGGGGTATTGCTGCTAGGCAGCAGGTAAGGAAGGGAGGCCTGCCTGGTGCAGTGCTGCGGAGATAGTAACATCATGGCACACACCCTCAGAGCGGGGCACTGCAGGTCTGCAGAGGATGCCACACACCTGCAGAACGGGGTAATGCAAGCCTGCAGAGCCATGCCACACACCTGCAGAGGCATGCCACACACCCACGTAGCAGGGCACTGCAAGCCTGCAGAGCCATGCAACACACCTGCAGAGCCGGGTACTGCTGCTAGTCAGCAGGTAAGGAAGGGAGGCCTGCCTGGTCCATTGCTGCGGAGATAGTGACAACGTGGCACACACCCGCAGAGCGGGGCACTGCAAGCCTTCAGAGGCATGCCACACACCTGCAGAGCGGGGTAATGCAAGCCTGCAGAGACATGCCACACACCTGCAGAGGCTTGACACACACCCACGGAGCAGGGCACTGCAAGCCTGCAGAGACATGCCACACACCTGCAGAGTGGGGTAATGCATCCTTGCAGAGGCATGCCACACACCTGCAGAGCGGGGTACTGCTGCCAGTCAGCAGGTAAGGAAGGGAGGCATGACTGGTGCAGTGCTGCGGAGATAGTGACAACATGGCACACACCCGCGGAGCAGGGCGCTGCAGGCCTGCAGTGGCATGCCACACACCTGCAGAGCGGGGTACTGCTGCCAGTCAGCAGGTGAGGAAGGGAGGCCTGACCGGAGATAGTAACAACATGGCATACACCCGCAGAGCGGGGCATTGCAAGCCTGCAGAGCCATGCCACACACCTGCAGAGACATGCCACACACCCACGGAGCAGGGCACTGCAAGCCTTCAGATTCATGCCACACACCTGAAGAGCGGGGTACTGCTGCCACGCAGCAGGTAAAGAAGGGAGGCCTGACTGCGGAGATAGTAACTACATGGCGCTGCAGAGGTGTGCCACACACCTGCAGAGCGGGGTACTGCTGCCAGGCAGCAGGTAAGGAAGGGAGGCCTGCCTGGTGCAGTGCTGCGGAGATAGTAACATCATGGCACACACCCTCAGAGCGGGGCATTGCAAGCCTGCAGAGCCATGCCACACACCTGTAGAGGCATGCCACACACCCACGGAGCAGGGCACTGCAAGCCTTCAGATCCATGCCACACACCTGCAGAGCGGGGTACTGCTGCCAGTCAGCAGGTAAGGAAGGGAGGCCTGCCTGGTGCAGTACTGCGGAGAGAGTAACAACATGGCACACACCCGCGGAGCGGAGCACTGCAACCCTGCAGAGACATGCCACACACCTGCAGAGTGGGGTAATGCATCCTTGCAGAGGCATGCCACACACCTGCAGAGCGGGGTATTGCATCCTTGCAGAGGCATGCCACATACCTGCACAGCGGGGTAATGTAGCCTCTTCAGAGGCATGCCACACACCTGCAGAGCGGGGTACTGCTGCCAGTCAGCAGGTAAGGAAGAAAGGCCTGACTGCTGCTGTGCTGCCTAGATAACAACATGCAAAACACACAAGATGATGGACGGAATGTTGCACATTGGCAAACATTCACCCCCAGTCACAGATCTGGGTTTAATCCATCGTTATTTTGCTTCACCACGCCACCCCAGTTCAGACATAGCCATATGCAAATCAGTCTTGACCCTGTGCCTCATTGGAACAGTCCAGACCGAACTGCCAAGCCATGTCTTCCCTGGACCGGAATCAAGCATCCTAGGACCGGTTTCGGGCTTTCAGCCCTCATCAGCCAGGATAGCTTGACTCCAGTGGCGTAGTGAGCACGGGACCCACGTCTGGGCATACCCTTCCCACTTAGGGCGAAATGCAAAACACACAAGATGATGGACGGAATGTTGCACATTGGCAAACATTCACCCCCAGTCACAGATCTGGGTTTAATCCATCGTTATTTTGCTTCACCACGCCACCCCAGTTCAGACATAGCCATATGCAAATCAGTCTTGACCCTGTGCCTCATGGGAACAGTCCAGACCGAACTGCCAAGCCATGTCTTCCCTGGACCGGAATCAAGCATCCTAGGACCGGTTTCGGGCTTTCAGCCCTCATCAGCCAGGATAGCTTGACTCCAGTGGCGTAGTGAGCACGGGACCCACGTCTGGGCATACCCTTCCCACTTAGGGCGAAATGCAAAACACACAAGATGACATGGCTTGGCAGTTCGGGCTGGACTGTTCCCATGAGGCACAGGGTCAGACTGATTTGCATATGGCCATGTCTGAACTGGGGTGGCGGAGTGAGCTAAAGAATGATGATGGATTAAACTCAGATCAGTTGACTGGGGGTGAGTGCTTGCAATGTTCAACACTCCGTCCATCATCCCCTTTGGTTTTGCTAGATAACAACATGGCACACACCCGTGGAGCAGGGCACTGCAGGTATGCAGAGGCATGCCACACACCTGCAGAGCGGGGTACTGCTGCCAGTCAGCAGGTGAGGAAGGGAGGCCAGACTGGAGATAGTAACAACATGGCACACACCCACGGAGCAGGGCACTGCAACCCTGCAGAGGCATGCCACACACCTGCAGAGTGGGGTAAAGCATCCTTGCAGAGGCATGCCACACACCCGCGGAGCAGGGCACTGTATTCCTGCAGAGGCATGCCACACACCCGCAAAGCGGGGTAATGCATCCCTGCAGAGGCATGCCACACACCTGCAAAGCAGGGTAATGCATCCTTCCAGAGGCATGCCACACACCTGCAGAGCGGGGTACTGCAGGCCAGCTGAGGCATGCCACACACTGGCAGAGCAGGGTACTGCTGCCAGTCAGCAGGTAAGGAAGGCAGGCCTGCCTGATGCAGTGCTGTGGAGATAGTAACAACATGGCACACATCCGCGGAGCAAGACACTGCAAGCCTGCAGAGGCATGCCACACACCTGCAAAGCGGGGTAATGCCTCCTTGTACAGGCATGTCACACACCTGCAGAGCGGGGTACTGCAGGCCAGCAGAGGCATGCAACACACCCACGGAGCAGGGTAATGCATCCCTACAGAGGCATGCCGCACACCTGCAAAGTGGGGTAATGCATCTCTGCAGAGGCATGCCACACATCTGCAGAGCGGGGTACTGCTGACCAGGAGAGGCATGCCACACACCTGCAGAGCGGTACTGCATCCGTGCAGAGGCATGCTGCCCACCTGCAGAGCGGGGTAATGCAGGCCTACAGAGGCATACCACACACCTGCGGAGCGGGGTAATGCATTCCTGTAGAGGCATGCAACACACCTGCAGAGTGGGGTAATGCATCCTTGCAGAGGCATGCCACACACCCACAGAGTAGGGCCCTTCAGGCCTGCAGAGGCATGCCACACACCTGCGGAGCGGGGCCCTGCAGGCCTGCAGAGGCATGCCACACACCTGCAGAGCGGGTGATGCATCACTGCAAAGGCATGCCACACACCCATGTAGCAGGGTACTGTAGGCCTGCAGAGGTAGGCTACGGCATTCTACTGCATTCCTGCAGAGGCATGCCACACACCCGCAGCGCGGAGTAATGCAAGCTGCAGAGGCATGCCACACACCAGAGGAGCAGGGCACTGCAGGCCTGCAGAGGCATGCCACACACCTGCAGAGCGGGGCACTGCAGGCCTGCAGAGGCATGCCACACACCTGCAGAGTGGGGGAATGCATCGCTGCTGAGTCATGCCACACACCCACGGAGCAGGGCACTGCAGGCCTGCAGAGGCATGCCACACACCAGCAGAGCAGGGCACTGCATTCCTGCAGAGGTATCCCACACACCCGTGCAGCAGGGTACTGCAGGCCTGCAGAGGCATGGCACACGCCCGTGTAGCAGGGTACTGTAGGCCTGCAGAGGTAGGGTACGGCATTCTACTGCATTCCTGCAGAGGCATGCCACACGCCTGTGGAGCAAGGCCCTGCATGCCTTCAGAAGCATGTCCCACACCTGCAGAGCGGGGTGATGCATCCCTACAAAGGCATGCCATACACCAGTGCAGCAGGGTACTGCAGGCCTGTAGATGCATTCCACACACCCGCGGAGCAGGGCCCTGCAGGCCTGCAGAGGTATCCCACACACCCATGCAGCAGGGTACTGCAGGCCTGTAGATGCATTCCACACACCCGCGGAGCAGGGCCCTGCAGGCCTGCAGAGGCACGCCACAGACCCGTGTAGCAGGGTACTGTAGGCCTGCAGACGTAGGGTACTGCATTCTACTGCATTCCTGCAGAGGCATGCCACACACCCGTGCAGCAGGGTACTGCATCCCTGCAGAGCCATGCCACATACTAGAGGAGCAGGGCACTGCAGGCCTGCAGAGGCATGCCACACACCTGCAGAGCGGGGCGATGCATCCCTGCAGAGGCATGCCACACACCTGCAGAGCGGGGTGATGCATCCCTGCAGAGGCATGCCACACACCTGCAGAGCGGGGTGATGCATCCCTGCAGAGGCATGCCACACACCTGCAGAGCGGGGTAATGCATCCTTGCAGAGGCATGCCACACACCTGCAGAGCAGGAAATGCCTCCTTGCAGAGGCATGCCACACACCATGCCACACACCTGCGGAGCGGGGTACTGCTGCCAGTCAGCCGGTAAGGAAGGGAGGCCTGACTGGTGCAGTGCTGCGGAGATAGTGACAACATGGCACACACCCGCGGAGCAGGGCACTGCAACCCTGCAGAGGCATGCCACACACCTGCAGAGCGGGGTAATGCATCACTGCAAAGGCATGCCACACACCCGCTGAGCAGGGTACTGCATTCCTGCAGAGGCATGCCACACACCTGCAGAGCGTCGGGGTAATGCATCCTTGCAGAGGCATGCCGCACACCCGCAGAGTGGGGTACTGCAATCTGCAGAGGCATGCCACACACCTGCAGAGCGTGTTAATGCATCCTTGCAGAGGCATGCCACACACCATGCCACACACGTGCAGAGTGGGGGAATGCATCGTTGCTGAGTCTTGCCACACACCCTCGGAGCAGGGCACTGCAGGCCTGCAGAGGCATGTCACAGACCTGCAGAGTGGGGGAATGTATCGCTGCTGAGTCATTCCACACACCCGCGGAGCAGGGCACTGCAGGCCTGCAGAGGTATCCCACACACCCGTGCAGCAGGGTACTGCAGGCTTACAGAGGCATGCCACACGCCTGTGTAGCAAGGTCCTGCATGCCTTCGGAGGCATGTCCCAGACCTGCAGAGCGGGGTAATGCATCCCTACAAAGGCATGCCATACACCAGTGCAGCAGGGTAATGCAGGCCTGTAGAGGCATTCCACACACCCGCGGAGCAGGGCCCTGCAGGCTTGCAGACACATGTCACACACCTGCAGAGCGGGGTAATGCATCCCTGCAAAGGCATGCCACAGACCTGTGTAGAAGGGTACTGTAGGCCTGCAGACGTAGGGTACTGCATTCTACTACATTCCTGCAGAGGCATGCCACACACCAGAGGAGCAGGGCACTGCAGGCCTGCAGAGGCATGCCACACACCTGCAGAGCGGGGCGATGCATCCCTGCAGAGGCATGCCATACACCAGAGGAGTGGGGAAATGCATCCCTGCAGACGCTTGCCACACACCTGCTGAGCAGGGCCCTGCAGGCCTACAGAGGCATGCCACACACCTGTGCACCAGGGTACTGTTTTCATTATTATTTGTTGATCCGAGATGAATTTTAAAAAGTAGCGCAAAAGCGCTTTTTTAACTCTTTAAATGGAGGAGGGGTCGGGGGTAGCGGGTGGGCATCCAATAGTGAGGGAGAGTGAGAGGGAGGGCAGGCAACACCGAAAGAGGGTGGGAGGGAGGCGAGCAACACCTAGGGAGGGAGAGAAACACATGGGTGAGAAAGAGCAACATGCAGATCTGAGGGTGGGAGAGAGGTGAATTGGTGAGAGAGAGAGCAACATGAATGTGTGTGGGTGGGGAGGGAAGCACACGGGTAAGAGAGCGCAACGCAGAACTTAGGGGGGCAGAGAAGCACACGAGTGAGAAAAAGCAACCTGGAGCATGGGGGAGAGAATCACATGGATGAGAGACAGCAATAGAGGAAGCGAAGTGGGGGTGAGAGAAGCATATGAGGGAGACAGCTGGAAAACACATGCGCTCACATGGAATTCATAAGGCAAAAGAAAAAAAATTGTTCCTCAAAAGTCTGCAGTCGCAGTTCCAAAAGGCAGCTAATTAGAGAAATGGTAAAGAGGATATGCTCCAGGGGAGGGACAGACACAAGACGGACAAGCTGCAACACAGAAAACAATTGAATTAAAAGTAAGCAAATGAAAGTGAGAATAAATCCAACTAAAGGTAAGCAGTGAGTGGCTATAAGCCCAGATATGGTCTAGGTAAGCCCACAATAGTCTTTTGCAAACACACAGCTGCCCTGTGTGGTAGGCGTGAGCTAAAAAGGCAGGGAACAAAGAGGGAGAGATCAAAAATTCAGAAAAGTAGAAAATCAGACTATAGAAAAGTAGAATATAAAAAAAAAGTGGTAAAAATGATGCACAAATGCATAGGTAAGGTAGGGAAATATTTAGGGTTAGGTTTCATTCATCTTGGGGGTTAGGACTGAAGTAAGTCTGGGGTGAGCAATAATGTAAGGTAAGGTGTATGGGTTAAGTTAGGAGTAACACGGTTGCAAATGGGATACTAGTCTGGGACTGATTAAGGGTTAGGTTAACCTTAGGGGTGGACTTTATGTTATGGTTAGTGTAAGGGAGGTTGTATGTTCCTCAACAACGACTCCCTAAACCACAGGGTCTGTACTACGACCGTGTCTCAACAACGATTTTTTTTACCATGCATTGTTTTACCACAAACTTTTGTGATAAAGGAATGCATGGTAAACCACCCCTAAAATCTATTACGAACCCCTCCCACTCCCTAAAATCCACCCTGTACCCCCCCACCTCCCACCCCCTAAAAACTTACACGAACCCCCCCAACCTCCTAATAACTAACACTAACCCCTCCCACCCCCTAAAAACTAACACTAACCCCTCCCACGCCCTAAAATCTAACTCGAACCCCTCCCACCCCCTACAAACTATCAGGAACCCCCTAAAAATTAATACAAACCTCCCCCCACTCCCTTAAAACTAACTCCAACCCCTCCCACCCCCTAAAAACGTACACAAACCCCTCCCACCCCCTAAAAACCATCACAAACCCCCAACCCCTAAAAACTAATACGATCCTCCCACCCCTTAAAACTAACTCGAACCCCTACCACCCCTAAAAACTAACACAAACCCCTTCCACCCCTAAAAATGATCACGACCTCCCCCAATCCCTAAAAACGAATACGAACCCCCACCCCCTAAAAACGAATACGAATCCCCCACCCCTTAAAATCTACCCTGAACCCCTCCCACCCCTAAAAACTAACACCCAACCCTCCCTCCCCACCCCGAACCCCTCTTACCTCTCCCGTTTCTCCGACGCTCCTCGGGACTGCCCATCCGGAACACTAGACCAGTGTTCTTCAATCTGTGGGGCGCGCCCCCCCAGGGGGGCGCGACGCCATCTCAGGGGGGGCGCGCAATCCACCATAAAATCTCACCTTTGTTTACCACTGTCCAACGTTGCAAGTACGTTCGCTTCCGGTATTTCTTCACCCTTTTCAAATGGGGCTTTTGGATTGGAGAACAGCAGCCAATCAGCACATAGGGACGTCACCACTGACGTTCCACCAATGAGGGGAGAGCATTATAGATGGCAGGACCTGCCGCAAAATTTTGCATTCATAAAGCTCTTGCATACTACTACCTTTTGGTACTGTGGCACTTCTTCACTTTCACAGCACAGGAGACTCCGTGCCTCCCACTGCAGCTGAGGCCTTTCGGGGGAATATAGCTAATACAATTAATTTTATTAAAAATCACCTACGAGTATCTTATTTGAACTGCTTTTTGCATGTGTACATTGCCCACGAATCACACATCACGTCCTTTGAAATCATGGGGTTTTGCTGATGCTATTTAGCCTCCCCACTATTTGTTTCAGGGAATGGCCCCGATAGTCGTAAAAGTTAATTGGACCTGACAATAATGTACAATAAATGCACTACTGAAAATAGCTCTCAGATGGGGCACAGTACAAAGGGGAACTCTTACGGGTCCTGAGCTGTGTGCGGAGAGCCGAGTGCTGCTCTCGGGTAATGCAGGCTGTTGAGGGCAGGCGCTGCACTCCTGGAATTGTGTGTAGAGAGCCGAGGGCAGCTCCCTAAGCTCTTGGGTGGTGCAGGCTGTTGAGGACCGCTGCTGCACTCCTCGAATTGTGTGTACAGAGCTGAGTCAGGCTGTTGAGGACAGCTGCTGCACTATACTTCGTGTCTTGTCTTTCCATACTTACATTTTTTATACAGCCAAGCAGTGTGAAGACGACTACTGCAGCTGCTTGCTGACCTGCTAGAAAGCTGTTTTCCTCTGGATTTTCTTTAATATGATGGAAACTTTGAGTTCTCTCATCCTTAGGAATTGAAGGTTCAAATGCCTCTGCGTCAGCATCAAGTATTGCAGTCCCTTTCCTGGCTCTTCCCCAATTTGGAAACCCACTGTATATGTCTTCCTGCTGCTTGCCCTGAATCCGAGAAAGAGTCTTCCACTCTCCAGTTTAAGTCTGCTCGGTGGTAGTGTAAGGGGATTTATAAAACAACAAACAAGAGACCAAACTTGTACCAATCACTGGTTGCATGTCTGCATGCCCAGTGCTTTTCCAGTCGCACAACTGCTGTCTTTCCGCAAGCCTTGGCTTCAGAATTACAAAAAAAATGCTTCATTTTTGTTTTCCTAACTGTTGAAGATGTACATTATGAAATAGACAACTTGTTGTGCGTTTCAAAAAATGACATCATCCTGCCTTTCATTTGACACTCACTGGACCCAAAATAGATTGACTGCAAAGTGAGAAGAGTTTGTAAATACCAATTCCCATGTAAAAAAGAAATTTGACATTAGACACAGCCTGACATTTGGTCTCTGTCTTTGAAGCGCAGCAAATGAAACAAGATAAATACAGTTTTTTTAAGGCAACTTTATTTATTGCTTGGACGTTCGGCCCACCAGTGCATCACCACCCACAGTTTAGGAAACACTGGCTTAGATTATATAGCCTCTACCTTCAAAACGGCCACCAAGATTTTAAAATCTCGTGCAATATTTTATAATGGATTGCAATGGGCCGAATGTCAGTCTATGTAAAATTCCAAACAATCATTGCTACTTTTTCATAATGATAACAATAAACTCAATCATGACAATACCTGAAATTCCTATGTTGATGTCTGGGGCAGTCCACTCAGTGATTTCATGGAAGCCAGCCTCCACAATTATACATTAACAGATCAGGAACCTGGACATTACCGCTTCTTTGCTACAACCGTCTTAGATGTAATTGTGACAAAATGAAAAATGGGAACAGTATGTTGGCCTTTCCCGAGCCATCTCAGAACCACTTCACAATCCTCCTCTAGACTTCTGCACTTTTTGTTCTGGAAATCGAGCAAATTACCGAGGATGGTGAAAAGAGTTCTACGAGAGACTAGAAACCAAGCTAAATATTTCAGCACAGATTGAATCTGGCTGGATATTTCCACCAGTTGCAGTGCGTATTCGTGCTCATAGAGCCTGGGAGTGCAGAAAGCACAGGGAGTTATCTCTGCACTGGACATGCCTGAGGGAACAGGAAGGGCTGTGGATATTCTTCCAGTCTCATTGACAGTACCCCAGGTTCTGAACCTTGCACAGACGGATCCTGAGAACGGCTTGGTAGGACCTCTATGCACAGATGGTAGCTCATGAGTAACAGAAAGGTGGTAAGTCTTAACACATAAATAATCTTGTATCCGTAGATTGAAAGGTTTGTAGTGCCCCTTCTCATGCTTTATTCGTTTTTCATGTCCATGTTGCCTGTATTTTGGGCCCGATTCACAGAACTAACTTAAGTCAAAATCCTAAACTTACAACAATTTTGGTATTCACAGAATGAACTTACACATTTGGGTATTCACAGAATGAACTTACACATTTGGGTACTCACAGAATGAACTTACACATTTGGGTATTCACAGAATGAATTTACACATTTGGGTATTCACAGAATGAACTTACACATTTGGGTATTCACAGAATGAACTTACTCATCCTAACTTTATGTCCGCACTCGGGCCGGAATTTCCGGCCCGGTGGTGGAGATTCCGGCCCGGAGGTGGAGATTCCGGCCGGTGGTGGAATCTCCGCCACCGGCCGGAATCTCCACCATCGGCCGGAATCTCCACCATCGGCCGGAATCTCCACCATCGGCCGGAATCTCCACCATCGGCCGGAATCTCCACCTCCGGGCCGGAAATTCCGGCCCGAGTGCGGACATAAAGTTAGGATGAGTAAATTCATTCTGTGAATACCCAAATGTGTAAGTTCATTCTGTGAATACCCAAATGTGTGAATACCCAAATGTGTAAGTTCATTCTGTGAATACCCAAATGTGTAAGTTCATTCTGTGAATACCCAAATGTGTAAGTTCATTCTGTGAATACCAAAATTGTTGTAAGTTTAGGATTTTGACGTAAGTTAGTTCTGTGAATCGGGCCCTATATGTTGTCCTGTAAAATGTGCAGTTGGAGGAATGTATTTAATGTAAATATGTGTTAATTATATTAAAATATATATCTATATATTTTAATGTTGTGTTATATGTTGGCACACTGGAATTGTTATTGAAAAATCACTAGTGTTTTTCTAAAATGTTCAGGTCACCATTGTCATGTGCCCTTGTTTATTAAAGTGAGTTGCTTACTTTTGTTAAATGCACGTAACACAAATAATCTAGTTTATTTCTATCATATCGGCCATGCGTCATAGACAGTGTGAAACACACTTCTTGGCCGTTTTGTTATGTTACAATATGCAAAATTATCAGTATCAAGTCATTTACCTACATATGACACATGGAAGTATCCAATATCACATGCCCAGCCATGCATGCTGCGCCAATCAATCACCAACCCCTGACCTTCAAGTCAGGCGTTGGTTCCTATTTGCCATCCTAAGTGGATGGGATGGTGATATTGCTTTAATCTCGAGTGAACAGTTGCTGGGTCCTACGCTACTATGTATAAAATTGATTAAAGTGTAATAAACCTCTGTCATTTATCCACACCCATTCACAAACCTGCAGTTTGTTAAACAATCTTACTGTGTTTAACATTATTTGCCGGATATGGCCTGGGATATGCGGATGGCGGGTCGATTATGTAGTGTACTAGGTTCCAGAAATTTGTCAGGTGGTGGGGGGGGGGCCCGACGTCTAAAAAAATTCAGCTGGGGGGGCTCAACCTAAAAAAGTTTGAAGACCTCTGCACTAGACCGTTTTAGCCTCAACCAAGCACATGCGTGGTTCAGGCTAAGTCGCTGTTCGTGCAAGTCGTTGTTCGGCTTGCGTGACTCCGGAGTTGTTAAGGATGTTCCCCGTAAGGGATGGTATTATGGAAGGAGTAAGGGAAGGTGTTATGGTTAGTGTTGGAGAGAGGGTTACCATTAGGAATAAGGGTTAGGATTGGAGTAAGAAGTGAGTTATGTTTAAGTTATGCTTAGGGCTGAGCTAGGGGTAGGGTAATGCATTTCACAAATGTAGTGGTAACAATTCGACTTTTCCTCATGCTTTTTTGTATTTTTCATAGATATTTATTTTTGCTACAACCCTTTTACCTTTACATTTTCCCCCTACTTACTTGAAATGAACTTTTTTGGAGTCTAATTTTGTTTATATATAGTCCCTCACTCAGTGCTCTGCAGAGGTGGTATCCGCTGAGCCGCAAAGGGCGCGCTGCTGGCATTGGACGCTGCAGGGCCTAGTTCCAGCGGCATGGTTCCCCCTCAGCAGCTCTCTGGTTGCAGCGCGCTCCATTTCCAGGGGTTTCCATTTCCATGTTTGCCCCCTCTCCATTCATTACACAAGGTTTGAGGTTCATGAATGGCGCTTCTTAGCCGATCACAATAGAGGGAGGCTGGAGTTACACTTGATGTCCTGCTCAGGTTTCAGGCTCCTGAAGGAAGCGGCTGCTGCCTTTTGATTCTAAGGTGTAGAAATCAGATAAATAGAAAACATGAGAGAGCCATCCTTCCAAGCGGCTATTTGTGGACCACGAAGTGACGCGCGGTGTCATCCAAGGCATGAGTGCCTGGAAGCATCTCGGTGGAGGAAGAGAACTCTTCTGTCCCACAAGCGAGCATTATGAGGCGGAGAAGTCTTACCTTTCCATCAGCCCGGGGCCTGTCAAAGGATACCCACAGTGCCTCTAAGTGTGGTGTTCACCTTCTCTAATGACTTGTCTGTCAGAAGCCGAGAGGAGCGGAGGTGACATCATTGACTGACTCATAGCGGGGCCTTCCAGTAACAAGTGGCCTGGGGTTTACTCCACGTCTACTTATGGCAAGAGGGCTCCTTCTTAGGGCCTCGGCTGGGAAAAACATCTGTGAAGATTTGCTTTACCTGCACTTACGCATTTACTGTACTGGGGGCATTAACTGGTGTTATTTACTTTCCTCATGACTGTGGGCCCTGAGCCCAAGGCAAGGTGCCTAGTAATAGGAAGGAGCCGTTCATGAATGTTAATCCCTGACAGCACGGGGGCAGTAAGGCCACCTGCCTCTCACATCACCCACCAGGGCCACTCTGTCATGGTTTCCGACTCTCACTGAAGACAGCCTTAAGGACCCTGCCAGCATTCTACGCACTCTGATTGGCTGCTGCGGCTCTCCGTGTGTTTACCGTCTGCTCGGCTGAGCTCGAAGGCGAGGGGCGCTGGGGATATTGTAAATGACCGGAGTTGCTGAAAGGAAGTGACGTCAGTAACTGAAGGAGGCAGAGGAGACAGATTTCTCTGTTCCTGTTGGGGTTTTGCGCAGTTTCTGCTTTCATAGACATTCCTTGATTTCCTAACATGGCCATGAGTGTCTTAAATCCAGGCTTACTTTAAGAAAGTTTGTGGTCTAGCCCCTTGTTCCATAGCTTATCCTCCGGCTACGCTCCGCAGTACCCAGCCATGCCAGTGGTTGGCAGAAGAGGAGCATAACCTGGCCACATCAGGAGTAAGGAGACATGATGATGGATGAGGGCTCCCACCAACACCTCCACCCGAGTAGCACAGCTCTTTAACACTTGAAATACATGCGCATGCCTCCTCCTGGTGTTCCATGGTCGAGGGACCATATTGTCCTGTATAAGAACTCACGCTGTTGGCTTTGTGCCATGCATGCGTCTTTCTTAAAACCCACCAAGTCTCTTTCGGTGCCGCCTACAAAGGAGTCTTGTAAGGACTGTCCCGCAAAGTATGGGAGTAATTAATGACTGCTCCAAAGGGATCCCAGCGCCTCGGGCACCTTGATAATCGAGAAAACATCCAGGTGACTTATGCAGTCGGTCACCACAGTGACTCCTATCTGCAGACACAGGGGAACAGAGCCCTTGGCCATATACATGCAGTCCAGTGCTACTGCGCTGCTCTGTTACAAGGAGCCTATTCAGGACAGAGCACCAGTACCCGCCAAGCTGTCCTCCGCTGGGGTATCAATGCGCTCATTCAGGGCCCAGGCTAGTGATCGGAGAGGCTAACGACAGGCCCATGTATGATAGTCTGGGCCCTACCAGGCAGTGAACCTTGAGTACAGTGCTCTTCATGCCCCACTCTCCCTCTTTGGGGGTCCCAAAGGCCGAAGACCAACACCTCAGCAGGCTCCGCCCAGAGCCCAGGCAAGAAATGGTTCTTGGTGGCGGATGAAATCCAGTTTACCTGCAGATAGCTCCAGGAATCTTCACTCTGGTTGAGGATATTGCTAGAAAAGCCACTAATGAGCTCTGTTTTTGTTAATTAATATACTTATTATTAGAAAACAAACTACACAAACAATCTATCTGTGTGGACAAATACAGGTGTGTGACCAAATGAATCCGCAACATCTAATAGCATCACCAGTTTATGTAGGTCGATACAGCACATTTATCAGCAGCTGTTTGTAGTGGGTTCCTGTCCTCCTAAAGGCCTGTAGCACAACACGTATAAAGAGTGGGGGGGGCAGGATGGAGCCAGAGGAAAGCCTTGCTGATCCAATGAAACTACTAGAAGACATGTCTCATTTTAGAGCGGGTACACACATCTTTCTAGCAGAGGTGGCCATTGTTTACCAAACAAATCAGATGTGCTCCTAAATGTGGACGTGGTCAATTGGTATGTATCATAGGCAGTTAATTTTTTGATTTTTCAATAAACAAGCATTGGCAAAGACAATAGGTCTCGCCTATGTGAGATCTATTGGCCTTGTTGGAGTGGAGTGGAGTGACGTGGCATCGAATGCAGTGGCATTGTGTGGTGAGGAGTGGAGTAAAGTGTCATTGTGTGGTGTGGTGTGGAGTGGCATTATGTTGAGTGGAGTAATATTGTGAAGCGTGGAGTGGAGTGACATTATGTGGTGTAGACTTGAGTGGTGTTGTGTGGAATGGAGGGACATTTTGTGGCCTAGATTGGAGTTCTACCAGAACTGGTTTGTTAACAAATTAAAGCGTTTTAGACTGGGAAGGGCTCGTGGGAAAGGGAGCAACATATATTGTACCACTTGGTGATAAAGGAGATGGAGCCAGGTGGCGGACTGAAAGAAATAGTACCTGAATCACAGCACGATCAACGTACGGATAGTAATGACGTTGAATCAATGTGTGCTTGGTCTATGCTCCTCAGAAAGAAAAGGGAGTGACACCCAGCATGAGCTAGCCAATTAGGAGGCAGCAAAGAAGAGTGACAATGATTCCAACGAATGGTAAGCAATGGGTGGGCTGCAGGCCTTTTATCGCCTTTGATAGTGCATGCTCTGTCGACAGCGAGATCTAACAAACGAGATACTGATTTCCATTTTCTTCTGAGCTGTTTCTTCAGCCACCTTCTTTGAATAATTATGGATCCTAACTATAAAACGAGACATACGTTGGCACTTGTGTGAGTTTCATTGGATGAGAGCTGCTTTAGCCTCATTCCTTCTTTCTTTGCTGCCATGGAGCTTGTTTCTAGCCATCTTTGAAGATCCCTGTCATCTCTGAATAATTGAAATTGAATATCCGAACCCAGACCCATATTGTCCTAGTTTTAAATATTTGCCAGAAGTCATATTTGCCCAGTTTTATGGGAAAATAAAATGTGTTATTTAATCAAGACCAAAGGGGATGATGGACGGAGTGCTGAACATTGCAAGCACTCACCCCCAGTCAACTGATCTGGGTTTAATCCATCATCGTTCTTTAGCTCACTCCGCCACCCCAGTTCAGACATGGCCATATGCAAATCAGTCTGACCCTGTACCTCATGGGAACAGTCCAGCCCGAACTGCCAAGCCATGTCTTCCCTGGACCGGAAACAAGCATCCTGGGACCGGTTTCTGGCTTACAGACGTCATCAGCCAGGCTAGCTTGAATCCAGTGGCAAAGTGAGCAAGGGACCCACGTCTGGGCATACCCTGCCAACTTAGGGCGAACATAGCAAAACCAAAGGGGATGATGGACGGAGTGCTGAACATTGCAAGCACTCACCCCCAGTCAACTGATCTGGGTTTAATCCATCATCGTTCTTTAGCTCACTCCGCCACCCCAGTTCAGACATGGACATATGCAAATCAGTCTGACCCTGTGCCTCATGGGAACAGTCCAGCCCGAACTGCCAAGCCATGTCTTCCCTGGACCGGAAACAAGCATCCTGGGACCGGTTTCTGGCTTACAGCCGTCATCAGCCAGGCTATCTTGAATCCAGTGGCAAAGTGAGCAAGGGACCCACGTCTGGGCATACCCTGCCAACTTAGGGCGAACATAGCAAAACCAAAGGGAATGATGGACGGAGTGCTGAACATTGCAAGCACTCACCCCCAGTCAACTGATCTGGGTTTAATCCATCATCGTTCTTTAGCTCACTCCGCCACCCCAGTTCAGACATGGCCATATGCAAATCAGTCTGACCCTGTGCCTCATGGGAACAGTCCAGCCCGAACTGCCAAGCCATGTCTTCCCTGGACCGGAAACAAGCATCCTGGGACCGGTTTCTGGCTTACAGCCGTCATCAGCCAGGCTATCTTGAATCCAGTGGCAAAGTGAGCAAGGGACCCACGTCTGGGCATACCCTGCCAACTTAGGGCGAACATAGCAAAACCAAAGGGGATGATGGACGCAGTGCTGAACATTGCAAGCACTCACCCCCAGTCAACTGATCTGGGTTTAATCCATCATCGTTCTTTAGCTCACTCCGCCACCCCAGTTCAGACATGGCCATATGCAAATCAGTCTGACCCTGTGCCTCATGGGAACAGTCCAGCCCGAACTGCCAAGCCATGTCTTCCCTGGACCGGAAACAAGCATCCTGGGACCGGTTTCTGGCTTACAGCCGTCATCAGCCAGGCTATCTTGAATCCAGTGGCAAAGTGAGCAAGGGACCCACGTCTGGGCATACCCTGCCAACTTAGGGCGAACATAGCAAAACCAAAGGGGATGATGGACGGAGTGCTGAACATTGCAAGCACTCACCCCCAGTCAACTGATCTGGGTTTAATCCATCATCGTTCTTTAGCTCACTCCGCCACCCCAGTTCAGACATGGCCATATGCAAATCAGTCTGACCCTGTGCCTCATGGGAACAGTCCAGCCCGAACTGCCAAGCCATGTCTTCCCTGGACCGGAAACAAGCATCCTGGGACCGGTTTCTGGCTTACAGCCGTCATCAGCCAGGCTATCTTGAATCCAGTGGCAAAGTGAGCAAGGGACCTACGTCTGGGCATACCCTGCCAACTTAGGGTGAACATAGCAAAACCAAAGGGGATGATGGACGGAGTGCTGAACATTGCAAGCACTCACCCCCAGTCAACTGATCTGGGTTTAATCCATCATCGTTTTTTAGCTCAGTCCGCCACCCCAGTTCTGACATGGCCGTATGCAAATCAGTCTGACCCTGTGCCTCATGGGAACAGTCCATCCCGAACTGCCAAGCCATGTCTTCCCTGGACCGGAAACAAGCATCCTGGGACCGGTTTCTGGCTTACAGCTGTCATCAGCCAGGCTATCTTGAATCCAGTGGCAAAGCTAGCAAGGGACCCACGTCTGATATGTTCACCCTAAGTTGGCAGGGTATGCCCAGACGTGGGTCCCTTGCTCACTTTGCCACTGGATTCAAGATAGCCTGGCTGATGACGGCTGTCACCTCAGGAGGCGTAAGGATTTGGCGCTTCCCCAGGTTTACATGATCTTGAAAATTTGGAGATGCGTCAAAATCCATGGGTGTTGCGTGTGAAAACCCACTGCAATGCCCATGGAATGACTCCAGAGCGCAGAGTAAGGCAACGCAGCGCTTTGCTCTGCCTTACTCCATATGTTTGAGGCCATCCAAAGCCACACATAGCGGCTTTGCGTGACCTCATAGATATGATTTAGTCATTTGCATCACTGGTGTGTCATAAAAAGTGACGCTCCGGCAGCGCAGGGGGCTCGTAAATGAACCTCACATACTGTAAACTTTCGATGCGTTTTGTCTCCTGCGGAGGTCTGCAGCAGCGGCTGTGCATCGCTTTCAGCGTCTAGGCACCTTTACACCACCAGCCTGTCTGGGCTTTCTACTCTGGACACCCACTGCACTCAGCAGAAGCTGGTAGTCCTGGCACTTTCCTTACGCAGATGATCTAGATCTAAGGGTTGTGCGCCTGCACCGTGCACAGATCCAGGGTTCACACGTTTACAAGCAACACTGAACCTAGATGTCTGGAGCAAAACGCAAGCTTTCGCCTGTCCGCCTACTCAAGATTCTTTATTGATTCTCACCATCCAGTGAGGCGCCTGGTCTGGAGGACACTGGCAGCTTCCCTCCAGTGGCCTTGCACCATGATCCCACTGCTCCAGGTCCATGTGAAAACACTGACTGACAAACACAAAGGGCCAAACTTACCAGTCCATTGGCACATTTAAATCCAACTTCCACATGCAAATGGCTTTATTTCCAAGTGTAAGCATTTCCCAAAAGATGATTTGCACTCTTCAGTTATTTTACACATGCATACTATTACCCCAATGGGACATACCGTTACACACTTGTAAATATCCAACAAGGGGCATTGCCACGAACAGTTGGGTAAAACCCACTAAATGGTTAATTGACAATATTCACAAACATGTCTGTCACCCGATCGCATTCTGTGACCAGTCACAGATTTGGCCCTGCCAAGGGTAGGAGCAGTGCTTTAAATGGGCAGGTGCTGTCCAGTGCTGAGTACCTGCACTTCTTTAATTTGAAAGGGAGAGTACCAGCACTTCTCAGCAGTGCTGCAATACATTTAAAGGGGGAGTACCGGCACTTCGCAGGAGCAAGAAGGTACTTTACATAGTGAGTACCTGCACTTTTATAGTTCCATTTAAAGCACTTGGCAGGAGGGAAGCCGTTTAAAGGGATGGGAGGGAGGAGAACACCTTGAAAAGTAGAGGCGGTGTAAGATCAGTGGCTCCTCCATAGTCAACATATATTTTCACAGTGAAGGATAAAAATATATAAATAAAGTGTGATTACGCAAATGTAAAAGCACTTTCGCCTGCACAATTGTCGCACATGTACAATTGTTCATGCAGAAATCCTCTGGATTTATGTAGGTAGAAATTCACAACATCTTACCAGGAATTTTTCAGGAAAACTGGAACTCTCATGACCTGTATCTTCCATGCAAAAGCTGTTCACCCTCGTGTGCAACACCAGCCATTCTCACCACTCACTTCATTAGTAACCAGCCAAGTGACGTTACTCAAGGTTCGGGCCACGTCACGGCGCTGTAACCTCACTACTGAAAAACAGGTAAGAGCGGCTTTATATCCGAGATCAAAAACAGGGACGTGCCCTAGTGCTGCGGGCAGGACCACTTTCACTGTCCGAGGGCCTGGAAAACCAAGTCCTGCTCAGCTGTCAATGTATGCTGGAAGGGGGTGGCTTTACCCTTCCTATCTGACACACCGCTCTCACCAGGGGGCCAGATTTATCAAGGTTTTGTGTCACCCTTGCGTTATGCAAGAGGGCGCAAGGGCGACGCAAAACCCATGTGAGATTTATCAGACCACGCAAGCCCACCTTGTTGGCCCTGCGGTGCTTGATAAATCTAGAGTAACACAAGGCAATATAATCACTGAATAGCGTTAATCTGCGGCACGTAGGCGTTCCATGGATGGAGCGTGGGTGGAGCATGGGTGTTCCCACGCATCCACCCATGGATATTGGCAGTCAGATTTACCATTCGTGGTAGACCTGGGACTGCATCTAAATGCTATACCTCCCCAGGTGAGGCGTAAAGAGGAGAAATATCTTTTTTTCCCCTCGTTTTTTCCTCTTTCTAGGTGTGCTGCATTCTGCTACACACATAGAGGAAAATGCATCAGGGAATTGTTTTTGCGCAGGAAGATGTCCCTTCCAGCACAAAAACAATCCTGCCTACAACTCTGGCGTTAGGCAGCCAAAAGGGCGCCAGTGCTAGGAAAGGACAGGAATGGACAGGAATGCACCATATAATGGTAAATAAGGCACATTCCAGCCCTTTCCCTTTTATGCAGAAGATGTTGTGACCACAGATATTCTGGCGGTGCATCATTTCATAGTCTGTGTCTTTGCAAAATATGTTTCTGCATTCTTTGTGTTAATGTGGAACTCTCTTGCAAGGGACCACTCAACAAAGGGCAACTTTATAAAGTCAGGTATCTGGCCCTGTAATCTTACTGCTTTATTCAGACTACTTTTTCAGCCGTTATGGGATTCACAAAGACTCTTAGGAGTACTCCGGGTAAACTATGATGTTATTAGATTCCATGGTATAGTCCATTTTGCAAAACTTACTCCCACAGATTTTCCAGTGGGTGGAAAATTCTCCTGAATGAATATGCCAGCAGTACATTTGGACATGTCTTAAGTTTTTTCTTCTTCACTGGGAAAACGTTTTCTCTTTTTGGGAAACACATTTCCTTACACCTTTCTCACTCTGGCAAAAAGCGTACTCCTACCTTTCACAGGAGTAAGCATGTGCCTGTTGGTAGGAAAAAGGTGCAAGAAGTATTTGTTTGCATAATAGCTTATGCGCTTGTGAGGGCCTTACCTGATTCTGTAGGGTGGCTTCCTGTTTCACTTATCTGTGCAACCTTTGCACTATGTGTAAGTGCAGACGATCCCCACGTCTGGCAGGCTATCCGCGTGTGTAGGTGCAACTTGTGAACAGAACTGTCCTCAGAGCGTGATGTCTGTGGATCTCCGAATGTCTGTCAACCTATTTTTGAAACATATAAGTGCTCTTCACGTCCCCAAAACACTTTGAGAATCAGGCTGCTGGTGTTCTCCAGACTGCTGAGAAGTTGCTGCTGCTCAGACCTTCTGCAGTCCTCAGAATCCTCCAGCCAAAATTCCTAAAAGGAGTGACGTTTGCTTAAAAATAAGGTAATTTGATATTGCCTGAATGGATTGGGCTAGAGCTGCTTTTATAATTGGATAGGTACATGCAGAGGATCCTAAGCTGCTGCAGGGGAAACGCTGACATGGATACTTAGGCGTGATTGTGTTGGACCAGGAAGCCTATAGTCATCCACATGCGCTCTGGAGACACAATCTGATATGGAAGCAGCGCATGCTGAGACTGATGGTGAAGCCTTCAGAAATCTCACTTGAGAATCTTGCGTAAGAGCGAAACACATGTCGGTGGCAAAGAAGCTTGTGCGATAAACAATAAACAGTTATGCAAATAATAAAATTACAATTGAGACCTGCGAGATAATAACACAGCATCAGCGAAAGGAAACCTTCATAAATGTGCAATGTTGGAGGTTCCAATGCCATATTCTAAGTACCAACCAACATTTATAAGTCTCGAAATAGTGCTAGCGTGTGCTCCCATCTTTCCATCACCACATACCTCCTTGGTATCTGCTGGGCTGGACAGACACCTCTGCTGAGCTCCACCAGGGAGGCCCTGACACCCGTTTCTCCACTCTCCATTGCTTACATCAGCTCCTTAATCACTCCAAACGAAAGCAGCCTACATTGCAGGATTTTTGTAAACCCTTGCAGCAGCCAGGCCTCCTTCCTTTCTAACTGCCTTTTGTTTGCATAATTTGAAATTTGTATTTCTGCCGTGTTTTTTTTTACTTTGCTATATTTTTTTGCACGAGGCGCCACCACGTATGACAGCCGCTTATGATGTGTGCTTATTAGCTACGGAGGAACATCTGTGTGCTCAGATTGGATGAAAGGTCAGCGGCATGATGAGGGTTGCTAGGTAACCGCGCCTTTTAGCCAATTTAGTTGTGAAAATGAAGGGGTTTTATTTTCCCTTTTTTGTCCATAGAGATAGGTTGTTTGGATTACACAATCGACCATCCTCTCCCTCCCTCTCACATTTTATTATCTGAAGATGTGCAGATGCTGGAGTCCCTCTGCTGGGCCACCTTCCGCCTGGTGGAGCTGCTAGAGCGTCGCGCTTCCTGCTGGATGGGCCGCCATGATGGTATTTTTACTTAAGGTCTGGGCCTATGTCACGATGATATGTGGAAGCCGGAGCTATTTTCAGATCTGCGGAGAGGCAGGATTTGTGCTCACATTTTGAGAATCAGCGTAAAGAGCGCCAGTGTAGCGCGCGCTCGGCTCAACGGAGACGGCGGGGGTATGTTGGCCAATGGCCAACGCAAACGATGAGCTACCAAGTAAATGCTTTGTTGTAAAATCATGGCCACCGAGTAAGGGAAACCAGCTTTATTATACATAATGCACACAAAGCATTATTACAAGCCTCAAGGGCCTGTCTTACTGCTCTGCAGGCGCATGGAACAGCAGTTAAATACACCAGATTTACAGGGTGGCTCTATTGTGGGTTCAATGCTTAAGTGCTCCGAATGTACGCTACAATTACGCACCAGGGGATCCGTTCAATAGGTACGCTGCTCTAAGCGTACACTGGAATGACGCTGCGTTGTGGGCCAAGCCACCAAAAATAGATTAATCTACTCCCCCAGGCCTACACCTACATTTGTAGTAGGTAAGGAAATGCCTCTTTTTCCATGATTACCCCCAAAGGTTTGGACTGACGCGGCTGGTTTTTCGACTCTGAGAGTGTGCTGAGGCGTGCTAACCAGACCTCATTGCTATCGCTCAGACCCTTAAAAGTATATCGTTGATTGTGGTATACCCAAGTGGAATGTTAACTTATTATAAGCCTCTAGTATATGGTGCCATGGAAACCCAGCGCCTCTAAGTTAAATTGTCCCCCACGCGTCAGGGCACTTATTGTGCCACCATGAGATGATGTAGAAAATGACTCCCAGCCTGCCACTGCAGACTGGTAGAGAAGTTTTAAACTACTAACTCGACTTTGCCAGTCAAACTAATGACAAAGTCCAGACCCTCCTTTTTAATATATATATGTCACCCCTAAGGTAGGTCTGTCGAACCTTAATGCACGATGCTGAATATTGAAAAGCAGGACATATGTTTAATATGTCCCAACAGTATAAATCCCAAATTGTCGTTGTTACTGTGGAAAGGCTAGTAGCCCAATTTGTTGAATACAGGATTACACACTGACAACTCAGCTGCGCTAACTCCTGAATTCGAGGTATCAAAAGAATCATTACATTAAACCCAACTTGATACCCAAGTGGAATTGAATGTAACTTTTGAGTAAAAGGCAACCATAGAAAGTCGCCACTCTGTTGACGAAATTTCCCAGTGGCCATTACAAATGCTGGCCACAAGACAGCCTTCTGCCCTTCTGGAGAGAGGTATTAATGACTCCCAGGAAAGGACACAACAGAGGCCTGCTGTTGGAAGAGGTGGTACCCCTACCTTCCAGGAAGCCACAACAGGGTGTGAGCCCAAAAGGAGAGCTTCAACGGGGCCGCCGCCTTTGAAGAGCAAATGATGGAAACACATGAGAGGGGCTGATCTTTTGCTCTGGTACACAGGTAGGCATTGGGGACAGAGAGCGGAAAGCAGTTGCCGAACTGGTTTCCCGTGGGCATGTAGACCCCTGGTAGCCACACCTCTAGAATGGGCTACCAAACTCCACAAACTGAGAGCGGGGTTCTGCCATTTTGGGAGTGGGCCGAATGTTGCACTCTTGGATAGCTAGATGCCACACATTACAGGTAGTTGTCATCAGGCGGTAGGGTCCTGGTAGCCCATTGGCTAGTAATCACCACATCCCGAGGGCCAGTTGTGGGCATAAAAGTGGCACCGTAGGCACCCAGACCTGAGATCACATCTGCACTTGAGAGAGGACTGAAGAAGGGCTGTTCTGCTGTTCCCTGGACATGACAAAGAAAGGCTGCACCAAAGACTGACTGCACCTGCTGCTAGCAGAGAGAGGACAAGGCCTGTGGTGCCCTACTTGAGGAAAACTCATCCCTGAGCCTCAGACAGAAGAGGTGAACTCTAAGAGTCAGTTAGCTGACTTCCTGTTACAGCACCAGTGCCACAAAAGCTGAGGAATTTGGTGAGTTGGTAGCCAAAAGCGCGTGATTGCTCTGACTGCCGAAGCACAGCTGGGAGACCGAGACCCAACACTCAAAAGTTGCACCCCAGTTCGCTGGCCCTGGAAAAGTCAACTGAGTGCAATTTGATTGCCCAAGACGGACACTAGCTGCAGTTAAAGGGAACTGCTGGTTTTGCTGTAACTGGAGACCAGTGGCAACTGTTGTTTGGCAGGACTTTACTTGGACTACGAGGTACATCGGCCCCTTAGGCAAAAGTCACCCCACTGTGTCCGTGGACTGAGGGCTGGCCATAGGATGACCCCCTTCACTGGATCAGTATCCACAGCATCTTCAGCCTCCTGTATCCCTTGCATCAGGACCACTCTATTGATCTCTAAGGCAGCTCTGCCATAGAGCATGGACCTGGACTGGAGACTGTTTTGACTGCAAGGTAATTGTCCTGTTAAGCCTTACTGGCCCCTAGGACTTGCTCTCTGTTAGAGTTTGTTGCCCAAAGCGGGCCGGAGTAATCAAACACAACTTTAAAAAAGTTTCCCAAAGTTTTCAAAGTAACGTGGTACTTGCCAGTGCTTGTTTGTGATTGATTGAAAAAGCAGTGGTTTCCTATTTGCTTAATAATTTGTATCTCTGGATCCCTACAATGGAGCTGGTTTGTTTTCTTGTCTAAAAATTCATAAAAATAAAATATATTTATAAAAATTGGTGTTGCATTTCCTTTGAGTCACGTTTCTTTTTTATTCATTTGTTTTGGTACTTCTAAATGCTTTACACTTGTCCCTTTGTTAAAAGCCTGGTAGCTGGAAACCACAGCTTCCCAGGGTTGAGTTAAGGTTTTGCAAAGGAGCCTGATTGGATCAAAGACATATTTCTGAGTTTATTACACTGTGAGGCCACAGAACTACACCATATAATAAACCACATTTCCTCACATACTAAATTAACAAGTTTTTTGGAAATTTAAAAAAGACTTCCAAGAGAATTCCTCAGAAGCTTTGCAAACATACAAATATGCATTTGATCATGTGAATATTCGTGAGCATGTGCCAATGAATTGGCTAAATATTTTTTGCCTCACACTGAAAGTATGTTTCCCTGTTCTCTGAATGCCCACCAATGTTGAGGTGCTCCCTTCACATTCCTACCCTGGATGCAGGTTTACTGCTAGTTTGAGAGGTGCAAATCTCTATTTCCAGGGTAGAAATGGACAGAGAAAAAGTTAACGAGTTCCCACAAACTCACAGGTTTATTGATGTGCACAAAGTTTCTAGATCACCTCAACGTGGAATGTCTTTTTCCTGTCCCAAGGAGAGACTTACTCACATGGAAATGTACACGAATGGATCTTTTTGTGAGTTTGTCACTAACAAACCTTACACTGGTAATATAGCACATTTGCACATGTAAATCGATCGCATATCTGCAAATGGCTTTATGAATCGCCCATTCAATGTACAGTGATTACCTGAAAAGCAGATATGCTACATTGCTAGGCATAAAAACTGTCCATTACTTTCGTACTTTAATGTTACACTGCAATTACACGTCAGGGAAATTAGTCAATAGTAAATTACTCCATAGATACACTGCAATTTCACTGAAGTTGGACTGACCAATGCTCAACCAGCATGCATCTGAGCTTTAGCAAGACTTAAGAGTCACTGTGCAGTGCTCAGCGACGCTGATGCTGAGATTTAGTAAGACTTAAGAGTCACTGCACAGTGCTCCATGACACTGATGCTGAACTTAAGACAGGCTGAGAAGTCACTATGCCATGCTCGGCAACGCGGATTCTGAACTTTAGCTAGACTTAAGAGTCACAGTGTAGTTCTCGGCGATGCTGATGTTTAGCAAGACTTAAGACTCATGGTGCAGTGCTCGGTGACTCTGATGGTGAACTTCAGCAAGACTTAAGACTCATGGTGCAGTGCTCGGTGACTCTGATGGTGAACTTCAGCAAGACTTAAGAGTCAGTGTGCAGTGCTCGGCGACTGAGATGCGGAACTTTAGCAAGACTTAGGAGTCATGGTGCAGTGCTCGGTGACGCTGATGCTGAACTTTAGCAAGACTTAAGAGTCACTGTGCAGTGCTCAGCGACGCTGATGCTGAGATTTAGTAAGACTTAAGAGTCACTGCACAGTGCTCCATGACACTGATGCTGAACTTAAGACAGGCTGAGAAGTCACTATGCCATGCTCGGCAACGCGGATTCTGAACTTTAGCTAGACTTAAGAGTCACAGTGTAGTTCTCGGCGATGCTGATGTTTAGCAAGACTTAAGACTCATGGTGCAGTGCTCGGTGACTCTGATGGTGAACTTCAGCAAGACTTAAGACTCATGGTGCAGTGCTCGGTGACTCTGATGGTGAACTTCAGCAAGACTTAAGAGTCAGTGTGCAGTGCTCGGCGACTGAGATGCGGAACTTTAGCAAGACTTAGGAGTCATGGTGCAGTGCTCGGTGACGCTGATGCTGAACTTTAGCAAGACTTAAGAGTCACTGTGCAGTGCTCGGCGACGCTGAACTTTAGCAAGACTTAAGAGTCACTGTGCAGTGCTCGGTGACGCTGATGCTGAACTTTAGCAAGACTTAAGAGTCACTGTGCAGTGCTCGGCGACGCTGATGCTGAGATTTAGTAAGACTTAAGAGTCACTGTGCAGTGCTCGGCGACGCTGAACTTTAGCAAGACTTAAGAGTCACTGTGCAGTGCTCGGCGACGCTGATGCTGAACTTTAGCAAGACTTAAGAGTCACTGTGCAGTGCTCGGCGACGCTGAACTTTAGCAAGACTTAAGAGTCACTGTGCAGTGCTCGGTGACGCTGATGCTGAACTTTAGCAAGACTTAAGAGTCACTGTGCAGTGCTCGGCGACGCTGATGCTGAGATTTAGTAAGACTTAAGAGTCACTGTGCAGTGCTCGGCGACGCTGATGCTGAGATTTAGCAAGACTTAAAAGTCACTGTGCAGTGCTCAGCGACGCTGATGCTGAGATTTAGTAAGACTTAAGAGTCACTGCACAGTGCTCCATGACACTGATGCTGAACTTAAGACAGGCTGAGAAGTCACTATGCCATGCTCGGCAACGCGGATTCTGAACTTTAGCTAGACTTAAGAGTCACAGTGTAGTTCTCGGCGATGCTGATGTTTAGCAAGACTTAAGACTCATGGTGCAGTGCTCGGTGACTCTGATGGTGAACTTCAGCAAGACTTAAGACTCATGGTGCAGTGCTCGGTGACTCTGATGGTGAACTTCAGCAAGACTTAAGAGTCAGTGTGCAGTGCTCGGCGACTGAGATGCGGAACTTTAGCAAGACTTAGGAGTCATGGTGCAGTGCTCGGTGACGCTGATGCTGAACTTTAGCAAGACTTAAGAGTCACTGTGCAGTGCTCGGCGACGCTGAACTTTAGCAAGACTTAAGAGTCACTGTGCAGTGCTCGGTGACGCTGATGCTGAACTTTAGCAAGACTTAAGAGTCACTGTGCAGTGCTCGGCGACGCTGATGCTGAGATTTAGTAAGACTTAAGAGTCACTGTGCAGTGCTCGGCGACGCTGAACTTTAGCAAGACTTAAGAGTCACTGTGCAGTGCTCGGCGACGCTGATGCTGAACTTTAGCAAGACTTAAGAGTCACTGTGCAGTGCTCGGCGACGCTGAACTTTAGCAAGACTTAAGAGTCACTGTGCAGTGCTCGGTGACGCTGATGCTGAACTTTAGCAAGACTTAAGAGTCACTGTGCAGTGCTCGGCGACGCTGATGCTGAGATTTAGTAAGACTTAAGAGTCACTGTGCAGTGCTCGGCGACGCTGAACTTTAGCAAGACTTAAGAGTCACTATGCAGTGCTCGGCGACGCTGATGCTGAACTTTAGCAAGACTTAAGAGTCACTGTGCAGTGCTCGGCGACGCTGATGCTGAGATTTAGTAAGACTTAAGAGTCACTGTGCAGTGCTCGGCGACGCTGAACTTTAGCAAGACTTAAGAGTCACTGTGCAGTGCTCGGCGACGCTGATGCTGAGATTTAGTAAGACTTAAGAGTCACTGTGCAGTGCTCGGCGACGCTGAACTTTAGCAAGACTTAAGAGTCACTGTGCAGTGCTCGGCGACGCTGATGCTGAACTTTAGCAAGACTTAAGAGTCACTGTGCAGTGCTCGGCGACGCTGAACTTTAGCAAGACTTAAGAGTCACTGTGCAGTGCTCGGCGACGGCTGATGCTGAACTTTAGCAAGACTTAAGAGTCACTGTGCAGTGCTCGGCGACGCTGATGCTGAGATTTAGTAAGACTTAAAAGTCACTGTGCAGTGCTCGGCGACGCTGATGCTGAGATTTAGTAAGACTTAAGAGTCACTGCACAGTGCTCCATGACACTGATGCTGAACTTAAGACATACAAAAGGGGATGATGGACGGAACGTTTGAGCCAATCAAACACTCACCCCCAGTCAACTGATCTGGGTTTAATCCATCATCATTCTTTAGCTCACTCCACCACCCCAGTTCAGACATGGCCATATGCAAATCAGTCTGACCCTGAGCCTCATGGGAACAGTCCAGCCCGAACTGCCAAGCCATGTCTTCCCTGGACCGGAAACAAGCATCCTAGGACCGGTTTCTGGCATTTCAGCCGTCATCAGCCAGGCTTGCTTGAATCCAGTGGCAAAGTGAGCAAGGGACCCACGTCTGGGCATACCCCCGCCAACTTAGGGCGACCAAAGCGATACAAAAGGGGATGATGGACGGAACGTTTGAGCCAATCAAACACTCACCCCCAGTCAACTGATCTGGGTTTAATCCATCATCATTCTTTAGCTCACTCCACCACCCCAGTTCAGACATGGCCATATGCAAATCAGTCTGACCCTGTGCCTCATGGAAACAGACCAGCCCGAACTGCCAAGCCATGTCTTCCCTGGACCGGAAACAAGCATCCTAGGACCGGTTTCTGTCATTTCAGCCGTCATCAGCCAGGCTTGCTTGAATCCAGTGGCAAAGTGAGCAAGGGACCCACGTCCTCAGCAACACTGATGCTGACATCTAGTAAGATTGAAGTCACTGAGCAGTGCTCAGCGACACTGATGCTGAGATTTAGTAAGACTGATGAGTCACTGTGCAGTGCTAGCAACACTGATGTTAAACTTTAGTAAAACAGAAGAGACTGCGCAGTGCTCAGTGACACTGATATTGAACTTTAGTAAGACAGAAGAGTCACTGCGCAGTGCTCAGTGACACTGATGTTGAACTTTGGTAAGACTGAAGAGTCACTGTGCAGTGCTTCTGCACATTTTAACACAATACAAATGAAAATAGCATAATATAACATTACATAGCACAGAATATGAACATTAGACTCTAGATGCACTGCTGAGTACCTGCACAGTATCCAACCACGTAGCGCCTGTTCTTTAGACAGACTGCAAATGCAATGATCAGCCACACCAAACCAGAACATAAGCAAATAGCAGGTGCACTGTGCAATACTTAACACTGAAACTGAACTTCAGCAAATAGCAGGTGCACCGTGCAATACTAAACACTGAAACTGAACTTCAGCAAATAGCAGGTGCACCGTGCAATACTAAACACTGAAACTGAACTTCAGCAAATAGCAGGTGGACCGTGCAATACTAAACACTGAAACTGAACTTCAGCAAATGGCAGGTGCACCGTGCAATACTTAAAACTGAAATGAACTTCAGCAAACAACAGGTGCACTGTGCAATACTTAGCACTGAAATGAACTTAAGCAAACAACAGGTTCATTGTGCAATACTTAACAATGAAACTGAACTTCAGCAAACGACAGGTGCACCGTGCAATACTAAACACTGAAACTGAACTTCAGCAAATGGCAGGTGCACCGTGCAATACTTAACACTGAAATGAACTTCAGCAAACCACAGGTGCACCAATACTTAACACTGAAATGAACTTCAGCAAACGACAGGTGCACCGTGCAATACTTAACACTGAAATGAACTTCAGCAAATAGCAGGTGCACTGTGCAATACTTAACAATGAAACTGAACTTCAGCAAACGACAGGTGCACCGTGCAATACTAAACACTGAAACTGAACTTCAGCAAATGGCAGGTGCACCGTGCAATATTTAAAACTGAAATGAACTTCAGCAAACAACAGGTGCACCGTGCAATACTTAACACTGAAATGAACTTAACAAACAAAAGGTGCACTGTGCAATACTTAACACTGAAATGAACTTCAGCAAACAACAGGTGCACTGTACAATACTTAACACCGAAACTGAACTTCAGCAAATGCCAGGTGCTCGTGCAATACTTAACACTGAAATGAACTTCAGCAAACAACAGGTGCACTGTGCAATACTGAACACCGAAACTGAACTTCAGCAAACAACAGGTGCACCGTGCAATACTTAACACTGAAATGAACTTCAGCAAATGCCAGGTGCACCGTACAAAACTTAACACTGAAATTAACTTCAGCAAACAACAGGTGCACCGTGCAGTATTTTACACTGAAATGCACTTCAGCAAACAACAGGTGCACCGTGCAATACTTAACACTGAAATGAACTTCAGCAAATAGCAGGTGCACTGTGCAATACTTAACAATGAAACTGAACTTCAGCAAACGACAGGTGCACCATGCAATACTAAACACTGAAACTGAACTTCAGCAAATGGCAGGTGCACCGTGCAATACTTAAAACTGAAATGAACTTCAGCAAACAACAGGTGCACCGTGCAATACTTAACACTGAAATGAACTTAACAAACAAAAGGTGCACTGTGCAATACTTAACACTGAAATGAACTTCAGCAAACAACAGGTGCACTGTACAATACTTAACACCAAAACTGAACTTCAGCAAATGCCAGGTGCTCCGTGCAATACTTAACACTGAAATGAACTTCAGCAAACAACAGGTGCACTGTGCAATACTGAACACCGAAACTGAACTTCAGCAAACAACAGGTGCACCGTACAATACTTAACACTGAAATGAACTTCAGCAAATGCCAGGTGCACCGTACAAAACTTAACACTGAAATTAACTTCAGCAAACAACAGGTGCACCGTGCAGTATTTTACACTGAAATGCACTTCAGCAAACAACAGGTGCACAGTGCAATACTTAACACTGAAACTGAACTTCAGCAAATGCCAGGTGCACTGTGCAAAACTTAACACTGAAATGAACTTCAGCAAACAACAGGTGCACTGTGCAATACTTAACACTGAAACTGAACTTCAGCAAATGCGAGATGCACCGTGTAATACTTAACACTGAAATGAACTTCAGCAAACGACAGGTGCACCGTGCAATACTTAACACTGAAATGAACTTCAGCAAACGACAGGTGCACCGTGCAATACTTAACACTGAAACTGAACTTCAGCAAATGCCAGGTTCACCGTGCAATACTTAACACTGAAATGAACTTCAGCAAACAACAGGTGCACCGTGCAATACTTAACACTGAAACTGAACTTCAGCAAATAGCAGGTGCACTGTGCAATACTTAACACTGAAACTGAACTTCAGCAAGCAACAGGTGCACCGTGCAATACTTAACACTGAAACTGAACTTAAACAAATAGCAGGTGCACCATGCAATACTTTTTTTTTAATAAGTTTATTTATAGATTTTACATCCAATACACATCTTATAAGATATAAAAAGTACATCACAGCATCACGGAAGCTCCAATCATCGTTAGGCAAACAAATATTCTGGCAATAATAAACAGCAGTGCAGACACACCATACATATGCAAACTAAGTAATAAGGTGCATTAAACATAGCTGCAAGACCATATCCTGTTATGGGACAGCGGAAAAAGAACTGGTGTAAGTGCAGGAGATTGGGTCCCCTCCCTTCTTGACATCTGCAGTGCATGTCACTACTGTTCGTTCTTGCATAGTAGTGCGGCGGGGGGGTGTAACGAGAGGTTCAATGCGCTTGTGAAATCCTGTCACTTCTTGGATAATATCAAAGACTGTATGCCAGAATTGCAGGATGGGCCGGCATGACCATGCTAAATGGAGGAAGGAAGCCTGCGCTGTGGCGCATCTCCAACATGTGTCATCTGGTCTCAATCCCATTTTGTGTAGTTGTATGGGCGTATGGTACAGCCTGTGTATGTACTTGAAATGAAGGAGCCTGAGCTTATAGTTGGGTGAAAGGCGGCTTAGTTGGGCGCAGCAATATGGCCATTGTTTCTCAGTAGGGGGTGGGGTTAGATCTCTGGTCCACTGTACTAACGACGAGGGTGTCGTGACCGGCGAAGTGCGCTGTGTCGCGTTGTATATGCGTGTAATGAGTTTCTTGGGTGACGGCTGGGTTAGGATGTTCTCAAGCACGTCTAATGGCACAGGCGCAGACGGAAAGGTGGAGTGTATTCGGCTGCAATGAGCTCTTAGTTGGTAATATAAAAACAATTCTAGGACAGGAGTCTGAGCACCCATAGGGCTGTACGGATTATTCAGGAATTTATTGCCTGGATAGAGGTCATTGAACGTGTCTAGTCCCATCTGACGTGCGCGATGAATAGAGGTAGTATCCTGCATGATCAGAATGCTGGGGTGGTGGGCGAGCTGTATTGCTGGAGCATATAATAATGGCAGCTTTGCGCAGCGCCGGAGACCCTCCCATGCCCAGCGCAGCGTCTCCACTGTGTTAATTTCTTCCCTCGGTCTTTTGCATGTAGAGTAAAGTGCTGCAGGTAATGGCTCGGGTGAGGCAACGTCTTTTTCAATTGCAACGTGAGACTGGAATGGAGTGGGGTGCACCCAGTAGTGTAGGTACGGCGCCTGCGCGCTTAGCGCATAGAGCTCAATATCCGGTGCGCCGAGTCCCCCCTGTTCGAGCAGCAGTGTCAGCACCTCCCAGGAGATGCGAGGTTGTTTTCCGGCCCAAGTGTGAGTGATAAGGAGAGAGCGCAATTTTCGGAAAAAGGCTTGTGTGAGGATGAGGGGTATATTAACGAACAAATACAGGAGTTTGGGCAAGATTATCATTTTAGCAATAGCAATTCTGCCAGCTAAGGACAGCGGTATCCTGGCCCAAATGGCTATTTTGGTCTCAAGCCAAGTTATCAGTCTGCCATAGTTCAGGCGCCAAATTTCTTGTAGGTCCCTACTGAGCCATATTCCCAGGTATTTTACTGCGCCATCTGCCCAGGTCAGGGGGAAGTCCAGCGCAAGCATTTTAGGGGCTGGCGTCAGGGTAAGGAGCGTTGATTTGGCCCAGTTTACCTGTATGCCCGACATGTCACCAAACAGCAGGATCTCCCGTAGTACCGGGTTAAGGTTAGATTCCGGGTCACGTATATAGAGTGTGATGTCATTGGCGTACATCGATGTTATCAGGCCCCTGTCCGAGAATCCCAGTCCCTTAGCCGTGTGATGTTGTCTCAACCTGGCCACAAGAGGCTCCATCGCTATTGCGAACAGCAGGGGTGAAAGAGGACATCCCTGCCTAGTGCCGCGGGACACAGCAAACGAATCCGATATTAAATCATTTACCTTGAGCCTGGCTGTGGGGCGTGAGTAAAGTAATTGGATAAGTTTAAAAAAATTAACACTTAAGCCAATTCTGGCCAGTATGGTAAAAAGAAACGGCCAATCCAAGGAATCTAACGCATTGGTGGCATCCAGAAACGCCGCCAAGGCAGGTAGATCTGGGTCTATTTGGTGTACTACTGAGAAAAAGGTGCACAAATTATGGGCGGTAGAGCGCCCCGGTATAAACCCCGATTGGTCCGGTCTGGCAATAGTAGGGAGAAGCGTTGCAGTCTGTCTGCGATCAGTTTGGCAAGTATCTTTGCATCAATATTTATCAGAGACCAAGGGTGGTAAGCGTCACACATATTGGCTTGTTTGCCCGGTTTTAGAATCGTGATTATCACCGCTTCGCGCAGTGTAGGGGGAAGGGAGCCACTATCAAGTTATTCCTGATAGACTGCTAATAAGTGAGGGGCCAGTTCTTCGGCATACATTTTATAAAAGGAGGGTGTCAGTCCGTCAAGACCAGGAGCCCTATCGCCCGGTAAACCCCTGATTACTCGAATAATGTCTTCTACTGAGAAGGGTTCATCAAGGTATTCTCGATGGGCATCGCTCAACCATACTAGCTTAATGGAGTCCAGATATTCCTGCAGTTCAGGGTTCGGGCCGGAATGCGTGGCAGTGTAAAGGGTTGAATAAAACTCCTTCATTCTCCCCAGAGTGGCGGACTGACCCCGAATTGGATTAGAGTCAACATCTAAAAGTGCAGCTATATATGAGGAAGCATATTGAGGTTTAAGTGAGCTCACCAAGGCCCTGCCTGGGCGGTCCCCCTCCCCGTATCTACGGGCACGTGCGTTTTTGCCCAGGAAGTGTGTCTCACAAACTACCTCCTCTTCATACTCGGATAACTTTTCCCTGATAGTAGCTAAAGGTGCAGGGATACCCGTGTGGTAGTATAATACTTCTTTTTGGTGTATCTCTCCTTCCAGTTTCTCCAAGGTGGACCTTATAGATTTTAAGACCCCGGACTGTTTAGCTATGCACGTCCCTCTTATGACAACTTTAAAAGCTTCCCACAGCGTGGAGGGTGAATCAACCGATTTTTCGTTGGTAGCGAAATACTGCTGGTGTTTCTCACATACCTCTTCCCTAAAAGCCGCGTCCGATAAGGCGTGCGGCGGTAGACGCCAGCTAAAGGCTCGCGGTAGTGACAGCGGTATAATCCAGGTGAACAGCACTGGGGAGTGATCTGACAGGGTGCGGGGTAAGTGTTTGACGGCAGTGGTCCAGGCGGCTACATTCTTAGATAACAACCAGTAGTCTAGTCTAGACCATGCACCGCGAAAGGCGGTAATGCAGGTGCCTTCTCGGGCCTGGGGATGCCAAGAGCACCAGACATCTATGAGATCATGTTCCTGAATTATGGTAGTGAGTATGTTATTAGTTTTGGGGTGCATTTCACGGGTGCTTCCCACTCTGTCTAAGGAGTCTTGTAAGACGACGTTAAAGTCACCTCCCCATATAATCGTCTCTCCTCCCAATAATGTGATTTTGGACCAGATAATCTCAAATAAGGCGGGGTCATCAGTATTGGGGCCATGTACAGCAGCCAGGGTTATGGGTGTAGTGTGCAAGGTGCCTTTCAATAAGACATAGCGTCCTTCGGGGTCAATAGTTGAGTCAGTCGTGTTCCAGCCAATGTTGCGCCTAACCAGGATTGCTGTTCCCCTAGCATAATTTGAATATGCAGCTGAGTGTACCTCCCCCCAGTGCCCGTTATGAAGTTTGGGGTCGGTGGCGCTTTGAAGATGTGTTTCTTGTAGGAAACATATATCACCCTTGTGTCTTATCAAGTAGGCGTGGACCAGTCTGGCCTTCCTATAATCATTGAGGCCGCGTATGTTCTATGTGATGCATGTAACCGTCGTCATTGAGTGTTTTTGATGATGAGGCAGGTGTGTCTCAAACTCCGCAATGCGCACGCGTCTGCAGTCCTGCATGCTGTGTCCGTGCGCGAGATGCAATGTGTAATGTGGATAACAGTTAGGCTCATAGTTGCGCATGGTAGATCATATAAAGCCGATGTTCTAGTGATGAGAACAAACTTAACATTGAACTTGCAAAACCCCATGTCCATCCCCCCTCCCACACCAACCCCCCAATCAGGTTGTGATATCCCCCTCCCCCCTCCCCAATAACCCCACAAACAAAACAGACAGTTGAAACCATGGGCGATCTCCCTGCGGGGGCATGGGTTGCCGGCGAACTACCCTGCACGTAAGACATGGTGGCCGGGCTGATCCATAGGCTCAGGGAATATATTCAGGATAGACAAGTGAGCCACGGGTCCGGGTGCACTAAAGGACAGCGCCCAAGTACGATATGCAGTGTTAACTGCAGGATCAGTTTGGGCAGGGCAGCTCGATGCCATTGGGCCTGGAGGTGGTTTGCCGTCAGTCATTGTCGCTAAGTCCTGCTTCTTTTTCGGCGGTAAGTGACGGGCGGGGCGAGCGCCGCTCGGAACAGACATGTTTGGCACATATTTAAAAGCTGATTTGGCATCAGTGAAGAAGTGGGCCTGGCCGTCGTACGAGATCTTGAGCTTGGCCGGGTACAGCATTGCGTACGGGATCTCTGCACGCTGCAGGAGGCGTTTAGTAGGGAGGAATTATTTGCGCGCAGCCTGGACCAGGGAGTGAAATCAGGAAAGATGGAGATGTTATTGCCCTGGTGAGTGATGGGGCCGTGGACTCTGGCAGCTTTTAAGATGGAGTCCCTGTCTCGGTAGTTCAAGAGACACGCTATTATGAGCCTGGGCATACCGCCAACTGGTGGTCTAGGGCCCAATGTTCTATGTGCACGCTCTACCACGAACATAGCTGATAATACCGTCGGGAACAGTTTGCGCAGCAGAGATTCGACGTATGGCTCCATTTTGGGTATGGCCGTGGTTTCCGGTATTCCAGCTATGTGAAGATTGTTGCGCCTAGAGCGCGATTCCAAGTCTTCGTTCTTCGCTTGGATTACGGACAGGACTTTTTCCATATTGAGAAAATGCTTCTTGGACTCAACTTGGAATTTGTGAGCTTCTGTCGTCCGGTTTTCGAAAGCATCTATTCTAGTGTCGTGCAAATCTACTTGGCGCTTCACTGAGTCCAACCTGGATGTGAGCCCGTCAAGTTTAGCGTCAATAGATTTTAAATTCGTGCGTACTTCTAACATGATGGAGCGTAAATCTTCCTCTTGTGGGTCTCCGCCAGGTTGAGATTCAAGGTCAGGCTCCGACTTAGAGTCCATAGTGTGAGTGTGGCGCTTATTCTCAAATGTGATTTTGGGTTGTTTTGGGTCGTTTTTCCCCATGGTCTGTGCCCGCAGTGTTACACACAGCGATGTCTCTTATCCCAACGCTGTGGGGTGCCCCTTCCATGCAGCACGAGCAAACAAGGGCCTCACCAGCAGGGCTAAAGGTGGGGCAGACGCCAGTGTCAGGCTCCTGGCAGCGTGTGGTACAGTGCCATACAGGCCTCAGTCTCAGCGTTGAACGAGAGAGCTAAGGGATCCGTTGTGCCGCGCACCTCGTTCCCTGAACCAGCACCTGCCTCCGCCTCCACCAGCGCCTAAGGGCAACCCCGTGTACCTGTTTATCATACCAACGCACTAGAACTTGAAGTGTCCACTTTTAAGTTTTTGAGAAATTTGCGTTTGAAGCACTTTTTCACGAACATAGTACCGACAATGGAATCTGTTAACACCATTGATGTTGAACAAGATAGTGAGGCGAGAGTCTTCAAGCCCAAGAGTACATATATGGCACCTGTTTCGCACAAATTACTTGATTCTTTCGAGATTCTTATTCGGAATGATTTCTCCAGGTTAAATTTCAGGCCATCAACTAGAACTAATTAAAAAAAATATGAGATGAATGTCATCAAAGAATTGACTAAGGATATTAGGCTCACATTTCAAATGGCAGACAAGGGGGGTGCATTGGTCATTATGGATACAGCATTCTATGAACAGAGTGTATTTCAACATCTCCAGGATACTACAACTTACATTAAATTGGATTGTAACCCCACATTCAAGATTATGGAGACTCTCAATCAAATTCTAGATCATGCAGAGAATATGCAATGGATTACTAACAAAACGCGTCAATTTTTGAGTGTTCTTCACCCTAGGAGGCCTAATTTGTATATGCTCCCCAAGGTGCATAAAAATTTACGGAATCCTCCGTTTCGACCGATAGTATCGGGCTGTGATTCTATTTTTTCACCTGTTGGTCAGTTTGTTGACCATTTTTTGCAAAAATTTGTTCAAACATGGAGAAGCTACATTAAAGACACTACACACTTTTTACAACAACTTCGTGCAGTAGAAGATCATTGTTCTGCAACATGGATATTGTGTACAATTGATGTGACAGCATTGTACACTTCAATACCTCTCCAAGAAGGTATAGAAGCGTGTGAGTGGGCGTTGTTGCAACTACCAGAACTTGGTGTTAACAAAGTACTCATCTTGGAATTATTGATGTTCTGTCTACAGCATAGCTACCTACAATGGAAGGATGACTTTTATCTCCAGATAAGCGGAACCTCCATGGGTTTTTCCGGGGCTCCATCGTACGCGAACACCTTTATGTCCAAATTCGAACTTGATCATATTTTTACAGATGATGCATGGAGTACCAATCTGGCTTTTTATACCAGAGTCATTGACGACATTTTCCTTATCTGGAATAGTACAGAGGAACACCTGCGATTCAAAATTCATGAACTGAATTTAAAAAATGAGCGCATCAAATTTACTTATAATATCAGTGATACGAGTGTGTCATTTCTTAATGTATTAATCACAAAAGTGAACAATAAACTACAAACGACTGTGTACACCAAACCCACTGATAGGAACAGCGTGTTGTTGTTTTCAAGCTTCCACCCACCATCGTTACTACAAAATTTACCATATTCTCAGAAGTTACGAACTAAGAGAATAGTATCTAACAATGATGAGTTGGAATCGGTTTTGGATGATCAATGTAAGAAGTTTAGACAACGAGGCTATCCACAAACATCATTGGCAAAAGCATTGATTACAACGCAACCCTTGAAACGTGATGAGTTACTACTGTCGAAACCGAAGACTGCACAAAATCGACATGTGTTCGTATCTAAATTCTCAACCAAATCATCCACCATTAAAAAGATCATCAAATCTAGATGGGAATTGTTGAAATTTGAACCGGACTTCAATGGTTTGTTTGCGGACGAGCCATTGTTCGCATACACACGCAGTAAAAACATCAAAGAGATATTGTCACACAAATTTGAACTGAATTCTGATAAATACATGGGGATGCGTAGATGCTATAACTGTGTCAATTGTAACAATGTAATCCCAGGCAATAGTATCAATCACCCACATTCAGGAAAACATATTGGATTCAGGTACAATGGAGATTGCAATTCTAGCTATGTAATCTACACGATCAAATGTCCGTGTGGGTTATTATACGTAGGGAAAACAACACGCAAAGTGAAGGTACGCATATCAGAACATAAAAGTACAATTCGTACACAGAACATTAAATCCCACCTGGTAGTACATTGGCTAGAGTACAAGCATACAATAGCGCAATTAAGATTTACTGTGTTAGAATCATTAACTTGTAAAACAGGTTGTGACAATTCCAAACTGTTATCACAAAGGGAGGTGTGGTGGATTAAAATGTTACAGACAATGATGCCAGGCAGTCTCAATGACAAATTGGAGATGTCATGTTTTCTCTAATGATTGTACTTTGTTTCTTTGTTCTTTTTAGATTGTGAACGCATGGTTTTCGTACGGCAACCACAATAGTTTTTCAATTTTTCTAAGTGGTTTCTTGTCATTATCATTTTTTTCATTTTTCCTCTTTTTATCAATTCCACTTTTTGGCACGTTGGAGATTTTTTACTTTGTTTCTTTTAACGTACTCACAAGGTTTTGTGGTTATGGAGGTATTGGTAAAGATTAGAATATCTTCACTATGGTTTTGCTGTTTAACAGCACATTTGAAGAATCGTTGATGGACACTACTACGAGCAGTGTGGTCTGATTATACTTATGGCAGTGCGTGTCTACGAGAATTGTTGATTCTTGGTAAATTACATGTGATATTTTCATTAGCTAGTCATCATATCATGGATTCAATCTCGAGCAGTCTGAGGTTCCTCTTCGCGTTTTTCACACCAGTTTCGGTATTTACTGGCCCAAGATGGCGATCTCAGTTTTCTCCGAGTTAGTCTCTTTTTTATTTTTACTGACAGCCAGGTATGTCCTCACCCGGAAGAGCATTGAGGCTACGCTTTTAAATAACAGCAGACAGGCACCTGGCATGCAACGCGCCAGTTTGGAAGACGCGATAGCCCTGTGGAGTTTTTAGGCGCTTGAGTTTTCGATTTACAGGTGAGTGGTATCTACGCGTCCAGTTTCATAAGTTTGGTTCACAGAGAGGAGTGAGACTGAGATTAGTTTCGGTTTACAGTGAGGAGCTCATTTTAGACTAGATTTTATGTCTCGGTTGCAGGTGGCAATATTTCTGGAGTATCGAGATGAGGTGAATTGGATCGTTCAATTTCAGCATCCGGGAAGGTTATACACGGAACATACAGGCATATGTAAGTCTAGTGATTGGATGTACGTGACATAGTTTACAATTTAGAGTAATATAGCGAGCTGGAATTCACATTGGGTGAATATTTTTGAATTTTGAAATGCGGCAATTAATTAACCTGAAGGGCTGCTATTAGAGTAGAGGGGTAAGCTTCTCTTGGGAGTTTGTAGTAGGTAGGTTTGTTGGTATTCACAACAGTGGAGGTTGTGACTGAAGTATTTAGTCATGGCCTCATAATATGTTCATTTAGTGAACCATGTACTTTATATTACCATGCTTGTGGCAGTAAGACATTGCTGTTGTCTTTTCCAGCTTCTCACTCATCGTTCTTTGTTTTTAAACTTCAAGATTAGTGTGGTTCTGATACCTCAGTCCATAGTAAGTGAGTACAGTTCACTTTATTCGTTGTCGACCGACAATCATTGTAGTTTCACGTTGTTGTGGGTTTGAAGCACAGGAGTAGTTTCTATGGTTACACCATATTTTTGTTCATTATTTTTCGTTAATCACGGATGACTGGTGAATTCTTTCTACTTTGGCTTTTTCACTCTGGTGAAGTGGTTTTTAGCACAACTTTTTCGGATCTCGTTTTGCACACTATTGCCATCTAACATAACCATTCTTATGTTGGATCACAAGTTTGATCTACGTTTTCTTTTTTCTTGCATTGCCGTATGCAAACACATGTGCAGGCATGTTCATTCCTCCACTGAGCATTAAATGCGTTTCTTGAAATAGATTGTTTATGTTCACAATACTGAGTTTAAAATGGTTGATATGATGTTTTTTCTTACAGTGGCCCCTGAAGAAGGGATGGAATCAATCCCGAAATGCATTGGGCTGGGTTGGGTAATAGAGTTGTAATTTGCAATGATATTAATGATGAGAGTGTATCATGTTTTGATTTTTTTCAAAAATTGTTTTGAACTTTGTTGAGCATTTAATTAGACAGCATGTGTTGCTGCAACTAAAAAAGATTTCTTCAAGGATTTTGTGGTTCAACATTAAATCCGAGTGCAAGATACTGAAAGATTTTGTTTATTGTTGATCGCTTATGATTGTTTAAGCATTGATTCATATATCTAAGCTGTGCATCCAGTATACTGGTGATCATTCACCAGACAAGTCATTAGCGTGTGGTACAGTGCCATACAGGCCTCAGTCTCAGCGTTGAACGAGAGAGCTAAGGGATCCGTTGTGCCGCGCTCCTCGTTCCCTGAACCAGCACCTGCCTCCGCCTCCACCAGCGCCTAAGGGCAACCCCGGGTACACGGGACCCGCTGCCCAGCGCGCAGCGCCCTCAGCTGTCAGGGAGGGGCACCAGCCCGCAGCCCCGACATGCCCAAGGGTCAGCCTGCCCACACACAGGCGTGCAGGAACCCGCAGGCCTCAATGGGTACTCACTGTTAGCCCGGAAGGTCTCCCGTCAGGCATCCAAAGCGGCCTCTGATGACGCCACCACTGATCTACTTTGCTGCCGTGCAGGTACACCGGGGGGGACCAGCATCCGGCGAATCAGCCGTCGCACCTCACTCCCACAGGAGGCACAGCTCCCTCCAGGAAGCGCTGCATCCGTCGGTGGAGCCTCGCCGAGGTAGGTCCCAGCTGCCCTCACATGTGCTCAGCAGATTTTCAGGGCCGCAGCAATAGCACGGGGCAGCGCCCCCGGCCGCGATCTCCGCAACTGCCTCCCAGATCCCGCCAAACTATCCACAGGGCGCTAGAGGCAGATTGTCTCTCAGAATCAACAGGGTCGGCCCCAGCTATAATGCACGTTGACTTCGCGGCCGAATCAGCAGATCCTCCGCGAGTAGGTCCGAGCCGCCGTTGTGGTTCCGCAAGGCCCCCCTTGACACTGGGTCCAGGTTCAGCTCTCCTGGCCACGCCAATCTTCTCCCGGGCCAGTCGGTGTACTCCGCAGTTTGGAAACAGCGAATTAGTGGCCACGGTCCGAAGTCCCCCAAAGGCACGGGGCGCCGGTCCAGGGAAGCCCGGCCAGAAGGCAAGGCCACAGGGCGTCCTCTCTCGCAGCTGTCTTAATGTGTCATCGGCCGTAGTCTGCTCATCGGGCGACCCTCGGCTTCCAAAATGGGCTCGTTCAGTGCAGCGCCGTGCACGGAGCGCAGGTCCGATTGTTTGAAGGCATGATTTCTCCGCTGATGGCAGGATTTTGTGGATAGAAAGACCGGCCGGCAGAGCCCGCTTAACAAGCGGCCAGCTTGCTGCTCGGCCAAGCCACGCCCCCCTGCAATACCTAACACTGAAACTGAACTTCAGCAAATACCAGGTGCACCGTGCAATACTTAACATTGAAATGAACTTCAGCAAGCAACAGGTGCACCGTGCAATACCTAACACTGAAACTGAACTTCAGCAAACAACAGGTGCACCGTGCAATACTTAGCACTGAAACTGAACTTCAGCAAACAGCAGGTGCACCGTGCAATACTTAACACTGAAATGAACTTCAGCAAACAACAGGTGCACCGTGCAATACTTAACACTGAAATGAACTTCAGCAAACAGCAGGTGCACCGTGCAATACTTAACACTGAAATGAACTTCAGCAAATGCCAGGTGCACCGTTCAAAACTTAACACTGAAATGAACTTCAGCAAACAACAGGTGCACTGTGCAATACTTAACACTGAAACTGAACTTCAGAAATGACAGGAGCACCGTGCAATACTTAACACTGAAATGAACTTCAGCAAACAACAGGTTCACCGTGCAATACTTAACACTGAAACTGAACTTCAGCAAATAGCAGGTGCACCGTGCAATACTTAACACTAAAACTGAACTTCAGCAAATGCCAGGTGCACCATGCAATACTTAACACTGAAACTGAACTTCAGCAAATGCCAGGTGCACCATGCAATACTTAACACTGAAATGAACTTCAGCAAACAGGTGCACCGTGCAATGCTTAACACTGAAACTGAACTTCAGCAAATGCCAGGTGCACTGTTCAATACTTTATAGATGATTTTTATTGGTTTCAATAAAGTACCATCAATAACATCTGCATGTCGATTCAATCTGGCTTTTAACAGTATGAAATAGCAATAAATTCGAATGGCACAGGTGGGGGTATAAGGAAACACTCACTTAGATAACATTTAGGGGGATATTCACAAGAACGTGCAATAATCATCGCCAAAATGGGCCAACGCAATCTCACATATCGCCGTCCATCGCGGGAAAATAATACCGTGTCAACGCCCCATTCTCAACACGGTGGTAACATGCGATAGTGACCTGATAATGCCTCAAATGTCCGCGATAAAATCCCCGGGACGGCGATAAAAACGGAAAGCCGAATGTGAAAAAAGTTGCGATGGGCACAACAGCGGAAAAAAAACACAGCGACAAGCAGCGCCAGGCCTGCAAGTCCCACAAGTCAGGTGGGAAAAAGCACCACAAAAGCGCCAACAAAAAACACAAACAAAACACAAACAACTGCGAAGCACCATGGAGTTAGCCGGAGCAAGTACAGAAGACAACCAGAACCCCACAAGCCCCACAGAGGACCAGTCTGGGACCTCGGGGTTAGTGAAGGGCAAGGAGAAGAAGAGGAAGACGCGGTTCAGTCCGAAGGAAAACAGGATCCTGATTACGGAGGACAGAGAACACCACGACCAACTGTGCATCACCTCCACTGTGTCATTGGCAACGAAAAATACAATCTGGCAGTCCATATTGGCCAAGGTGAATGCAATCGGAGTGAAGAGAAGGGAAGCGGACGACTGCAAGAAGCGCTGGACTGATGGGAAGCGCAAAACCAAGCTGAAACCAGCAGCCAACCTGAAAGCAGCAATGCAGACTGGAGGAGGGAGTCCAGCGACACACCAGGAGCTGGATGAGATGGAGGGAATGGTGACCCGAGTTAGCATTGGGGAAACGGTGGCAGGAGTTGGGGGACCGGACACTGCACAACATGACCTGAGCCAACAGCAACAGGGTGAGTAACGAACAGGGACTGGGGGGACGGGGGGAGATGGGCACAATGGCACACATGCACAATTAAGTATAGCACATCTGCGGACAAACCATGCCCAAGAGTCACAACTCCGACCAAGAGCCCAAGTTACCCAAGTCTGCAACATCTCAGCACTGTATAAGCACAGAAGTCAAAGGCACACCGCCTGAAAGGGATAAGGGCCAGCCAAATCAGAGCCGAAGGGGCAACACACCCACAATGCTGCACACACACATAAGAATCAGAGCACCTCAACATTGATAACAATGTGGTACAAACTGCAACACTTTCACAACCGAACAGAGGACACAACTGCCGCCGCTTGTGTGTAGAAAATGGTCATTCGCATTTGGCATAGCAGGAAACTGTGAGATGACAATGTACAAGTACAACCTCACATCCCTGATGGTGTAGAAATGTCAACTGTCCCGCATCACATAGGCATCTCCTCACAAACAGTCACAATGTACATTGTCATGCAGTCTGCAAGTAAACTTGTCCAATGAGTCAACATACATGTGAACACAATGTCAATCTGCATTTCCCCTTCACATTGCAGAGGGAGAAACAACACCTCCTGCAGAGCAGACCCAACAACTCAGCACTGATGATGAAGAGGACCTCCCCAACATCGACACCAACGCCCTCCAACAGCCCATGGACAGCTTCGGCACCCCACCTCCAGGAGCAGTGCAGCCCAGTTGCATCGAGGAGACCCCACCCCCTGCACAGACCACACAGCAGGAAGCACCCACCACCACTGTTGTCTCCCAGGACCCCCACGACCAACACATGGCATTCCAATGCTGTGTGTTAGGGTGCCAGGAGAAGAATGCTGATCAGCTGCGGGTGGGGTTGGACCTCATGGCAGCCAAACTAGATGCCATACGTGGGTGTCTACGTCCCATCAGGGACCACTTACAGTCCCTAACGGACACCCACTGTCCACTCCATGCTCTCCAACAATCCATGGCTGACATCGCTGGAGTCATGACTCTGAGCCAAGAACAACTGCCCAGTCAGAGTGGCTCCAGTGATGCCAGCTGGGAGTTGGGACACATGCGGAGGATCATATTGAACATGGAGCGGATGCAGGCGGAAAGAATGTTTGCCACGGCTGCACACCAGCGAGATGTAGCTGTGATCTTCCATGCCCTGCAGATCCTCGTCATGGCATTGCCGCCACAAGGCCTGGCGTGGATGCTGCTGCTACTACTCCATCCACATCTCCGCCCCCTGAAGTGTCAGTGCCTCACAGTGATGCAGACTAAACACCATCACCCACATGTGAGGCACCTGACACATCAGAGGACGAAGATGATGATGAATCTGGCACTGTGGTAAGAATGAAGTGGAAGCATTCATCTCCGCCATATGGCCTGTTACAGCTTGGTTCTGCCCTCTGCATCATGCCCTGGATCAACACCTTCCACTGTCCCCCGATACACTCAGCGACACTGACCTTGGACCTCGACAGGGACTGCCAGATTTTGTTTGGTTACCAATGACACAGCAATCACACTGCGGACTGAAGTCTGCCTCTTCCGATGAACTTGTCAATCCCTAAAGGACTCTGGCTGGCCCTCCACGGGGCAACAATGTAAAGTGGGGTGTACATGGCCCTGTACTGCTCCAGCTTCAACACTCCACTGAATGCGAAATAAACATTCAGATTCACACAGATGTGTCGTGGCTATGAGCAATCAAGTATGAAAGTATGGATGAATGTAGGGACAGTGATTCCACAACAAGGTACTCCCTGGGTGATGCTACCAATGCGCATGTCTGGCCGTGACCCAGATAGGCAATGAGACACACATTGTCATTCAAATCAACACTCATCACAGTTGAATACAAGTGAAGGTGTGTAGACTTTATTAGCATATGCGTGTCAGTACGGGCAAGAGAAGCGCCACAACATGCAGAGCAATGCAGCAGTATGTCAGGAATATGAGGAACGTTGCCAGGCGCCGCTGTCCACTCCGGGGTAGTGCCTCACCCTTCACAGGTGTGTGTCAACACCCGTTGTTGTCCGCTCATGTATTCGGAGTCCAGGCGAATGCAGCCATGTCCACTGTTGTCGTGGGACATGTGACCAGATCTCCAAGATGCAACAAGGTGTTGGGACATGTGCAATGGGTTCCAATCTGTTGTGGCTGCAGGTACGTAGTTACTCGTCCATGAAAGCGATTGCAGCTCCGTAGGCTATCATTTCCAAAATGAGGTCGTTGTCGACTTCATCAAACAGGATGGCGAGGCCATCCATTAGCAGGTCCGGACAGATGTGCTGCGTCCACCCCCTTTCACCAATTAGCACTACAGCCCAATAGGGGAGAGGCTCAATGTGGTCACTGCACACGACGAGTTGTGCAATCTCCCAGGTCCAGCTGCCAGCATGCATGCCAAGTATCAAGGCATCCCATAAACGGGTATCACGGTGACACTCCTGGTCGTGGGCCAACAGGGGGCGCACACACGTCAAGATCCAGTTCAGCTACCGTCCTGTTGGATAGGCAGACATCCATGGGCCACTCGAATATGCACGATTGACAATGCAACACAGGCTGAACGCAGGTGATGTTGACAAGGCGGAAGCTTAGCCGGTAACTGATCCGCAGCACTGCCAATGGCAGTGCCCCCAGTAAACGCAGCATACGTGCACGGTACAGTTCCACCTGACAGGGGTTGTGCAAGTGTCCGGGATGTTCTGCCATTGCGTCAGTGGCTCTAGTTGAAGCGGCACTGTTCTGACCTGCGCCAGTTCTGTGGATGAAATGCCACAGCTCGGATCAATGGGTTGTTTTAGTGTGCAACGGTTGTACGCCTGGGATGGAGTGGGAGTAAGTGTGAAGGCCATTCCATGCAAGATAACTTCGAGCAAGGACTTCTGTGTGTGGGGTGTGTATACGTTGGTCTTTCGTCGGGCTGTGCGTGGTGTGGGAGTAGGCATCAGCTGCTCTAGTATCTGTCAGGGGGTGCCGGGCACATGCAATTCCGAGGTCAGAGGTGCAGATGTGCTTCCGCCTGATAGTCCAGACGAGGGAGCTTTCATCCCTGATGTTAGTTTCTCATCTGCTTGCATTCAGGATATGTGAAGTGGCTTGTTGGGGGTGGGGTGAGATGTGTGCGACTTTGGGATTCATGTTTGACATGTCTTGCATGTGGCAAATGAGCAGCATCACTGTGTGTTACGTTGCCTCACAGCTGCTCCTCCCTCCCCCCGAGCCAATTTACTTGTGTGCGCTGCGCGGTTGCATCACTTGCACTCCTACGGCACACCATTGTCATGCCTGTCTGCGCATGTCCACATGCCTGACAACGACACTGTGATGTTGGCCGTTGAGGGTGGGCGGCCACGTGTGTGTAGGCCTGTGGGAAGGATAGGACGGACACAGATGTAGAGTTCATGCCTGGCTGGACTCGCACTGCGATTGGGGCTAGGCATTTGGCTCATGCTGCGGCAATACAGATACACACAACACTTGGCATGTATGAGCCAAGACCCTGAGCGGTCTTGCGCTCCTTCATTTCCCCGTTCGTGCGAGCCCGCCCTCCGGGTGCATGCTACATTGCAACATTGTCGATTGCGGACTGGGTGGCGCCGACACTGCAACAGTGACACACTCATTAGTTACTTCCTTGTCCAGGCCAGAACTGGACCACGCCCAGAGCCCCGGGCAAATCCTTCACACCCCTACGCTGGCTTGGCGTACGCCGGCCCAGCCCACTCTGCTTGCGCTTACAGGGGGGGACGACACAGCTACATGACCGGGGTCTTCCCCACTGCCTGAGGTGACATGGTTGCGTCCACTGTCCACAACACTACACACACCATCAGTATATGTCCACATGGACATGTCTGTGCTCTGCATACTGAAGTCAGTCCAGCACATCACCGCCACACTTGGCATTGTGTGCATTCTTATTGATGGGTCACTTGCCTCCTTTGCACATACTTGGTTCCCACCTCTCTCCACATTCTGCAATTGTGTGGCTGAGGGGCCATGCCGTTTTCGGGGGGTCAGCTGTCTTGTTCTGCGCTGCCTCGGTGGTAGTCCGGGGGGGGCCAAGGGGGTGGCCTGGGGGTGGTGGCGGTGGGTGTTGTGGCCCTCTTGGGTCTCCGTGCTGCATGGTCAGTGGCTCCATGACATGTGTTGGTCTTCAGATGTGGCTCTGGGCTGGGCTCCCCTTCATGCTGCAGGTTGTCGTTGTGCTTTACACCAATAGAAGGCAGGTGTTAGATCCCTGCTGCTAACGCGCCTTATCACCTGTTTTTGGATCGCAGCGCAGATCTGGCTGGTCGTTGAGAATATCCCGGAGTGGTGTTTTCGTGTGTTTTTGCACGAGAACACCTACTCTGCATATCATTAGTGTTAGTTGTCGCTCTCATCCGTGGCGATGTTATTTGCGCCAGCTATCGCTGGGTAACTGGCGATGTCGGCAGTTTGCACCAGCTTGAGAATGGGGCGATGGATCTGTCGCCACTTTTGCTGCGCTAAAGTGCCGGTGATTCGGCGATTACTCCTTGAGAATAGGCCCCTTAGTGTCCATTTCGCTGGCTGGCTTGCTGCTTCACTCCGCAGCGCCGCACAGCCGTACACAGTCAAATTACATCAGGAGTACCAAGGAGAGAATCGGCCTTCAGTCCTCAAAGCCATTTCTACAGTGAATTACATACAGTTGCGAGATAAATGTTAAATTTGAACAAGAGGAACACAACGAGGAAAAAGAGAAGAGAAAAAAAAAAGAAATAAAGAATAAGAGAAGAAAATGAAGGCTGATCTCTTCATGAAAGTACTTTCGTAGGTGCGTCTGCCGGTCTGGTGCAACAATAAGTAGCATATGTATGATTGTAAGAGCATGGTAAGCCGCGTATTAGTGTGTGTGTCAGAGGTGGGGGGGTATAGATGTGGGGAGGGCAAGCGAAAAGGAAAAATAACGGGTTGCTGCAGGATGTGGGTCAGGTGAAGCGAGCCAGTCTAGGAGGGGGGAGGATCCGCAGAGAGTTTAGTCTCGATCACGGACAAGTATTCCTGCCATTGTGTGGGGATTTGCTGACGCCCGTGCCGCGTTCTCTGGTTGATTTGTGCGCTCCGAGACCAATGCCCTACGAAGATCAAGTAACCACGCCTAAATCCTGGGACCCGTTTGTGCCTTCCATGACATGGCAATTTTGCGTTTGGCCAGGCCCAAAGCAAGATCCAGAAATTTGTTCAGGCCCTTACGAGATGAATTGCGTCTCGTAACTCCCAATAGAAAGTGAAGAGGTTCCACCTCCACCCGCGCGGCTGCCGGTTCTGTGAGTACAGTGGCCACCTCAGACCAGAATATTTGTATGGTAGTGCAGTTCCACACCATGTGTGTGAATATGGCTCCCTGGTCTTGACATCTGGGGCATATGTCCATAGTGGCTGGGTACATGCGTGCCAGCCTGTGGGGGGTGAGATACGTGTGATGCAAGTAACTGAATTGCGTATATTTCACCCTAGCGTTGTCCGAAATAATTTTTGGGTGATTAAGGCATTGCAACCACTGCTTGTCGGTCAGGGTGGTGGACAGTTCGCTGTCCCAATACGCACGCAGCGGCTTCAGTACAGGCGGATCGTCCAGTCTGATGGAAGTATAAATGGCTGTTATGGCGTGTCAGCTGCGGCCGTGTGTGAGCAGTGTTTGTAGTAGGTGTGATGTGGTGGGCTCTGCTCGATTGTTATCCCATGCTTGCAGGGATTGGCGCGTCAACAGCGCGTGTAATAAAAAGGAACCTTGCGGCACTCCATATGCATCTACTAAGTCCTCGAATGTCTGCAGTTGTGAGTCTGTATACATGTCCCCCCATGTGTCCAACCCACTCTCCTTCCATGCTCCCAGCTCCGTGCGTCCATGACAGGTGTACGTGCCAGGAAGGAGCTCCAAAGGCAAGCTGGGAGCATACGGCGCTGGGCGATTTCTGGGCATCACGTATCTAGACCAGTGCCGTCAGGCCGCTGTCATTAATATGTTATCTCGCCGTTTCTGGGTCGGGGTGGTCGTTCCCAATATCCACTCCAACAGTGTCAGGGGATCCCAGGCCATGGCTCCCATGGTCATCTCAGTGAGGTTACTTTTGGCGAGCCACCGCATCGGCCACTGCAGCTGTGCTGCAGCGTAATATCGCTCGTAATTTGGGGCGCCCAGGCCGCCCTGCGACAGTGGCAGGTATAATTTATGGAGCGCCACCCTGGCTCGCGAGTTTCCCCAGAAACCAGTAATGATTCCAGATCCCTGAAGATTCTCCGGGATAGGCGGTAGGGGAGTGTAAAAAAAAAGTACAAAAGGCGGGGGAGGACCAACATCTTTGAAATGGCCACCCGGCCCATGGGAGACAGGGGGAGGCCCATCCAAAACGGAAGAGTCGATCGGGCAAGTGTTATGGCCCGGCTGAGGTTCCCATCCACCGTGTCTGTTCCCAAGTGGTAAATCTGGACCCCCAAGTATTTAAAAGTGTCAAATGCCCACTTCAGTGGTGTGTCTGGTGCCATTTGTCTCTGTGCCGTTGTCATTGGTGACATAGGGAACACCACCGACTTAGTTCAGTTGACCTGAAGTCCAGAGACACTCGTGTGTACATTTAAAAGGGCCATAATCGATTGCAGCATCTCAGCCTTGCTGCGTAAATATATTAACGCATCGTCCGCGTACAGCGATACGATATGCCATCACCGATCTACCTGTAGGCCCCAGTCTCCAACCCGTTGCCGCATCTTGCATGCCAATGGCTCCATGGCCAAGGTGACAGGGGACAGCCCTGACAGGGGACAGCCCTGACGCGTTCCCCTCACTATCGAGAAAAGCAGTGAGAAAGTGCGACCCATCTTCACTCTAACCTGCGGCCTAAAGTACAGCAGCTGTATCCATCGTAGGAAATTAGGGCCGATGCCGAACCCCGCCAGTGTTGCCTCTAGGTATGCTCAGCTTAAGGTATCAAATGCCTTCTCTATATCTAAAGAGGCGACCCAAGGCTTCTCCTCCTCACCCTGTGCCCGGTCCAATAGCGCAAACAACCTCCGTAGATTCAGACCTGTGTTGCGGTCTGGAATGAAGCCATTTTGGTCTTCATGGACCAGCAGGGGAGCAGTGATAATTAACCTGTTTGCTAACAGTTTCACCAAGACCTTGTAATCAACATTCAGCATCGACAGGGGACAATAAGAAGCCATTTGGAGAGGGTCTCGACCCGGCTTAGGTAGAACTACTAGCATTGCTTCCCGCAGAGTGGGTGGTAATGTGCCCGTCTCATAAGCCTCAGCGTATACCTTGGTTAACCTAGGCGCTAATTGCGCGGAGAAGGCGGAATAGAATTCCGCTGGCCACCCATCTGTCTCCGGTGTCTTGCCCGTTGCCAACTGTCTAATTGCGTCCGTGATCTCGTCAAGTGCAATGGGGTCTTCCAGGGCATCATAGTGGGCTGGCGTGACCTGTGGGAGTTGTATCCCAGTAAGAAATTCCTGTATGGAGGTGGGGTCCTGTAAGACCCGGGCTGCATACAGTGTAGCATAGTGTTCACAAAATGATTGATTGATGGCATCTTGCGTGTTTATTAGAGTCCCTGCAGTCATGTATATGGCAGTGATAGGGGGTTGAGCAGTGTCAGATTGCAGTAGCCACGCCAGTAGCTTCCTCGCCTTATCACCCTCCCTATGTCTACGTGGCAAGTACGTTCTATAATCTAATGCGCAAAGGTCATTCATCACGCTTTTATATGCTAAGCAAGCCTGGGCGAGTGAGGGGCCAATCTGGGGGTCGGTTGGGAGACGCTGCTCGCAACTCTGTATCGTTAACTCGTGTGTACTAAGTGCAGTGGTCAATGTTTTGCGGGCGCCGTATGTAATCTTGATAGCATGTCCCCGGAGAACAGCCTTGAAGGCATCCCATTCTATTCCTAATGATGAGGCAGTTCCCTCATTCTCTGTAAAATAAGATGTAATGGACTCTAGGAGGGTGGCTCGGTAGGATGAGTTCGCAAGCGCAGCGCCGGGCAGGCACCATGTCGAGATCTCGGGGTGCTTCGTGCCCCAGGCTAAGCTCAGTTGTAGCGGGGCATGATCGGAGAGCGCACACGCCAGATAGTCAGCATGCACTACACTGTGGAGGGCATTATCGGAGCAAAACACTGCATCTATCCGCGTGTGTAAATCGTGTAATGCCGAGTAATGTGAGTAAATGCGTGCCCAGGGGTGTAACCTACGCCATACATCGTGGACTTGTGTATTGGACTCCCATTCCGACATGTGTTGTGCTAGTTTAACCCCTTCGCCGCGGGGCAAATTCTGCCTCGGTGCGAGAGGGGGCGGGGTTGGGCGTGGCGCTCCCGTACTCAGGACGGCTCCCGGCCGTCATAAATCATGGTGGGCGTGTGCTCATGATGGCCGGGAGCCGTCCGAACTCCGCCCACTGATTAATTTCCCCGCGTGGGCGGAGCGGCAACGTTCGGACGGCTCCCGGCCGTCATGAGCACACGCCTACTGTGACTCATGACGGCCGGGAGCCGTCATGAGCACTCAAGTGGTTAATGGATTGCACCCCTAGAAGAGGGGGGCAGGAACGATCCAGGTCAAGGTCCCGCACCCCATTAAAATCGCCACCCCAGTACATGGGGACTGTGGGGTCTGCAATCAAGGATGGTGTGAGTGTTTGTACGAAGTTGGACTGACCCGAGTTCGGGGCGTAGGTCGAGACTAACGCCAGGGGAGATCCATTCAGGAGACCCTCCATGGTAACAAAACGGCCCTGTGCATCCACCATGGAATGTATAATTTGTAGTGGAGTCCCCGGAGCGATCCATATAAGCGCTCCTCTGGCGTATCCGGAGTATGTCGTGCCCAGGACTGTGCCCCGCCAACGCTTATGGAGCGATGTTGATGTTAATGTCAATGCGGTGAGATGTGTCTCCTGTAGCAGCGCAAACGTGATCCCGTGACTGCGCAGGTATTGGTATACTTTGTGTCGCTTAGCGCATCCCACCAACCCCCTCACATTCTAGGTCAATAGAGAATAATCCCCTTGTGTAATCTACGTAATTATGGGGTATAACACAATGTGTGGCCCGCCGCTAGTTGATAGTCTCCACCCCCTCTGGTACCCCACCACCCCCATACAATGAGACCCAAGTATAATCCAGCACCAGACCCCACTGTTTGCAAACACATAAAGAGATCAACAGAATAAACAGAGGTTCCCCAACTTCCCACCCCAGGCCTGGTTGCCAACGGGCAATGGGCCATTCGCACTAAACTGCGGGTCCTAATAAAACACCAATTATAACATAAAGTAAAAAAGAACAAATTATGTGCTATGTCAGCTACTTATCACTCGTTGGGGGAGGGTATTGCGAGATCTGCATACAGCGTCCTTGCCGCCTCCGGTGACTCAGTCTGGCACTCGTCAGGCGTGTGTAGGCCTGCCGGCCGCTACAGCGGAGAGCAACTCATGGTTCGGAATTATCAGCCCATTGCATCTGCTGTTTGTGGGGTGAGGGCCGGGCCACCCCCGTCAACGCCTCGAGCTGCGAGGCCTTGATCTGTAGAGTCTGGTCCATAAGTGCGTCAGAGTCCAAGTCTCGTCCGGAGGGAGAATCAGGAGATCCCAAATGTTCTGCCGTTTTGATGGCCTGCGCCCGTTCCTGGGCGGCCTGTGCTTTAGTTGGGCGACACGTCCGACCCCTGTTTCGGCTCCTGCGTGAGTCAACTAATGTCCATGGTTGAGGGGGGTCCATCGATAGTACAGGAGGATCATGTGCCAGGCCCTGCTGATCGATCCAGGTCCATGCCTTGTCAGGCGTATTACAGAAGACTGTGCCTTCCTTGTGGCGGATACGGAGACGTACCGGGTATTGGAGGGAGTATTGAACATCGTGGTCCCTCAAGCATTTCTTGACCTCCAGATAAGCGGAGCGGCGGCATTGCACAGCCAGGGTATAGTCTGGGTAGATGTGGACTTATGGCGTTATCGATTTGCCAGGGGCCCTTGGCACGGGTGACCTGCAGTACGTGGTCCCTGTCTCGGTAGTTAAAAAATCTGGCTACCACCGGTCTAGGAAAAGTGCCCGGGCGGGAGAGGCCCCCCGGCACTCTGTGTGCCCGCTCAATTGAGAAGAACTTCGACATCTTACCCTGCAGGACGTCTCGTGAAAACCAGTCCTCAAGGAAAAGCTCCTTATTGAGGCCCTCCGCCCTCTCAGGAAGACCCACGATACGCACATTATTGCGATGCGAACGCCCTTCCTGGTCCTCCACATGCACCTTAAGGAAGTCCACCTCTTGTTGGAGGGATTGCAGATGGGTGGTCACCGCATTCACCGTAGGTCGTATGGACGCTAGCGCGGATTCAGTGTTGTCCACTCTTCCCTTCAGTTTCTTGTGATCCTCCCGCAAGTACTCCATATCAATGCTGAGGGAGTCAATTTTCATGCCCAGGGTAGTTTTGATGTCAAGTATTGCCGCTAGCAGTTCATCAAAGCTTTGAGTGATCACTGGAATCTCCCTGAGCAGAAGGCGGTGGAGGGTCCGTACTCCTATGTTCCGAGGATGCTGAGTTCATCTCCTGAGGCTGTGTCTGAGACTTCTCTGCTCTGGGTTTACCCATTGTATCGCCAGTGGGAAACACCAGGCCGGGTACTGGCTTGTACGTCCCGCAGGGGGTCGCGGACTGCCGGGGATCCCGGAGCGGTGTCTCCGAGAGGTGCTCGATGAGGCGCGTGAATAAGTAGTTGGGGCGTCGCAAGTAGCTAGGGTAGGAACGTGTGCCTTATTGGGCCCTAGGTGCCCCGTGCCGTGGGTCCCCACAGCAGCAGATCCCGTGTCCGTGAGATGGCCAAGTTATCCTTCGCGCTATGGTGTCAGCGGTGAGTCCAGAGTTCAGAGGTCGTGCAGGCTCCCCTGTCGTATCCCATGCAGCCCGCTGCCACCGTGCTTATTATCGTCGCGTATGTCCTCCTGCGGTCCCTAGGGGGATATGGACGGGATGTGGTTCATCAGGGGGCACGCATCTCCCGTGAGTTCCCTCCTGCGCACGCCCGCACGCGCACGGGCCCGATCTAAATTCGCCCCCGCTCCAAAATCAAAGGGGGGGAAGGGGCTCAGATATACCTTCTCAGCAGGCTAGTCCCAAAGACCCCTCGAGCTCGGGGCAATCCACCGGCTCCGCGCTCATCACAAAATTGCGGCTCTGGCCTCACACCATACCACGGGCCGGGATTCTCAGGCCCCGCCGCAACACGCTCTGCGTAGTCCAGGATTGAAAGGTGGGCCGGGGGGGCTCAAGCATCCACTCACCACCACCGGTATGAGTGCCCACAGAGGTCCACCAGATTTTCACTAGTCCCGCAGCTCTGACGCGGGACACCCGCCTCAAAATGGCTCTCGCAGCCCGCCTCAGGCCGAGAGCTGCGGGCGCCTCGAATTTGGCCCCGGTGTCCAGGCGGCGGCGCCGGCAATGCCAGGGGGAAGCGGGGCTCATGCACAGTTCATTCGGGACCCGGCTCGCACAGAGTCGCTCCAACCGTGTCCGATGACTCTTGGCCTCCGTGGCGCCTCGCCCGAGCCACCAGGGACCGAGGCTCGTAGCGGTCCCGCGGAGCCTCCAATAGCTCCAAAAACAGCAAAGGCAGATGCTGGCAGCCCTCCGCCGCAGTAGCCGTTCCGAATATTGGGCCAGGCAAGGGGAAATCAGGATTTGTTCGGCAGGCGCAGAGCGCAGCTCAGAGCTCTGCGGCCGCTCGTGCCGCCATCTTAGCCACGCCCCCGTGCACTGTTCAATACTTAACACTGAAACTGAACTTCAGCAAACAACAGGTGCACCGTGCAATACTGAACACTGAAATGATCTTCAGCAAACAACAGGTGCACCGTGCAATACTTAACACTGAAACTGAACTTCAGCAAAAAACTGGTGCAACGTGCAATACTTAACACTGAAATGAACTTCAGCAAACAACAGGTGCAACGTGCAATACTTAACACTAAAATGAACTTCAGCAAACAACAGGTGCTCCATGCAATACTTAACACTGAAATGAACTTCAGCAAACAACAGGTGCACTGTGTAATACTTAACACTGAAATGAACTTCAGCAAACAACAGGTGCACCGTGCAGTACTTAGCACTGAAACTGAACATCAGCAAATAGCAGGTGCACTGTGCAATACTTAACACTGAAACTGAACTTCAGCAAATGGCAGGTGCACCGTGCAATACATAACACTGAAACTGAACTTCAGCAAATGCCAGGTGCACCGTGCAATACTTGACACTGAAACTGAACTTCAGCAAACAGGTGCACTGTGCAATACTTAACACTGAAACTGAACTTCAGCAAACAACAGGTGCACCGTGCAATACTTAGCACTGAAATGAACTTCAGCAAATGGCAGGTGCACCGTGCAATACTTAAAACTGAAATGAACTTCAGCAAACAACAGGTGCACCGTGCAATATTTAACACCGAAATGAACTTCAGCAAACAACAGGTGCACTGTGCAATACTTAACACTGAAATGAACTTCAGCAAACAACAGGTGAACTGTGCAATACTTAGCACTGAAACAGAACTTCAGCAAATGCGAGGTGCACCGTGCAATACTTAACACTGAAATGAACTTCAGCAAACAACAGGTGCAACGTGCAATACTTAACACTAAAATGAACTTCAGCAAACAACAGGTGCTCCATGCAATACTTAACACTGAAATGAACTTCAGCAAACAACAGGTGCACTGTGTAATACTTAACACTGAAATGAACTTCAGCAAACAACAGGTGCACCGTGCAGTACTTAGCACTGAAACTGAACATCAGCAAATAGCAGGTGCACTGTGCAATACTTAACACTGAAACTGAACTTCAGCAAATGGCAGGTGCACCGTGCAATACATAACACTGAAACTGAACTTCAGCAAATGCCAGGTGCACCGTGCAATACTTGACACTGAAACTGAACTTCAGCAAACAGGTGCACTGTGCAATACTTAACACTGAAACTGAACTTCAGCAAACAACAGGTGCACCGTGCAATACTTAGCACTGAAATGAACTTCAGCAAATGGCAGGTGCACCGTGCAATACTTAAAACTGAAATGAACTTCAGCAAACAACAGGTGCACCGTGCAATATTTAACACCGTAATGAACTTCAGCAAACAACAGGTGCACTGTGCAATACTTAACACTGAAATGAACTTCAGCAAACAACAGGTGAACTGTGCAATACTTAGCACTGAAACAGAACTTCAGCAAATGCGAGGTGCACCGTGTAATACTTAACACTGAAATGAACTTCAGCAAACGACAGGTGCACCGTGTAATACTTAACACTGAAATGAACTTAAGCAAACAACAGGTTCATTGTGCAATACTTAACATTGAAACTGAACTTCAGCAAATAGCAGGTGCACTGAGCAATACTTAACACTGAAATGAACTTCAGCAACCAACAGGTGCACCGTGCAATACTGAACACTGAAACTGAACTTCAGCAAATAGCAGGTGCACCGTGCAATACTTAACACTGAAATGAACTTCAGCAAACAGCAGGGGTACTGTGCAATACTTCACACTGAAACTGAACTTCAGCAAATGCCAGGTGCACCATGACATACTTAACACTGAAACTGAACTACCGCAAATGACAGGTGCACCGTGCAATACTTAACACTGAAACTGAACTTCAGCAAATGCCAGGTGCACCGTGCAATACTTAACACTGAAATGAACTTCAGCAAACAACAGGTGCTCCGTGCAATACTTAACACTGAAATGAACTTCAGCAAACAACAGGTGCACCGTGCAATACTTAGCACTGAAACTGAACTTCAGCAAATAGCAGGTGCACTGTGCAATACTTAACACTGAAACTGAACTTCAGCAAATGGCAGGGGCTCCGTGCAATACTTAACACTTAAACTGAACTTCAGCAAATGCCAGGTGCACCGTGCAATACTTGACACTGAAACTGAACTTCAGCAAACAGGTGCACCGTGCAATACTTAACACTGAAACTGAACTTCAGCAAACAACAGGTGCATCGTGCAATGCTTAACACTGAAACTGAACTTCGGCAAACAACAGGTGCACAGTGCAATACTTAACACTGAAATGAACTTCAGCAAACAACAGGTGCACAGTGCAATACTTAACACTGAAATGAACTTCAGCAAATGGCAGGTGCACCGTGCAATACTTAAAACTGAAATGAACTTAAGCAAACAACAGGTGCACCGTGCAATATTTAACACCGAAATGAACTTCAGCAAACAACAGGTGCACTGTGCAATACTTAACACTGAAATTAACTTCAGCAAACAACAGGTGAACTGTGCAATACTTAGCACTGAAACAGAACTTCAGCAAATGCGAGGTGCACCGTGTAATATTTAACACTGAAATGAACTTCAGCAAACGACAGGTGCACCATGCAATACTTAACACTGAAATGAACTTAAGCAAACAACAGGTTCATTGTGCAATACTTAACATTGAAACTGAACTTCAGCAAATAGCAGGTGCACTGAGCAATACTTAACACTGAAATTGAACTTCAGCAAATGCCAGGCGCAATGTGCAAAACTAAACACTGAAACTGAACTTCAGCAAATAGCAGGTACACCGTGCAATACTTAACACTGAAATGAACTTCAGCAAACAGCAGGGGTACTGTGCAATACTTAACACTGAAACTGAACTTTAGCAAACGACAGGTGCACCGTGCAATACTTAACACTGAAACTGAACTTCAGCAAATGCCAGGTGCACCGTGCAATACTTAACATTGAAATGAACTTCAGCAAACAACAGGTGCACCGTGCAATACTTAAAACTGAAATGAACTTCAGCAAACAACAGGTGCACCGTACAATATTTAACACCGAAATGAACTTCAGCAAACAACAGGTGCACTGTGCAATACTTAGCACTGAAACAGAACTTCAGCAAATGCGAGGTGCACCGTGTAATACTTAACACTGAAATGAACTTCAGCAAACGACAGGTGCACCGTGCAATACTTAACACTGAAATGAACTTAAGCAAACAACAGGTTCATTGTGCAATACTTAACATTGAAACTGAACTTCAGCAAATAGCAGGTGCACTGAGCAATACTTAACACTGAAATTGAACTTCAGCAAATGCCAGGCGCAATGTGCAAAACTTAACACTGAAATGAACTTCAGCAACCAACAGGTGCACCGTGCAATACTTAACACTGAAATGAACTTCAGCAAACAACAGGTGCTCCGTGCAATACTTAACACTGAAATGAACTTCAGCAAACAACGGGTGCACCGTGTAATACTTAACACTGAAATGAACTTCAGCAAACAACAGGTGCACCGTGCAATACTTAGCACTGAAACTGAACTTCAGCAAATAGCAGGTGCACTGTGCAATACTTAACACTGAAACTGAACTTCAGCAAATGGCAGGTGCACCGTGCAATACTTAACACTGAAACTGAACTTCAGCAAATGCCAGGTGCACCGTGCAATATTTGACACTGAAACTGAACTTCAGCAAACAGGTGCACCGTGCAATACTTAACACTGAAGCTGAACTTCAGCAAACAACAGGTGTACCGTGCAATGCTTAACACTGAAACTGAACTTCGGCAAACAACAGGTGCACAGTGCAATACCTAACACTGAAACTGAACTTCAGCAAATAGCAGGTGCACCATGCAATACTTAACACTGAAATGAACTTCAGCAAGTAACAGGTGCACCGTGCAGTACTTAACACTGAAATGAACTTCAGCAAATAGCAGGTGCACAGTGCAATACTTAGCACTGAAACGGAACTTCAGCAAATAGCAGGTGCACTGTGCAATGCTTAACACTGTAACTGAACTTCAGCAAATGCCAGGGGCACCGTGCAAAACTTAACGCTGAAATGAACTTCAGCAATAAACAGGTGCACTGAGCAATACTTAACGCTGAAACTGAACTGCAGCAAATAGCAAGTGCACGTGCAATACTTAGCACTGAAACTAAACTTCAGCAAATGGCAGGTGCACTGTGCAGTACTTCACACTGAAACTGAACTTCAGCAAATGCCAGGTGCACCATGACATACTTAACACTGAAACTGAACTACCGCAAATGACAGGTGCACCGTGCAATACATAACACTGAATCTGAACTTCAGCAAATGCCAGGTGCACCGTGCAATACTCAACACTGAAATGAACTTCAGCAAACAACAGGTGCACCATGCAATACTTAACACTGAAATGAACTTCAGCAAATGGCAGGTGCACCGTGCAATACTTAACACTGAAACTGAACTCCAGCAAACGACAGGTGCACCGTGCAATACTTAACACTGAAATGAACTTAAGCAAACAACAGGTGCATTGTGCAATACTTAACATTGAAACTGAACTTCAGCAAATAGCAGGTGCACTGAGCAATACTTAACACTGAAACTGAACTTCAGCAAATAGCAGGTGCACCATGCAATATTTAACACTGAAACGGAACTTCAGCAAATGGCAGGTGCACCGTGCAATACTTAACACTGACATGAACTTCAGCAAGCAACAGGTGCACCGTGCAATTCTTAACACTGAAACTGAACTTCAGCAAATGCCAGGTGCTCCGTGCAATACGTAACACTGAAATGAACTTCAGCAAACAACAGGAGCACCGTGCAATACTTAACTCTAAAATTAACTTCAGCAAACAACAGGTGCAACGTGCAATACTTAACACTGAAATGAACTTCAGGAAACAACAAGTGCACTGTGCAATACTTAACACTGAAATGAACTTGAGCAAACAACAGGTGCACCGTGCAATACTTAACACTGAAAATGAACTTTTGCAAACAACAGGTGTACAGTGCAATACTTGGCACTGAAACTGAACTTGAGCAAACAACAGGTGCACCGTGCAATACTTAACACTGAAAATGAACTTTTGCAAACAACAGGTGCACAGTGCAATACTTAACACTGAAATGAACTTCAGCAAACAACAGGTGCACCGTGCAATACTTAACACTGAAATGATCTTCAACAAACAACAGGTGCACCGTGCAATACTTAACACTGAAACTGAAGTTCAGCAAATAGCAGGTGCACTGTGCAATACTTAACACTGAAACCAAACTACAGCAAACGGCAGGTGCACTATGCAATACTTCACAACGCTGCAACTGAAATTTACAATATCGCAGGTGCCCGTACAACTACTATATCTATTGTGCTATTTGTACCAGCACGAACCAGCTGCCAAACAGGATTGTCCCCCCCCCCCCCTTTTTTTGCGTTAATTCGAGCCTAGGACCATGCCAGGACCTGCAGTAATATTCTTTATTCTTTTTTCTATCTACAATTGTCTGCCCATGGCTCTGACACCATAAGTATGGCTTAGAATGGAACCCCTTTCCTTCTTTCAAAGGGAACCTGATGTTTCTTTGGTAACAACAATAATGTTGCCAATCTGGATTGTTTTTCCTTGACTACGAGCCATAGATAACCCCATTGGCTCGCAGCCCGTTCCGCGTCATTCTCGTCATCAACGCACGCGTCTACGCTCACGCGATGACGCGTGCGTGGTGATGAACACGGAAGACGCTCTCCTCCCGAGGCTCGCTTTGAGCTTTAAAATCAGCCTCCTCGCCCTCTGCAGTATCAGCGGGGTCCGGCCACACGAGGGTCGATGCAGGTTCCAAGCGGGTGCCTGGCAGTGAAGGCGTGAGTCCATTTTTGAGCCACAAACGAGATAAGTAATACTTATGTTTTTATTGGTCACAGCTTCTGACCCCTTCCTCTTTTTACCTTTATCTGTAGGGTGTGCCATTTTGCCTTCACCCCCCTCCCGAGACCCATGGTGTAATTAGTCGTTACACCGGATGTAAGATATACCATATATATAGATATATTTTTTTATAACAAAACCTTCTCGTGCCCATCAGCATCATTTGTCTTCGTCCGTTCTTCCTTATAGCCTATATAGTCTTCACAGGTTACTGGCTATGATTAAACGTCGGAATGGGCATATTGAATACTAAGGCTGTTAGTCGAGTCTTTGTCACTTTATTCTGTGATATCTTTTAAGTGCACAAGATCTAGCACCGTAGTCTACATGACCGGGGTTACAGTTCAAGTGCACTCCGAAGAGCACATGTGCATGTATGTTGTTTACATTATGACATGCTCGCGAACATCAAATCTAAAAGCTACCTTTTGTATGTTCTTTTCTTGTATGTCTGTTTGTTATTGTTTATTGTATCATTAAGCAGAGTAAACTCGGTTCCTCTCAATCACGAGGATCACATGACTACTACAGTCGGAACCTATTTTTACATTTATAACCTCAGGTTAGGGTGGACCTTAGAGCGTCCATACCGCCGGGGTTCACTTTATTTCACCTTCGGTCCTGACGAATGCCTGAATAATTACTCACACATAGGCAGAAACATGTTGACCAGATTTCAGGGGACATAGCTGAACAATTTATTCAGTTTTTGGTCCAACACCGTATTTTTAACTATGTCTGTTTGGCAAATTAATAAAACATATTTTTGACACAATTCAGACATTTTTAACCCACTTTCACCTTTTTTATCAAATCACTTTTTCCAGCTCCGCAGTAACTCTGGCGTTGCAGCACACCGGGGTGGCATTCGGCCTCTCCCGGTGGGGCCCAATGATGAAGCATGTCACCAACCAGGTTGGTGAATGAGGGCTTTTCATAGAACCTAGTGGGATTCTGCACATTTGCTCTTCTCTCTTTAAAAGGTACACTCTTTTGTTGTTTATTATATATTGTCTGGGGGACTAAGAGTGCTCCTCAAATTTATTTCCCTCTCTCTCTTGTTGATTTTTCACATTAGTACCATTACAACTACTATATCTATGTCTATTGTGCTATCAGTACCAGTAAAACTATTATGTCTATTTGTGGTATCATTACCAGTACAAGTACTATGTCTATGTCTATTTGTGCTATCACTACCAGTGCAACAGCTATGTCTATGTCTATTCTTTCTGTCAGTACCAGTACAGCCACTATGCCTAATTGTACCCCTGGTGCACCTGAAACCCATTGTATTCTGGCTAAGGATTTGGTCTACGCCTGAGCTGGCAGAACATAGGGTGGGATTAAGAGATGTCCTAGACAAATCACAGAGAGGTGTCCAGCTACCCTGGTTGGAGTATATAAACCTGTCCATATTCTCTTTGAATCTACATGAGCATTGGTCATCCCTTGAAACTATACGATCTTCTGAAAAAAGAGATTGAAGGCCATCTACTGGAAGCCAGAGGAGGTTAAATTCTCCAAACAGGTAGGCTTGAGCCAACTGACCAATTCTTTCACAGGATTCAAGCCTACCTCTTACTTTAAAAACATATGAATGATATTGATCCTCTGGTCACAAAAGCCCTTTATATAAGGGTTAGGTTAGGTATATTACTGCTCGCTACTTTTACTGCTAAATTGAATAGTCCAGAAGGTGTCAGTAATATATGTCTTGTCTGCAGTAGTGCTGCAGAAACCAATAAACATCTACTCTTTTTTCCCCCAAGGTATTATAAGCAACGTAGGCGTTGGATTGTTCCTTTCTGCCGCCTTTTAGGTGTTGCCCAATATAGTGTAGCAATAAGATTATGTAGAGCAGACACGTCTCCAGTCATTGTCTTCTCATTGCTAAATTTTTGGGAGAGCATATGGGCAATCCGGCAAAAAAATGTCTCTCTTATCCTTTCTTTGCTCTCTGACTAATGCAAGCCCCTCCTTGCATAATTGTTTTATTGATTTTACAACCTGTGTTTTAATTATACTGTAAGCCAGGGCATTTGCACTTTCTTCAGTTTTTATGTTCTATGTGACAGGGAAGAGTATGTAACCCTAGCTTTATCCCTGTTACTAGACTACTATTGTTGTACAAATGATCAATCCCTGTGTTTAGGTGTTGAACATATTATGCACATGCCTAGCAATGCATTATGTTGGGGTTTCCACTTTTAAAGTTTATTGTTTTAACCTGAAGTCTTTTACCAACACTTTTACTACAGCACTATATATATATAAACTGTACTTTTAGGCATGGCAGAGCACAATATATTTTTTTCTACGGTCAAGTGTTTGTACATTTCTTCTGTGTCTTAAAGCTAAGAGTGGATACTTCGATACTGCTATGATTATTTTATGCTTGGTATTTGTATATCTTCCAGCTTTTATTGTACGATGAATGTAATTATAATTATTTTAAGTGTATTGCTTTTATGGTCAAATAAAGGAAAGGAAAGCCTATTTACGCTATCAGTACCAGTACAATTGTCATATCTATGTCTATTTGTGCTATCAGTACCAGTACAGCTATTATATCTATGTCTATTTGCGCTATAAGTACCAGTGCAGCTATTATATCTATGTCTATTTGTGCTATCAGTACCAGTACAACTACTATATCTACGTCTATTTGTGCTATCACTACCAGTGCAACAGCTATGTCTATGTCTATTCTTTCTGTCAGTACCAGTACAGCCACTATGCCTAATTGTACCCCTGGTGCACCTGAAACCCATTGTATTCTGGCTAAGGATTTGGTCTACGCCTGAGCTGGCAGAACATAGGGTGGGATTAAGAGATGTCCTAGACAAATCACAGCGAGGTGTCCAGCTACCCTGGTTGGAGTATATAAACCTGTCCATATTCTCTTTGAATCTACATGAGCATTGGTCGTCCCTTGAAACTATACGATCTTCTGAAAAAAGAGATTGAAGGCCATCTACTGGAAGCCGGAGATGGTTAAATTCTCCAAACAGGTAGGCTTGAGCCAACTGACCAATTCTTTCACAGGATTCAAGCCTACCTCTTACTTTGAAAACATATGAATGATATTGATCCTCTGGTCACAAAAGCCCTTTATATAAGGGTTAGGTTAGGTATATTACTGCTCGCTACTTTTACTGCTAAATTGAATAGTCCAGAAGGTGGCAGTAATATATGTCTTGTCTGCAGTAGTGCTGAAGAAACCAATAAACATCTACTCTTTTTTCCCCCAAGGTATTATAAGCAACGTAGGCGTTGGATTGTTCCTTTCTGCCGCCTTTTAGGTTTTGCCCAATATAGTGTAGCAATAAGATTATGTAGAGCAGACACGTCTCCAGTCATTGTCTTCTCATTGCTAAATTTTTGGGAGAGCATATGGGCAATCCGGCAAAAAAATGTCTCTCTTATCCTTTCTTTGCTCTCTGACTAATGCAAGCCCCTCCCCTTGCATAATTGTTTTATTGATTTTACAACCTGTGTTTTAATTATACTGTAAGCCAGGGCATTTGCACTTTCTTCAGTTTTTATGTTCTATGTGACAGGGAAGAGTATGTAACCCTAGCTTTATCCCTGTTACTAGACTACTATTGTTGTACAAATGATCAATCCCTGTGTTTAGGTGTTGAACGTATTATGCACGTGCCTAGCAATGCATTATGTTGGGGTTTCCACTTTTAAAGTTTATTGTTTTAACCTGAAGTCTTTTACCAACACTTTTACTACAGCACTATATATATATAAACTGTACTTTTAGGCATGGCAGAGCACAATATATTTTTTTCTACGGTCAAGTGTTTGTACATTTCTTCTGTGTCTTAAAGCTAAGAGTGGATACTTCGATACTTCTATGATTATTTTATGCTTGGTATTTGTATATCTTCCAGCTTTTATTGTACGATGAATGTAATTATAATTATTTTAAGTGTATTGCTTTTATGGTCAAATAAAGGAAAGGAAAGCCTATTTACGCTATCAGTACCAGTACAATTATCATATCTATGTCTATTTGTGCTATCAGTACCAGTACAGCTATTATATCTATGTCTATTTGCGCTATAAGTACCAGTGCAGCTATTATATCTATGTCTATTTGTGCTATCAGTACCAGTACAACTACTATATCTACGTCTATTTGTGCTATCACTACCAGTGCAACAGCTATGTCTATGTCTATTCTTTCTGTCAGTACCAGTACAGCCACTATGCCTAATTGTACCCCTGGTGCACCTGAAACCCATTGTATTCTGGCTAAGGATTTGGTCTACGCCTGAGCTGGCAGAACATAGGGTGGGATTAAGAGATGTCCTAGACAAATCACAGCGAGGTGTCCAGCTACCCTGGTTGGAGTATATAAACCTGTCCATATTCTCTTTGAATCTACATGAGCATTGGTCGTCCCTTGAAACTATACGATCTTCTGAAAAAAGAGATTGAAGGCCATCTACTGGAAGCCGGAGATGGTTAAATTCTCCAAACAGGTAGGCTTGAGCCAACTGACCAATTCTTTCACAGGATTCAAGCCTACCTCTTACTTTGAAAACATATGAATGATATTGATCCTCTGGTCACAAAAGCCCTTTATATAAGGGTTAGGTTAGGTATATTACTGCTCGCTACTTTTACTGCTAAATTGAATAGTCCAGAAGGTGGCAGTAATATATGTCTTGTCTGCAGTAGTGCTGAAGAAACCAATAAACATCTACTCTTTTTTCCCCCAAGGTATTATAAGCAACGTAGGCGTTGGATTGTTCCTTTCTGCCGCCTTTTAGGTGTTGCCCAATATAGTGTAGCAATAAGATTATGTAGAGCAGACACGTCTCCAGTCATTGTCTTCTCATTGCTAAATTTTTGGGAGAGCATATGGGCAATCCAGCAAAAAAATGTCTCTCTTATCCTTTCTTTGCTCTCTGACTAATGCAAGCCCCTCCCCTTGCATAATTGTTTTATTGATTTTACAACCTGTGTTTTAATTATACTGTAAGCCAGGGCATTTGCACTTTCTTCAGTTTTTATGTTCTATGTGACAGGGAAGAGTATGTAACCCTAGCTTTATCCCTGTTACTAGACTACTATTGTTGTACAAATGATCAATCCCTGTGTTTAGGTGTTGAACGTATTATGCACATGCCTAGCAATGCATTATGTTGGGGTTTCCACTTTTAAAGTTTATTGTTTTAACCTGAAGTCTTTTACCAACACTTTTACTACAGCACTATATATATATAAACTGTACTTTTAGGCATGGCAGAGCACAATATATTTTTTCTACGGTCAAGTGTTTGTACATTTCTTCTGTGTCTTAAAGCTAAGAGTGGATACTTCGATACTTCTATGATTATTTTATGCTTTGTATTTGTATATCTTCCAGCTTTTATTGTACGATGAATGTAATTATAATTATTTTAAGTGTATTGCTTTTATGGTCAAATAAAGGAAAGGAAAGCCTATTTACGCTATCAGTACCAGTACAATTATCATATCTATGTCTATTTGTGCTATGAGTACCAGTACAGCTATTATATCTATGTCTATTTGCGCTATAAGTACCAGTGCAGCTATTATATCTATGTCTATTTGTGCTATCAGTACCAGTACAGCCATTATATCTATGTCTATTTGCGCTATAAGTACCAGTGCAGCTATTATATCTATGTCTATTTGTGCTATCAGTACCAGTACAGCCATTATATCTATGTCTATTTGCGCTATAAGTACCAGTGCAGCTACTATATCTACGTCTATTTGTGCTATCACTACCAGTGCAACAGCTATGTCTATGTCTATTCTTTCTGTCAGTACCAGTACAGCCACTATGCCTAATTGTACCCCTGGTGCACCTGAAACCCATTGTATTCTGGCTAAGGATTTGGTCTACGCCTGAGCTGGCAGAACATAGGGTGGGATTAAGAGATGTCCTAGACAAATCACAGAGAGGTGTCCAGCTACCCTGGTTGGAGTATATAAACCTGTCCATATTCTCTTTGAATCTACATGAGCATTGGTCGTCCCTTGAAACTATACGATCTTCTGAAAAAAAGAGATTGAAGGCCATCTACTGGAAGTCGGAGATGGTTAAATTCTCCAAACAGGTAGGCTTGAGCCAACTGACCAATTCTTTCACAGGATTCAAGCCTACCTCTTACTTTGAAAACATATGAATGATATTGATCCTCTGTTCACAAAAGCCCTTTATATAAGGGTTAGGTTAGGTATATTACTGCTCGCTACTTTTACTGCTAAATTAAATAGTCCAGAAGGTGGCAGTAATATATGTCTTGTCTGCAGTAGTGCTGAAGAAACCAATAAACATCTACTCTTTTTTTTGCCCAAGGTATTATAAGCAACGTAGGCGTTGGATTGCTCCTTTCTGCCACCTTTTAGGTGTTGCCCAATATAGTGTAGCAATAAGATTATGTAGAGCAGACACGTCTCCGGTCATTGTCTTCTCATTGCTAAATGTTTGGGAGAGCATATGGCCAATCCGGCAAAAAAATGTCTCTCTTATCCTTTCTTTGCTCTCTGACTAATGCAAGCCCCTCCCCTTGCATTATTGTTTTATTTATTTTACAGCCTGTGTTTTAATTATACTGTAATCCGGGGCATTTGCACTTTCTTCAGTTTTTATGTTCTATGTGACAGGGAAGAGTATGTAACCCTAGCTTTATCCCTGTTACTAGACTACTATTGTTGTACAAATGATCAATCCCTGTGTTTAGGTGTTGAACATATTATGCACATGCCTAGCAATGCATTATGTTGGGGTTTCCACTTTTAAAGTTTATTGTTTTAACCTGAAGTCTTTTACCAACACTTTTACTACAGCACTATATATATATAAACTGTACTTTTAGGCATGGCAGAGCACAATATATTTTTTTCTACGGTCAAGTGTTTGTACATTTCTTCTGTGTCTTAAAGCTAAGAGTGGATACTTCAATACTTCTATGATTATTTTATGCTTGGTATTTGTATATTTTCCAGCTTTTATTGTACGATGAATGTAATTATAATTATTTTAAGTGTATTGCTTTTATGGCCAAATAAAGGAAAGGAAAGCCTATTTACGCTATCAGTACCAGTACAATTATCATATCTTTGTCTATTTGTGCTATCAGTACCAGTACAGCTATTATATCTATGTGTATTTGCGCTATAAGTACCAGTACAGCTATTATATCTATGTCTATTTGTGCTATCACTACCAGTGCAACAGCTATGTCTATGTCTATTCTTTCTGTCAGTACCAGTACAGCCACTATGCCTAATTGTACCCCTGGTGCACCTGAAACCCATTGTATTCTGGCTAAGGATTTGGTCTACGCCTGAGCTGGCAGAACATAGGGTGGGATTAAGAGATGTCCTAGCCAAATCACAGAGAGGTGTCCAGCTACCCTGGTTGGAGTATGTAAAACAGTCCATATTCTCTTTGAATCTACATGAGCATTGGTCATCCCTTGAAACTATACGATCTTCTGAAAAAAGAGATTGAATGCCATCTACTGGGAGCCGGAGGAGGTTAAATTCTCCAAACAGGTAGGCTTGAGCCAACTGACCAATTCTTTCACAGGATTCAAGCCTACCTCTTACTTTGAAAACATATGAATGATATTGATCCTCTGTTCACAGAAGCCCTTTATATAAGGGTTAGGTTAGGTATATTACTGCTCGCTACTTTTACTGCTAAATTGAATAGTCCAGAAGGTGGCAGTAATATATGACTTGTCTGCAGTAGTGCTGAAGAAACCAATGAACATCTACTCTTTTTTTTGCCTAAGGTATTATAAGCAACGTAGGCGTTGGATTGCTCATTTCTGCCACCTTTTAGGTGTTGCCCAGTATAGTGTAGCAATAAGATTATGTAGAGCAGACACGTCTCCGGTCATTGTCTTCTCATTGCTAAATTTTTGGGAGAGCATATGGCCAATCCGGCAAAAAATTGGCTCTCTTATCCTTTCTTTGCTCTCTGACTAATGCAAGCCCCTCCCCTTGCATTATTGTTTTATTGATTTTACAGCCTGTGTTTTAATTATACTGTAAGCCGGGGCATTTGCACTTTATTCAGTTTTTATGTTCTTCGTGACAGGGAAGAGTATGTAACCCTAGCTTTATCCCTGTTCCTAGACTACTATTGATGTACAAATGATCAATCCCTGTGTTTAGGTGTCGAACGTATTATGCACATGCCTAGCAATTCATTATTTTGGGGTTTCCACTTTTAAAGTTTATTGTTTTAACCTGAAGTCTTTTACCAACACTTTTACTACAGCACTATATATATATATATAAACTGTACTTTTAGGCATGGCAGAGCACAATATATTTTTTTCTACGGTCAAGTGTTTGTACATTTCTTCTGTGTCTTAAAGCTAAGAGTGGATACTTCGATACTTCTATGATTATTTTATGCTTAGTGTTTGTATATTTTCAAGCCTTTATTGTACAGTGAATGTAATTATAATTATTTAAATTGTATTGCTTTTATGGCCAAATAAAGAAAAGGAAAGCCTGTTTGCACTATCAGTACCAGTACAGCTATTATATCTATGTCTATTTGCGCTATCAGTACCAGTACAACTACGATGTCTATGTTTATTTGTGCTATCAGTACCAGTACAACTACTATATCTAAGTCTATTTGTGCTAAAAGTACCAGTACAGCTATTGTATCTATGTCTATTTGTGCTATCAGTACCAGTACAGCTATTATACCTTTGTCTATTTGTGCTATCAGTACCAGTACAACTGCTATATCTACGTCTATTTGTGCTATCAGTACCAGCAAAACTACTATGTCTATGCCTATTTGTGCTATCAGTGCCAGTACACTGCTATATCTATTTGTGCTATCAGTACCAGTACAACTACTATATCTATGTCTATTTGTGCTATCAGTACCAGTACAAATATTATATCTATGTCTATTTGTGCTATCAGTACCATTACAAGTATTATATCTATGTCTGTTATCAGTACCAGTACAAATATTATATCTGTGTCTATTTGTGCTATCAGTACCAGCAAAACTACTATGTCTATGCCTATTTGAGCTATCAGTGCCTGTACACTGCTATATCTATTTGTGCTATCAGTACCAGTACAATTACTATGTCTATTTCTGCTATCAGTAACCGTATAACTAGTGTGTCTTTCTATTTGTCATATCAGTGCCAGTACAACTACTATGTCTGCTTCTGCTGTCAGTACCAGTACAATGATATTGTTCACATTTATATAAACAACGGTATCATTGTCTTCAGTATTATTAATAATGCTCTAAATACTGCAATTAGTACCTATATTATTACTAATACTGTTATTAGTAGTAGAACACCACACGCAGTAGGTAGTACTCATTAAAGGTACTAGTATTAAGTGTATATCACCTGCTCTAGCTCACTAAATACCTTTCAGTGTCAGAAGCGTATAGCAAACTGTCACATCCATTAGAAGATGTCATCAGTGATGTCATCATTGATGGCATTTGAATATAGTCGGTGATGTCATCAATGATGTAACATGTCAGAAGTGATGTAATATGTAAGGTCATAAGCAGTGCACTGCGGGGACCCAAATCACAGTCAGCTCAGTAAACTATAATTATTATAATTATTATTCTTGCGTCTTATAAATTACGCAGCTACCCCAGATGGTTTCCAGGCGCTAGGTCAGGTAGGATGAATCGCCCCCCATGTTAAAACAGCCAGGTCTTAAGGTTTTTAGGGAACCCAGTAAGCGAGGTACAGCTTCACAGAACTTCTGGGAGGTCATTCCATAGGTTTCGACCTAATTAAGCCTAGGATTGGCCTCCCGTGCATGCCAGATGGATTCTAGGCACTTTGCAGAGAGACTGATTGCCAGATCGAAGCGAGCGCTCAGGCTGGTATGGCACCACTAGATCTTGGATGTATTTTGGACCGTATTTGCTGATCCACAATCAGTAGAGCTCACTGAGGAGGTTTGATGCAGATGTACACATCGGCAGGTGATAGAGCAACCTAGCCGCGCCATTCTGGACCACTTGTAGATGCCGGATGGCTGCCAAAGGGTTAAACTACTGTTTTCTGGGCAGGTGGTGGTATTACACCAATTATCTTTTTAACCCATCTTAGCACAGTGGCGGCCACCTTGGCTACCTGTGGCTTCACTGATAACTTCTCATCCAACCGGAAGGCAAGGTTCTTTACCTTAGATGACAATGCCGGGAATATTCCAAGTGCTTCCGGCTAACGTTGAGGGCCCTAAAACCATTTTTTTCCCTAAAAACCATAACCTTGGTCTTTCACCAGTAAGCTTGAGTGCATTGCTCCCCATCCAGGTAGAAATCCTGCTCAAGCATAGGTTTAATGCTTCATTGCTGTATCCCTGAGCCGATGACAGTGAAAAAATAATTTGCGTGACATCAACGTATGAGAACAGAGTTGGTCTGCAGCTTTCCACAACATCCGCTAAAAGGCGTACGTATATGTTGAAGAGCATCAGGCTTAGGGACGTGCCCTGGGGACACCAGAGGTAAGATCACAAGGCTGTGATCTTGCACTGGCTGAGAAGACCTTAAATGAACGACTGTCCAGTAACGACGTCATCCAGGCCAGAGCTTTGCCATGCAGCCCCAGTGCCATAAGATAAGCCTTTCCAGGTGGATGGTATGGGACACAGTGTCAAAAGCATCGCTGAGATCTAATAAGATCAGCGTGGCTGTACCGCCCTCATCCACGAGCTGTTTCAGATGTTCAGTGACTCCGAGGATGGCAGATTCGGTACTGAGCCATGCCCAAAAGCCTGACTGCGATGGTTGGAGGAAATTATGATCATCAACAAAGGTGGCAAGCTGTGAGCTCACATGCCTCTCTAAGATTTTGGAGAAGATGGGCAGCATTGAATTCTGTCTAAAATTAGACCGGTTGATGGGATCGAGGTTAGACCATGGCGTGTTTCCAAGCTGGCTGGGTAGATTCCTCACACAGTGAGGAGTTGAGTAGATCAACAACTATTTGAAGTAGGTCCGGGTCCAAAAGAATAAGTTTAGATGGTGGAAGCGGACCCAGTGGTGAGCCTGAGTTAATTGAACTCAGCAAAGTCAGAACCTGAGGGATGTCTAGCTGGGGCAGTAACTCCAATTTAGGGGCATCAATAGATGTATTTGATGAGTTATCTTCCCTTCTTGGGACGTAATTCCAGGTGTTGATGCTAAGAGGGATGTCAGTAGCCTGCCCATCAGCCATATGAGGTGGAGCTGGATATCAGCCACCTTTTTTTACGAAGAAGTGTGCCAATTCTTTGCACTGATTTTGCGACAACACAGGCGCTGGAGAAACTCTGCTTGGGTCTGAAAGATCACTTACCACATTGAAAAGTGTCTTCAGCCAATTTTGGGTATTAGCAATTTTATCCAAATAAAAAGCTGCCCTTGCTACCTTACAGTGACCATAATACTGTTTTAGAGCTAATTTATATTCTGCTTTTTGGTTCTCCTCATAGGACTTTCTCCACTCTCTTTCTAAGTCCTTACACCATTTTTTCTCTAAACAAAGTGCTTCACTAAATCATGCGGCAGAAGGATGGATTCTCCATGATGACCTTGACGTCATTGGCAGAACTGCCTCCAGAGAGTTAGTGAGCCAATGCTCAACTAAAAGCTGATATTGGTCCACTGTATGTGTCAAATCTGGCACAGTGCAACGCAGTTGTGAGTTCAGCGCCTGGGCGTCGAATCTTCACCAAATCCTGGACTCACCCAGGGAAACAGCTGGACTTACAGAAGGGTGCCTTAATATTGGAAAAATGGGATCAAGAAGATGGGCAACCTCATATGTGGGCAATGAGTTATTAAGACCTAAGTGCAACACACTCAAATCCTCTAGTAACGTCCTCGCCAGGTTGTCTGTGGGGACTTCAAGGTGGATGTTAAAATCACCTAATAATATAAAGTTATCACATTTCAAGATATAGGGGGAAAGGAGGTCGGGCTCTGCTGAGCACCAAGTCCCCGCATATCCCGGAGGCCGATAAAATCAGAGCACTGGAAACTGGGAGTCTGTGAGTAAGCCGTAATGAAAAAAAACACAACTTCACAGTCTGCAATGAATATATACTGGTCTTTACATTGGTATTTGCTCTTAAAAATGATTGCAATCCCAGAGAAACAGAAGCAAGACTTAACTCGTGATCGATGCTTCCAAAAAGCGTACATTAAACAAAAAAAATTAAAAGGCCCCATGTCCCCCCAGTTTAGTCATACAATGCACGACACAGAAAGTGATTTTAAAAAGCACTCCTACATGCAGTGTAGCGGTGCCGCAGGGCGACACCCTACCTGAATCTAGAGCGTCCACACCTTGGCCGCTCTATATAGTGCCTAGCCAGTGGAAGCTGCACTGCTAACTCTAGCAGGCACGCAGCACGTCTAAAATGGCCACCAGAGAGAAGCAGAAGCAGTACTTAACTCATGCTCAATGCTTCCAAAAAGCATATGTTTAAAAAAATAAAAAAAATGAAAAGGCCCCAGGTCCCCCCAGTTTAATCATACAATGCACGACACAGAAAGTGATTTTAAAAAGCACTCCTACATGCAGCGTAGCGGTGCCTCAGGGTGACACTCTACCCAACTATAATTGCTGAATTTCAGTGGTTTTTTTGTTAAAATTTTTAACTGACACATTCACCTAACTATAAACTCACTTCAACCTTTGGTTTTTCAGTGAATTTCTAAGGTTTTTGTACCGTACAGTAAGATATTATCAGACCTTTCTACAATGTCACTTTAACCTTTGTTTCTTCCAGTGAATTTTAGGATTTTTTAACGTAAAGTAAAATATCACTAACATTCCTAGCTGTACGTAGAAGGCTCTTGGCTGTGTAAGGTAGCTTGAGTATGTGGAGGGAGTGACCTCTCCGTGAAGAGCTGCACAGCCTGCGCAGCCTCTGCCTGGTAGTGGTGCGTGCACCTAAATGGGTTGGGTGTCTGGAGCGAGTGGGCTGTCCATGAAGCGTGGCACAGAGAGTGGAGGCTGTGCGTAGTAGGGGCTTGCACATCTATGGGGGCTTGGGTGTCTGGAGCGAGTGGGCTGTCCATGAAGCGTGGCACAGAGAGTGGAGGCTGTGCGTAGTAGGGGCTTGCCCATCTATGGGGGCTTGGGTGTCTGGAGCGAGTGGGCTGTCCATGAAGCGTGGCACAGAGAGTGGAGGCTGTGCGTAGTAGGGGCTTGCACATCTATGGGGGCTTGGGTGTCTGGAGCGAGTGGGCTGTCCATGAAGCGTGGCACAGAGAGTGGAGGCTGTGCGTAGTAGGGGCTTGCCCATCTATGGGGGCTTGGGTGTCTGGAGCGAGTGGGCTGTCCATGAAGCGTGGCACAGAGAGTGGAGGCTGTGCGTAGTAGGGGCTTGCACATCTATGGGGGCTTGGGTGTCTGGAGCGAGTGGGCTGTCCATGAAGCGTGGCACAGAGAGTGGAGGCTGTGCGTAGTAGGGGCTTGCCCATCTATGGGGGCTTGGGTGTCTGGAGCGAGTGGGCTGTCCATGAAACGTGGCACAGAGAGTGGAGGCTGTGCGTAGTAGGGGCTTGCCCACCTATGGGGGCTTGGGTGTCTGGAGTGAGTGGCCTGTCCATGAAGCGTGGCACAGAGAGTGGAGGCTGTGCGTAGTAGGGGCTTGCCCACCTATGGGGGCTTGGGTGTCTGGAGCGAGTGGGCTGTCCATGAAGCGTGGCACAGAGAGGGGAGGCTGTGCATAGTAGGGGCTTGCCCATCCATGGGGGCTTGGGTGTCTGGAGCGAGTGGGCTGTCCATGAAGCGTGGCACAGAGAGTGGAGGCTGTGCGTAGTAGGGGCTTGCCCACCTATGGGGGCTTGGGTGTCTGGAGCGAGTGGGCTGTCCATGAAGCGTGGCACAGAGAGGGGAGGCTGTGCGTAGTAGGGGCTTGCCCATCTATGGGGGCTTGGGTGTCTGGAGTGAGTGGCCTGTCCATGAAGCGTGGCACAGAGAGTGGAGGCTGTGCGTAGTAGGGGCTTGCCCACCTATGGGGGCTTGGGTGTCTGGAGCGAGTGGGCTGTCCATGAAGCGTGGCACAGAGAGTGGAGGCTGTGCGTAGTAGGGGCCTTGCCCACCTATGGGGGCTTGGATGCCTGGAGAGAGTGGACTCTATGCACAATATGCACACTGAGTGAAGACTGTGCATAATGGGGTTAGTGTCTCTAGAGGGAGTGGGGTCTATGCACAGTCTGTGCACTGACTGTGCATAGTGGGGACTTGGCCACCTAGTGGGGCTTGGGTCTCTGGAGGAAGTGGGCTCTGCACACAGTTTGTGCACAGAGGGCAGACTGTGCAAAGTGGGGGTGTTCCCAAATCATGAGGCTTAGAACTCTGACGGGAGTGGGCTCTATCTATAGTTTACGTACTGAACGCAGACTGCGTGTAGTAGGGGCTTGCCCACGAAATGGGTCTTCATGGTGTTTTGGGAGTGCACTCTCTGTAAGTAGGTATGAAACGCCCAAAGACTGTGCTTGAATTCTTTTTTAGGAGGGGGGGGGGATCTCTCCAGGTCCCATGGGACAATGGTGACTCAACAGAATGTTTTTATTTTATTTGACAAAAGCTCGGGGGTCAGGGTACCCCTACCTTGTCACCTTCTGGGTGTTTACATTTTTATTTTCAGGACACAGGGATCCAGTGTCCTGTAATGGCAGCAGTAACATTTCTGAAACTGTTGAGGCCCATCAATCAGAGTGTGAGCTCCCGCAACACAGTTGTGCTCCTGTGAGTGCAAGTGGCTGATTGTCTCGCTCCCTCATTAGCACTCACTTGCACTCATTTATTTTCACTCAGGCTCTTGCACCCACTCTTAACCTGACTCACTCATTCACATTCTCTCACTCATTCTTGCTCTTGCTCATTTATGCTTGCTCACTCACTTTTACTCACTCACACGCACGCGCGCACACACACACAATCTCACATACAAATATACATGCTCGCACATTTGCACGCTCTCTCACACACTCACTCTTACCCACATGCACACACACCTCATACATTTAAAGCCATTTTATTGATCTTTCCTAAGATGCCAGTGAAGGTCCGTTCCAGATCCCGCTGCTCCACTTATTATTACACTAATAGTGAACTATTATTCACAATTAATGTAATAAAAATAAGCAGAAAACGAGGTTGGAGCTTGATGCTGATAATGCAAGAGACCCCTGTGTTCCTGGCACCGATTTTGCCACATCTTCGGACAGGGGTCGCAAAAGCAGTGCCAGGGGTCGCATGGGGCAAGCCAGGGGTCATAGCTGCGAACCCTAGGTTATGTCCATGAGTGGTTGACATACGGAGTGATGTATAAATTATGCGCTAATCTGAACAATGCAGTGTGGCATACAAAACCAGTTGGAAGGTATCTAAAGTTCAACGTCAAAAGCACACATTGTATGTGGCCCATCTAATATAACTGCAAGTACAGAACACATTAGGTTTTAATTGACCCCCTTTGCGCAGGCCAAGCCCTCACTGTACAAATATTTAAACCCCATTTGAATTTTTAAAAAAAGTGAACTAAGTCTTATTGTTGTCATCCAATCAAATGCATTTCAATTATTACGTTCAAAATGTAGGCAGATTTCAAAATAAGAGAATACCCCTGCAACATTACCAGAGTCTGAAAGTCATGAATATTCCCAGTTTCGACATGTTGCGCAAAGCAACGTTTAAAACTCGTGCTTGGGAAACATCACCGAACTTTTTTGTAAGGGGGGCCGTGTTTTATGTCCCAAACCCATGGCATAGGTCACAGCTTCCAATGAAAAGGCAGAATGTAATGTTCTTTGACATACAATGTTGAGTAGAAAGATGCGTTTATCATGCATCAGTCCAGGACCATACTCCTGCGTTATACAGACTGAGCAGTAACATCTGCATCTGTCCAGGACCATGCTCCTGCGTTATACAGGCTGAGCAGTAACATCCGCATCAGTCCACGACCATACTCCTGCGTTATACAGGCTGAGCAGTAACATCTGCATCAGTCCAGGACCATACTCCTGCGTTATACAGGCTGAGCAGTAACATCTGCATCAGTCCAGGACCATACTCCTGCGTTATACAGGCTGAGCAGTAACATCTGCATCTGTCCAGGACCATACGCCTACGTCATACAGGCTGAGCAGTAACATCCACATCTGTCCAGGACCATACTCCTACGTTATACAGACTGAGCAGTAACATCCGCATCAGTCCACGACCATACTCCTACGTTATACAGGCTGAGCAGTAACATATGCATCAGTCCAGGACCATACTCCTGCGTTATACAGGCTGAGCAGTAACATATGCATCAGTCCAGGACCATACTCCTGCGTTATACAGGCTGAGCAGTAACATCTGCATCTGTCCAGGACCATACGCCTACGTTATACAGGCTGAGCAGTAACATCCGCATCTGTCCAGGACCATGCTCCTGCGTTATCCAGGCTGAGCAGTAACACCTGCATCAGTCCAGGACCATGCTCCTGCGTTATACAGGCTGAGCAGTAACACCTGCATCAGTCCAGGACCATGCTCCTGCATTATACAGGCTGAGCAGTAACATCTGCATCAGTCCAGGACCATGCTCCTGGGTTATACAGGCTGAGCAGTAACATCTGCATCAGTCCAGGACCATGCTCCTGCGTTACACAGGCTGAGCAGTAACATCTGCATCAGTCCAGGACCATGCTCCTGCGTTATACAGACTGAGCAGTAACATCTGCATCAGTCCAGGACCATGCTCCTGCGTTATACAGACTGAGCAGTAACATCTGCATCAGTCCAGGACCATGCTCCTGCGTTATACAGGCTGAGCAGTAACACCTGCATCAGTCCAGGACCATGCTCCTGCGTTATACAGGCTGAGCAGTAACACCTGCATCAGTCCAGGACCATGCTCCTGCGTTATACAGGCTGAGCAGTAACACCTGCATCAGTCCAGGACCATGCTCCTGCGTTATACAGGCTGAGCAGTAACACCTGCATCAGTCCAGGACCATGCTCCTGCGTTATACAGGCTGAGCAGTAACATCTGCATCAGTCCAGGACCATGCTCCTGCGTTATACAGGCTGAGCAGTAACATCTGCATCAGTCCAGGACCATGCTCCTGCGTTATACAGGTTGAGCAGTAACATCTGCATCAGTCCAGGACCATGCTCCTGCGTTATACAGGCTGAGCAGTAACACTTGCATCAGTCCAGGACCATGCTCCTGCGTTAGACAGGCTGAGCAGTAACACCTGCATCAGTCCAGGACCATGCTCCTGCGTTACACAGGCTGAGCAGTAACACCTGCATCAGTCCAGGACCATGCTCCTGCGTTACACAGGCTGAGCAGTAACACCTGCATCAGTCCAGGACCATGCTCCTGCGTTACACAGGCTGAGCAGTAACACCTGCATCAGTCCAGGACCATGCTCCTGCGTTACACAGGCTGAGCAGTAACATCTGCATCAGTCCAGGACCATGCTACAGGCTGAGCAGTAACACCTGCATCAGTCCAGGACCATGCTCCTGCGTTATACAGGCTGAGCAGTAACACCTGCATCAGTCCAGGACCATGCTCCTGCGTTATACAGGCTGAGCAGTAACACCTGCATCAGTCCAGGACCATACTCCTGCGTTATACAGGTTGAGCAGTAACACCTGCATCAGTCCAGGACCATACAGACTGAGCAGTAACATCTGCATCAGTCCAGGCCCATACAGACTGAGCAGTAACATCTGCATCAGTCCAAGCCCATACTCCTGCGTTATACAGACTGAGCAGTAACATCTGCATCAGTCCAGGACCATACTCCTGCGTTATACAGGCTGAGCAGTAACACCTGCATCAGTCCAGGACCATACTCCTGCGTTATACAGGCTGAGCAGTAACACCTGCATCAGTCCAGGACCATACTCCAGAGTTATACAGGCTGAGCAGTAACACCTGCATCAGTCCAGGACCATACTCCTGCGTTATACAGGCTGAGCAGTAACACCTGCATCAGTCCAGGACCATACTCCTGCGTTATACAGGCTGAGCAGTAACACCTGCATCAGTCCAGGACCATACTCCTGCGTTATACAGGCTGAGCAGTAACATCTGCATCAGTCCAGGACCATACTCCTGCATTATACAGGCTGAGCAGTAACACCTGCATCAGTCCAGGACCATACTCCTGCATTATACAGGCTGAGCAGTAACACCTGCATCAGTCCAGGACCATACTCCTGAGATATACAGGCTGAGCAGTAACACCTGCATCAGTCCAGGACCATACTCCTGCGTCATACAGGCTGAGCAGTAACATCTGCATCAGTCCAGGCCCATACTCCTGCGTTATACAGACTGAGCAGTAACATCTGCATCAGTCCAGGACCATACAGACTGAGCAGTAACATCTGCCTCAGTCCAAGACCATACTCCTGCGTTATACAGGCTGAGCAGTAACATCTGCATCAGTCCAGGACCATACTCCTGCGTTATGCAGGCTGAGCAGTAACATCTGCATCAGTCCAGGACCATACTCCTGCGTTATGCAGGCTGAGCAGTAAAACCTGCATCAGTCCAGGACCATACTACTGCGTTATACAGGCTGAGCAGTAACACCTGCATCAGTCCAGGACCATACCACTGAGTTATACAGGCTGAGCAGTAACACCTGCATCTGTCCAGGACCATACTCCTGCGTTATACAGGCTGAGCAGTAACATCTGCATCAGTCCAGGCCCATACTCCTGCGTTATACAGACTGAGCAGTAACATCTGCATCAGTCCAGGACCATACAGACTGAGCAGTAACATCTGCATCAGTCCAGGCCCATACTCCTACGTTATACAGACTGAGCAGTAACATCTGCATCAGTCCAGGACCATACAGACTGAGCAGTAACATCTGCATCAGTCCAGACCCATACTCCTACGTTATACAGACTGAGCAGTAACATCTGCATCAGTCCAGGACCATGCAGACTGAGCAGTAACATCTGCGTCAGTCCAGGCCCATACTCCTACGTTATACAGACTGAGCAGTAACATCTGCATCAGTCCAGGACCATACTCCTATGTTATACAGACTGAGCAGTAACATCTGCATCAGTCCATGACCATACAGACTGAGCAGTAACATCTGCATCAGTCCAAGCCCATACTCCTGAGTTATACAGGCTGAGCAGTAACATCTGCATCAGTCCAGGCCCATACTCCAGCGTTATACAGGCTGAGCAGTAACATCTGCATCAGTCTAGGCCCATACTCCTGCGTTATACAGGCTGAGCCTTAACATCTGCATCAGTCTAGGCCCATACTCCTGCGTTATACAGACTGAGCAGTAACATCTGCATCAGTCCAGGACCATACAGACTGAGCAGTAACATCTGCATCAGTCTAGGCCCATGCTCCTGCGTTATACAGGCTGAGCAGTAACACTTGCATCAGTCCAGGACCATGCTCCTGCGTTATACAGGCTGAGCAGTAACACCTGCATCAGTCCAGGACCATGCTCCTGCGTTATACAGGCTGAGCAGTAACACTTGCATCAGTCCAGGACCATGCTCCTGCGTTATACAGGCTGAGCAGTAACACCTGCATCAGTCCAGGACCATGCTCCTGCGTTACACAGGCTGAGCAGTAACACCTGCATCAGTCCAGGACCATGCTCCTGCGTTACACAGGCTGAGCAGTAACACCTGCATCAGTCCAGGACCATGCTCTTGCGTTACACAGGCTGAGAAGTAACATCTGCATCAGTCCAGGACCATGCTCCTGCGTTACACAGGCTGAGCAGTAACATCTGCATCAGTCCAGGACCATGCTACAGGCTGAGCAGTAACACCTGCATCAGTCCAGGACCATGCTCCTGCGTTATACAGGCTGAGCAGTAACACCTGCATCAGTCCAGGACCATGCTCCTGCGTTATACAGGCTGAGCAGTAACACCTGCATCAGTCCAGGACCATACTCCTGCGTTATACAGGTTGAGCAGTAACACCTGCATCAGTCCAGGACCATACAGACTGAGCAGTAACATCTGCATCAGTCCAGGCCCATACAGACTGAGCAGTAACATCTGCATCAGTCCAAGCCCATACTCCTGCGTTATACAGACTGAGCAGTAACATCTGCATCAGTCCAGGACCATACTCCTGCGTTATACAGGCTGAGCAGTAACACCTGCATCAGTCCAGGACCATACTCCTGCGTTATACAGGCTGAGCAGTAACACCTGCATCAGTCCAGGACCATACTCCAGAGTTATACAGGCTGAGCAGTAACACCTGCATCAGTCCAGGACCATACTCCTGCGTTATACAGGCTGAGCAGTAACACCTGCATCAGTCCAGGACCATACTCCTGCGTTATACAGGCTGAGCAGTAACACCTGCATCAGTCCAGGACCATACTCCTGCGTTATACAGACTGAGCAGTAACATCTGCATCAGTCCAGGACCATACTCCTGCATTATACAGGCTGAGCAGTAACACCTGCATCAGTCCAGGACCATACTCCTGCATTATACAGGCTGAGCAGTAACACCTGCATCAGTCCAGGACCATACTCCTGAGATATACAGGCTGAGCAGTAACACCTGCATCAGTCCAGGACCATACTCCTGCGTCATACAGGCTGAGCAGTAACATCTGCATCAGTCAAGGCCCATACTCCTGCGTTATACAGACTGAGCAGTAACATCTGCATCAGTCCAGGACCATACAGACTGAGCAGTAACATCTGCCTCAGTCCAAGACCATACTCCTGCGTTATACAGGCTGAGCAGTAACATCTGCATCAGTCCAGGACCATACTCCTGCGTTATGCAGGCTGAGCAGTAACATCTGCATCAGTCCAGGACCATACTCCTGCGTTATGCAGGCTGAGCAGTAAAACCTGCATCAGTCCAGGACCATACTACTGCGTTATACAGGCTGAGCAGTAACACCTGCATCAGTCCAGGACCATACCACTGAGTTATACAGGCTGAGCAGTAACACCTGCATCTGTCCAGGACCATACTCCTGCGTTATACAGGCTGAGCAGTAACATCTGCATCAGTCCAGGCCCATACTCCTGCGTTATACAGACTGAGCAGTAACATCTGCATCAGTCCAGGACCATACAGACTGAGCAGTAACATCTGCATCAGTCCAGGCCCATACTCCTACGTTATACAGACTGAGCAGTAACATCTGCATCAGTCCAGGACCATACAGACTGAGCAGTAACATCTGCATCAGTCCAGACCCATACTCCTACGTTATACAGACTGAGCAGTAACATCTGCATCAGTCCAGGACCATGCAGACTGAGCAGTAACATCTGCATCAGTCCAGGCCCATACTCCTACGTTATACAGACTGAGCAGTAACATCTGCATCAGTCCAGGACCATACTCCTATGTTATACAGACTGAGCAGTAACATCTGCATCAGTCCATGACCATACAGACTGAGCAGTAACATCTGCATCAGTCCAAGCCCATACTCCTGAGTTATACAGGCTGAGCAGTAACATCTGCATCAGTCCAGGCCCATACTCCAGCGTTATACAGGCTGAGCAGTAACATCTGCAAAAGTCTAGGCCCATACTCCTGCGTTATACAGGCTGAGCCTTAACATCTGCATCAGTCTAGGCCCATACTCCTGCGTTATACAGACTGAGCAGTAACATCTGCATCAGTCCAGGACCATACAGACTGAGCAGTAACATCTGCATCAGTCTAGGCCCATACTCCTGCGTTATACAGGCTGAGCAGTAACATCCGCATCAGTCCAGGACCATACTCCTGCGTTATACAGACTGAGCAGTAACATCTGCATAAGTCCAGGACCATACTCCTGCGTTATACAGGTTGAGCAGTAACATCTGCATCAAGCCAGGATCATACTCCTGCGTTATACAGACTGAGCAGTAACATCTGCATCAAGCCAGGATCATACTCCTGCGTTATACAGACTGAGCAGTAACATCCGCATCAAGCCAGGATCATACTCCTGCGCTATACAGACTGAGCAGTAACATCTGCATCAAGCCAGGATCACACTCCTACGTTATACAGGCTGAGCAGTAACATCCGCATCAGTCCAGGACAATACTCCTATGTTATACAGGCTGAGCAGTAACATCCGCATCAGTCCAGGACCATACTCCTACGTTATACAGGCTGAGCAGTAACATCCGCATCAGTCCAGGACCATACTCCTACGTTATACAGGCTGAGCAGTAACATCCGCATCAGTCCAGGACCATACTCCTATGTTATACAGGCTGAGCAGTAAAATCTGCATCAGTCTAGGCCCATACTCCTGCGTTATACAGACTGAGCAGTAACATCTGCATCAGTCCAGGACCATACAGACTGAGCAGTAACATCTGCATCAGTCTAGGCCCATACTCCTGCGTTATACAGGCTGAGCAGTAACATCCGCATCAGTCCAGGACCATACTCCTGCGTTATACAGACTGAGCAGTAACATCTGCAGCACATCAGCACACGACAAACCAGCATACGGCTCTATCACTGCATTGAGAATATTGATTACATTGGTCGGTATTGCATAATGATTGCAATATTGCGTTATTCATTTTGTAATTTCGGCATGATACGACACTCTCAAGTTTTACAAAAGATGCGTGATGCAATATTCACCTCCCAAGCATGTGCCAAGCAGTCAGGGCTCAGGGCTCTCTTTTCCTGGAGCCATGCTCGAGTCCATCATGCAGTAAGCATCTTTTGTGGCGTTCTGGTACCTTTAGTCCTGTTTGTATTATTATAAACACTTCTACCTCAACCAGAATGGAAACAAAAACACACGGACTGGATGAGCTGCTCCTGCACACAGTTTGAGAACCCCAGTGAAGAGCTCTACACTGCACAATAGAAATATTGTGCCTGTGTTCCCCTACCTCTGAAAAATGAAAAATGACAGCACAACATTATTTAAGAATTTCTAGTACAGTCTTATCTGCAAAATAATACCTGCCAATCCCCACCCATACTCCCAAAACCCTTGTTTGGCTACAAAATGAGACATGGTAAATAACTGAAGAAAAGTGGCTGTAATAAGCGGTAGCACCTGGGACCAGGAGGAGACTTGGCCATTGAACTAAACCCCGACAATGTCGGCTAAAATTCAAACGGGTGGCAGGGTGGCACATCTTCATTTGCCTTGTGTTAGAGTTTGGCCTGGGACACAAGCGACGCTAAGGAGTGACTAACAAGGGGCGTGGAAGGGGCGAGTGACTAACAAGGGGAGTGGAAGGGGCGAGTGAATAACAAGGGGAGTGGAAGGGGCGAGTGAATAACAAGGGGAGTGGAAGGGGCGAGTGACTAACAAGGGGAGTGGAAGGGGCGAGTGACTAACTAGGGGCGTGGAAGGGGCGAGTGACTAACAAGGGGCGTGGAAGGGGCGAGTGACTAACAAGGGGCGTGGAAGGGGCGAGTGACTAACAAGGGGAGTGGAAGGGGCGAGTGACTAACAAGGGGAGTGGAAGGGGCGAGTGACTAACAAGGGGCGTGGAAGGGGCGAGTGACTAACAAGGGGCGTGGAAGGGGGCTGGCGGGGATTGATAAAGAAGAGGAGGTAAACCACCAACTGAGATTGCACGTTTTATACCCACAGGACGCAGGGAAAGCAACAGGTGAAGCAGAAGGGGGTTCAGTGTGACACTTGAGGGAACGAAAGACATATAAACCCAGCATGTCCTATACCTCTGCATTTGTCTTTCAAATGGATGCTTTGATTTGAGCAGCAGCGTCAACGTGCAGAGGTCTGCGGCCGATTTTAGACATGTTATGTTATGTTATAACAATTTATATAGCGCACTAATACCCATAGGTGTCTAGGCGCTTAAGCACAGGGATGCTTTGCAGCGCACGTCATCATGACGAGATGCCCAAAGGAACCAGGGAGCTGATCCAGCCACCCTTCCTGCTAAGTCATTGACGTAAGGGACACCATCTACTTGCCTTATACGTAAGCTGAAGCCACCACGCTGCTGCACGCGCAGCACTGCCCCTCTTCACCAGCCACCACTCCCAGGACCTGAATCAGATAGTTTTCACTCAGACCTCAGAAACATGTGCTATCCACAAAAGCAGAGCAAGAGAAACTTTCTCTTCTGTGGATCGCCTGCTCTCTTAGGCTGTGCGCCGACTGGAACTGCACACTGCAGGTGGGTTACTATTTCATACTGCATCTGCGTCTTATGGGGTCCAACACCAGACACCTGCAGCTGAGAGAGTCCAGCTCCTAGTGCTGAAGGGCAAACCAAAAACACCTGTTTCTCCTAGTTTGAAAGCTGCTGGTGGAGTTCTGCTTCTTTTTTTCCCCTTCTTTTTTTCTTTAAAATGCTGTGAATACTGAAGCCCGCTGGGTGTTTATAATGCCCCTGTCAGTTCCGCCCTTTCCTTCTTGTAGTGGACACAGAGAGCATCATTTTAATGCCAGTCGGTCGGACCACCGGCAGCTATTGTGGTGGTCAGGGCACCAGCGACAAGCATGCGGGTGGTCCGACACCCTATTTGGAAGCAACTACCGAGCTAGCAGTCGAGAACGTGGCAGGGGTTATGCTGCAGCCGTAGGAAAGGGCTGCAACACATGCCAACACCATGCATGCACATCCTGCACATCCGCACACCTTGTGCCATGCATAGGGTGACCAGGCGTCCCGGATTTGCCAGGACGGTCCCCGTTTTTCACCAGCTGTCCTGGCAGATTTCGAGAAATTTAGCTCATGTCCCGGTTTTTGGAGAGGGTAGACTAAAAACGGGGGGAGGTGTTTTTTTATGTTTTACAAAGCAGGAATAGTTAGCAGTTGTTCCAAGAAAGCAATTTAATTCACTGGCAAGCTACTGGGTTTAAAAATTGCATCTTATGTATGTTCTTACTGCCTGTTTTGTAATTCTCTACTGAGGAGCGCTGTCATTCTGTGCGCTCGGTTGACGTAAAATTATAGTCCTTCTTCTATTTTTGTGAAATGTCCCGGTTTTTTGCTTTAAAATTCTGGTCACCCTAGCCATGCACCATGTCGTGCATTGCACACGGGGCATGGGGGTGAGATGGGGACCTACATGTGCCCCCAGGGCCACTTTTCAGTGGCCCACAATGGATGGGGGCCGTGTTTAGGGCTCCCAATATCCCTTTCCGACAACCTTTTCATGGCGGTGTTCTCACCATGAAAAGGCTGTCGGAAAGGGATATTGTAATCCTGAAGGCGGTGCCTGCCTCGGCACCGACACCATGCTTGGACGATGCTCCGACCCCCGCCCCGCCGGGATCTCAGATCATGGCGGAGGCGGCAGTTTTTCGTCGGACAGCTGTGGGTCCAACCTCCAGTATGGTAATGCGGCGATCGGACCAGAGGAATGTCGGCGATCAAACCGCCACCGACGCCCTGTCGGTGACCTGACCACCCGAAATCAAAATAAGGCCCTGAGCTCCTTCCCCACTCATCGTCAGGCCCCTCAGCATGAAATGGAGGATTCTTGAAAGGCCTGTATAATGAGAAACATGAAGTGAGGAAATTAAGCTGGGCTCTTAAAGAGCTGTCTTTGTTCTATCTCCGTGGTTGACCTCTAAAGCAGGGGTCACAATGGTAATTCCAGGAGTCGCAGTTGTGACCCGCTGAAGTCTCCTAAATGACGTCCATGCTTAATAACTGAAAAATAAAAGGAAATTATAAGTTCATCTTGGTTAAAATATAATCAACTTAATTTCCTTAAAAAACGCACCCAAATATTACACTCTGATGAGGGATCTGTAAAAAACACAATACACCAACCTACACATAACAAATACCCCAAAGACATTACAAAGAAAATAACATTAATTTAAAAACAAAAATAATACAATTAATTAATAAAATATACAACAATATACATACTTTTTTTTTTTTTTAAATGATTTTGATTGATTGTAGTAAAGTAATGTCAATAACATCTGCATGATGATTCAAACTTACTTCCAACATTGTAGAATAGCAATACAATCAAATGGCATAGGTAGGGGCATAAGGAAACACTAATTTAAATGGCATTTTTGTGTCCATTTTGCTGGTTGGCTTGCTGCTTCACTCCGCAGCGCCGCGCAGCCGAACGTAATCAGGCTTATAACAAAAAATACCAGAAAGAGAATCGGTCATTGTTCCTCAAATCCAATTCTACGGTATATTGCATACATTTGCAGAGTAAATTATAAATTTAAACAAGAGAAACACAGCACAGAATAAAAGTAAAGAATAAAATCAATATATAACATGAAAAAGAGAATGAGAACCGATCTCTACATGGAAGTATCATCATAGGTGCGTTCGTCGGTCTGGTGTTCTAATAAGTGACGTATGCATAATCATAAGGGTGTAACGGGCCGTATACTGACATGTGCCTCAAGGATGAGAATAGAAGGGGGGGATGTAGGCGTGTGGAGGGGGGGGAAGCTGAGAGGGGAGAAAGCCATGAGTCACCGCTAATGTAGGCAAAGTTAGGGAGGAGGGGTGTCCGCGGAGAGTTTAGTTTCAATCACTGTTAAATATTCCTGCCATTGTATAGGGGTTTGCTTCGGGGGGACTGATGCCCTTGCCGCAGTCTCTTGTTGATTTGTACATTCCGAGAGCAGTGCTCTCTGCAGGTCTAGGAGAAATGCATTAATCTTGGGGTCTGTCTGTGCTTTTCAGGTCATGGCAGTTTACGCTTGGCCAAGCCTAGAGCAATATCCAGAAATTTGTTCAGGTTCTTACGGGACGAGTTGCATCTCGTGACTCCCAATAGGAAGTGGAGGGGTTCCGCCTCCACTCGCGCGTCTGTCGCTTCTGTAAGCACAGTGGCCACCTCCAACCAAAATTTTTGAATGATAGTGCTAGTCCAGACCATGACAATACACATAATTAACCCAGGACAACCACACTACGCTATGAAAACTCTAACACAAAACTAGTAAACCATAACAAAACAATTCACTAATCTAACTTTACTACCACTACCCACATCCGTCCTACCCCCAAAACATAACTTAAAAGTGGTCTTACCTGATGAATAGAGCAGCAGCAGGGAACCGCCAGCGACCGGAATGAGGAACGACTGAAAATTACCATAATAGTCTAAAAAATAGAGGTAGTGGTGAAAGAAATGGCTGCTAAATAAAAATGAAGCAAAACTGTTTTTTTATACAAGTCAATGTTTTTTAGATGACAAATTTGATTGCATTATGTCTGTGTTGTAAATACATAGTTCAAAATATTTAAGAATATTAAAAAATGTATACATGTAAAATCATAAACAATATATTGAAAAGTACTTTAAAATATATTAATTGATTGTACTAATTAATACATGTTCAATAAATACATGCTTGCAAAAATATGTATTAAATGTTCATTCATTTTATAATGTATTTGTTAAAAACTATTATTTAAACATATGTGAAAAACAACATGATAATGTAAAATATATATATATATATATATATTATATATATATAATGATATGTGTAAAATTAACGGTAGAACATGTTAGAAAAATAAAGAAAAATGTAAATATATATACTAAATGTTTAAAAATGTAATTAATACTGGAATTATAATAAAAACCTGGGGCCCGATTCACAGAAGTAATCTGAGACGAAAGTCTAACTTTACGACTTTCAGTATTCACAAAGGGCATTTACGAGTAGTAAAGTTAGACTTTTGGTCTAAGTTTAGACTAAAAGTCTAACTTAGACCAAAAGTCTAACTTTACTACTACTAAAGTTAGACTTTTGGTCTAAGTTTAGACTAAAGGTCTAACTTAGAGCAAAAGTCTAACTTTACTACTACTAAAGTTAGACTTTTGGTCTAAGTTAAACTTTTGGTCTAAACTTAGACCAAAAGTCTAACTTTACTACTACTAAAGTTAGACTTTTGGTCTAAGTTTAGACTAAAGGTCTAACTTAGAGCAAAAGTCTAACTTTACTACTACTAAAGTTAGACTTTTGGTCTAAGTTAAACTTTTGGTCTAAACTTAGACTTTTGGTCTAAGTTGACTTTTGTGAATCAGGCCCCATGTGTAAAAAATGATCAATATAATGCTATGTGTAAAAAGTGCCATATATATGTAATAATAAAATCTAATACAAACAAAATACGCCACCCAATACTTAAAAATGTACACATATTTAGTAAATATCATTTATTATTCCCATTCCAATTTACAGTAGATTGGTGAAGGTGTTGGACATTCAAGCAGTTACATGTACTATTCCCACTCCCATCTAAGCTACATTAGGGAAGGTGTTGGACATTATAGGGGTTAGATTTACTATTCCCACTCCAATCTATGCTAAATTGGGGAAGGTGTTGGACAATAAAAAGTGGTTAGATTTACAATTCCCATTCCAATATAAGCTACATTGAGGAAGGTGTTGGATATTAATGGGATAAGATTTACTATTCCCACTACAATCTAAGCTACATTGGGGAAAGTGTTGGACATCAAATGGGTAGGATTTACTAATTCCAATCAAATCTACACAACATTGAGGAAAGTGTTGTACATTAAAGGGTTTATATTTAATCTATGCAACATTAGAGTAGGTGTTGGACATTAAAAGGTTTAGATTTACTATTCCGCCTCCAAGCTACGCTATACTGGAGAAGGAGCTGGACATTAAAGAGGCTATAATTACTATTCCCACTCTAATCTTTGCTACATTGGGGAAGGGGTTGGGCACTAAAGGGGCTATATTTACTATTCCCACTAAAATATAAGCTACATTAGCCAATATGTTGAAAATATTTAACTCTTCTATAGGCAGTTCAATTTATACTAAATATAGTGAAAAAGGACACTAATATTGCAATGCCGTATAAACATAATTTAATTTTAATAAAGGAAAGTAAAAATATAAAATCTATACTTTAAAAAAATATATATATATTTTTGCATATTCAAATACATACAACATATGCGCCAAGCGCCAAACAATCAACCCCCTCCCCCCCTGTGACAACAAGAATCAGTGATATTACAATATAGCATCATACAACAAGAATCATTGTTTTTACCCAGATCATTTCTCATTATATCAAAGAGCTGTTATGGTGTACAACTATAATCTGCAGCATCTAGAGGGTTAGTCAATAGATACGTCGTCAGTGGGGACCAGACGTCCTTGGGCCTAGAGGGAGCTGGTAGTTCCTCGGCATAGCATGCCAACTGGTCTCTGCAAAATGTCCAATCATGTAGCCAATCTCTAAATTTCGGGGCCTTCTTGCTGTCCCATGTCTGTGCTACCTTCCTTTTGGCCATTAAAGCTGCTATCAGCACCAGTCGCCTATTCTTTGGTTTAAAACTCTTCACCAGACCCAGCAAGCAAATCAAAGGAGAGCACTCTAGTATCATCATGTCGGTTAATGCTTGTGTGACCAGCACCCAGAATTCCTTAATCCGGGAGCAATCCCATGCGAGATGAAGGAAATCAGCCTCTTGTACCCCGCACCGCTTACATCTAGCTGTGTCTCGCAGGCCATACCTTTTTAACTGTAGGGGTGTATAATACAACTGTTGTAAATATTTAAAATGAATTATGCGCAGGTTGCAATTGGCCGTCAGCCGTTTTGTCATTAAGCAGCTGAATTCCCAATCCTCATCATTGAGAGCATTACCTGGAGCCTGTTCCCAACGCTCTCGGGCCTGGCTGCGTGTAGGCGCAGTGTCAAACTGCATGGTTTGATATAGTCGGGTGACCAACCTACCCCGTGTGGGGCCTGCCAATATAGTCTGCAATGAACTCAAAGTGTCTGGTGCAGTGGGATGATTGGTATTAAAAGCCTTGAGAGCCTCCCTCAACCTATAGTATGTGAAGACTGACATTAGCGCTCCCTGATGCCTATCACTAATCTGTGCCATTGTAATGAAGGAGCCCTCCGGGTATATGTCATCCATCGTAATGATATCCATATCCGCCAGAATCCCCAGCACCCGTATGTCCTGAGTCACCGAAAGTTTAGGATGATGGGCTATTGGAAGAGCCGGGGCGTAGACCAGTTGTCTACCCGCACATTTCGCCATGGCGCGCCAAGCTTGTGCCGTGCAGTCCGCAGTGCACATGTCACTAAGGGGATAGGTAGTGTGTGATTTCGAGATTAATGCCACTAGTGGATCTGGGCTCATGTCATCAGCCTCAACCGCCACATGCGGTATAAAGGGTGGAGGAAAGAACCAATAGTGGGCAAATTGGGCCTGTGCGCATAAATAATACAAGTACATGTCAGGCGCCGCGAACCCCCCCTGTGAATATGGCCTTGTGAGAGTACTCCAGCTACACCGGGATTTCTTGCCCGCCCAGACCAAACGCAATATAGTCGAGCGTAGCCGTGTGAAGAATGCCCTCGTTAACTTAATAGGGACGTTGGTGAAGAGGTATAAAAACAGGGGTAAAATTACCATTTTCGCAACCGCTATTCTGTCCGCTAGCGAGAGAGGTAAGCCAGTCCATCTGTTCACCTGTTCTTCCATGCATGTGAGAGCTTTGCTAAAGTTTTCTCTCAGTACCATCTCTGGGTCAGAGTGCACCCACACCCCTAAATACCTGACAGGGTCTGAGTACCATTCGAGTGGATATTCCATTGGAAACTGCAGTGTGCTCGTCATGAGTGGGAAGACAGAGGATTTTCTCCAGTTGATTCGTAGACCCGATAGCTGTTCATATTTAATGTATTCCCGAATGAGAGGATGCAGATTCTGTTCCGGGTCTCAAATATACAGAACCATATCATCCGCATACATGGAGATTATGAGAGGGCGTTGACTGAACTGAAGAGTCGCATTCGCGTATTTTTGTCTCACCACACACGCCAGCGGTTCCATCACAATGGCGAATAGGTTAGGGGAAAGTGGACACCCCTGTCTGGTCCCTTTGTGTATGCAAAATAGTTGAGAGTGGTAATTATTAAGGCGCACCCTCGCCAAAGGTGCTGTGTAGAGAATTTCTATCCATCTAATGAAGGGGAACGGCAGACCCATCCTCTTTAGAGTGTCAAACATATACCCCCATCTGACCGAATCAAAAGCCTTAGCGGCATCAAGAAATACCGCTACTGCTCGGCACTTCCGGGTCCAGCTGGTGCAAAACCGCAAACAGTGTGCGCAGGTCATGGGACGTGGACCGAGATGGAACAAAATCCGACTGATCCGGGAGGACCAGAGCAGACAATAGTGGACGCAATTTGGTGGCAATAATTTTGGCAATTATTTTAGTGTCAATGTTCAGCAGCGAGAGCGGACGATACGACTCACAGCTGTCTGCCCGCTTCCCTGGTTTCAGCAAAGTCACAATGAGTGCTTCCCGCAGGGTGGGGGGAAGCCGACCTTTCTCGTAGGCCTTGCCGTACATATTCACCAAATGGGGGGCTAGGATGTTCACATATGCCTTATAAAATTCCCCGGGCAGACCATCCATGCCCGCGGCCTTACCAGATGGTAACGGACGTATGGCATCTTTCACGTCCTCTATTGTGAGGGGTTGCATTAAGTATTCAAGTTGTCCTTCTGAGAGCCAGGCTAATGCTATGTCCTCAAAGAAGTCCCTAATCTCTTCACTGTCAGCTTCCTCCCCAGCGCTATAGAGAGAAGCGTAATAATCACGGAATCCATCTACGATATCTGGGGTGTTGTGGTACACTGTCCCATCCGGCCCTACCAGTTCCGTAACATAATCCTGAGTTCTCCCCCCTTTGATTTTGGCCGCCAGAGTACGGCCTGGGCGACCACCCTCGCCATATGCCCTAGCCTTCCAGCGTCTGGACAGATGTTGTATCTCTTGTTCCGCTGTCTCGTTATATTCTGTTACCAGTGTCCTAATCTCTGCTAGTTTGGACACATTCAGGGAGCTGGCAAACTCTTGCTCATGCCGTTTTCTCTCAGTTTCAAGATGATGCATGCGTGTTCGCAGCGCCTTTAAAACCCCAGACTGAAGCCCAATACAGGTGCCCCTGATGGTCGCCTTGAAGGCTTCCCAAAGTGTGCCTGCGTCATCTACGGAGCCCACATTTTCTTCAAAAAACAATTCAATAGCTTGGTGGACTCCCTCCCTAAAGACCGGGTCTAGGAGAGATGAAGGCTGCAAGCGCCATTGGAATGGTTGATGATGTCTACTCAGGATGTTAATATCTAACAGCACTGGTGCATGGTCGGAAAGCGTGCCTGGCATGTGTCGCACACCAGTAACCCAAGATGCCATGGACTCCGAGAGGATCCAATAGTCCATTCTGGACCACGTTTTCTGTACTGCTGACGTGAAGGTGCCCTCTCTAGTGTGTGGGTGTCTGTCCCTCCAAATGTCCCTCATGTGAAATGTATGCATGATGTCGTGTATCACTTTGGTCGAGCGCTTACCCTGCCACGGTGTGGTTGCACTTCTATTTGCGTCAGGATCTAGATATGTGTTCAGATCCCCTCCCCATATCACCAGGTCAGATTGCAACTGAAACATTTTAGTTTTGAGACGTGAGTAGAAGTCAGGATTGTCGATATTTGGGCCATATGTGTTAATAATCGTGAGTATTGTTCCTGCCAGGTTCCCCTGAATCAAAGTGAAGCGTCCCAGATGGTCTGAATCTGTGGAGAGCAGTTTAAATGGCGTCCCTTTTTTGACCAATATCACCGCACCTCTAGCATAATTAGAGTATGATGCGGCAGCCTTTGCCATCGCCCAGCGACCGCCAATTCTGTCCTCCCCCGCCCGAGTCAGGTGTGTCTCCTGCAATAGTGCTAATTGCACCTGGTGCCTATTGAGGTATGCAAACACCTGCCTGATCTTCTTAGGATTATTCAGTCCCCTCACGTTCCACGTCAACATTCTAATGTCACCCTCTTTTAGCCCCATAGCTTAAGAACAGATTTTGACGTGTATGCACTTGATCAGTGAACAGTAAACCTGCATTTTATGACCTTGTTGTAGCAATTGTGTCACACAGCTGAGAAAGTTAAACAACCCCCCACCACCCCCTCCCATTTCAGCATCCCAATCATGCCAAAGCCATACCCCGAAAAACAATGCATATAAAAAAGCAAACATCGTGGGTAACACCCTCATGGGGGGCGGCCAGGGACCCTTAACCCACCTGCGAGCAGGTGTGGCCGGGCCGAATTACCTTGGACCCTTACACTTGCAGTTGTCAGTATTTAGCCGACTAGCACCGGCTACACCTATCTGACTACCCCCTCCAATATTGCCATAACTGTACCGGAGTCAGACTCCGGAGACCAATGCCCCACTAACAGAACATCATACAATATGAACATGAGAACAATATATGTAACCGTTCCCCCCGCCAGGTTCGCACTACAGAGGCGGTACGGATGTCCTTGGCCGGGTGTCCGCAGTATCCAGCTTTTGCCTAAACAGGACACATATTTGCGCACCATCACACAGTGTTAGCCATACAAACACATACTGAGCTTACATTAGAGATGAAAGGACTCCCAACCCATCTAACAACGCATTTATCCTGAGGAGCACCACCCCCAAATTTTCCTAACAACCTGATAAACACACAGACTGACATATAAGCCCTATACTGAAGAGACCTCCCTCCAATCGCAAATGTGACAAGACTCCCCCATATATAGGGTCTAGTACCAAACCAATGCCACAACGGTGACATCAACCAAAATCTGCGCACCATAATGCGACTGAGAAAAATGTAGTTACCACAGTTACTCGCAGGGCACAGCACCTAAACAATGCAACAAGCTCTATCTAAGCGCTAGGCCCAACCCTTTATGCCCTACTCTTTAGTGCAGAGTCCAACTGTCCATTTATACACAACTTGAGGAGAACAGTAGTACTTACAGTCCTACGTGGTCATCCGAATGTCCAGGCCGTTATGCCCCCGCCTTCAGTAGCCTGCAGTCAGGAGGTCCTGTATAGGCCGAGTCCTAGTAGGTGTAGCATTACCTTACCTCCTGCCAGGAGACATTAGGGAAAAGTACGTAGACCACCACCATCCTTATTCCTCTGAGTCCGATCTCTCTGAGCGTGTCGGTGACGTAGCACTCCTTGTCGCTTTCTTTTTCACGTGCACTTGTCGTAGGAAGTCTTGAGCTGCTTTAGGCGATTGAAAGATCTTCACCTTGCCACCATTGTGACCTTCAACCTGGCGGGGTACAGCATGGCGTACGGTATCTCCAACGCTCGCAACTTTTTCTTCACTTCCGTATATTCCCTACGGGCCATCTGTACCGCCACCGTAAAATCAGGGAAGAAAGAGACCACATTGCTTTGATAGCACGAGTTCTGCTTCTCTCGAGCGAGCCTGAGAACCGTGTCCCGATCTCTGTAATTTAAGATCTTTTCGATGATAGGGCGCGATGGTGCACCGGGGGGAGGGCTGGGCGCCAACGACCGATGTGCCCGTTCCACAATCAGGACTTGCGAGAGGTGTTCCGCTCCAAACAAATCTTTCAGCATGCCCTCGACGTAATCCTCCAGACGTCCAGTATTCGTGCTCTCAGGTACTCCCATGATGCGTAGATTACACCTTCGAGAACGCGCTTCAAGGTCCTCGTTTTTGGCCTTGATCACCGCCAACAGCTTCTCCATCTCGTTGCATTTATCTGCCGTGGAATGGGACTCGTCTTCCACCACCGAGATGCGTTGTTCTGCTGCCGTGAGCCTTTCACCCTGTTTGTCTATTTTTGCCGCCATGTTATCCATCCTGAGGGATAAATTATCTATCTTATTGCCAATGGCCTGCAGACTCTGCTGTATCACCTGTAGCGTGACCTCCATCGTGTTGGATTGCGATTGAGCCTGTTCCAGCTCCGATTCAGAGTGAGCACCCGCAGCTTGGCTCGCACGCCTGGCTTCAAACTTGAGTTTTGACTGTTTGTCCGTTTTACCCATGATTGCGTGACAGATGGCAGTAGCAATAGGCTGTGTACACTGTGGATTCCTTCTATGCTGCCCCACCAGCGTGTTAACTGCAGAGGGGTTTCGTGACCAACTCCACCACTTGAAGCCGCACTATGCTGTGCCCAGTCATGCTATTTCGCCAAGTTGCACCGGGCCTACTGGCAGCCCAATCCGGTGCCGACGTGAGAGTCCGCTATGTTTATTACGTGTCTGTGCTTGATAGCGCATTAACGTTATTGCAGGAGCAAGCTGACCGGTAGTGCAGCACTTTCCCAATCAGGCACCGAGAGAGACCATACTCCCCCTGCGTGTGTGCCCCGCGAGGTTCTCAGCCCGCTGTAGAATAGATGTCCGAGCTCCCATGCCGAGAGGATCAGTGCCGCCTGCTGCCCACAAGTGTATTGCCGCAATGTAAGCGCACCCCCGGCTGCGTGTTAAGCCAATCCGCCTGAGAGTGAAGGTCGGGCGTGTTTCACTCACCGCACCATGCGAGTCAGTGCCGTCTGATCAGATGCCTCGTCTCCTCACTCGCGGTGCCTCTGCGTACGCACCTTTACTGCTGCGGTGCCCGGGGATAGCCCTTCGGCGCACTCCGGCGTAAGGACACTTCAGTCCTCCGCCGCCACGTTGTATATCAGCCACAACCACACGCTGTTCCGCTCAATACCTGGCAATGCCCGGGAGTATGCGAAGTCCACGTTCACAAGCAGTCTCCCAGTCGAGGATTCCGCTGTTAGGGGCAGCGCCGCTATAGGCCCCCAGCGCTCACCGTCTACCTCCGGTCCCAAGTATGTTATGGCCCTTCCCAGCCGCCATCTTGTGCGCTCCTGAAATCGCGGGAAGGGAACAAGAACGTTGTGTTTCTGCTGTATCAGCTACATAATCAGCACTGCTACACTCCGGGCGACTCCTCGACAGCTCCGCTTCAAAACGCTGACATTTGTGGGAGTCGATTGTCGGTGGATCCGCAGATATTGAACGGATCTTTAGCCCGGCCGGCAGAGCCTCACTACCGTGTGGCCATCTTGCCTCGGGCTCGCTCCGCCCCCCCCCCCCAAAATCTATACTTTAAATTTTGTTTAAAACATTTTAGTTGATTATCAAAAGTACATACATATATGTTTGCAACTGCACTACACCTTACGTCAGGCTGCGTCAGGCTGCACCATAGAATGTTGCTTTACTGGTCCAACTGACATTATTGAAGATGAACTCATAATGGTCAGCTAAGATGCTGTAAGAAGCCTGGATCAAGTAATGGCACACCATGCCCCCCTCCCAATATCCATCCTCAACAAGTCCACCACCCTTTCCCCAATGCGAACATATCCATATTGATCGGGCACTCTGGACACGGTCTATAGGTTAGACTTAATTTTTTAAATTTGTATACATATACAATGTGACATTTACAGAAAACATAAAAACTATGTCCCTCATTACGATGGCGGTCGGATGAGCATCTGACCACCATCGCTGCGGGCAGGTGTTTGTCCGACAATAAGTCGGTGGTCCCACCTGACCGATTAGGATAGGACCGCCAGCACGGCGGTCGGAATGTGCCTTTTTGTACTGTGGCTTGTGTTGCGGCCCAGGAAAAAAGCAGCAGCACAAGCCGCAGTAGAAACAGGCACAATTCATCTTCTTAAGTGTGAGCTGGACCAGTAAAGCGACATTCTACGGTGCAGCCTGACTGAAGGAGAAATTCTATTTCCTAATTATAACGTCCCTGTAACCTTTGGTTTTTCTGTGAATTTTAATGGTTTTTTTAACGCACCAGGGGTTGACCACAGGCCCTGCACCCAACCCCCGCATGCAGCTAGCCCTATGCTGTGCATGGCCTTTGGAATGGAATTTAGAGCTGCATATTTAGTAAATATGTTTAAATTAATTTGATAAACATTTGTGTAATTAAAACAATTAAAAATTGTGTCTATCATTTTTAAAATGGATTACTTTTACATAAATCGTAATACATTTCAAAATAAAAAATATTAAATTACAAATGTACATTTTTATTAAAAAACATTACATTACACTAAAAGCCACTTCCAAATGTAAATGTTTTATTTTTTTTAAATGTTGATATATTTAGAAAAACTCCCCACCCTTTTCTCATGTAAACTCCACATCCGTGATTTAAAAAAAACAATTTAATTAAAATAATTTAATCACAAAAATACATACAAAATTAAATATAAGTTTAGCATAACATTTTCTAAAATATTTGTTTGCAATTTTTAAACTTATAAAAAAATAACAAAAATACAAAGGATTTTAAAAACCAATCCATTTAGTATAGCTCTTAAACAGTTTGTAACAAAAACAATTCAAAACATATAATGCTAATATTAGAAAAATATTGAAAACAACAAAATACCTTACAATTATATTTTTAACAACAATATTTTTTACAACTATATTAAAAACAACACTTGATATTTTTATCTGTGATATTGCTGCTGATGATATTATTGATATCAAAATATCCATGCAACGATATTCTGGTAACACGATATTCCAAACCAGATTGTGGTCAAACACCAGCAACCTTTGGCTCCCAACACTATTTTTCCATTTATATTTTCACTCCACTTTGCATAACGCTGTCCTGCAAATGAATAAATAAAATGTGTGGAATAAATAAATATGTGAGTGGTGATTAGGATTATTTTCAGGCTCTCCGGCTCTCGAGAATAGCAAAAGGCAGATTGGTCGGACCTGTCATCGCTATTAAATTTAGGAATTTTTGTTCTAGAAACGTATTTGACAATTTATGGGAGGAGCCTGACAATGCTCTTACTGTTTATAATTATGTAATTCTTTCAATGAATGTCATGATGTCCATATTGATGAAATCAAAAGATCTTCTTAGGCTTTTCCGCAGAGGGATCTGCACTGTCTAGTGAGGCATAGGAACTTAAATCAACCATTAGCCGTTTAAAAGCATTTATGTCCAATGAATTTCCAACAAGGCCAAAATTACGAAGTCATCTATGGAGATTTTTAAAATGCAGGGAGTCTGAATCATTTCTGTCAGACCCCTAATTTAATAAGGAACTATTTCCCAAACAACACTGTCCAGCACAGGATACACAATGATCAAGAGATGTTCCTTTTCATTCTTTTGGTATTATCAACTTATTTTACTTTGTTTTTCTGTTTGAAGTTCTTCTATGCCTGTTAAACCTTATTTATTTTGCATCAAACAATGCTGGTACTGGCAGCTGGAAACACCTATTATTTTAGAACCATGGCACTTCTTTTTATGATGTGACGATGTTTTAATGGCAATGAAAGCTGGGCACTTTTAGCATCTTTTCCATATGTCCACAAGCCCTGACATAGATAGGGGCATCTATCACAAAGGGATGTTGTTCAGATTTTTAAAGAATGGTGTTGGAATGGAAAATGCTTTTAGCCAACTTCCCATTGCATTGTACTATTTAAGTTAGCATTTGCGGCACCATTTTGCATTCAGCCGCCATTTTGTACCATGACCGAAATTAAGCTTCTGTCTCATTCTGTTTGCCTCAGCAGAAAGCAGCATCAATGTGTTTTTTTTTATTTCTCCAAGGTTGAGCTTCTCTGCACTAATGAATAGACTGTCTTATTATTGCATACCTTTCCCGTTAGATAGGCCCGCTCCCACCATTAGAGTGCCAGGCACGGGCAGAATAACCTTGGAACTAAGATAGCATGTACCCGGTCTTAGGATTGTAGCTCATCCTTCTGTGTCTCCTTTGTTCACCAGCTACTAACTGGAAAATTCCAGTATGGGCGTGTCTTTAGGGGTACTTGAAATGTAAATCATGTATCTCCATACTGGTGGGGTCAATCCCTCTGCAGCAATCCAAGGAGGCTGGTCAGACTGGACCACGCTCGAGTGTATGACTAATAAATAACTTTGGTTTGTATTCTCTGCTGTCTGACCGACTCTTCATTTGTTTGGAAGGCTGAGAGGCTGAGAGGTGGTCGCGAGTGACCCGGGTGACCCTATTTCGGGTCACTTCCTTCAGTTGGTGGCCGAACAGGGACTCCATCGGGTGTGGCCCTTCCTCACCCACAGGAGGGTGAGGAGGATGGGGCCGCGTCGGGTCGGACGGGCGGACCGGGGATCCCTGCATGAGAGAGTCTGGTACTCGCAGCTGCCCCGCCTGTCTGACCGGGAGGTGCCTTGCTCAGTGATCATCTCGGCTGGGGTCCTGAACGGCGAAACCCTTGGATCTGACCGTTTGGTCCGAAGAGTCGGCAGTGGAGAATAAATTCGTTTGGCCTGTGTGCACCAAGTGAGTTTGCTTTGGTTCTTTGTGGCTATGGCGCCATTTTGGTTTGTGTTTGGTACCGTGTGAGGATCGTTTTTGGACAAGCGCTTGAATTTGTTTGAGTTCCTTGTGAACATGGTACCACTTTGGTTTGCATTTGATGAGGTCTGAGGACCAATTTTGGTAAGATATTTGCAAATATCTGCTCGGCATCAATAGTGAACCTGTTTTCATTTTGAAAGAAGCCGTGTGCCAGTAAAATGTTTTGTTTGGGCTGTCATTGTTGTTCTACTGATGCTTGATTGGAAGAAAGTCAGCCAGCGCCACCAGAAGGCACCCCTAATTTTGACATGTATGTCAAACATGGCCTTGGCCCTATTATGTCTAGTACGTTATGGCACAAATATACGAGGGACAATGCCGAGTTGCAGTGGCCGTTGACGGGCACTTTTGATGAACAGAAAATTAATTTCCTGCAGGATAAATTGTTTGCGAAAAGAAGTAGACAGTTGATGTTCGATTCCCTCAGAACATGGCAAAAGGAAGCTAGACAGAGACAAATGAAAGCAGAGAAGCAGGCCCGGAAGGGAAAAATGCAGACAGTGGTGCAGAAAGCTGTAGCGTATGATAGAGAGAGAACAGAGAAAGGAATAGAATGTTCTGATAGGAAATTTTGATTGCAATGTGAAAAGTCTTATGTTGCACGAGACGAAAATGATACATTTGTGGAGGAATTGTTAGATGCTCAACCTACACCCCCATACGCCCCGCAGAAAATATATCCTGCCATCCCACAGCCACAATCGCCTGTTTCTTCTGCTTCTGATGTTTCTGTTTCTTCTGTCATTGATCCGGCTGCTTTGGCCCCCGCGCCTTCTGTCCTTTCTTTTGCTTCGCCTTCAGCGCCTGCGATGACCGCAAGTCTTCCTGCTACGCCCATTGTTTCGGCATCTCTCTCTCCAGCTCTTACACCTATCATCCACTCCGGTTCACCGCTAGACCCGTACCCTCACCACATCTTCAACAAAGCCAGTACAGCCATCGTGCCCCATCTCCGGAAAATAATCAACATCTCCTTCGAGAGAGCAACCTTCCCGGAAAGCTGGAAGCACGCCGAGATCACCGCCTTACTCAAGAAACCCAAGGCAGACCCCAAGGACCTCAAGAACTTCCGACCCATCTCTCTGCTCCCGTTCCCCGCGAAGGTCACCGAGAAAATCGTCAACAAACAACTGACCCGCTACCTCGAGGAGAACAACATCCTGGACCCTTCCCAGTCCGGCTTCCGCAGCAACCACAGCACCGAAACCGCCCTCATCGCCGCCACCGATGACATCAGGACCCTGCTAGACAACGGAGCAACAGCAGCCCTCATCCTCCTGGACCTATCAGCCGCCTTCGACACGGTCTGCCACCACACACTACGAACACGCCTTCACGATGCCGGGATCCAAGAGAAGGCCCTGGACTGGACCACATCCTTCCTTTCCGGCAGAACACAAAGCGTCCGCCTCGCCCCCTTCCGATCCAAGGCCACCAAGATCATCTGTGGCGTACCCCAAGGCTCCTCCCTCAGCCCAACGCTGTTCAACATCTACATGGCACCCCTCGCCCACGTCGCCCGACAGCACAACCTCAACATCATCTCCTACGCCGACGACACCCAGCTGATCCTCTCCCTCACCAAAGACCCTCACACCGCCAAAGCCCACCTCCACGAAGGAATGAAGGCCGTCGCCGAATGGATGAGGACCAGCCGCCTGAAGCTGAACTCGGACAAGACGGAGGTCCTCATCCTTGGTTCCAACCCTTCAGCCTGGGACGACTCCTGGTGGCCAACATCACTGGGAACAGCCCGGCCACCCACCGACCACGTACGCAACCTAGGGGTCATCCTCGACCCCACCCTCTCCATGACTAAGCAGGTCAACGCCGTTTCCTCATCCTGCTTCAACATCCTCCGAATGCTCCGCAGGATCTTCAAGTGGACCCCCACCGAAACAAGAAAAACAGTCACCCAGGCCCTCGTCACAGGCAGGCTGGACTACGGAAACGCCCTCTACGCAGGAACGACGGCTAAGCTCCTGAGACGGCTGCAACGCATCCAGAACGCCTCTGCACGTCTTATCCTCGACATCCCCCGACGCAGCCACATCACACCCCACCTGAGAGACCTGCACTGGCTCCCTGTCAACAAGAGGATAACCTTCAAGCTCCTCACCCACGCACACAAAGCACTCCACAACTCCGGACCAGCCTACCTCAACAGACGACTCAGCTTCTACACCCCCACCCGCCAGCTCCGCTCGACCAGCCTCGCCCTCGCCACAGTCCCCCGCATCCGGAAAACGACCGCCGGCGCCAGATCCTTCTCCCACCTCGCCGCCAAGACCTGGAACACCCTCCCCACCAACCTCCGACAGACCCAAGACCTACTGGCCTTCAGAAGACTCCTCAAGACCTGGCTCTTCGATCAGTAGCAGCACCACCCCCTCTTCCCCCAGCGCCTTGAGACCCTCGCGGGTATGTAGTGCGCTTTATAAGTGACATGATTGATTGATTGATTGATTGATTGACACAGCCATTGGCAACATTGGTGCCCGTTCCCTCTGTTACTACTCCTTCCCTTTTCCTTCATTCCCTGACGGTACTGAGTAGTGGAACGCCTGTAAGGGGATTAGAGGATGGGGACTGGGCGACAGCTAGGGAAAGACTGGGGCGGATATTGATACGATCTGCTGTGGGCGATGAAGAGAAGAAAGTGGTAGCCAATCAGGCCGCTCAGTGGGCTTGTCACCCCATTTACAGCGTGGAGGATGTGTGGAGTGTGATGAAAGATTATGAGCCGTTTGTGCAGCAGCATGCCCTTAAGCACATGTCTGCTACTCTGATTGGACTATGGGAACATTGTTTTAACAATGCTGCACCTCAGATTATTTATGATATTAGGGACAATGCATATGCTGCTAATATGGCACCTGGTCAGGTCTTTGGTAATGTTGCAACACTGGTTGCTTATCGGGGTAGGCTGGTTGAGAAGAGCCCGAGGCAGTGTCCCAATTCCCGATGAGGGAAGTCCACCCCATATATCACCCTGAGATACCAGAGCTACTGGATCAGCATAACATTGTTACTAGACCCCGGGTAGTAGCCCGGTTTCAGGAACAATGGGTTTATACTCCATGGAAGAGGAGTGAGGGTTTGTCCCTTAAGACTCAGTTACCCGTCCCAAGGAAGAATCCTACTGCATATTATGAGGAATTGACAGAGGCCGCCTCGTCAACAGTGATGACAGGGAGCGACCCCTGACCTTGACTGGTAGGTCGCTCCCCCACCACACAGCTCCGTCTGTGTGCCCTGCTGCTGCCAGCTGATTGTGCCCGTTTTTCTCTGTGTGCCCTGCTGCCCCTGATTGTGCTCATTTTTCTCTGTGTGCCCTGCTGCCCCTGATTGTGCTCGTTTTTCTCTGTGTGCCCTGCTGCCCCTGATTGTGCTTGTTTTTCTCTGTGTGCCCTGCTGCCCCTGATTGTGCTTGTTTTTCTCTGTGTGCCCTTGCTGCCCCTGATTGTGCTCGTTTTTCTCTGTGTGCCCTTCTGCCCCTGATTGTGCTCGTTTTTCTCTGTGTCCCCCTGCTGCCCCTGATTGTGATCGTTTTTTCTCTGTGCCTGTTTCCCGCCGCTGCGCCCCTGCGGCCCCGCCCCCTCACTGCCCATTCGCTGCCCCATTCCCTGCTCCTCCCTCCCACCTCCCCATTTATGGCGGCCGCTGCGTGGTGAAGAGAGCGACCCCTGACCTTGACTGGTAGGTCGCTCCCCCACCACACAGCTCCGTCTGTGTGCCCTGCTGCTGCCAGCTGATTGTGCTCGTTTTTCTCTGTGTGCCCTGCTGCCCCTGATTGTGCTTGTTTTTCTCTGTGTGCCCTGCTGCCCCTGATTGTGCTCGTTTTTCTCTGTGTGCCCTTGCTGCCCCTGATTGTGCTCGTTTTTCTCTGTGTGCCCTTCTGCCCCTGATTGTGCTCGTTTTTCTCTGTGTGCCCTTCTGCCCCTGATTGTGATCGTTTTTCTCTGTGTCCCCCTGCTGCCCCTGATTGTGATCGTTTTTCTCTGTGCCTGTTTCCCGCCCCCTTCGGCCCCGCCCCCTCACTGCCCATTCGCTGCCCCATTCCCTGCTCCTCCCTCCCACCTCCCCATTTATGGCAGCCGCTGCGCAGCGGGCGCGCCGCTGGCGCGCCGAAGGCGCGCCTAAGGCAAGCCCGTCTGCGCCCGTCCGCGCCTGGACCGCGCCCAGCGCCAGAACCCCTGGTCCGGGCATCCCCCGCGCCCGCCACATCAACAGACGCCGATACGACGCCAGCACCCTCCACGCACTCAACCCCGGAAAAGATCACGCCTGCTACCGGGCCACCCCGAAGCGCACCCAAGGGCCCTTCACCTGCCGGAACTGCAGATTCGCCAGCACCCGCCCCGCCAAACCACCGCCCAGGAAAGAACCCAACTACCTCAGATGCATCCTCCTCAACACCCGCTCCGCCCGCAAACACACCATCGAACTCTGGGACCTTCTCAACTCAACCTCCCCAGACGTCGCCTTCCTGACGGAGACCTGGCTGAACCCCGCTTCAGCCCCCGACATCGCCATTGCCATCCCGGACGGCTACAAGATCACCCGCAGGGACCGCACCAACGGAGTCGGAGGAGGCATCGCCATCGTCCACAGGAACACCCTCAGAGTCTCAACCAACACCGACGACACCCTCAGCACCGCCGAACACATGCACTTCCAGATCCACACCGATCCCAACACCACCCTCAGAGGAACCCTCATCTACAGACCCCCGGACTCCGACCACAGTTCAGCGATTCCATCGCTGACTTCGTCAGCACACACGCCATCGCCTCCACGGACTACATCCTCCTCGGGGACCTGAACTTCCACCTCGAGAACAACAAGGACACCAACTCCACCACCCTGATCGACAACCTCGCCACCCTCGGACTCAGACAGCTCGTGACAACACCCACCCACGCCGCCGGCCACACGCTAGACTCCATCTTTTCCGCAAGCCCACACGTCTCCTTCAACCACACCTCCGAACCCCACTGGACCGACCACCACTGCATCCACTTCACCTACAGGAAGCCCACCACGCACCACCGCACCCAACAAATGCCTCGCCGCTGCTGGAGCAGAGTCACCGAAGACCAGCTAACCACCACCCTCGCCCTGAGCCCACCCGCCGAACCATCCGACTCCGACACCGCCGCCGGCAACCTCAGACAGTGGATCGACTACTGCGCCAACACCCTCGCCCCGCTCAAGAATCCACCCAACAGCCACACCAGCAAGAAAGCCACCTGGTTCACCGAAGACCTCCAGGCCTCCAAACGAACATGCCGAAAACTGGAGAAAATCTGGCTCCACGAACGGACAGCGGACAGCTACGCTGCCCACAAGAGCCCCACCCGCAGTCACCATCACCTCATCAGATCCGCCAAAAGGGCCTCACTCAAAGACCGCCTAGACAACAACGCACACAACAGCAAAGAGCTCTTCAACATCATGAAGGAACTCTCCAACCCCAGCTCCAACACCAACGACATCCCGCCGTCACGAGACCTGTGCGACTCACTGGCCACCTTCTTCCACCGCAAAATCGCCGACATCCACGACAGCTTTAACACCACGACCGCCCCGGCAACCACCGAGACAACTGCCCCCACGACCACCAACCGCCTGCTCTCCTGGACCAACATCAACGACGAGGATACCAGCGAGATCATGAACACCATCCACTCCGGTTCACCGCTAGACCCGTGCCCTCACCACGTCTTCAACAAAGCCAGTACAGCCATCGCTCCCCATCTCCGGAAAATAATCAACATCTCCTTCGAGACAGCAACCTTCCCGGAAAGCTGGAAGCATGCCGAGATCACCGCCTTACTCAAGAAACCCAAGGCAGACCCCAAGGACCTCAAGAACTTCCGACCCATCTCTCTGCTCCCGTTCCCCGCGAAGGTCACCGAGAAAATCGTCAACAAACAACTGACCCGCTACCTCGAGGAGAACAACATCCTGGACCCTTCCCAGTCCGGCTTCCGCAGCAACCACAGCACCGAAACCGCCCTCATCGCCGCCACCGATGACATCAGGACCCTGCTAGACAACGGAGAAACAGCAGCCCTCATCCTCCTGGACCTATCAGCCGCCTTCGACACGGTCTGCCACCACACACTACGAACACGCCTTCACGACGCCGGGATCCAAGAGAAGGCCCTGGACTGGACCACATCCTTCCTTTCCGGCAGAACTCAAAGCGTCCGCCTCGCCCCTTCCGATCCAAGGCCACCAAGATCATCTGCGGCGTACCCCAAGGCTCCTCCCTCAGCCCGACGCTGTTCAACATCTACATGGCACCCCTCGCCCACGTCGCCCGACAGCACAACCTCAACATCATCTCCTACGCCGACGACACCCAGCTGATCCTCTCCCTCACCAAAGACCCTCACACCGCCAAAGCCCACCTCCACGAAGGAATGAAGGCCGTCGCCGAATGGATGAGGTCCAGCCGCCTGAAGCTGAACTCGGACAAGACGGAGGTCCTCATCCTTGGTTCCAACCCTTCAGCCTGGGACGACTCCTGGTGGCCGACATCATTGGGAACAGCCCCGACACCCACCGACCACGCACGCAACCTAGGGGTCATCCTCGACCCCACCCTCTCCATGACTAAGCAGGTCAACGCCGTTTCCTCATCCTGCTTCAACACCCTCCGAATGCTCCGTAGGATCTTCAAGTGGATCCCCACCGAAACAAGGAAAACAGTCACCCAGGCCCTCATCACCAGCAGGCTGGACTACGGAAACGCCCTCTACGCAGGAACGACGGCTAAGCTCCTGAGACGGCTGCAACGCATCCAGAACGCCTCTGCACGTCTTATCCTCGACATCCCCCGCCGCAGCCACATCACACCCCACCTGAGAAATCTGCACTGGCTCCCTGTCAACAAGAGGATAACCTTCAAGCTCCTCACCCACGCACACAAAGCACTCCACAACTCCAGACCAGCCTACCTCAACAGACGACTCAGCTTCTACACCCCCACCCGCCAGCTCCGCTCCACCAGCCTCGCCCTCGTCACAGTCCCCCGCATCCGGAAAATGACCACCGGCGGCAGATCCTTCTCCCACCTCGCCGCCAAGACCTGGAACACCCTCCCCACCAACCTTCGGCAGACCCAAGACCTACTGGCCTTCAGAAGACTCCTCAAGACCTGGCTCTTCGATCAGTAGCAGCACCCCCCCTCTTCCCCCAGCGCCTTGAGACCCTCGCGGGTATGTAGTGCGCTTTATAAGTGACCTGATTGATTGATTGATTGATGACGCTTGCAGATATTGAAATGTTCTTTGGTTTACTGGTACCCGTTGATATTTGGAGGCAGGTACACACACAGGACCATGTTGCAGAATTGGGTGGTACTTGGGATCAGATTAAGGCGTGGGACCAGGAGAGGAAGCCTGGTGAGAAGCCTAAGGCTGAGATACTAGCTTTGCCTGGCCGGATTATTACCTATATGCATTCTCTTATTCCACCAAGAAGGGTAGACTGGGACAAGTTAACGGCATGTCGTCAGAAGAAAGATGAAAGTGTGTCTGATTTTTTCACTCGATTTGAAGGTGTGTTCTTGGATTTTAGCGGACAGGACTTGCCGGTGAAGGGAGGTGTCTGATTGTTCGTTAATAGATTGTTACGAACCTGCTTCCTGAGATCGTGACTCAGTTACAGGCTTTGAAGAGCGCTTGGACTACCTCCTCCCCTCCCGTAATATTAAGTATGGCACAGTATTATGAACACAGGGAAAATGAGGAGAAGGTGGAGAAAAAGCACAAAGAATTGAAGACTAAGGTGTTATTGCAACAGGCTTCTCGAGGGCAAGGTAGAGGACGTGGTGGTCCGGACCGACAGCTTCCACGTACTAGCAGGAACACTACGCCTGTAGGACCAAATCAGTGTGCATACTGTAAAGAGGAGGGACACTGGCACAGCGAGTGTCCTGTGCTTTTGCAAAAGGTGGTGGTCCCGAGGGGACAAGGGTCTCGTGGACGGGGGCGTGGAGATGGTGGCCAGGATAGGGTTCAGGCTGCTGGGACATCGAAGCGTCATACTGACCAGAACTACTTTGACGACCCTGGGGGCAAACAGAATTACCACGATGACTATGATCTGGATGAGGTGACAGGGATGTCTCACAGCTATGACAGCCAGGGTCAGGGTGAGGGACCAGTTCAGATATCTGTAGATCAGCGCGGTCTTTACGTTACTGCAGATTTGCATGGCTCAGCTAAGGAATTTTTGGTGGATACAGGTGCTATGAAGAGCTCTATTTCCCGTTGAATGGTCCCCGGGGCAGCTCTGTCTGGCCATAATAATGTTTCGGTGGGATTTTCTGGTGTACCGGTTGTAAGCCCCATTTCCAAACCACTCACGTTGACTATATGTCCTTTTACTGTGGATTCGCCATTTCTGTTGACATCTAATTGCGGAGAGAATCTGATGGGCTTAGATTTACCAAAGAAGTTGCATGCGACAACTTATTGTTACATGACAATAGGTCCGAATGTGGTCAGCTCTAAGCAGTGTTTATCCAAAGATGCACCCATCCCTGCTGAATTTAAAGATGTGCCGCCCATGTTGTGGGCGACAGGTGACATGGATGTAGGATTATTGCAAATTCCCCCGGCTTCCATTAAAGTTAAAGACAATGCCATCTTGCCTCGTATTCCCCAGTACAAAATACCACAGGCGGGGAGCAAGCTTTGTTACAGATTATACAGGATGTGATTGAGTCAGGAGTTGTTGAGGAGACGACTGCGAATGTGTGTAATAGCCCTATTCTTCCCGTTCTTAAGAGGGCACCTTCAGACTCCTCTGATGATCACCCAGATGTTTATCGTTTTGTCATTGACTTGCGCACAGGTATTAAAATAGTGATTCCTCAGTTCCCGGTGGTCCCTGACATTACTGCCCTTCTGACGATGATTCCTTCCTCTGCTAAATTCTTTTCTGTCATGGACCTGAAAAATGCATTCTTTAGTATCCCGATCCATCCCGACAGCAGGTACTTGTTCGGTTTTAACCTCGCTGGCAGGAATTTTAGATTCTGTCGAGCTCCTCAGGGCTATACTGAGAGCCCTAGCATATATAGTCAAGCCTTGAAGGCCCAATTGGATTCCCTTCCGCTTCCCTCAGGTAACGTATTGCTCCAATATGTGGATGATATATTCATTGCTTCTGACACTGAAAAGGGATGCAAAGACTGTACGGTTAAGTTGTTGCTGCATTTAGCTCACCACGGACATAAAGTGTCCCTTTCTAAATTTCAATATTGTCGACAGGAGGTCACCTACTTAGGTCACCTACTGTCGAAGGAGGGTAGGAGATTGACCCCTGAGCGCATCAGCGCCATTGTTAAAATGCCTATCCCTAAAACTCAGAGGGATGTGCGCACTTTTATTGGCATCACTTCCTACTGTCGCCATTGGATTCCTAATTATTCGTTACTAACAAAACCCCTGCTTGCGCTAACCACTAAAGATGTGCATGAACCCCTGCCTTGGACGCCTGAATGTCAGCAGTCTTTTGAGCAATTAAAATTTGTGCTTTGTTCTGCACCTGAGCTTGGTACGCCTGATTACATGAAGCCATTTGTGCTGTATGTACACGAGACGGCCGGTTGTGCACTCTCTGTCTTAACACAGGCCTCTGGAGCTAAGCAACGGCTGTGTGCTTATTTTTCTGCTCTTCTTGACCCTGTCGCAAGAGCCCTCCCGAGCTGTCTAAGAGTGGTCGCGGCAGTGGCCAGCTCTATAAGACAATCGACTGGGCTCGTACTTGATACCGACCTTTCAGTCATGGCACCCCATGCTGTGGATACACTTTTGAATAAAACCAAGACACAGCACTTCCCTAGTGCACGTCTGACCGGTTATGAATTGACCCTCTTCGCACCGCATGTCACATTTAAAAGATGTCCCACTCTAAACCCAGCCACGCTGCTACCCCTCCCTTCTGACAGTGAGGAAATTGATATATATGATTGCATTTTTTGGACAGAGGAAGAAATGAAGGGATGGGTAGACCTGACTGATGTTCCCTTATCTGACCCCCAAGGGGAACTATGCGTCGATGGCTCTTGTTTTAAGTTACCAGATGGCACTACAACAACTGCATATGCGATCACAACACTGCACACGGTAGTTGAGATGTTGCGAGTTCCCTATCAGTCAGCCCATGCGGCGGAACTCATTGCCCTTATACGAGCCTGTGAGTTGAGTGAGGGACTGACTGTCAATATTTATACTGACAGCCAGTACCTGGTTTGTCCCCTTCTCAGATGCCCAGCTAACGTGGACCCAAACGGAGGAGAATGATGCAGTGTTGAATGCGGCAGTGCCCCCTGAGGTCAGGGCCATCCAGGATCCCCGTTCTACTGGCCCATCTGTGCTTGAGCCCCAGTCTATTGACCCATCTGTGTTTGACCTCCCTGAGCCCCTTTTTCCTGACCCTACTGTGCCTGAAGTAGCTAGGTACAATCTGCGCCCCCGACGGAGGAACAGTGCACCAAAGGAAGAGTCAGATTAGCAGGGATGGACTCGATAAGTCAGGCAACAGTAGCATAGGGATAGACGAGATTGGTGCATTGTTCGGCCACTGGACAGGATAGACCGAACGTGCTCCCCTGGAAGGGGGGTACTTTATTCTGAGCGACGTGGGATTTCTTCAAGAGCTGGTCCGACAGCTCCACCGCCGGTGCTCAACAGCGCCAACGTTGATGAACAATAGGAGTCTATCAGTGAGGCTCTGACGGACACTGGGAACATTTGCCCCTTTTGTCTTTTTGCCATCGGCCTTATTGCATTTCCTTTCCTCTGATTAAAATGTACCCATTTGGTCGACCCATTACTGAGGAAGAGCAGCCATTTGCGGCACCGCGTTTAGAGCGATATGGAGCTGGTTGGTCTAGTTGGTCTACAAAAAGTAAAATAGTTTTTGTCACGATTGTTGTGATTTCCCTAATAACAGTTCTTAGTATAGCATGGTTCCTAGAGGAGAAACATCCAATGCATTCCGTGGTTGGTATGACGTGGTTGGTGTTCCCGCTGAGCATATGTTTGTCACTTTGGCACCTCACAAAGGGGGCAGCGAAAGTCTTATAAGGATAATGTGTTTATACAAATGTTGCACCAGACGCACAATGCTTCTAACATGACAAACTGTTGGGTGTGTGGACTACTTCCCTCAGTGACTGAGTGTCTTTAGGGGTACTGGAAATGTATATCATGTATCTCCATGTTGGTGGGGTCAGTCCCTCTGCAGCAATCCAAGGAGGCTGGTCAGACTGGACTCCGCTCGAGTGTATGACTAATAAATAACTTTGGTTTGTATTCTCTACTGTCTGACTGACTCTTCATTTGTTTCGGGTCACTTCCTTCAATGGGGAAGCAAGAAGACCACTGACAATGATAGATCTCTTGGAGAAGAAGACACAGGAAGAGCACCATGTTGTCGTTGTGAGATGATCTCTCATGGAAACTTTCTTAAAACTGTTGTTAAAGGAAATAGAAGTCATTTGTATACCTCTACAGAAATGTCCAGAGAATATTTCAATTTTCTGCTCAGGCCTCAGTAGACTTTTACGGGCTGATTACGATGGCGGTCGGACCGCACAGTGACAGGCTGTCGTTGGCGGTTCGGCCGCCGACAGCCCTTCGGTCCAACCGTTGAATTTTAATGCTGGTGGACAGACACGCAGCGGGCGGAGTCCAGACTGCTGCCTCAGACAGGATCTCAGATCCCGACGGGGCGGCGGTCGGAGTCGTGTCCCAGAATGGCGGTGGTGCTGAGCCAGGCCCCACCGTCGGGATTTGGATATCCCTTTCCAACAGCCTGTTCATGGCTGGAACTCTGCCATGTACAGGATGCCAGAAAGGGATATTGGGGGGCCCAAACAAGGCCCCCATCCCTCGTAGGCTTCTGCAAAGTGGCCTTGCGGGCACATGTAGTGCCCCCACTCACCTCCATGCACTGTGTGCTATGCACCACATGGCACACAGTCCATGGACTTGTAGGAAGTGCCCTTTTTCACGGCGGCTTGTGCTGTGGTCCTTTTCCTGGGCCGCAACACAAGCCACCATAAAACGGAGCACTTTGCGACCGCCAGCCCGGCGGTCGCATCCTAATGTGGCGGTCGTACCGCCAACTGGTTGGGAGGCGGTCTCCTGACCGCCACGATAGTGGTCGGTGGTTCGACCAACCGCTATCGTAATCACCCCCTTAGTTTGCACGCCTTCAGGTGCCTACTTGATGTCATTGGAGCTAACATCATCAAAGTGCTCATAAGCAAGGCACTCATTGTCCTGAGGTCGCTCTTCACCATGCGGGCACTGACTCAATACTGAGGCGATGTTCTTGACATCAAGTAGGCCAAGAAGTATTTTATTTCAAAAGTCAATCTTCAGGGACTGTGGACACCCTGAAATAGCTAATCCAATGCTTGCAATGCCAGCCAAATTGCACTTTAATGTTGAACCACATTATGACAAGTGCTCACAGTGGGTATGGGTGTGTCTAAATCCTAATATGTGGCCCAGGGAAAGAACTGCATCTATCCAGGTCTTCCTGCCATATCTCATTCAGCTGTGTTTGGTGAACTCATGCAAACAGGGACCAAACTCTTTAAAATACTGGCCACTGCTCTTGTGGATTTCATGCTAATTGTGCACTACGAGGTGTATCAGAGACAGGACTCAAGTAGACCCATGTGCTCCTGGGCTGGCCTAAGGGTTCCTAGCTCTATGTTTAAGCACATGTTTACCTGCAGAGACTTGCTGTGTTGTACGCAATCAGAGGTCACTTTACAAAGTTGAACCTCATGGGCACTTCTCAATAGATGGTAAAGAAAATAATAATTTAGACAGGGCTGGGAAGAAAGAACCAATGTTTTGGCCTCATGCAGTAGCCCAAAAACTCTCTAAAGGCATAAAGTTTCTACCTGATATTTTCTGTCTCAGGAAAGGCTAGGGATTTTCAAAGGTGCAGTAGGAAGCCTAGGCCTTCTCCGATTAAGTGGCCGATTACAATGTCGGTCGAAAAGGCTCAGAACAAGATTCGGATTTTCCTAACCCGTGTCGGAACATATGTTTCCGACCGACTCAGAAACATTTCCGACCGATTACGATGGAAAGATAACCGTTCGGTCATTCTGACTCGGTTCCGTCCGGCATTCCGAGAGTCCGAATTGGTCAGAACCGAATTGTACGGTTCTATGGACCGCGTTTCCGACCGACGTATTACGATGTCGGATTCGGACAGCCTTTCCGAATCGGTCCGTCCGACATGAAACAGCTGTCGGAAACTGACTTTGGGGGCCCGTACCAGGCCCCCCCTTCACCCGGAGGCCTCTGGTTGGGGCCTGTGGGGGTACCCATGGGTCCCCTCTTGACAACCATGCACAGTGTGGCAGGCAACATGGGGCGCCCGCCATAGGGTGCAAGGTTTTCTGCAACCACCCCTTTTTTCAATGGGAGCCTGTGTTGTAGGTCAGAACACAGGCTCCCATTGAAGTCAATAGGAGTCTGACCGAACGGTGCTCGGAAACATCGTAATCAGTCGGTCGGACTCCCTGAACCCGAGTCAGTCGGAAAAGATTCCGACAAGGAGTCGGTCGGAATGCTTTCCGACCGACATCGTAATGAGGCCCTAAGTTGTAAGAACTGTTGGCAGAGATAGCTCTCTCAGATGTCGCTCATGGAATAGGGGCTATGTTCATTTCCATGTTGTTGCTTTCTGCAGTGTGGCCTGTGGCAAATCCCCTGTGATACAGTTCACTGCTCTCTTGGTCACCAGATAGGCTTCACTCACTAACTTTGTCAGGAGGAACAGAATCATGGGATATTCAAGGAAGCAAGACAGAGGTCCAGCAGATGCTACTGGGCCTTTTGTTAGGGACAAATGTTGCATTCGGCCTGGTAATAGCACTTTCACCACCTCTCTTACTAGGAGGAATCAGTTTTGCCTCATTTGTTACACCTGTAAAGCCCAGGCTTGCACCATTCATCTCTGAAGACTCACCTCTCTGCTATCAACAATGTAGGAATGTTCAGTATTAATTATTTTGCTGCTTTTACATCAAAATTGCCCTGCTGTTTATAAGGTATTACAACCCTTAACTGAATTTGTGTTTCAAATAGATTAATGTATTACATAACGTACATTCATTTTTTTAACCCATGTCAAGCATTGACTAAAAAGAGACAATATATTCCTTATAATATTAATATTATAGGTTTTTGCTTAGATTCATCATTGGGTGGAACAGAACATCACACCAAAAATATAAATGTGTTTGCTTGCACAATGTTAAAGCGCTGGTCAGTGAGCCAGGTCTGATTTGGGTGTTTAACACACTTCCTGCCATGGCTTTAAGACTCCTAAATATAATCTCACCATAATATCACGGTCAGGATACCATGGCTACAAAAAATATCGTGGACAGAAATATTGAAGGCAAAAATATTGTATTGATTAAATTGCTTTGATTATTTTATTGATTTTTTTATATGTTTATATTTCATCATTTATTTTATTGTGAAATATATTTGAATTAGTTTTTCTTTAATATAATAGCAGTGTTTAATTTTTATCTGGTTGGTAGGTTTATTGAGAGAATATGTGAGCACAGTTTTTTTAAGAACATGTTATATTTTAATTTTGAGTTGTGTGGTTTATTAGGGGATTTTACAAGTAATGTTTTAAAATAAATATATATAAATTGATTCATGAATGAAGTAAATTATTACACTAATTTACTTTTAAATTCTGAAAATATTTGTTTATATCTTGTTTTCAGGAATTGTATTTATTAATTTTTTAACAGTTGTGGGATGTAATTGATTTAAGTGGATCATCTTATATGTAAAGTGTACATAAATTATTGTTTAATATTTAATGTTTGACATTGTTACTTATTTGTTTACTTTTTTATATTTTTACATTTTTTTTCGAGATGTGGGATTTATTTGGGGACTGGAACTTTTAGTTCAGAAATATTAATCTATATGAATTAATATATTATTGCATTATTTTTTTTAATGGTTTCATTTTTAAACATAATTGAAGTACGCAAATATGTTTATAGAAATATAATTTAAAAATATATTTATCACATTTTTAATATGGGTTTTGGGGTATATTGGGGAATGGGGGTAGTCTTTTTTTAATAATTATTAAATTATAATGAATTGAAAAGTAAAATATCTAAAGTTTAAATATTGCAATTTGTTTTTTAGGTTGTGAAAATAATTTTCCATTATAGCATAGGTTTTATTATTTTTCTTTTAGGTGTGTGTGTTTTATGAGGGCATTTGATGGATACTTTTAAAAAAAAATATTTATTTAATTATTTAAACCGTTTTTGTTTTACAATTTACATACATTTGTAAATTTAAAAAAAAAGAGTATTTTAATGAATTATTCATTTTTAAGATATTTATTTTTTAAGTTTTTTTAGATTCTGAAATAATTTTTAATGGTTACCTATATTCTGAGTGTGTAATTAATCTGGCCCCCATCATTTGGGTAAAAGTTAGAGTTAATTTTAGGGCAAGGGTAAGACTTCCTAATTTTTGGGAAATTAATTTAAATGAATTTAATTTAATGTAATGTAATTAATCAAGTGAAATAAAAAGATGTTACTCAGTGTTAAACGAGGTGTAGGGGAAGGATATAATATTCTATAAAATGAACATAAATATAATTTAATTAAAACATACAGTTTACAATAGTTGGGTTTAAGGTTATCATTAACATTAGGTTTAGAATACTTTTTGATTAAAATTTCAAAAAATATGAGCATAACTAAATATTTATCATTAGTGAGAGGCAGGGGTATGCATTACTGACTAGGTAAAGGTCAGAACACGGAGATGGTGCTGAGGCAATGGGAACTTGAATGTTACAAACAAGCTCTTAATGTAATGGAGAAAGAGGTGAAGTTCGTACGGTAAGGGTTTAAAATGTAATGGTAGTAAAGGTAGTGGTAGCTCTATGTAGCCTGTTGGGCATGGAGCATAACTCAGAACATTAGTAACCTCAGTGATATGGCGAGTGACCATTGAACAAGAGCCCACCGTGATGAGCAGCACAACAGAACACCTTGGCATATGTCTGTCTTAGGTGAGCTTAGGTTTAGGGAGCCTGTGGCCTTTGAATAGGACAATAAACTAAGTGCCCCTTGAGGTCACTGAAGCTAAATTCAGTGGGTTCCCCGCAATCATGTCCTGTCTCTCAGGTGAAATCCTGTGCTAGTCGACTGCCGGGTTCTCAGCGGTGAGCGCTAAGTTACGATAAATGTGTTGCTCCTGTGGACTCTGATGTACAAGAACTCTCATGGCAAAGGCGCGTCCATATCAGCACTCTATATTAACCTAGCACACTGTTGGCAAAAATGCTGTACCTGATCTAAAATGATGGGGTGTTCTCTCTGTCTGTTCTGCTGGTTGAGGATTTTGATGGATCATCAGGTCAGTGGTAGCATCTCGCCTGGACTAGACAAAGGTGCATGTGGTCGTGCCAGAAGTCATCTCCCACTTCAGGAGCATTGAGAGAGCACTAAATAGCTACTCTGGTGAACCAGTAAAGGACTGTCAATGGTCCTCAGTCAATGTGGTACAACATTCAGACCTGGTTCCGAACTGCCAGACCTTTCACAAAAATGGACAATGATCTAAAGGGCAGAAACATAATACATCACCCGTCAAACCATTTAAGAAACTTATAAACAAACGCTAACGCGACCGTGGCTTAGATAGGTCAGAAGAGAAGCCAAACTTCTCTGCAAGGCTCTCAACAATGTTTGTATGTGTGGGGGTTAATACCAGACCGACCGAGCTTGGAACAACAGACGGCTGAACACTGAGGTATAAGGGTGCTGGGGCTTGTAAGGGACACGACTTCTACATAGATGCAAGGTGGTCTTTTAGCATTGGCGAGACGACCTTGATGGTGGCCCCAATGTGTTGACTCGATGATATTTGAAGAGATGTTTCTTCAGATCTTTCCTGGAGCAATGGGGAAAGCCTGGTGCGTGGAGGTGTGTTGCACTTTATTCTAGCCCCAGGGGTGGAGAAGGTGTATTAATGTGTTTTTATATTTTTTGCACTTCTTCATAACAATTCAGGGGATGTCCTGGTGTCTTGCGATACATTGGGGACTTCAGATGTTTAATGTCTCTGAATGGTAGAGACATGCATTTCACAAAATACAAGAAACAAAAGGTACATGTTTTTTGACAACACTCACAAGGTTTGTCTTCTAGAGCAATTTGAGCCGTACCCAGCTTTTCCCAGTTTACAGCACACAGTTTGAGCTTGCTATTATATTAATATATTTGCTATAGACCTATGAAGAGAATTGAATACTATCGGGTTCTTCATACAGATGGGATTCAAACAAAGAAATCAGATTTTTTTTGTCAGAAACCTATTTCTTCTCAGACGCAGCTTCTTATTGGCTCTCTGTCTCCCAAATTAACACAACCCCAAAACGTCTCCTTGACCCCAGCACTACCACGCGCAATCAAAGGGCGTCACAAGCAGCAAGATATGTTGCTGCCTGCCAATCACGCTTAACACACCAGATGCAGAAATATGTTATTCCTAAGTGGCCTCCTTCAGACATTTAGCAGAGCACAGTGTGTCCCATATGTGCTTAAAACGCAAGTGGTAATTCCTTGCCGCCGAGCCCGAGACGCGCCATCTTCACATCTCTCAGGAGAAGTCTCGGTAGCCAGATGTTGACTGTGTACACATTTCTTTGTGTTGCTTGCATAAACAGTATAATCACATATAGACAACAGCCGAGATACAATATTTGGAAAACATTTTTCCCACCTCCTTATTAAGCGAGACGATCAAAATTATGAGTCATCAGCCTTATTGTTTTTGCCTGTTTTCTTGTTCTGGGTGAACAGTCGTAGACATCTGGTTTTAATACAATAGGTGCTGCTTAGGGAATTAATGGTTGATGCCTCGTCGCCACAAATATATCTTGTCAGATGGCATAATGAGCTAGAGAATATACATATATCTATTAATGCCCTCATATACGTCTTTCTTTCTGCAAATCACAGAGACAGCACGTCTAAAAAGGGAAAAAAAATAAAAAAAAATGTTTTTCAAGCAGTGATAGGACCCAGGCATGGAAAGAATGCTTCAGCTTTCATTCTGTTTGTGATCCTGAGCATACGTAAGTTAGCGGGAGCAGGCGTGTACGCTGCCTTTCTTTCTGCTCCTTTCACAACAACACCCGCGCGCCTATGCTCCAGGGAGATTTGTATGGGATCCGACGCCTGTATCAGCCCTGCAAAAAAAGGAAAAAACAAGCAAATTACATAGTGAGGTGATGCAAATGATATCCTTGGCGCATCTTCCCCAATGCTCCTGTGAGCTTCTTGACAGCTGATGGCTGGATTAAACAAAAAGGCCAGTACCATACGAGTATTAGCTCAAAGCAATCACGGCTCATTATTTCAATTACATGGGTAAATGCGCGCAATCACATATCAAATGCCTGCTCCCTTTTCAAGAGCTTCTCGGCGGAGCGGGATTTCTGCCAGCCAAAAATGTGCAAATATTTACACTGCTTTTTTATGCAACTCAACCTTTGTTTGGCAAAACCACCCTATGGCTACAATTTTTGAGTGATATTTTGAAGAAAAGGGGGGAAAAAACACAACCAAAAAGAAGGCGGGGAGGGGGAGGGTGGGGTGCAGGTTGTGGCGGCTCATTAGCAACCTGGGGGCAGCCCCCTCCTGTTTCTTATTGCTCCCTGACTTGTCGCCGTGAATGCCGGCCCTTTCCCCAAAGCCCAGGCCCGCGCGCGGGCTGCAGCGCCGGCCACTCTGGCTGCTGATGGACGGATGCGCCTGGCGCTGCCAGGGACGCGCGCTCATGAATTATTCAGGCCCATCACTGCCGCCAGAGGAGCTGACAGCAACTCCTGACACCGCCTGAGCGCGGCTCACCAGCAACTCACGTACGAGGAGCTGTAAAAATAGCCGCTTGCGGCATGGCGGCGGTGTCAGCGGGCTGCGGCGGCAGCGCGGGCGTGCGTGCGTGCGTGCGTGAGTGCGTGCAGGGCGACGGTGGGCCATGTCCATCCATCCATCCCTGCGCCCTTAGCTTCCTGACAGTCTTTGCAAAGCAAGGACAGACAGATGGACAGATCATGTTCCTTACCAATCCCAGGGGCAGTAGAAATGATCAGATATTTCATTTTATGCACCTACTTGCTATGTTTTCAAAGCCTCGTTCCTCATTCATACCGGAGCAAAGTGATCTATTTGGTCAGAAAATATTGCAAATAAATAACTTGGTGAAAGTTTATTAAAATATCCATTTGTTATTTTCCGGCTACAAATAAATATATTATTATAAAAACCTTTACTTTCACATGGTTTCTAAACTTTGTAGATGAAATAAAATCAGTTTACTACCAGCATTAAATAAAACTGTAAAAAAATTAAAGTCTGAAATGTAGCAACATTAAAATAGCTCTCAGCCATTCAACATTAATGCCCCTCAATTAAACGGTATATTATATTTCTGTGTGTTTTTTAGTGTTCATGATGTTATGTGATGTCTTATGGTGTTGTAAGGCAGTATAAAAACGTCTTGATTTTTTGTGTTAATGTTGCATTATGCCATGTTGGTTCCTATGCAGTGTCACTGTTTGTATAGGTAGGTTAAGGTTTTTTTGTTTACACTGTGTTCATCTGTGTTGTTTTTGTGTTTTTTTATGACTTTGAATGCCATATTTTAAATCTGAAATTTTATGATGTTTGCAATAGAATCTGTAAAAAGTGTTATGCTTGTTTGTGATTGGTTTATGTTTATTTACTCTTTATGCTTGTTTGTGATTGGTTTATGTTTATTTACTCTTTATGCTTGTTTGTGATTGGTTTATGTTTATTTACTCTTTATGCTTGTTTGTGATTGGTTTATGTTTATTTACTCTTTATGCTTGTTTGTGATTGGTTTATGTTTATTTACTCTTTATGCTTGTTTGTGATTGGTTTATGTTTATTTACTCTTTATGCTTGTGTGTGATTGGTTTATGTTTATTTACTCTTTTTGTTTGTGCTGGATTGTGTTTTGTTTGCTTTCAAATATCTGATGCAAGCTTCATTATGTCAAGTTTTTACCTTTTATCATATATTTTTTTTTTATCATTAACACATTAACCCTTGATTTTGCCTAAATGTAAACTTCACATTTAGAAAGTATTTTTCGATGTAGAAGCTAACCCGAACCTTAGCTTGTTTTTATAAAATGTTGTTACTGACTCACTTTCTTTATTAGATCCCACATGGCATCCGGTTGTCACCAACAAGGCAGTTACTATACAGCTTATTACTCACTGAGTAGGTTTGGATTTTACAGATAGTATCTACATACAACGCAGATAATATTTTTGCAATGAGGTGCGACACAAAACAAGAGCAGCATACAACAAGCATTGATAAAGGCAATAGTCCAGGCCATGGCAAACTGGAGCAATGCTTAATTAAAAAATACATTGCAAGCATATACCACAAAAAAAGAAAAAGGAAATTGAAGGCATGGTATGCATAAATTTGGTGTTCATAAATTTCTAATAAAAATATTAAATTTAAAAAACATTTTACATGATTTTATATAGAACTGCACACGTGGTTTCTAGCAGCCAGAAATACATAAAACAGGTGTAGAAACCCTTTTCAGTTTTAACGTCCGCCACCTGAAAATTTAATATTGGTGCAAAGCAAATGTGCTCTTGACTTTGAATTATTTTAACCTTAAGACACATTTTCAACACACAGGGATGACGCAAGAAATTAAGAAAAGGATAAAGAATGGTAAGAAAAGCACACTGGCAATTAACATCTTGTTTCAACAGCCTTGGCACTGAAATGCACATCTTTTTAGGCAGATGTGCACATGTGATCAAGAAAAATACAATCACTCACATTGCAAGATAGCCAATGGCCGAAGTGGGCTGAACCGTTGCCCATTGCTCTATGCTGCAGTGGGCGCAAGTGAATTAAAGTCAATCAAACAAAGGTTGAGCTCTATGTTTTTATATAAGTATGTTTTTTTATATAAGTATATTTTTTATTTAGGATATTTTTGATAACATGAGGCTACCCAGACAGCTAAAGCTGTAAATAGGCCAGACACAAAAATGACTATATATCTGAAGCCAAACAAAAACTTGTTTTAATATAACACAACTCTTTAGAAGGGTGTGGTATGGATGGTTATTCTGATCTTGTGTGGAGGGTGTTGCTCATATTTGATACATAGTTATGTATGTAGTAAATGTTGTGTGGATGAGTGGACGTGGAGCGTGGGTTGTACTCAGGAGTGATACACGTGTGGAAGATGCACACATGAGTAGTCATTTCACTAGTGCAAGCAGAACATGGACTGGATTCAGCTTGTGTTATGCACACGTCTGGTCCTGCACAGATAGACGTACATTCTTGTGGTGTTGCTCAGTGTGGTACCTGTTGTACTCATGAGTGATGCACATGAGTGAATGTCCGAAAGTGCCATGCTTTCTGACCAATCCCGAAGTTCGTGGACTCTCACAATTGTAGGCTTGTGGGAGTTCACACAAACCACGCTTTGTAAGACCCATTCCCCACACTTGGCGTGGAGCGGGATTTAGAGGTACGGATTTCTTCGCACTGTTGGTGGAGAAATCTAAAATGGTAAATCTATTTTTACACCCGCCAGGAACCCTTTTGTGAGTTGTTTGCATGCGTAAATGGGCCGTTCTCGCCATTAAACTTTGTTTATATCCAAAATGTCCTTTGTTAAGGCCAGATATGTTGAAGAACATGTTTGCAAGGAGGTGTTCGACACCTGGTACAGTTTGGAAGACGTATCACTGTAGTTTTGCCCACAGGAATGCTTCCTAATTTCATAAAAAAAGTTGAGAAAGTACAATGTGAAGTTCACTACACTGGGAAATTGCACCAATATAATATTAATGCAAATGTGCATTTTGGGTGTTGTCTGTTTGAGGGACAGGGCTCTGTGAGATCAAAGCAGAGGTACAGCTCAATGAAAATTGAGTTAACGTTAAGCAAACTCAACTTTTAAAAAATTATAATGTTGGAAAAATGATGCATTTAACTAGATTCCATAAGTTTTAAGTTGCCAAACCATTTAAATAAGATCACAGATGCAGCGTCCATTGATTGTATAAAAAAACACAAACTCAACAAAAATAAAAAAGCAAAACCCAAACCGCGCCCTTCCTAATGCCAGATATTAGCACCAGAGCGGCCTCTTTCAGAGGGATTCCTTGATTGTGTTTACCATGAACCTGTACATTAAAGGAAGGTGACGCAACGAGCTCAGAGGGTGTCTGGAACCACAACTCTTTATTTTAAGGCAGAATCTGGGGAACTGTGATCCCTTCTATCCTCTAATTTAAGCAATGTTTTCTGTTGTATGTGGATAAAATATTCACTCGCTCTGGAAGACAAAGGGGGCGGGTGGTGTCGGAAAAGGAATTAAAATGGAGTTTGAAGTCAAAACATTCGGATGTGTTCGTCAGCGCTTCGCGCGCCGACATCCAGCCGAGAGTCAAACCCTCCACGCTCGCGCCCGGCCCTGTCTGCTCCGCGGTGTTTTAGGGCAATATTGAGAGAAAGGACGTCAGTCTGTGATCTGAAGGGAAACCCCCAGCAAGGCAGGAAGGTGGGACTCCAAAAACAGGAAATGGATGCGCACTAAAAAGAGCAAACACGGCTGAGACTTGCAAAAACCAAAATACTGCCAAGGTTCTAGCCGGTTCTATCTGTCATCATGCCTGCTTTGCCGCCTGAAATATTCCTTTGTGCTCTTGTCGATCAGCGAAGAAAGGAACATGTTTACTGTGATATCTGCACATCCTTCCCGGAAGACGACCCTGGAGCACGTGTGCTGTTCTTAAGTGAGAGAGCGCGAAATAGATCATTCGTACACCTTTAAACCGGTGGAGTTACCTGGTCATCTAATTGACATATCATATACATGTGTATGTATATATATACACACATATATAAATAATAATTATATATATATATATATTTTTATATATTCTAAAAAAAAAGTTTAAGTGACGTCCAAATGTTTACGTGACGTTATAACGTAATAGTTAGGTTAGGTAATAATCTCTTATCGTACATTAAGAAAACACATACAAATTCACTATAAAAACAGATGCTAAAATTAGGTTATAGATAGGTGAAAATGTCAGTTAAACAATACAATTTTAGTACCAGACCCAACTATAATGTTGCTTTAACTTTTGTCTTTTTTCAGAGAATTTTTGTTTTTTGTTTCTCTTTAAAGTAAAGTAGCACTTTATTACCACCCCTTACTATAACATCGCTTTAACCTTTGTTCTTTTAAGCAGGTGTGGCCGGCACAGGTAAGAGCGGTGGGGCGGGGGCGGGGCGAGGCAGGTTGGGGGGAAGTCGACAGACGACGGGATAGGTAAAATTAAATAAAAAAATAAGTAAAACCACTTACCTTGCCGCATCCCCGAGTCGGCGATGCGGCGAGCACAAGTTAAGTGGTTTAATTAATTGTTTTATTTAATTTTACTTATCCCGTTGCCTGTCAACTCCTCCCCCCCCCCCCACTCCACCCTGCCCCACCGCTCTTACCTGTGCCGGCCGTGCCTACTTTTAAGTGAATCTTTAGGGGTTTTAAAGGTAAAGTAAAATATTACTAACATGCCTAACTATGTAATAGACCCGTTGATACATAAGGAGGCGTGAATATCTGGAGGGACTGAAGTCTACGCCAAGAGCTGCACAGAGAGCACAGCATCTCTGTAGTAATGGCTGGCCCACCTAATTGAGCGTGGGTGTCTGGAAGGAGTGGCCTCTCCAAGAAGAGAAGCGCAGAGAGCACAAGCTGTGCGAGGTAGAGGCTTGCCTCCCTAAGGAGGCTTGGGTGCGTGGAGGGAGTGGCCTCACCATGAAGAGCAGCACAGAGAGCACAAGCTGTGCGTAGTAGAGGCTTGCCTCCCTAAGGAGGCTTGGGTGCCTGGAGGGAGTGGCCTCTCCATGAGCAGCGCAGAGAGCACAGCCTCTCTGTAGTAATGGCTGGCCCACCTAAGGAGGCTTGGGTGCGTGGATGGAGTGGCCTCTCCATGAAGAGCAGCACAGAGAGCACAAGCTGTGCGAGGTAGAGGCTTGCCTCCCTAAGGAGGCTTGAGTGCGTGGAGGGAGTGGCCTCTCCATGAGCAGCGCAGAGAGCACAAACTGTGCGAGGTAGAGGCTTGCCTCCCTAAGGAGGCTTGAGTGCGTGGAGGGAGTGGCCTCTCCATGAGCAGCGCAGAGAGCACACGCTGTGCGTAGTAGAGGCTTGCCTCCCTAAGGAGGCTTGGGTGCGTGGAGGGAGTGGCCTCTCCATGAAGAGCAGCGCAGAGAGCACAAGCTGTGCGTAGTAGAGGCTTGCCTCCCTAAGGAGGCTTCAGTGCGTGGAGGGAGTGGCCTCGCCATGAGCAGCGCAGAGAGCACAAGCTGTGCGTAGTAGAGGCTTGCCTCCCTAAGGAGGCTTGGGTGCGTGGAGGGAGTGGCCTCTCCATGAAGAGCAGCACAGAGAGCACAAGCTGTGAGTAGTAGAGGCTTGCCTCCCTAAGGAGCATTGGGTGCATGGAGGGAGTGGCCTCTCCATGAAGAGCAGCACAGAGAGCACAAGTTGTGCGAGGTAGAGGCTTGCCTCCCTAAGGAGGCTTGAGTGCGTGGAGGGAGTGGCCTCTCCATGAGCAGCGCAGAGAGCACAAGCTGTGCGTAGTAGAGGCTTGACTCCCAAGGAGGCTTGGGTACCTCGGGGGAATGGCCTCTTCATGAAGAGCAGCGCAGAGAGAACAAGCTGTGAGTAGTAGAGGCTTGCCTCCCTTAGGAGGCTTGGGTGCGTGGCCTCTCCATGAGCAGCGCAGAGAGCACAAGCTGTGCGAGGTAGAGGCTTGCCTCCCAAGGAGGCTTGGTTACCTCGGGGGAATGGCCTCTTCATGAAGAGCAGCGCAGAGAGCACAAGCTGTGCGTAGTAGAGGCTTGCCTCCCTAAGGAGGCTTGGGTGCGTGGAGGGAGTGGCCTCTCCATGAGCAGCGCAGAGAGCACAAGCTGTGCGTAGTAGAGGCTTGCCTCCCTAAGGAGGCTTGGGTACCTGGAGGGAGTGGCCTCTCCATGAGCAGCGCAGAGAGCACAAGCTGTGCGTAGTAGAGGCTTGCCTCCCTAAGGAGGCTTGGGTGCGTGGAGGGAGTGGCCTCTCCATGAGCAGCGCAGAGAGCACAAGCTGTGCGTAGTAGAGGCTTGCCTCCCTAAGGAGGCTTGGGTGCCTGGAGGGAGAGGCCTCTCCATGAAGAGCAGCACAGAGAGCACAAGCTGTGCGTAGTAGAGGCTTGCCTCCCTAAGGAGGCTTGGGTGCGTGGAGGGAGTGGCCTTTCCATGAAGAGCAGCACAGAGAGCACAAGCTGTGCGTAGTAGAGGCTTGCCTCCCTAAGGAGGCTTGGGTGCGTGGAGGGAGTGGCCTTTCCATGAAGAGCAGCACAGAGAGCACAAGCTGTGCGAGGTAGAGGTTTGCCTCCCTAAGGAGGCTTGGGTGCGTGGAGGGAGTGGCCTCTCCATGAAGAGCAGCACAGAGAGCACAAGCTGTGCGAGGTAGAGGCTTGAGTGCGTGGAGGGAGTGGCCTCTCCATGAAGAGCAGCACAGAGAGCACAAGCTGTGAGTAGTAGAGGCTTGCCTCCCTAAGGAGGCTTGGGTGCGTGGAGGGAGTGGCCTCTCCATGAAGAGCAGCGCAGAGATCACAAGCTGTGCATAGTAGAGGCTTGCCTCCCTAAGGATGCTTGGGTGCTGGAGGGAGTGGGATGTATGTACATTCTGTGCACTGAGTGCAGTCTGTGCATAGTAGGGGTTTGCCCACTTAATAGGACTTCACAGTGTATTGTGAGTCCACTCTCCATAATGAGTTGTGCACAGCAGTGACATAGCATGAGGGTGGCCACAGGGGCGGTTACCCCTGGCGCAAAATTATAGAGGGCGCAAAATTTTGAAAGAAAAAAATGTCGTACTACAATTTTTTTTCTTTTAAAATTTTGTGCTAAGTAGTGCTAATGGTCCATGGGTTAGGGGCGTAATACTTGCCCCGGGTGGTGGCAACCCATGCTACGCCGCTGGTGTGCAGTCCAAAGGCTATGCTTTCAAATGTATTTGGGTCTCTCACAGTCGAACAGTACTCTTCTAGGACCACACTGGGACTGGGCTTAGGGGCACATGCATCAACCTAAATCCCGATCGCAAACGGGCCGATTCGCAGAATCGGCCCCTTTGCAACCGGTATATAGGCAATTGGGATGCATCAACCCAAAACCCATTCGAAATATAGGTAATCGCAAATTTTGCGATTACCTAAATTGCGAATGCTTTTAGGGAATCGCAAATTGCGATTCCCTATTTGGGATGCATCAAAGCCTTTCCTAAATGCAACTCCGCATTTAGGAAACGCTAATTACCATCAAATGCAAGTTGATGGTAATTAGCAAAAACTTTGAAAAATGCACAAAAGTGCATTTTTTAAAGTGCCATGTGGCGCACACATATGCCCTTAGGGCATATGTGTGCGCCACATGAGCACAGATGCCAAATTTGTGAGTGCAGCAGGGTGGCCTTTAAGGCCCCCTAGCACCCTTCAAATTGCATTCGCAATTTGCGAGTACCTATTTGGTACTCGCAAATTGCGAATGGCTTCCCATTCATTCCTATGGGCCTCTAGGCCCATAGGAATGAATGGAAAGGCATTCCTTAATTGCGAATCGCAATTTGCAGTTCGCAATTAAGGAATGTGTAGGAATCGCAAATATTTTTGCAAAACCTACATGCATAGGCAATTGCGATTCCTTAATAGCGATTCCTTAATAATCGCTATTAAGGAATCGCAATTGCCTAGCTTGATGCATGTGTCCCTTAGTCTTGTGGGCATTCTGCGGGACCGTGACAACATTTATTTTTTTTCTTTACAATTTGGCCCGGACCCCCCACAATGGCTACGGGGAGGTCAGGGCATCCTTACCGTGCCCCCTATGTCCTGTTTAAAAATGTTCAGGACTCGGGGACCGAGTCCCAGAGTCCTCTAATGGCAGCCACAACATTTGTCTTCATGTTGCGGCTGCCAATCAGGTCCCTTAGTCCCACGGGACTTCCACAGGACCAGCCAATCAGATTTTTTTTTCTTCATTTTTCCTCATGGGACTCCTGCGGCAACAGATATCTAGTAATTTTGGACCTTAATTTCTCTAAACCGAATGAGCAAATTGACACCAAATCACAAGAAATATGCTTTCTGGGCAAAGATCCCGCTTTCTGCCAAAATTAGTGTAATTGTGGTGATGCAGCGCGTACAATAAAAACTATTCTCCTCCTAGGTTACTTATAGGTCATCCAGGGGCAAACTATATTTCTCATATCCACATGACGATGGGGCCCATAAACATCGTCTAACACACACGCACACTCCTGGATTTCCTTTACACCTTTGTGAAATTCTGTACTCCTAGGAGAAGCATGAGAACTAAATGGAGAACACCATTTTATGTACCGCTGGAAGAGCCAGGATATCTTATTACCTTATTTTGTCCCTTTATTTTAGTTATTTCTTAAGATATTCCTGCTTATTGTTTGTCGATGAATCATTCATTTAAGAAATTAGTTCATAGTGATTAAGACAAGCTGAATCACAATAAACAATTACTTATGTCACAATCATTTAGGAAAATAACCACTGAGTCATTTTGGGTTTAAAGAATCTTAAATTTTATATAATTTTAAAAGCATGAAAATAATTTTAATACTTTATTCAATTATTCATTCTTAAATTCACAATTTTATTAAACATAATCAATTTATTGCAGAAAGGAAATTTTTGTCATGAAGCCAAAACCCTAATTACCTGCCTAGCTTCCTAATTTAGCCTAATGATTTCTAACCTAAGTTAGGAATTAGAAATAGCCTGATTCTCATACTCAACTGTAAAATTAAGACAGCAACAGCAACTTCAGCTCGTCAGCATCAGCTACCTGCAACCCGTCTCCTCTAACAGTCTTTCAGCATCTCCCGCTCAGTAAGGGATCGATCAGGACCACCCAGCACTGGAAGCCACCTACACGACTCTTCAACTCCTCTCCTGACTGTGACTGCAACCACGACTGACATCAATTCTGTTGACTGGAACTCTGACCCCCTCCCACTAAGAGTAGGCCCTCTTATACCCTAATTCTAACTTTGCTAACTAACTGTTGCAACATTAATATCACGCTTTTCTTTCATTGGTCCATGCATGTCAGCTTATTCATTCTTTAATCAAGTTCTCTTGGATTCAAGGGTCCTTGGATCATTTCCTTTCCCATACGCTTAAACATTTCCATCCGATTCGATCAGTTCATTTGTAACTTCTTTCGACACATTCGAGAACTCCGCAGTCATTGTCCTTTCTCTTAGACTTGTTTCCCACGGGCTCTCTGCTGATCATCATGGCACACTATCAGTTCAATTTGGTCACACCAGCCTTGACCATTTCTTGCATCCTAGCCTCTCAGAGACATCACGAGGTTCCGGATTTCTCCAATTTCATCCCGTACCACGTGTCCCCTTGCGCCTGCGCACATCTTCCCACTGGCGGCCATTTTATATCGCCACTCGGTTATACTTTAGAAGCACTAATTTGAGGCAAACAAAACATAATTAAAATAGAGAAAAATATCCCTTTCGTTTCCCTCCCGTCTACGTACCCCAATTAGTTGTTACCTAGCAGAAAGCAACACTTAAGCTGTTCCTTACTTACCATCACTATTTGTTTTTGCAACGACACTTTTTATTTCTATGAAGCACAACAACATGCATTTATTTTTATTAGTACGCATTTATTTTTACGTTATAATTAGACACACGGACATCCATTAATAGATTATTTAGCACATACATTGGCATGTTACCATTCCCACACATACAGTGTTGATTAATACATTTAAACGAACCTTTTATTAATAATTTATAAAATTTGTTAGGGGTTACATTTTTTTATTTTTCCTGCTCCATCAATCCCCCTTTGGTGATTTTTAAATCACCACATAAAACCCAAGTCATACTTCTTTTCAGGCAGCATGTCTTTCATCCTTTGCTTTCTGTTATTTATACATCTGTTTCTTCTTCATCTTGCCTTTTAGTCTCTTTGTACATGCTTTCTTTCATTTTCTCCAACTCAATTTCACCCATTTCTCTCTCTCTTTCTCTCATTATTCTGTTATTTCTTCTTATCTTATTCTGTCTTACTTTTCTCTTTATACATGTTATTACTATTTTCAACATCATGGCTAATAATATTACTATAGTTGCTACTATTATAACTTTCCCTATCACTAGTCTACTCATCCTAGTTAACCAATTCGCTACTGAGGAAAACCCTCTACCAAGTTTTCCCAAAACACTTTCAACCTCCAGTGGAACTAATTCTTTGTGCAAACTTGTAATATTTGTAATATACTTCTGTATATTTTCACTGTTATCAGGAATGTAAGTACAACAATGTTGGACTTTCAACATTCCACAGACTCCACCCTCTTTTGCCAAAAGAATATCAAGGGCAAGCCGATTTTGCATCACCATAGCTCTCATGGCAACCATTTCGGTATTTACCATTAAGAACCCTCCCGCAGTATCTGTAGATAAACGATCTACTACTGTGGATAACTTCCGAATTTTAAATGCATTCAAAGATATTCCCACTGCTGGTATCAATGCTCCAAAAATATCACCTACAATTTCTGAAAAACTTTCCCTCTTTCTACGTGTAAATCTATTAATCATCTTGTATGTTCCCTTTTCTTCTCTGTCCATGTGAAATTTTTTTGGAAAGACCAGGCCTACATAACAAGTTCCATACCAATGGTCCGGTAACCTGTAATAAGCTCTATTCCCACAAACATAATAGATACCTGGAAATATTGGGTCCTTTCCACCTTTGAATCCCCAACCTCCCAGAATTTGATAATTGTCATGGCAGATACTGGAACCTACAAAGTAATTGTCATAGACTGTCTTATTTCTCCTAATGCACAACTTTCCTGTTTGCGGCCAGTCTAATGTCATTGCTGCATTTATCTTTTTCCCTTCATGATTTCCTTCCTCAAACGTCCATAAGCGTTTTCCTTCCTCTTTTATTGCTTCTTTCTGAAATTTCATTCTTCTTTCTTCAACCATTTCTAAAAATACTTTTTCTTCTTTCTTTAACTCACAGGTAAGGTTGTTACTAACTATTTCTTCTAACGTTAATTTTCTATGTTCTAAAAAGAATTCTCCTAAAACTTTTGCTGGTTTTACTTTGTTAAGTTCTGGTACTACTGGAATGTTTGCAAAAATCTTATCTATATCAGTATAATAAGATTCTAATCTACCTGTTTTATAAAATAAACTCGCTATTACACTACATGTTATTCCATAAGTCAGAGGTAGGTGATGATAAGTCACACCTTCTGATACTGATGCAGGCAATTGCATGCAAACATAACAATCTCTTACGTCCATTGTTTCTACGTACTCATACAACAACTTTGTAAAAACATTCTTTGAGAAATCTGTTACTGACCTATCCTTATGCAACTCTGCACTACTTCTTAAAATAACTGGTTCTTTAATACTAGTTTCTTTTTCTGGTTTAGTATCATTCTTTGCTTCTATCACAGCTACACTAATAGGAATTGTGATTGCTAAAACTATCCATATGGTCATTAATAACCCTGTACAAAAACAGCACATTTTGCACCATCTTTTTATAAATTCACATTTATTTCTTCTATTCTCATTATTTTCCATTTTTCTTTTTCTATTTGTTAAGTTTCAGAAAATTGTGTCACTACACCTCAGAAATGACTTAGATGCCACTCTGCTTTCAAAGAAAAGTCTTTGCTTGGTACTTTCTTTAATTCTCTCCAGAATTCTTTCGTTGTCACATCCGGTGATTTGTCACATCCAGTAAATTTGTCACGTCCGGCAGAAGCACTATAAGTCTTCACTTCAGTTTTGTTGCATCTCACCTTTTCCCATCCGACTTCTCAGTCTCTGGTTTCCGTGAGTGTTTTCTTCTTCTTCTTTGTAATCAGTTAGTGCAATATACAGCCACTCAGGTGACTTAAATTTTGAATTCACTTTCTTTGTCCTTTTGGACTTTTGTAATCTTTTTCCACTGGGTTTTTCTTGTTCCTTTTGACTTGTTACTTCATTTACTTGTTCAGCACCTTCGTCTTCCGCTCTTATTATTCTATATCTCAATTTTCTTACATAGCTGTTGGGCCAATTATCTCCTTTTCTTGGCCTTTTGGCTTCACCTTCTCTTTCTTCTCTTTCTGATTTCCAATTTCTTTTTCTTGATTCAGTCTTTGCTTTTTCCTCTCCTCCACTTTCTTCTGTTTCTGTTTCAACTGTCTCACTATTGTCTCTTATTTTGAAACTTATAATCTCGTCATCTCCTACTGGTGGATCTGTCTTCTCCTTTTTGTTTTCCCTTATTACTGTCCCTCCTCGGGGTTCTTCCGATTTGGTGTTTTTCTCCTTTTCTGTTTCTAAATTTCCCTGTTCTCCTGTTTCTCTATCTATCCCTATTGCTCCTCGGGGTTCTTCTCGATTTTCTAACCTTTTGTGTACTTCTTTCCCTACTTCATCTATTAATATTGTTTCTGAAGGAGTTCCACCATAACTTGTACCTGGTTGTTCATCTAACTCAATTTCTTGCTCAGTTTCTTCTCTAATTGGTTTATAACCCCAAGTTTTCTTTAGGAATTCTTTACGGTTTTCAATTGAATCATCAGAGTCTGAAGTTGTGTCAGATATTTCCAGATGTCGACTTACAGGTCGATCTTCAAATTCTGGAATTTCTGAATTTCTTTCTTCTTCTTCTTCCTCTTCTTCTCTAGAGGTACTTGCAGTTGGGGTTTCCAGATGTCGACTTTCAGGTCGATCTTCAAGTTCTGGCACCCTTTCTTTTATCTTGGTTGTCCCAGCCGTTAAACTTTTATCCCACACTTCCAGACGCCGACTCACATGTCGATCTGTAGGTTCTGGAATTCTGATTGTGTGGCTGGCATGAACCCAGTTCTTCACCCCTGCACACTTGACAGCAGTCGTTGTCACTAGGATTACCTGTCTTGGCTCATCCCAACGCGGAACTAGACAGTTTCTTCTCTTGTGGACTTTTATGCGGACCCAGTCTCCTGGATTCAAGTCGTGGGCTGGTTTTCTTTCAAGAGTGGTCGCATCCGGTCCAACCTGATGAAACACAGAATGCACCACATCAGCCAGTCCCTTGCAATAATCCAGTACTAGATCATCAGTTATAGTTAATAACTTGTTGACGGGTACGTGTGCTTGTCTCATTGCTCGTCCCATGATCATCTCATGAGGACTGAGTCCCGTTTTCTTTTCAGGGATGCTTCTGATGGTCATCAGAACAAGAGGCAGTGCATCCGGCCATTTGAGTCCTGTAGCTTGACACATTTTTCCTAATCTGTTTTTAATTGTTCCATTAATCTGCTCTACTACCCCAGAAGCCTCTGGTCTGTAAGCACAATGTAGTTTTTGTTTAATACTCAGAGCTTCACAAATCAATTGGATCAACTCATTTTGGAAATGTGTTCCTCTATCTGTCTCAACCGTGACTGGAAAACCATACCTTGGAATGAACTCTCGCAGCATAAGTTTTGCCACTGTTGTTCCATCATTCCTTCTTGTGGGGTATGCTTCCACCCAACGAGAGAACAAACAGACGACCACTAGAACATATCTTAATCTGTTACTAGGGGGCATCTCAATAAAGTCCATCTGTATTCTTGTGAATGGACCTCCTTCTCGTCCTATTGTTCCTAGACTCACTACGGTTTTTCTTCCTGGGTTAAACTGTTGACAAATAAGACATCTTTGACAAAGACTTTCAGCAATGGCTCTGAATTTTGGGTTATACCAGGTCTGTCTAAAAAGTCTGATCATTGCATCTCTCCCAATATGAGCTTGTCCATGGTACATCCGTGCCATGTCTGCAATCATGCTATCAGGCATAACTGGTCTTTCATCTCTGTATACCCACACACCATTATTTTCCTGTCTTCTACATCCTGCTTTTATCCAGTAATCTTTTTCCTCATCTCTTGCTGTTTCTTGTAACTGTCTTACTTCATCCCATGTTTCAACAGTATTAGTGAAAAGCAAAGGACAAGAGACATGCTCCCTTTCTCTATTTTTGTTCAGGGACGCCATGTTTTCCGCACAATATCTAGCGATCTCATCAGCATAATTATTGCCGACCGCTATGTAGTCTTCGTTTTTCTTATGCGCCTTGCACTTCACTACAGCTATTTGTTTAGGCAACTGTATCGCCTCAAGCAGTTTTTTAACATACTCTCCATTTCTGATAGGTGTTCCTGCAGATGTCAAAAATCCTCTTTGTGACCAAATTTGACCAAAGTCATGTACGATGCCGAAACCATATTGGCTATCGGTCACAATCGTGATTCGTACATTTTTCCCCAATTTACATGCTTGAATCAAAGCAATTAGTTCCGCAACTTGGGCAGACCTAACTCCTTTCAGACAAGACGCTTCCATCACAGTTGCCACTGTGCATACTGCGTAAGCTGCGCTTAACACTCCTTCTTTTGTGCGTAAACATGAACCATCTACAAACATGACATAATCCGATTCCTTTAAGGGCTCATCTTTTATGTCAGCTCTTGGTTTTGTGCAATATTCCAGCACATTCAGACAATCATGATCTACTTCGTCTTGTTCAATTAGACTCTCTTCATCTGGCAATGATGTAGAAGGATTTACATTTATGCATCTATCTATGGTCACATTTTCAGCACTCAAGATGACTTTTTCGTACTTAGTCAGCCGACTATGTGTCATGTACTGTGTTTTTGTTCTTGTCAAAAGAATTTCTACTGAATGGGGAACATACACTCTCAGTGGATACCCCATCACTATACCTTCACTTTGTTCCAGACTTACACAAGTAGCAGCAACTGCTTTCAGACACCCAGGCAATGCTTTTGCTATAGGGTCTAAAACAGCTGAAAAGTAAGCGATTGGCCTCTTCATGGTCCCGTGTTTTTGTACCAGTACTGAAAATGCACATCCATCTCTTTCACTGCAGTACAACTCAAAATCCTTCTCATAATCAGGCATGCCTAAAGCAGGGGCCTCACACAGTTTCTTTTTTAATTCTTTGAAAGATTTCATTTCTTCTTTGTTTAACTCAAAAGGGTCTTTTACATCTTTCTTTGTCAATTTTTGTAAGGGTTTTGCAATCAAAGAAAATCCACTTATCCACTGTCGACAATATCCAACCATTCCCAAAAACATTCTTACCTCTCTTTGAGTCATTGGTGCTCTCATTCCTTGAATCATTCTTACTCTTTCTGTCGCTATTTTCCGCACTCCTTTCTCAATTTTATGCCCTAAATACTGGACTTCTTTCTGACAAAACTGTAATTTTGAAGGAGACACTTTATGTCCTCTTTTCTCCAAATGGTTCAGCAAAGCAATTGTGTCACTTACACATGCTTCTTTGGTTTTCGATGCCACCAATAGGTCATCGATATACTGCACCATCACTGATTTTTCTGGCATCTTCAAATCTTCCAGAGATTTCTTTAGAATCTGATTAAAAATTGAGGGGCTTTCTGTATACCCCTGCGGAATTCGGCACCATGCCAAAATACGCTCTCCGAAACGGAATGCAAATAATGGCTGGCTATCTGGATGCAAAGGAATAGAGAAAAATGCGTGACACAAATCTATCACAGTGTACCACTCAGCTTCATGCGGGATTTGATATAGAATCACTGCAGGGTTTGGCACTATTGGACAACATGGTACAACTATTTTGTTTATCTTTCTCAAATCCTGTACTATTCTATATGTTCCATTTGGCTTTTTCAGTCCCATAATAGGTGAATTACATGGACTGCTCATGATCTCTTTCAGAATTCCCTGTTCAATCATCTTTTTTATCACAGGAGTTATTCCTTCTATTATTTCTGGAGTTAATTTGTACTGTGGCGTGTTTGGATAAATTATCCCTTCTTTCACTGTCACTTTTACAGGATCAACTTCTCTCATTAACCCAATGTCTTCTCCTGTAAAATCCCACACACTTTCTTTTACAACACTTTTTAGTTCTTCTGGAAGTTTTTCTGCATCAAATGCAGGAAACAAACCATTCGTTTCAGGTTCTTGATTCATCAAAGTTACTTTGTACAAAACATCTTCATCTGAAGTCTGAAAACCTATTCCATCTGGCGTACAATAAATTGTGCAATTCATTTTACACAAAAGGTCACGACCTAAAAGATTTACAGGACTACAATCGCACACTACAAATTTATGCATTTTGCTAAAAGAACCAATTTTTACTTCTACCAATTCAGTAAGTGGGGTTTTAATCTGCTGATTGGCTACTCCTACCACTTGGATGTATTCACCTGAGAGAGGAAGGTTCGGAATTTCCACTGATCTAACAGTAGAACGGGTAGCTCCAGTATCGACAAGGAATGTTACGTTTGCACCATTCACTTCTCCATCCACAAAGGGACCAGACTGATCTACCTCTAGAGTTGCGCCAAGCACACACTCTTTCCCCTCTCCTGCGCACCGTCAGAAACTTTCATCCGGGTCATCCTCACTCTGACGCAACCAATACTGAGAAACGTTAGCTGCTCGCGGCAACTGTGTTACCTGCTCTCCTCCGTAGAATCCTGTTTCTGTACTGTATCTTTGCTGGTTAACAGTGTTGGGAAGTGGTGGTTGTGGCACCTGACTTTGTTGAACAACTACCTCATTCTGCACCTGTGGAGTTAATGATTGATGTTCCGGATTAGGTTTAGGTGGGAACTTACACTCATTTCTCCAATGCCCTAATTTTCCGCAATTATGACATGGCCATTTCTTCTTTGCCTCTTCTAGACTCACTTGTCCTTTTCCTTTACCTATGTTTGGTCGCATCTTATTCTGTCCTGATTCGTTTCCATTATTATTGTCCAATTGGGCTTCTTGTTTCTCTGCCACTTTCACTTGTGCCCACATTGCCTTTTCTTTCAATTTACGCTGTTTACTCTCTATTTCATCACTACAATACTTAGCATACCTCAGCACCTCATCTACACTTCCATTCTGCCAGTTTATCATATGTTGCTTAATCATATCGCTTATTTCTTGTTTCAGGCCAAACACAAATCGGTATACAAAATGACTCATGTCCTTTTCACTCAATTCCTCATAACCGCTATACTGCTTGAAAACCAATAACAAACGCTCATAATATGCATGTACAGACTCCTTACTTTCCTGTGTAGTTCTATCAATCTTAACCCAATCTGTCTCTTTGGGAGGAATCTTATTCTTCAAAAAGGTAATCACCTTGTCGTATTTCTTCATCACATCTGGTCCTGGAGCTCCTGTCTTAGGATCTCTTGGATATTCTGTAGTTGGCCAGTCAACTGTAATCTTACATTCTGACCACAGATCCGTTGGTACCACTATGTCAAACAATCCATCCAAATCTATCCACAACACCTTTGAGACCTTTACAAACCTTTCTACCTGTCGGTACCATTCAACTGGCTTCTCTCTTAGTTTTGGAAAGTCATTTGTAAATGACAGGATGTCCTGCCTAGTCCATGGAACATGCACGTAACTACCACCTGGAGTTTCTCTCATAGGGTATTCTTTAACAACAGGTTCTTTTTCTGTTATCATAAAAGCCAATGAACCTTTGTCTATACTTTTCTCATTCTTCTTTGTCCATCTAACCTTCCATCTGTCCACATCACCCCATTTTCTCAACAACACAATCAACTCTTTTATCTGTGTCAGCCTTCCTGCTGTATTCAAATTTTCAATATCTTTTTCACAAAAATCTACTCTGTATGGTTTCTGCAATGTTTTTACTTTTGCAAAATCTATTCCAATCTCACTAGCCACTTCTTCTAGTTTGTCATGTAAATTCTTTGCCCTCCATGTTATACTTTTGCACAGAAACATTATTTCATCATCCTGATAATTTTTTATCTTTTCAGTACCAATCGTTCCTAGTATTAATTCTTCCATGTCAATTTTTAATCTGATCACATCTAATGGTTTTTCTTCCGTTTCTTTTATTTTAAAAGCTTTCATCCACTCATTTAACTCATCAGGAGTCGGACCTATGGGAGTACTATTTATTTCTGTCCAATTTCCACTCTTTTCAGGTGTCACTGTTGCAGATTCAGTTACCATAGGTATTTTCCTACCGTTACACTCATTTACTGTTAAATTTTCAGGTGGACTTGGTCTGTAAGCACTAGCCAAATTGCTTGTACCTGGACTTGTTTCCATTCTTTCCTTTTCTCTCTGAAATTGTGAACTCAAGGGAATCACCAAGGATCGCTCATCAATTTTCTGATTCTCAAAAACTGGTATTACTGGACCTATTGTTACAGGCACAGTAACTGCTTCCATATTTTTCGTTAATTCTCTAATTTTCTCAGTTAGTTCTTTTGTTGTCCTTGCCAATTCACTTGCATTGTCGCTTTCTATTCCCTCATTTTGAGAAGCTCTCATTTGTTCTTGTGACCTATTTACTTCATTTCTCTTTTCCGGACTTTTATTTCGCATAGTCTCTATTGGTGGCGCATTTGGTGTCACCACTGTAGAACTCTGCTGATACGGAGGTGGATTTCTATTTAATATATCTTCCAGCAATTCGTCATCCGTTTCGCTCTCATGCATATACTTTTCTCTCTCTATATGTTTCTTTTTCTCAGTCCGTTTTTTCTTTGTCCCCTCCTCGACTGTAAAAGCTGGAAACAAACCTCCTGTCATGTTAGCACATCTCCATCGTTTTATTCTGTCCTCATGATTCATTCCCCACAATCTTCCGGGCACAAACTCATAACCTTTCATTCCTCTGAACCTTTCTCGCTCGTACATCTCATCTTCCCATTCTGTTAAAGCCTCAAACTGTGGTCTGGTCTAGGTTCCAATTTAAACATTTTTTCTCTTAGATTCCGTAAAACCGCTACATTAAAAGAACCATTTTCAGGAAAAGCCAATGCTCCATCATTCTTTGTATATTTTACCCAATTGTCCAACCATATGCACGTATGATATCCATATTTCAGCATCATATGTGAAGCTGCTGATTTCGGCGGAGGAATTACTTGTCCCTCTCTAGTCACAACCTTTTTGTCTTTCTTAAAGAAATTCTTCAATTTCGTCGTCCATGACGTTCTCTCCCTTTCATACTCGTAATACGGCATGTTTTCTATTTGTTTTTCTCTTTACTCTAACGCTGTTTCTGTGTACGGAACTTCGACCAATTACAGCGCGATTCACACTAACGTACCAATCAGAACAATTCCCACCGTCCGCGAACCAACCAATCCTAGCGCGGCACTTTTCTACGTCACTCCTGTTCTGTATTCACGTGACTAGTGCACTAACCAATCCTAGCGCGGCACTTTTCCACGTCACTTCTACTCTTTACCCCTCCTTTACAAAATTTATCGGCAATTTTTCTTTTTGCTGTTTTCTTCGTTAGTTACAACAATTAAAACAATTCCATAGTCTGATTCGCTAAACAAAAGTGACAGCTTTGTCCTTTTACACAAGAATCCTGTTTTTCCAGTAGGCAGCGCTTACCTCTACCCTACCACAGAATTATTTACTCTCGCCGATAAAGTAGCACTTCCCTCTACCTTACCCTTCTTTCAAACAAACAATTTACTCGTTTCTCTGGGGATAAGACACATGTGGAGACTAGGCTCCTGAGAATTAAGGCCAAAGTTTCACAAGTAAACGTGATTTGCTATTTCAATTACACACTTTTCGCACCGAAATCCCTAACATAACACAACCTGCGTTATAACCAAAATGAATTCAGACCGTGTACCAAATTCCATGTGACTTCTCTTGTCACACGTGTTCCACTTCCTACATCCCAGAAGCGTGAAACTTACATATAACATAACGTAACTCAACATATAGTGTTAGTCATCAAAAAATAATCAATAATCAATCAACAATAATCACTAAACTAATCTATAGAAAACCATAACTCTGCTACCAAGAAATCTGATGCAGCGCGTACAATAAAAACTATTCTCCTCCTAGGTTACTTATAGGTCATCCAGGGGCAAACTATATTTCTCATATCCACATGACGATGGGGCCCATAAACATCGTCTAACACACACGCACACTCCTGGATTTCCTTTACACCTTTGTGAAATTCTGTACTCCTAGGAGAAGCATGAGAACTAAATGGAGAACACCATTTTATGTACCGCTGGAAGAGCCAGGATATCTTATTACCTTATTTTGTCCCTTTATTTTAGTTATTTCTTAAGATATTCCTGCTTATTGTTTGTCGATGAATCATTCATTTAAGAAATTAGTTCATAGTGATTAAGACCAGCTGAATCACAATAAACAATTACTTATGTCACAATCATTTAGGAAAATAACCACTGAGTCATTTTGGGTTTAAAGAATCTTAAATTTTATATAATTTTAAAAGCATGAAAAGAATTTTAATACTTTATTCAATTATTCATTCTTAAATTCACAATTTTATTAAACATAATCAATTTATTGCAGAAAGGAAATTTTGTCATGAAGCCAAAACCCTAATTACCTGCCTAGCTTCCTAATTTAGCCTAATGATTTCTAACCTAAGTTAGGAATTAGAAATAGCCTGATTCTCATACTCAACTGTAAAATTAAGACAGCAACAGCAACTTCAGCTCGTCAGCATCAGCTACCTGCAACCCGTCTCCTCTAACAGTCTTTCAGCATCTCCCGCTCAGTAAGGGATCGATCAGGACCACCCAGCACTGGAAGCCACCTACACGACTCTTCAACTCCTCTCCTGACTGTGACTGCAACCACGACTGACATCAATTCTGTTGACTGGAACTCTGACCCCCTCCCACTAAGAGTAGGCCCTCTTATACCCTAATTCTAACTTTGCTAACTAACTGTTGCAACATTAATATCACGCTTTTCTTTCATTGGTCCATGCATGTCAGCTTATTCATTCTTTAATCAAGTTCTCTTGGATTCAAGGGTCCTTGGATCATTTCCTTTCCCATACGCTTAAACATTTCCATCCGATTCGATCAGTTCATTTGTAACTTCTTTCGACACATTCGAGAACTCCGCAGTCATTGTCCTTTCTCTTAGACTTGTTTCCCACGGGCTCTCTGCTGATCATCATGGCACACTATCAGTTCAATTTGGTCACACCAGCCTTGACCATTTCTTGCATCCTAGCCTCTCAGAGACATCACGAGGTTCCGGATTTCTCCAATTTCATCCCGTACCACGTGTCCCCTTGCGCCTGCGCACATCTTCCCATTGGCGGCCATTTTATATCGCCACTCGGTTATACTTTAGAAGCACTAATTTGAGGCAAACAAAACATAATTAAAATAGAGAAAAATATCCCTTTCGTTTCCCTCCCGTCTACGTACCCCAATTAGTTGTTACCTAGCAGAAAGCAACACTTAAGCTGTTCCTTACTTACCATCACTATTTGTTTTTGCAACGACACTTTTTATTTCTATGAAGCACAACAACATGCATTTATTTTTATTAGTACGCATTTATTTTTACGTTATAATTAGACACACGGACATCCATTAATAGATTATTTAGCACATACATTGGCATGTTACCATTCCCACACATACAGTGTTGATTAATACATTTAAACAAACCTTTTATTAATAATTTATCAAATTTGTTAGGGGTTAAATTTTTTTATTTTTCCTGCTCCATCAGTGGTCGGCCATTTTTTTCTGTTTCGTTGTCAAAATATTGGGGCACTCCTCCTTTTTCTCAGCCCCCTCTTGAAAGATCACTCCAAAACTTTCTATAAAGTAACTGAGGTGGGTGAACTTCTTTTTTTGAAAAGTTCTGTGCAGATTCATTAAGTGGCGCCAAAGATATTTCCTATGGAAAATCTGACCTAAATAGAACTGCACACTGTAAATAAATTCACCAGTTATGGTTGCAGCACTTACCATAACTCTTGCCTTATACTTGCTTGCCCGAGTTATGGTTCAAGAACTGATGCATATTGTAATGTCATCAACATTGTCACTAATGATATCATCAGTGTTGTCATGTGTGATGTCATATGCAGCACAAAGGGGAGGCATGAGTGATGGTTTGTGCTGTGAACCATAACTGGTGAATTACGTGGTTTTATGAGTTTGAACCAGAACCATAACACACTTTTTAACTGGTTTTTTCCAGTGATTATTTTATGTGATGTACTTAATTTTCAACCACTGCTGAGCAACGTCTTTGGCTGTGTGCAGAGGGACAGGGCAGAGGAGCTACCTGCAGCCAGGCGCTTGACACAATCTGCCACAGGAGGACCGCCCCCATCCAGCCCTACACCCAAGCTACTGCTGGCAACCAAACCCCGTTTCATGGAGTTTGGGCACAAGGCCTGGTCTTTAGTCAGAACATACAGCCCACTCCCCGCAAGCACCTAACCTCCAACGCTGCCTGGCCACTCTCGCTCTGCACCCGATAGGGCAGAGGCGCGACCCCCTGCTGTGCACACCCATTGTTCGTGCGCCGCTGGGATGGGCACTGTAGTGACCTGGGTCAGAGGGCACTAGGACCCTTGACCCAAATGATGGGGAGGGGACAGGAACCGGACACCACTTCCGGTCAGGGAGTGGGGAGGGCATTCTGCAGCCACGAGGGCAAAGGGACAGACGTGCATGTGGGCACTGCCAGGACACGAAAGAATAAAGAATTAAATGTCCACCTACCTGTCCCCGCGTGGTCATTGGTGAGGACACGACAGGCACAAGCAGCAGAAGTTGGTTGGTGGACCAGGCCTGTGGCAAGTCCCTTTGTCCAAACCCTGCAGGTCTTGGCCCTATGCAGCACAGGATGGGTGCAGCGCCTGGTCTGCAGTGAGTCCCTGCACTCGACACCACACAAGTGCACACCTCCTGCTGTGCTGTTTTTTTATTTTGATCAATTCCCACATTCACTTAAAGGCTCTTTGCAGAGCCTTCCTTCGTTAGGAAGCGCCTTTTTATTCTTTTTATTCTTTTATGTTGTTTAGCTCTCTTTATTTCTTTATTTTTTGACTCGCTTGTCAAAAAAAATTACAACAATTGTTTTGGGGATTTAAGACTTGACTCCCGATCTTTGTCTCGCAAATCTTTTGATGATGAAAATGTGTCCTCGTTAAATTTTTCTTATCAGTGTCATTTGATGCCCTTTCAATTTCTCGGATCTTGTTTCTTAGTTTACCAGCTCCGCAGAACTATTTTCAGTATTTTTTTTCTTGGTCAAGTGACTCGTGATTCATTACTGACGTACAAGTTTCACACATGCGCAGTCGTAAATCTGCCCAGCAGGCAGCACAGGTTTACAGGTGCGGCCATTTTATTGAAGGACGCTCAGATTGGGTAGCTGCATGTCTTTTAACATATGCACATTTAGGTACTTTTGTTGTTGTTCAGAATTGTGTATTTAGATGCAAGAGGCACTCACACACACTAGACACTCTTTTTTTAAATTTTTGTTAATTTGCTAGTCGCTCGCGAGTCACTTATTTGAAATATAATTATTCATACCCAACCACATAACATTTTTTTTTACTTTCTGGATTTAATCTGTATATTTTAATCTGAGTAAGTAACTTCTCTTAATACTTCTTTGATTTTATTTGTGGTTGAAACTCGTCTCTATGCCTCCATCTTGTTGGGTCTGTCCCCATTTATGACCACACCCTTGTGCAATGTTCTCTGGACTTCGTGTCCTTCCCCTTTTTGCTCCAGTCTTCTTTGGATGTGGAGTGTGCTTTTTGTGCTGTCACAAAGATGGACAAAGACACCCAAACAGATTGTGATCCTGCTCTGCCCAGGTGTATCCATGTCTTCACTAGTCCCTGTAGTGTGTGTATGTTTCCTATATGGTACTAGGTATGGGTGGGTGGCAGACAATATACTTACAGCCCTTTTAAATGCCTTATAGCCGGTTTTCTCCTTTTAATTACTTTTGTCAAGATAATATGGTGTTAGCTCTCTTATCAATTTGTAACTCATTACTTGTTCTTTTTATTATAACTTTAGACTTGTCACGAAACTGCTCAGATTTATGAGTTTGTCTCTAATTATGTGCCCACGCCTTTGGCTTCGTGTATGAGTGACTCATGGAACGTGTACGTGTTTTGGTGAGTGATTGTCTAAGTCTTCGAATATGAATCAGTGAGCCTTTGCCTCCTCTGTAGTTACACCAAGCCGGTGAGTGTGAGGTTGATCTGGTCCCTGAGTGCGCCCCTAAGAGTGAGTCTGGGAGAGTGGCCGTGTGATAAACCAGGTCTCAATGGCTCACAAGGAGTGCACCACTGTTAGAGACGAGGTGAATGTCTGTTTGCTACCTGAGTGTGCCCCTGGATGTGTGTCTGGTGAACTGACGTTGTGCTGACATATGTCCCTGGGTGTAACCCTGACTCCAGCTCTGACCATGTCACAGGGCCTTTGGCCTCCATTGGATTGCCACTGAATCAGTGACGATGTTCAGATCCCAGCGTGCGCCTCTTAGTGTCAATCAGTGCTTGTTTGATAAGCACAGCTACTCACCCGTGAAGTTTTCAAGGTGCTGGGGGGTGGGTGGGAGGGGAGTTTGCAGGTCTGACTGGGCGCTGTGGTTCATTCCAAGAACCTGGTCTTGGGATCCTTTGTGAATTGCGTCGGAGACGGAGAGAGCCTGAGGTGAAGAGGCAGGGCATTCCATATTTGGTGGCGAGGTAAGAGAAGGATCTTCCCCCATTGCTGGTCTTGCGGATCCGAGGGACGGTGGCCAGAGCCAGTTGGGCAGAGCAGAGGTGTCTGGTGGATGCGTGGAATGAGAGGCGGTGGTTCAGGTATGCAGGTCCGATGTCATGGAGGGCTTTGTAGGCATGTGTGAGGAGCTTGTAGTTGACTCTTTTGTTGACTGGGAGCCAGTGGAGATCTTGTAGGTGTTCAGAGATGTGGCTGTGGTGGGGGAGGTTGAGGACCAATCTGGCAGTGGCGTTCTGCACGTTGGTGTATGACGGCATGAGTGGTGGCATATGAACATATATCCCTGAAGTGTCTGAGACTAGGTCATATAGCCTCTGTATCGATTAAAGTGACACAAAGTCAGTGATGGTGTGCAATTTATATTCCAAGAGTGCCATGAGTGTTTTCTGTGTGAGTGGCGGTGTGCTGACACATGTCCAGACTCAACGCAGCGGCCAGTCTTCTCTCTGGAGAGAGCCGCTGTAATCGCATCACTCCCACACTCAAAAAACTCAGCTAGCTACCAATCGAAGAGAGAAGTATATTCAAAACTGCCTGCATACCCCATAAAGCTCTTTACACTGAAAAACCAACCTACCTCACAAACAAACTATCAAAAGCTGGACTAAAGAGGACCCTGCAAAGCTCAAACACTACTAATTCCACCCAAATTTAAGAAAAAAAACACTCACCTGCTCCTTTTCCAGGAATGCGCCTAGAATTTGGAATGCCCTGCCACAGGATCTAAGTGACAATCAATCATTACCACACTTCGGAAAAAAACTTAAATTACTTCTTCTCTTAAAATACCTGAACCCACCCTCATAAAGCAACTGACTTCCCCGATGAACTTTACCCACCAACTAGCAAAGAGCCTGAACAACTCTACCTCTGAATATAACTGTGCATTCCCCAACTTTTGAAATAACCTACCTTCGCTACCTCCAAACATTATCATCCATCTTCTCCACCATCGTTTACATATTATTACCATGTATGCGCATTTTTTTTATTATTTTCCTTGTATATTGCCTGTAAATGTTGCTGTGCATAGCCTGTGAAGCACTCTGATACCCTCAGGTAAAGTTTGCAATATATATCTATATATATCTATATATTACCTACTGGCGGTCGCCAGTAGGTAGTTATAGTTAGGACCTAGTTTCCATAGGAAAAGCGTTTTTGATTTGCCAATATCTTTGGCGCCGTTTGTACGAATCTTCGGAAATTTACAAAACTAATGGCCCGCTCCGGTCAGCTCCTGTCTTGAAAGTTTCGGGGTGATTCGTCAAGCGAGGCAGAAAGAAAAGGGGGTCCCAAAACGCGTTTTCCCCATGTTAATTTCCATAGGAAAAATTGGAACAGGCTACAGCCCGAACTGCTGAACGGAATTACACCAAATTTGGCAAAAAGGTAGCTCTTGGTTCAGAAAGCGACCTTTTTTTTTTTAAATGTTGTAAATCCGTTCAGTAGTTCCTGAGAAATTAAAAAAAGAAAACTTTCGATATCTGAGCACCGAGGAGGAGTCGCGACTCCTCCCGAGCACGAGCTTCACTTTGATTGGCTGTCAACACTCCAAACCAGGAAGTGTTGGCAGCCATCTTGTGACTCGGTAACCGAGTCACAAGAAAAAGAGTGAAAAAAAGTTGAAAAACAAGAAAAGGGGGCAGGGTAGAAACATCCTGACCCCCTAGGCCTGCTCAGGGGGTCCCAGGCCCAAAAAAAGCATTTTGTTTTTTAAAAAACGGCCGAATTCGCGCTGGGTGCGCGAATCCGGACGAGAAAATAAAAAAAAAACAAAGCGCGGCCTCCCGCGCTTCGTTTTCTATAAGCCCCTGGGTGGACCAGGTCCCGGGGGCAATCACCAATTAATGTGCGGGGGCCCGCGGGGACCTCCGCAGCCCCGGGGACCGCCACCTCCCCGGGGCTTGATGTATAAATGTGTGGGGGGGTCCCAACCCCACCCACGCTGCCCCGGGGACTGCCACCTCCCCGGGGCTTTTAATAATTATAAGCGGGGGCCTCATGGCTCCCCCAAGCCCCGGGGACCGCCACCTCCCCGGGGCTTAAATAGAATTAAAAAGTGTGTGGGGGGGGGCTCCTGCCCCTGCCCACACTGCCCCGGGGACCACCACCTCCCCGGGGCATTTAATATGCTCATATGGGGGTCTGTTACGGACCCCTGGGCCCTGGGGACCACCACCTCCCCGGGGCTTTAAACAGTAAGGGAGGGGGGCCGCGTGGCCCCCCTCCTGGAGCCCTTGATGGCCCTGGGGACCGCCACCCCCAGGGCCGGCTCCTGCAATGTCCCGGGGTGCCCACCCCGGGACATTGCTGTTTGCTATGACAGGGTGGGAGCACTGCTCCCACCCTGTCATAGCAAACTCTGCTTTGCTTCATTGAAGTGAGAGCAGGAAACCTGCTCTCGCTTCAATGAAGGAAAGCAGAATTGCTTTTGAGCAAGGAGAGCTGCATGTCAGCAGCTCCCCTTGCTCAAAAGCAATGCCGGCTCCCGCAGGAGGCGGGGAGCCGGCGGGACCGTGGGGGCATTGGGGCTCCCCCCATGGTCCCCAACAGTGAGGCCAGGCCCCGGGGGATGGGGTCCCCGGGGCCAGAAGTGGCCAAGGGAAGGGGGGCTACATGGCCCCCCTCCCTAATTAAAAAATAAAATAAATAAATAAATAAATAAAAAAAAATAAACATCGAGGCACAGCCCCGGGGGATGGGGTCCCCGGGGTAATAATGGCCTCAGGAGGAGGGCCGCGCAACCCCCTTCCTTACACATAATAAAAATAAAAAAAAGTATTCTCTATGTGGCCATGCCCCGGGGGATGGGGTCCCCGGGGCCGAAATCGGCCATGGGAGGGGGGCCGCGCGGCACCCACTCCCGTTTAAAAAAAAAAAAAAAAATGCTCAGGCCCTTGGGGATGGGGTCCCCAGGGCCCAAAAATAATAAAGGGAAGGGGGGCCACACAGCCTCCCTTCCAAAAAACAAGAATTTAAAAAAGCCGGCATTTCGCCGGAGGCCCCACCCCCTCCCCGCACCACTCTACAAACGTGCCCCCTGGCGTGTTCTAAGTTGGGGAATTAATTCCCCTTGAATACTGAGGGTCCCTGGGGGCCAACTAGCCCACCAGGTACCTTCAGTAAGCTCCAAAGAGCTGGATTGCAGAGAGGTGGTCCGAGGCCACGCCCCTTTTTACACCACTCTGCAAACGCGGCTCATGGCGCACTGCTGGTGGGGCGATGAGGTCCTCTTGTGTCCTGAGGACTTCAGGACACAAGTGTACTTCATCCTCCGAGCAGCAGTGCGCCAGGAGCCGCGTTTGCAGGGTGGTGTAAAAAGGGGGCGTGGCCTCGGACCACCTATCTGCAATCCAGCTGTGTGGAGCTTACTGGAGGTACCTGGTGAGCTATGACCCCAGGGACCCTCAGCATGCAAGGGACTTAATTTCCCAGCTTAGAACGCACCAGAGGCGTGTTTACAGAGTGGTAGAGAAAGGGGGCGTGGCCTGTGTCCACCTCTCAGCAATCCCACTGTGTGGGGCTTACTGGAGGTAAGAGGTAGGCTAGTTGGCCCCTAAAGGACCCCCAGCAGCGAAGGGAACTTCAATCCCCATTCAAGAGTGCGCCAGGGAGCACGTTTGCAGAGTGGTGGGCAAAGGGGGCGTGGCCTGTTATGAGAACTTAACAATCCTGCTGTGTGGTACTTACTGGAGGTAATAGGAGGGGTAGTTGGCCCCCAAGGATGTCCTTGGCAGCCAAGTACCCCCTTGTTACCTCCAGTAAGTCCCACACAGTAGGATTGCTAAGTCGTCTTCGGAGGCCATGCCCCTTTTCTCCACCACTCTGCAAACGACCCTCCTGGCAGACTACAGGATGGGGGATGAAGTCCACTTTACTACTGAGGGACTTTGGGGGCCAAGAAGCCCTTCTGGTACCTCCTGTAAATCCTACGCAGGAATTCTTGAGCGCTGGTCGGAGGCCCAGCACCCTTTCTTCACCACTCTGCAAACGAGACTACTAGTTAAAGAAGTGTTTGCAATGTAATAGGTTTCGCATTTGCGAGAGTAAGAGCTATTGGCGTTGTAAATGTAAACGATTTTTACTAATGTTTTTTGGAGTGGAGTGGAGGTACGTTGTGTGTAGTGGAATTATGTGGTATGTTCTGCACTGAAATTATGTGGATAGAAAGTATGTGGTATTTAGTGTATAGGAATTATGTAGAGTGGGATTATGTGTTATGGAGAGTAATTATGTGGTATTGTAGTCTGTATTGTGGAGTGGTAACCTCAGGTTTAGTCTTCCTCGTTTCTATAGAAGCTCAACTATGAACTCAGTGAGACAAAAAAAGAAGGAATCACTGAGGAGCACTTGTGGACCTAGTCAGAGGTATGAGCAGGACCACTGGAATTATGCGACTGTTTGGCTGCACCGAGTTTCGCACAATTATACATTTTCCGCATTAGCCACATAATTCATCATCTGCTCCCTAATCTGCAGATTTGAACAAAAAAAAGCCTTGTTTCTAGCTCAAACGGCTCAAAAGTTACCAAAAATGCAGCGACAAGTGTTACAGCATGGTAGAAGGCCCTTTGCAAACCTAGAATGGTCACCTGTTACTTATTGCTAAATGTGGGTGTTAAATTGGTACTAATGGTGTGCAAGCCACTCATGCTTCTTTTTGCGCCTCTCTTGCTGCATTTCTGTTGCTTCTTTCTGCACATTTCTTTTTCTGCACTTCTCTTGCCTCTTTCTGCACATCTCTTCTACTTTCTGCACCCTTCTTCCCTCTTTCTGTATCCCTCTTACGTCTTTCTGCACCCTTTTTGCCTCTTTCTGCACCTCTGTTACTTCATTCTGCACTGCTCTTCCTTCTTTCTGCACCTATCTTGCTTCTTTCTGCAACTCTCTTGCCTCTTTCTGTACCTCTGTTGCTTCTTTCTGCACTTCTCTTGCTCTTTCTGCACCATTCGCGCCTCTTTTTGCACCTCACTTGCCTCTTTCTGCACTTTTCTTGCTTCTTTCTACACCTCTGTTGCTTCTTTCAGCAATTCTCTTGCCTCTTTCTGCACTTCTCTTCCTTCTTTCTGCACCCCTCCGGCCTCTTTCTGTACCTCTCTTGCCTCTTTGTGCACACCTCCTACCTTTTTCTGCACCACTCTTGCCTCTTTTTGCACCTCTGTTGGTTCTTTCTGCACTGCTCTTGCTTTTTTCTGCACCTCACTTGTCTCTTTCTGCACTTCTCTTGCTTGTTTCTGCACCTCTTTTGTGTCTTTCTGCACCTCTGTTGCCTCTTTCTGCACTTCACTTGCTTCTTTCTGCACCTCTCTTGCCTCTCGGCACCTCTGTTAATTCTTTCTGCACCCCTCCTGCCTCTTTCTGCACCCCTCTTCCCTATTTGTGCAACTCTCTTGCCTCTTTCTACACCTCTCTTCCCTCTTTCTGCACCACTCTTGCCTCTTTCTGTACCTTGGTTGCTTCTTTCTGCACTCCTCTTCCTTCTTTCTGCACCCCTCGTGCCTCCTTCTGCACCTCTGTTGCCTCTTTCAGCACCTCTGTTGGTTCTTTCTGCACTGCTCTTGCTTCTTTCTGCACCTCACTTGCCTCTTTCTGCACTTCTCTTGCTTCTTTCTACACCTCTGTTGCTTCTTTCAGCTATTCTCTTGCCTCTTTCTGCACTTCTCTTCCTTCTTTTTGCACCCCTCCTGCCTCTTTCTGTACCTCTCTTGCCTCTTTGTGCACCCCTCCTACTTTTTTCTGCACTCCTCTTGCCTCTTTTTGCACCTCTGTAGGTTCTTTCTGCACTGCTCTCACTTCTTTCTGCACCTCACTTGCCTCTTTCTGCACCCCTGTTCCCTGTTTCTGCACCCCTCCTGCCTCTTTCTGCACCCCTCTTCCCCATTTGTGCAACTCTCATGCCTCTTTCTACACGTCTCTACCCTCTTTATGCACCACTCTTGCTTCTTTCTGCACTCCTCTTCCTTCTTTCTGCACCCCTCGTGCCTCCTTCTGCACCTCTGTTGCCTCTTTCAGCACCTCTGTTGGTTATTTCTGCACTGCTCTCTCTTCTTTCTGCACCTCACTTACCTCTTTCTGCACTTCTCTTGCTTCTTTCTACACCTCTGTTGCTTCTTTCAGCAATTCTCTTGCCTCTTTCTGCACCCCTCTTCCTTCTTTCTGCACCCCTCCTGCCTCTTTCTGTACCTCTCTTGCCTCTTTCTGCACCCCTGCTACCTTTTTCTGCACTCCTCTTGCCTCTTTTTGCACCTCTGTTGGTTCTTTCTGCACTGCTTTTACTTCTTTCTGCACCTCACTTGCCTCTTTCTGCACCCTTGTTCCCTGTTTCTGCACCTTTCCTGTCTGTTTATGCACCTCTTTGCCTCTTTCTGCACCTCTGAGTTAGAGGTAGTTTTAATCCCCCTGCCCTATTATGTACTAGGGCCTTACAAGGGAGGTCATGCCAATCACAGGGGTACCCCAACCCATAGTGTACCCTAGTGTATGTAGGTGTTTTCACTGTATTCTAAGTGTCTTTCAGCATAGCACTGGCTCCGGGCCTGGTTAGTCAGAGTCAGTTACCACCAGTACCAGTCAGTAAAAAGTTGGGGGCACAGGATGACTTTGCAACAAGGCCTTTTTCTGCACCTCTGTTGGTTCTTTCTGCATATCTCTTGCTTCTTTCTGCACTTTTCTTCGTCTTTCTGGACTTCTGTTGCCTCTTTCTGCATTTCTCTTGCTTCTTTCTGTGCCTTTCTTCCTCTTTCTTCACATGTCCTACCTCTGTAGGCATAGTTAGAAATTATCATTTAAAAAACCTTTGAAATTCACTGAAAAAAAACCATAGGTTTCAGGGACGTTATAGTTAGTTGGACATTTCACTCGTACAAAACCAGAGAAATTCGGCCGTTATAGTTAGTTGAGCTAACTCGCGCCCCCGCAATGCATTGCTGAAGACGTCACATATTACATCATTTATGACATGGTCAGTGACATCACTGATGACATCACTGATGACATCTCAAATTACATCACTGATGACATCACTGATGACATCATCCACGTGATAATCTGATGCACCTCCTCACACCCTAATATAAACTTTGATACACCCACTCTAAAATACAGACTACCATTTTCGAAACCATAGACACACCAATACCAGTTACTACATACCCACTCACTGATTCCTAGGTCTACACACACACGTCCACTCATTCACCCATACAGTCATTCATACATGCAGTCACTTATCAATACAGCACTATCATTCGCACTCATACACCTATACAGACACTCACACATCGCCACTCATCCATAGAGTTACTCACACACCTGGTCAGTCATGCAAAGAATCATTCACACTCCCATTTACTTACCTATATAGTTATACTCACACCAGCTCACTTATTCATACAGATACTAGCACATACTTACTCTCTTATACAATCACTGATACAAGCACACACTTATCCATACAGCTACTCTCACAATCACTCACTCTCACATGTGGTCATTTATATACTCCAACACTCACATATACTGCCTTTCACATATGTAGTTACTCACACATGTACCACTGAGACATCCATTCACTCACCAACACACCCATACACACACTCACCCACCCATACAGCCCTTCACAGATGCACTCTTGAACCCATACACCCAGTGAATCACCCACTCACACATCTATGAACAGAGGCACACACCCCCACCCACCCACACAGACACTCAGACACCCATACAGATACTCAGACAACCAATCAATAACCCATATAGACACTCATGTAGCTACTCACCAACCCATGCAGCCGCTTACACACCAACTGACAGACTGATTCAGACATTCACACAGTTTAGTCACTAACCCATGCATTCAGTAAGACACATTTAATCACTCACTTATACAGTCAGTCACGCACCTACTAAATCATCCATTCAGACACTCATACATCCACTCATTCTTCAATACACCTCGGCATTTATATATATATAAAACATATTTAAACTTTACAGAAACACACAGTCACTGGATGATGTCATCAGTGATGTCACTGACCATGTCATGAATGATGTAATATGTGACGTCATCAGCAGTGCATTGCGGGGACGCGAGTTATAGTTAGCTCAACTAACTATAACGGCGATTTTCTCTGGTTTTGTACGAGTGAAATGTCCAACTAACTATAACGTCCCTGAAACCTATGGGTTTTTTCAGTGAATATATATATATATATATATATATACACATATATGTATATATATATATATAAAATGTCACTGGGAGTGACTCTGACTATGTCAAAGTATCTTTGCATTCATTGGAGTGTTACAGTCATATTCATTTTCTATGTTCTGGTCACTGAGTGAGCACCTGAGTGTGTGTGCATGTGTGTAGAAATACCGGAGTGCCGGCACATCTCTCTGGGTGGGATTCTCTGTTACAGTGCCGTTGTATCCATTAGAGTGACACCAAGACCTTGACGTGTGCATGTTCAGGCCAGTTAGTGTGCCCCTGTGTATGTGTCCCAATGAGAGTCACTGAACAGAATCATGACACAGAGTGTGATTGAAGTTGGATCACTGAGCCACTGACTTTATTTGTGTGTAATTGAGTCAACCTTCTGCCATCCATAGCTCATCTTGGCAGCAGATACTGGCCTGTGACCAAGCCATTTTCCCAACTCTCCGCTCTGACAATCCCAATGCTTTCATGTCATCAACCCACCACAGCCATGCTCTGCACCCTCCTTCTAACTCCACCAAGCTTTCAGTTGCGGAGAGGAGGCGGTGTTGGGTGCAGAACCTGGCTTGTCCTAAACAAGTTCTATGCAAGGGAAGCTTGTTCTATCCTGTGTACAATTCTCCCATGAGGGAACCTTGTAGTTCTACATTTCATGAACTTGTGCAGAGTGAGGGCAAAGTGTACTTCTGTGACTGAAGTACCTCTTCTGAGTACTACAAGCTTTCATTTCTATATATTGTACAGTTTTTAATTTTCTATTTTTAGTTTTCTATTAGTTTACAATTCCCAGAGTGCTTTCGCATCCACACCATGGGCTGCAGAGCCACCAGTCCTAAGGCTTGCTGCACAGGGCCAGCTTAGGCTGGGCCATTCCCAAAGGAGGAAGAGGAGGATGTTGAACCCTACAAGGCTCCACCAAAGGATCGGTGGCAGCAGTCTTCTTTGGTGTGGGTTCCATTTTGCTGTTATGAATGCTTCCCAAGCACGGACAGTGTAGTGCAAGCACTGCCAGATATACATCAAAGGTGGGTTGGCCGGCAAATACTTCATCACCACCACGGTAGCCAGCCACCAGGTCAGCATCCATCACCTGTGCCATTCGCTCTCTGCAGGTCAGTCTGTAGCAACTACAGATGGGCCATAATTGGCACAATCTTTTCCTCCAACCCAGCACCTCAGCACCCACATCACCGCAGCAAGCAGGGGGGGGGGGGGCATCATGGTGGCATTCCAGAACCATGGAGCGATCTGCCTCAGATGTGGGCAAATGGTGGCATGGTGAGAGAAATTCTCAATGGCCCTCACAGCAGCTGCTGAAGTCTATGAGCACAGCCACCAGCACAAATTCCTTTTTAATCAGATCCCTATATTTCCACATTTTATGATCAGGTTTCTTTTAGAAGACACCCCTAAGGCAGTCTCTTTTTGAATGTCACCGGTTTTATTATGGGACCCACAACCCCTCATCTCCCTGTTAAAAGCAGCGGTTCTTTACAGAGCCACCACAGATGCTGTAAAAAGCTGAATCAGTTGATGTTATTACTCAGTTGCACTCCTTTAAACCCTTCTTCTTGCAGGTCTGACCATTTTGGGTGAAGTTCTTATTCCTTTTTTTCAAGACCATCCTTTTACCAAATCTGTCTATATAACTGAGGGGCACATGCATCATTCTAAATGCAAGTCGCAAAGGGGCAGATTCGCAGAATCTGCCCCTTTGCGACCGGTATTTTTGCATTTGGGATGCATCAACTCAAATGCAAATTCGCAAATTAAGTAATCGCAAAATTTGCGATTACTTAAATTGCAAATGCATTTAGGGAATCGCAAATTGTGATTCCCTAAATGCAATGCATGATGCAATTTTAAAATACGATTTAGCAATTAGGGATCGCAAATTACCATCAATTTAAAGTTGATGGTAATTTGCGAAAACGTTGAAAAATGCACTAAAGTGCATTTTTCAAAGTTCCATGTTACACACAAACATGCCCTTGGGGCATGTGTGTGTGTGCAACATGTGGTCACATGGCAATTCCAGGGGTGCATCAGAGTGTCCTTTTGGCACCCCGGCACCCTTGAAATTGCATGCGCAAATTACGAGTACCTATTTGGTACTCGCAAATTGCACATGCAATTCCCTTTCATTCCTATGGGCCTCTAGGCCCATAGGAATGAATGCGAAGCTATTTCTTAATTGCGAATCGCAATTTGCAATTAAGGAATATGTAGGATTTTGCCATTTTTTTAGCGATTCCTACATGCATAAGGAATTGCGATTCCTAAATAGCGATTTCTAAATAATTCTCGTTCTATATTTATGTTGGCTCAGTATCACTTCACTATGTGGTAAATGTATATTTGAGTGTCATTGGTGTGCACCTGAGTGTCTCTCCTAGGGCATTGAGGAGAGTGATGATAGGTGAACACACATCCCTGTTTGCAACTCTACATTCTTCTTCTTATGCTTTCATTGGGGTGTCCCCCAATCAGTACGGATATTCATGTGGATCCCTCTGTGTGCTACTGAGCGTGTGCCTTGGTGAGTTGAAATGTGTGCTGCCATGTACCTGTGTATAAGTCTGACATTATATTGTAACCAAATCATTTATGGCGTAGAAGTTCTGATCTCTCAGTGTGAACGTGAGTGTGGGTCTGGGTGAATGGTGTTGTATTTCTTTGTTATGGACTCTGACAACATCACTATGACTTTACCTCCATTTAGTGTTGCTGAGTCTGTAACAGTATAAAGTCCCTCGGATTGTCCCTAAGGTTGTGCCTGGGTAGACTAAGCCTTAGAAAGTGTGTACTTGCTAACAATTCTGTCTCAGTATGACACAAGAAATATAGAGGCAATCCTTGTTGGGAGTAGAAGTAGGCCTGCGACCAATCCCTGCACCTAATCTGCACCAGGCGCTGCCCAGCTAGACTTGGGCCCGGGCCTGGCCTGCGGCTCGGCTCTGCGCCTACTTCCTGCCTTCCAAGCAAAGCCAGACAGTCATGTTAGTGTCTGACTTTGCTTATGTTTTGTCTTTACATTGCCTGAAACTCATGAGCCAGAAGCGACATGCGAGTTAAGAACAAAATGGCGGTCGAATCCAGCACCTAAAATGGCAGCTGGAAAAGTTGTGAGATGGCTTCGACTGGCGAGTTGAATTCCAATTTCAGCACTTTGTCTTAGGAGTGCCTTATATTTTTCACGTGTCTGTGAGCTCTAACCACTGCCTTTGGGTTCATAACATTTTTGGTTGTCCACTCTTGGCTGTAGCAATTCTTTTCACAGAGCGACACTCTAAAGTCGGAGTTAATGTATGATTTTCAAAATTACCCCAAAAATATTCTCAGCCCTAGTTGTAGCCCATGACTCATGAGTTAAAATGGCAGAGATACACGTGTTAAACCTTTAAATCCTGCATAGAAACTTTTTTAAAAATGTTTAAATCTCACAAACTACTAACAGTTTTACACCAAACCAAAAAAGGATAATAATCTGAGTGAAGATTGTCAGGCCCAGCTCCGCAGGATCCAGGCGCAGCGGAAAAATGTCCACCTCCTGATATTACCAACACCCTGAATGTGAATATGTACAGGGTATTTGAAGGATCAGACGAGGGAACGGAGAGGGAAGGGACAGCAGTGGAATAGAACCTGAAACAACAAATCATACAGGTATAAGCAAAGGTTATAATGTCTACTCTCATTTATGTCTCGCTAGAGAGATTGCACATATATATATACCTGAATATAATTACTGTGGTTGGTACAATTCTTGGGACATCCTCAAACAGTACGCAGACCAAGCAGTACCCTGTAATGAGAAACCTCACAAGCATTAAATCTTGCAGACTCATGCAACTCACAATCCATAAGTGCCAACACAGTCTTCATACATACCCAGAGGTCGTCTTATACTCAGGCATGAGACCTTTGAAATACTGCGGTGTAAATAATATCCTCCCACATGGTACTGGCAATATAAAACCAAAGCCAGTAGGTAGATATATGTAGAACCCCTTCCCAGGGAGTAGCTGCAAACGGTTCCTTTAGCACTAGTCAGAGGTGCTTGCCCGCATAGACCTGCGGCCCACAAAGTCTCACCACTTCCCAAAATATAGTACGAAAAAGAATACAAACGGCAATACGCGGTTACCCTCACCGCTGTATTCCGCTGTAAGGCAAGAACTGAAACGAAAACATATGATCTCCATGGCAATACGCGGTTCCCTCACCGCTGTATTCCGCTGCGTAGAAAAGATAGAACTTTTCCACACGAACGACAGAAGCCTAGAACCACAGAAACGGCAAAACGCGGTAGGACCACAGTATTCCGCTCCGATGACCAACTACTCCGTACTCGGGGAAAGAATAGAACAGATAGGAAGCCGAACTCCAGGCTTCAAGACCTCTCCCCCCAAGTACTCACGCCACTGCAGCTGACAGTCTTTGCAGCTGCTAAATGTAACCGGGATCAGAGTTCAGGAAGTCCCCGACGGCGCCTCCTCGCCTCCGTTCTCTCTCAGCCGAGAGAGTAAATGCAGGACAAACGGAATTACGCGCAATGTCCTGCGCGACGTCCACGCCTAAATCCCCTTCCGATGGCAAGCATCATGGGAAATGTAGTCTTCAGGGTACGCGGCAGGCGCTGCAACGCTCGAACCCTGACAAAGATCTTCTGTCATGCCAAGTTTGGAGTAAATCCATTCAACAGTTCGGGCTGTGAGCAAAATGTCAACAGGGGGCTAAAGTGGGAAAAACACATTTTTTCCACCCTATCCTAACTCTCTTTCCAAGGACAGATCTTAGCCGACTGAGCACGTAGATTGATATAGGCAAATCAAATAATGCCTTTTCAGTGGAAACACCATCTGAACCATAACTTCACAGTGTCAAAAGCCACTGTGTAATTACACTGGCAGCAATAGCTCCAGTGTAGTTATGGTTAGGGCAGAGCCTCCACAGGAAAGGCATTTTTTGTTTTCTTAATAACTTTGGTGCTGTCCGATGAATCTGCATGAAACTGTCCCAAAAAGAGTACATTTACTTTGGGTTCCTCGTGGCATGTTTCATGTACATTTGCCGGATGGAGATCTAAAATAGGGGCATAGCAAAAGTGAAATTGCCTATTTTAATTCTTTGGTCCTCTATACAGAAAAGAAACAGCTGAATGGAATTTCACCAAGCTTGGCATGAAAGTAACTATTATCAAGGAAGTGTCTTTGCTTGGTTTGGTATAAATCCATTCAGTAGTGTTCTAGAAAATATCATTTATAAAGTATTCTGGTCTGGGCTTGAAGAGGTTGCATTTTGGAGCTAGCTGGAACGTTAATCCACAGATCTTCAGTGGAAAGCACTACTACGCACCTGAAGCATGCACGGACAAATGCTGTGCACAGCTAGGCTTGATCACCCATGAAGGGCTGGGCACAGCACTTAGCTGCAGGCCAGACTTTAAGTCCAACTACCACTGTCAACGACAGTGTGCAGCAGGGCCTGGCTTCCCATGGCTGATTAGGAACTGTTGCATGTGGTATACGATAAAAAATCTGTGAAAAAATAATGGTTAAAGTTACGGGTAGTTTTGGTTATAACACAATAGCATAGGTTTTAAATAAAGTCTTAGAAATCCACTGACGAAAAAATGTTATGATAGTGAATTTAATCTGATAACCCACTGAAATTTGCAAGTTATGGTTAGGACCGCAATCCATAACTCACACTACAAGTATGCCAACCATATCTCTTTCACCAAATGCAATGGCTATGACCTCAAACTTTTTCCCCCAATAAGTAACAATACTTAAGAGCAAATTGTAATTAAATAAAAAATACATGCACACACCAATAACTGCATTCATAGTTGGCTCTTTCATAATGTTATGTGTGGTACATATGAGATATGTAACCCCATCTGTAAAATGATTTACGCCAACTATAATTGCATCTGTCAAGGGTAGGGTCAAGAGGATTGGATCTGGTCTGCAAGTTATGGTTTGCAAATCTGTTGTGTTAGTTATAGATTTCGGTCCTAGCCATAACTCACACAATTAATTTGCAACCATAACTCCACTATAACTGTGGTGGTTTATGTTCATATGGATATAGATATGCACATACACAACACACACAGATATGCATAAATGATTTATTATGAGTATGATTTACTACAGGCTCTCCCCTGCCCACCCACTGTGTTGTATGTGAGAAGAATGTTTGCATAAATATGATCTGACATAAATATACATGTCCTAGATATTATTTACATAAAACTATTGTCCTCTTGGGTGTAGGCTTTCTATTATTAACCCCAATGGAGTAATATGTTTTTAAACAATATTTAGGACACAATACTTTAGTTAGGCGACATTCTGGCAACACTATTCTGGTACCAAGTCCTGTTGGACTATTTACTCGTTCTTGGATTGTCTCACCTCTTTCTGCTTGCATTCTAGTGCCCCTTCCTGAACACAGCTGTTTGTTCTTAACCACGTTTGTGCTATGTACCCATGGAGGCATTCACTATTATACAATTAGCAGTTATTTCAAACCCCATCATTGACACATATGATGTGATACCTGTAAATTACTTTCAATAGAATGGCACAATCCCCAAGATGTCTGGATTTCCACAACTAGAAACCATAGAAGATGCCTTTCTCACTCGGAGTCCATTGTCACTAGTTAATGTAGTAACTTTTAATTTCAAAGAATAACAACCTTTTGAAAAATTAAAGCACACTTTCCAAATTAATGAATCCTATATATTTAATCAGTCTCTGCATCTGAGGAGTTAACAAAACACGAAAGGTGAAGCTGGGAATCCAACACATCTACAAGCCTTCTGGCCACTGATGGCCCACGCGGAGCACTAATGGCTCACTCATGGTCTTCCTGGCCCCCATGCAGGTCTCTGTGGTCAAGTTCGATGTGGAGCGTACCCTCTCCTGTCCACCACTGTGATGCTCTGTTTGGCGCTTGGGATGGTGGCATCTCAGACCCCAAGCAGGGTCCACTGATTCACATGTACTCTGGATCAAGGACTGAGGAAGAGGCCTGCAGCAGCACCGCCCCGACTCACCTTTAAGGTCTATCGCCTGCTCCTGAGCTCAGAATCTCCTTGGATACAGACAGGTCCAATACACCCTTTGCTGGTCCTGTTCAACCCTGCTGTCCATATTCCGCAGATCTTAGGTGGCAGATCCACCTTACCTCACACTGTCTCAAAGAACCGTCCCTATCACCATCGCTATCACCCCTCTCACATTACTGGGGATGAAGTCAAGACCATGGAGGCGGAAAGAATGTCCATCGCTGGCTATGCAGCTATGTGAAGCCAATCGCCTTGAGGAAGGGGAGTGTCAGTGAAACACATGTTGGTTGTGTTGTTATCAAGTTTTTGAAATGTGTTCATGAAAAAATGAATTGAAGAACTTCAGAATTGAAAATAAAGAAATCAATTGGAGTGGAACATATATTGAATGGGACTATTCATTTTGTATTTGTATCCTTGAGGAGTTATGACCTGTCCATTCATCTTTCACAAGTCTTTCCAAGGTCAATTACGAAGGCTAAATCTTTGCAGCACACAATTTACATTATCCAATGGTACACGGTGCATGGATGTATGGGGGGGGCACCACGTGTGTCCTCCTGGCCACATAGCGGAGGCCCACGGAAAGTCCCTTTCCGACAGCCTTTCCATTGCGGTCGGACCACCATGAAACGACTGTGGGAAATGGATGTCGTAATCCCTATAGCTGTGTTTGCGCAGGCACCGCCCCCATTGTAGGGATTACTGTCTGACCATTGCCCTGATGGGCTCCTTGAGCCTGTCGGAAGCAGCGGTCTTTCTCCCCCCCGGTGCGCTCTTACCGCTGGTGATATAATCCGGCAGTCGGACCACTGCCCTAGATGTCGGGTGGCCTGTCGCCGACGGCCTGTCGGTGGCAGTCAGTCTGACATCGTAATGAGGGCCTACATGTCTGGACGCTGTGCAACCTACAGGTTTTGGCCTGCATGTGGCCGTGGTATTTGTACACAAACTTCCTTTGGTGTTTGATTGTGATTCCTCCCTTGAAACCAGTTCTCGGTAGAATGTAACAAACCTAAGACTCTTACTTATGATTCTCACGTGAAGCTCTATCTAGTCTGCACAATAAATACATTATTAAACATATGTCGTCAGTGCCCTTTACTAGCTGAACACTGGGCACAGCAGCTGCCAAAATACCCAGTCCCATGGACAAAACCTGCTTTTGTAGCAACAATTTCAGAAAACAACCAGTCTTCACTAAACTCCCACCTGCTGACCGAGATAAATGAACATTTTTTCATATTCCTTTCACCACAGACTAGAGGCAACAGAATAGTATGTTGTAATGTCCTCATTTCAGTAATCATTTTCCTGCTTGGAAAGAAAAAATATATACTTTTCTTGTCATGGTAAACCAAAATAAATACTTGAATATAAAACACAAACAGCAGCTCCTTGTGAATTGCAAACAAAGCAATAATGCAATCTATCTGTCTATCTATCTACAAATAGATGATACAAATTGATAGGGAAAATGAAGATACTCCAATCTCAGGAGAAAACGAAGGCGCATATTTACAAGCCGCTATCGCCACAGGAACGTCACTTTTTTTGACATTCCTGTGGCGATAGAGGCTTTGCCTTATTTCCAAAGCAGTATTACGCCACTTAACGACGTGGCTTAACACTGGCTTAACGTGGCTTGCCTTGTAAATAAGGCACCCTTTCACGCTATAGTTAGCGTGAAAGGGGTGGGCAAGGGTGGCGTAAATATGGGGCAGCGCAAAAATGAAAACCAAAAAAACCCTGGTCTTAACATGGCACAATGAGGAGAAATGCTTTATTTCTCCTCGTTTTTGCTGTTTCTATGTGTGCTGCATTGTGCAGCACACATAGAAACAGCATAACACCATGCATGGTGTCCCTTCCTGCACATAAACAATAATTTTTAAAATGACGAGTTGCAACTTCTATGTGTGCTGAACAAAGCTGGATACATAGAAGTTACAAATCGCCATTTAAGATTGTTTAGGTGCAGGAAGGGACACCTTCCTGCACATAAACAATCATCCCCCTCCAATGCAGGCACCCTTGCACTATGGTGCAAGGGTGCCTGCGTTGGCGCTAGGCAGCTGTAATTAGCACCAGCGCAGGGGGAAACGCAGGGCTGCACCGTATTGTTATAAATACGGTGCAGCGCTGCGTTTCAGAAGTTGCGGAGCACGGCCACAGGAAGCATTTCATGGTAGTGGTAAACTAAATATAAATCTACTCAATAAGTACAGTATCCGCTGGGGGCTACACAAGTCCACAAATAGTGCGTCCTTGAGGTGTGATGCAGAGGTTAAAGAAACAAAAATTCGTACAACTTGTGACTACTTGGTGTTAGCAGTTTTTAGATCAGAGAAAGAAGTTCACAAAGGCTATTGCTATATAGACCAAAGCATTTTCCAAATTGGCAAGTCATTGGGCAACTCAGTGTCCAAAGAGGCATGGAAGCGCACAGTAACAAAGCAAACAAGGGGGCTTGAAGTGTGGGGGGTATTAGGAGAGTCTCGGAGAAAATCTGTACTGGATCCTAACCAAACTGGATTGATTAAACCCAGTGACAAATCACGCAGTTCATGTGTCTCACACACGTAAACATTTTGTAAAACGAATCAATGCTGTATGGAGCTATTGTCAAAGGTAATTCAAACTTGTAAGTAATATTCATGTGTAACTTAATTTTAGATTTTGAGTAACTTTACTACTTTTGGCTATTCACAAACTCTGGGTGTAAAGTTACTCAAAAGTGTAGACTTACACGTTTCCACCTCCTGAAATTTAGTGTAAGTGTAACTTACTGCTGCCAAACAAGAAACAGTAGTAAGTCCAGTATCACACATGGCCAAACACTGACACTGCAACACCCTCCCATAGAAAGTAATGGAGGTAGGGACTTGAAATGAAACCTCATAGAAAATAATCTTAATTTAAATTAAATTATCTAAAATAGTTTAAAAGGTTAAAAACATCAAATATATATAACTTAATGTTATAAAATCTACAAATAAAACATATATATTTTTAACTATAAAATAGTTAAACAAACCTTTTTTAATGCATTCCTTAATGTAATATTAATGTTTATGAAAATATAATTAAGTTACATGAATTAATACAATATATCGATTTTAATATGTATTAATGCGTATTAGAACATTGGAATGTTGGGAGCTCCATTGAAGACAATGGAGTGCTCCATGCTTTTACGGGCCAGTAAAGGCCCGCAAAGCAACATTCCAATGTTGTTTTCAAAGGCCTCTCGGGGCCCGAGGGAATTTAAACCCCTCGAACTCCGAGAGGCCTTTGTTTTATTTGTTGGAACATTCTGCCCTCTAGTGGCAGAATGTTCTAAGAGCCTTATAGCCCTTCGTAGCTGGGCTATAGCGGCTATTAAAGTCCCGCTCCCTTGTAAAAGTCCCTCGCCTTCGGCTCGGGCCTTTAACACTGGACCGGGCCTTTAATAGCCGTTATAGCCCGCTACGGCGAGCTATAAGGCTATAATCAAAAATATTTTTTTACTTTAGGAGGGTATTTATTTACAAATTTACACTTCATAAAATATTTTTGCTTTAATGTAATATATTTAAATTCAGTGAAGATTGAATTCAAATTTAAATGAATAGTGTTGTAGCATTCCATTTATTTTGTTTAATGCGGTGATCCCCCAATGGTAAAGTATGGGGATTAGTAAAAAAAAAGTTTATTCAAATTGGAAAAATGTATTAAAATATTTTGGGGCTGATTATGATGTTGGTCGGAAGGCCTACGACTACGATTTTGGATCCCTTTTTTGAGTAGTAACTTTAAAAGTGCAGTTTGTGAGTAATAATGAACATATTCTTTCGTGGTAGAGTAGGCGTCCCTACCTAAAATCCTCTCTGCCCCTACTGTTGCTCCTTCTAAATAGAAAAGGGGGAGTAAGAAGTATGCTGATTCTCTCCACTTCCGCCATACACCAAACACAAATATCCACGGATAGAGAACTCATATATTTATCTGTATTATATTGTCTTCCTGATCAATAGGGTCAGAGGGACTCCTTAAGTTTTTGTAAAAGAACCCTCACCCACTAGTAATCCTAGTGGAACGCACATCATTGGGTTTCCACCCAGCATACCTAACGGATCTGGGTGTGCTTCAACACTTAAGTTATATCGGAGCTGGATGTTATTGAGGGATCTATTATAAATTACCTGCAGGTATCCCTTTTAAATTTAAAATTTTATTGGGGGAAATCTTTGGTCAGGTTAAAAGCAAAGATGATTTTTGATGTGCCTGGAGAAATTATGAGCGCCAACATCAAAGCCAGGGTCCGCATGTTTCAGCCATGTCTTAGTACCATTTCAGGTCAAGTGGCTTTCTTCAGGACCAACGTTTCTTTAGATCCCTATCCTAAAGTTATGTCTACTAAGAAAGAACACAATTTGTGCACCTGTGACAAATATCAAACCGCATTACATCAAGCTACTTTTAATGCCTTACTGTTCGCTTTCTCTCATTGCAAGAGAAATCCTTGTTTAAGAATATCTTATTCCATGGGTTATCTCCCCATGGAGTCCAAGGGGCTGATTTCGAGTCTGGCAGTCTTCCGACCGCCAGACCCGCGGTGGCACAGCAGCCTTTTATGTTCACCATCGTACTAGGGGTGGACCACCAGCTGTGCCAAAGAACAGTCGTATCCTGGCGGTGACGCAGCTGGAACTTTTTTGCCATTCCCATTGCGGTGCCTGTTTTCCAGGCACCGCCATGGGAATTGCAAAGGACCGCCCGCCATACTACGAGTTGAACTCTTTCAACTCATAATACAGCTGGCGGTCCTTGCGTGAGTTTGGCGCAGTTGTGCCGGCGGTGAGCCGGTCCAACTGTGGCAAGCTTGTAATCAGCCCCTTAGAGTCAGGCAGATCCTATTGTCACACTTTCGTCAAGGTGTCGCACCCACTGAGGACCTGAAGAGTGTCCTCTAAGCTCAGCATATTCAGCTCTAATGTAGCTCCTGCTTAGTCCTCCCTCTTCCGGTCCCCTTTAGGAGTATATATTCTCCATTTATTCCCCAGCCACTCCCCTTTGTCCCATCCCACATTTACTACTAAAATGTATACCTAAATGTGAGGATATTCTTCACTCAGGGTGGAAATCCTTGCACAGAAACAAAATAGGAGAGGTGTGTAGGTTTGTGAATAACACTTTGTAATATGTTGTGTAGCAATACAAAGCATACTACAAAATGCGGTTTGTAAGTAGGCCCAATAAGGCTTTTGCGCAGAAATTGCTTTTTTATCAAAATTCTTTTTCCCTACCATTCACACACACGTATATATTTGCCAATTAATTCCAGATTCTCCAAGGCACCATGAAGTATACGTTGGATAATCGCTTCCACAATTAGTATTTCATATGCTTTCTGTATTTTATTGAAATTTCCAGGTGAGCACTTTCTATCACCCTATGCCAACACTTATCTCGTGGTATTTCCACCTCATCAGGGCTCACACTTTCCATTTTCTGTTTAGATCTGTGGTTTATATTGTGAAAGCCTTGCCCCTTCATGGCAGCTTCATCATTGCAGCAGGAATTCCCAAAAATATGTCTGTGATCTTTACTCGGTCAGTGATCTATCAGATGGAAGTTAGCTGATGCAGAATGTAGCACCCTGTGGATTGAGGTATTCCTAGAAGTTTATTTAGGCATCTACTTTTTTCCACTTGATGTGGATATAGATCCATATAGCTCTACCAAACCACTGCCAAAAATGGTACTAGGGTGAGTCTTTGCCTGATAGTTTCACAGCATTGTAGCAACAATTATCATTTCTCCTCACGATGCTGTGCAAACCTACATATTGCAGCAATGTTTGGTGCTACTCTCTGTCTCTTTCAGCCAATCAATGCCAACTTTTTATCAGACTGTATTCCCAGGTCGGGAAATATTGGCACCGAATGAAGGGGGTCGTCCTTGGTTTTCACGTATCTACATTTATGCAGTCACAAGAATACAGTATGAGGCTTCTTCCAGCTGAGCTCCCTTCCTCCCTGTCTTCAGTCTTGAGCTCTAAAGCTTGTCCCTGGTGAGCTCCCTTCCTCCCTGGGTAAAATGTACTATTTCCACTCCAATCACTACAACAGTAGGGAAAGAGTTGGATTGTGAAGGGGTAAAATTTACTATTCCAACTCCAGTCAATGCAACATTAGAAACAAATTAATTCTCTTCAACATATAAAATAATTTCAACAACATAATAAACAACAAAAAATATAAATATGTAAAAAAGAAAATATAATTATATTGTTTTATGAAAAATTAAATACAATAAATATGTATTACAAAGTCAAATACTTATCATAAATTACTAAACACATTTTTATAATTTAAATGCAAACCCATATCTCAAAATATTAAAAACTAATAAATACAATATTATGTACATTTTAAAAACACAACACAATTAACACATGCAATAATAAATAACATAATTAAAAAAGAATAAATAACTATTTTTAAACTTGTTGTTTCTGAATTCGTTTTCTATATTACACTTCAACTAAGTACAGTCACATATCTAAAATCTTTATTAAAATAATATTATTTGGACATGTTACATAATTAAATATTAGTTAAAATATCCATAATAATTGTTTATTCCTTAAATAATTATAGTTAATTACCACCCCACCATCCACTTAAATTATTATTGCCATCATTTTGATACTTAAACCTCAAGTGAACAATTATTATTAATAATTAACTAATATTTAATTAATAATTTTTAAGTAACTTCCCACATCAACTCCTACAAATTCAACAACTCACACCTAATATATAATTTAAATAATATTTTATGTACATATTTAACATAATTATTTATCATTTCTATAAATACTATGGGCTCGATTCTGATCTCACTGGGAAAGCCCTCCGTATGTCTCGGATCCAGAGGGCTTTCCTAGTGAATCGCGCTGTGCGAGTCCGACCGAATGAGTACAATGCAGCCGTATGCTGATGCTGACCGACTCAGTTCGCTCGGACTCCCATTGAACTCTATGGGAGCCTGTATACCGATGCGTACACAAGCTCCCTTCGCAGAAAAGGGGTGGGTGGGGAAAAGCGTACACCCTGTGGCGGGCACCCCATGTTGCCCGCTACACTTTGCATGCTTGGATCGGGGGGATCCATGCACATCCTCCCCCCGTGACCGATTCGGAGGGCTCCGGGTGACGGGGGGCCTGCTACGGCCCCCCGAAGTCAGAATCCGACAGCTGTTTCCTCGCTGAGACCGAGTCGATACAGCTGTCTGAATTGTGCATCGTACTTGCTTATTCGGAATCCAGCTCCATTGCGCAGCACAATTGAGCTCCGAACGAGTCGGATGGACAGGATCGGGTTTGGAAACGATTCGGTCGATACGGACGAGATCTTCACATCGTACTTGGTCGTTCGGAACGGGGGACGATTTGGTCGGAAACATGGGCTCCGAATCGGATTTGCACGTTCCGAAACCTGTCTGGAGGCCTTCTTAACGACATCGGAATCGAGCCCTATAAATTAACTTTATTAATTAGTTTAATTAATTTCCTACTCACCCTTTACACATACAAAAACAATAAAAACATGTAATATATTTCACAATTTACATAATTAATTATCATTTAAATAATTAATATAATTTGAAATTTGATTATTAACAAAAATACAATTATTAAATGAATCTAATTTAATTACCTCCCACCCTATATACCTACAAAATATTTTATTGCCAACTATACAATTACCATAAATAATTATCTATTAAATAATTGATTAAAAATTAATAACAAATAATTTACTTCCCACTCTATACCCCTACAAAACACACAACCCAAACCTAAAACTAAATTTAAAAAAACAATTATATCGGTCCCGGAATGCTTTCCTGACGAGTCAGATTGGGTGAGTCCGACCGAGTGATTTGGATGTATCCATAAATCAATCACAGAATTTGTAGAGCGCACTACTTACCCGCGAGGGTCTCAAGGCGCTGGGGAGAGGGAAGGGGGGGGGATGCTGCTACTGGTCGAACAGCCAGGTCTTGAGTAGCCTCCTGAAGGTCAGCAGGTCTTGGGTCTTTCGTAGGCTTAGTGGAAGGGTGTTCCAGGTCTTGGCGAGGTGTGAGAAGGATCTGCCGCCGGTGGTTGTTCTTCGAATGCGGGGGACGGTGGCGAGGGAGAGGTCGGCGGAGCGGAGCCGGCGGTTGGGGACGTAGAAGAGGAGCCGTCTGTTGAGGTAGGCTGGGCCAGTTTTGTGGAGTGCCTTGTGTGCGTGGGTGAGGAGTTTGAAGGTGATCCTCCTGTCGACGGGGAGCCAGTGCAGGTTCCTCAAGTGGGGGTGATGTGGCTGTGGCGTGGTACGTCGAGGATCAGTCGTGCGGAGGCGTTTTGTATGCGTTGCAGTCGCTTGATGAGCTTGGCCGGGGCTCCCGCGTAGAGGGCGTTCCCATAGTCCAGTCTGCTACTGACGAGGGCCTGGGTGACTGTTCTTCTTGTGTCTGTCGGGATCCACCTGTAGATCTTGCAAAGCATGCGGAGGGTGTTGAAGCAGGAGGAGGAGACTGCGTTGACTTGCTTGGTCATGGAGAGCGTTGAGTCGAGGATGACTCCCAGGTTGCGTGCGTGGTCGGTGGGTGTCGGGGCTGCTCCCAGCGTCGTTGGCCACCAGGAGTCATCCCAGGCTGAGGTGTTGGAGCCGAGGATGAGGACCTCCGTTTTGTCCGTGTTCAGCTTTAGTCGGCTGATCTTCATCCAATCGGCGACGGCCTTCATTCCTTCATGGAGTTTGGCTTTGGCGGCGAGGGGTCCTTGGTGAGGGAGAGGATCAGTTGAGTGTCGTCGGCGTAGGAGATAATGTTGAGGTCGTGTTGTCTGGCGATGCGTGCGAGCGGGGCCATGTAGATGTTGAACAGTGTTGGGCTGAGGGACGATCCCTGGGGTACGCCGCAGATGATCTCGGAGGCTTCGGATCGGAAGGGTGGGAGGCGGACTCTCTGGGTTCTGCCGTCGAGGAAGGAGGTGGTCCATTCCAGGGCCTTGTCTCGGATCCCTGCGTTGTGGAGGCGTGCGCGTAGAGTGCGGTGGCAGACAGTGTCGAAGGCGGCGGAGAGGTCCAACAGGATGAGGGCTGCGGTCTCACCATTGTCCAGCAGGATCCTGATGTCGTCGGTGGCGGCGATGAGGGCAGTCTCAGTGCTGTGGTTGCTGTATCCATATGCTTCCGGATACGATTCGGTCGGACTCCCATTGACCTCAATAGGAGCCTGTGTTCCGAAAGAGAACACAGGCTCCCATTGAAGAAAGGGGTGGCTGGGGAAAACATTGCACCCTGTCGCAGGCACCCCATGGTGCCTGCCACACTGTGCATGGGAAGGAAGAGGAGACCCATGGGAAACCCCACAGGCCCGATTCGGAGGGCCCTGGGTGAAGAGGGGCCTGCTACAGGCCCCCAAAGACAGATTCCAGCAGCCGATTCGTTCCGGAGAAACCGATTCGGAACGGCTGTCCGAATCGGTCATCATAATCGCTCGCTCAGAAAACGAGTCCATAGAGCTGAACGATTCGGCACCGAAAGACTAGACCTATCCAAATGCCTTTCGGAACCGATTCAGACAGCCCTACTGGTTTATGATTATCGTAATCGTTCGTTGGGAACTGTGTACGATTCGGTCAGCAACAAGGGTTCCAAATCGGATTCGGCAAACCCGAATTCGATTCATAGCCCTTCCAAACGGGATAATAATCGGCCACTTAGACTCTAAAATTTGTTCCTGATAAGTTCCCTTCCTCCCTATGTTCATGGTCTGGGACTCTAAAGCGTGCTCCTGGTGAGCTCTCCTCCTCTCTGTCTTCATAGTCTGGGGCTCTAAAGCATGTTCCTTTTAAATTCCCTTGCTTCTGGTCTTCACCATATGGACTCTAAAGCTAGCTCCTGGTAGGGTCCCTTCCTCTCTGTCTTTCCAGTCTGGGGCTCTAAAGCTTGTTCCCGGTGAGCTCTCTTCCTCCCTGTCTTCTGTGGTATCTCTTAATCCCTTCCTATATGTGGTAGATCATTTCTCTTAGAATTCTGCTTATTGTCCTATTTCTGCCACCAAAATGATGACTACTAAAAGGAGAGAATGCAGAAGATGCCTCACCTGGACCGCACTACCTGCTGCCTCAGGATCTGACTCAAGCAGCTACATTTCTTAATCGACTCACAGATGATCTCAAAGTTCCAATGGAAATATGCTTGCCTCCTAAATCCTCGCCATAAGTCACTCCATCTCACCCTACCAAGTCTCAAATGAATTTTGGTGGCAATGTCAATGAGAGCACTTCAGACAGATGACAGCAGTCCTTACATCCTCAGTCTATGGAGACTTGTAGTGGCAAAGGCCAAGGAGCCATGTAGACCTTTCCATAAACCTGCTGCTCCAGGCATTTCTGCAAAGATTTACAAAAATAAATCTAACTCGGCTCTTGTGTCTACGGTGCTTTATACTTCAAAGGCACTTGGTTCTGAACCTGTTGTGTCAAAGGTTTGTGCTAAAGGAGCCTGTTATTGTTGTGTGAAACCTTGGAGTTCAGGGCAGTGGGTCACTAGAAGCCAAGTGCAAACGAAAATCTCATTCCCTTCCAGCCTCTTTGTTTCTTAACAAAAGGGTACGAAAGTGTAATAAAATGCCCAGTGTGGTAATGTGATGTAGCAGGTGTGATTGCCAGTTAGGGCATTTAAATATGGAATCACATGAACAGGTATATTGGTTTATTCCAATGCAGCCTCTGGAGTCAGACCACTTCACTTAACCCTTAACTTAAGGCCACCTTTAAACAGATCTGATGGAACCATAGACCTATAGGGTCATCACCAGGCGACTTTTATTACACCTGAAGTCCCGTAACTTTCCAGTTTTAACCTTCCAATCTGAAGATGAAAGGGCAAATGGGATAGGCCATGCCCTATATTTGTGAATAACTTCTCTCACCCTGAGTGAAGGACGCACATCTGCATCACCCTTATCAGACCTCTTTGCCGCCATCGAGCAGAACACGCCCCCTTGACTCCATTCTCTACAAACCATCCGCAATCATATGTTCATCACCATAGGAGCATCCCTGACACCTCAGCCTGCTGGAAGTACATGTAGCCCATCTTCCATTTATCATCAAATTCCACATTGGTGATCAGATGCTCTTTAATTACTCTCAGCTACTCATAAATCTATTAGATGGGGACAGTGTGCTGCAGTCCTGCCCATTTCACGTTAGTGTTAGAAGGACCTGAACCGACTCTGTGTCGATGCGTACAAGAGGGACATCATTCTCTGCCCCAAAGACCTAACTCCCATCTGGTAAATTGCCCAGCTTTCTTGGGTCACTGAAATCTGCAGAGGGGGAGGTTCTCCAAAAGACCTAACTCCCATCTGCTAAATTGGCCATCTTTCTTGGGTCACTGAAAGCTGCTGAGCAGAGGGGGGGTGGGGGTTCTCCAAAGACCTAACTCCCATCTGGTAAATTGGCAAACCTTCTTGGGTCCCTGAAAGCTGCTGAGCAGAGGGGGGAGGTTCTCCACCTCCTAACCCTATTTTACCAGAACACAGTGGCCTTGGTGGGTGTGATCTGTTGCTTGGGCATCTATGTTGTGTTCACTGCTAACGCTATCAGCATACTCTAAATTACCAACATTTCCTGCACAATTGATGGACTGAATTTAACAATTGCCATCTCCCCCTAATAGACTTGTACTGGCTACAGCTCAAAGAAAGATCTTAAATTTGAGGCATTGTGCATGAGGCCCTTCATTGAAATACAATGGATTACCTCGCCCAGGTCACCCACCCACACATGTCTGAACCATCCTGACATCGAACCATCTAAATACAGGTGCTTGGCAGGAAAATGTACTAAACACAAGATCTGGCTATGGAACTTCCGACCATTTCACAGCTCTGGATCGAAGACGGTCGGAGGAGGATGAAGGCTTGTGTGTTCAGTGTTGGCTATGGATGTTCAGAACTAGGGTGACCAACCGTCCGTACATTTCACGGACTGCTCGTAATTTGGGCCTCTTGTCCGTTGTCTGTGAAGAATTCTTTCACGGACGCCTTTTGTCCGTAATTTTGGACTTAAGAGCGAGCTGCCCCCTCCAAGCAGCCTGAGAGTCCTGAACTCTCACTGCAGGGGCCAGCTCATGCGCCTGCTGTGATCAGTGGCCTGCAGCAGCCCCTCCCAGACCTGGCACAGACTGCTATCGGCCCATTATCATTCTGTATGTCGGCCTAATTATCACATACAGAATGATAATGGGCCAGTGACAGCATTTGCTGGGCCTCCTGCCAGAGCCAAGGGCATGGCAAACTGCTTTTGTTTATGGGCTCCTGTCACCTGACCAGGGGCCAAGCTCTGGGGTGGGTTGAGGTTTTATTTTAGCGCATGTTACCCAAGTGCATCCAATATGCAAACGCAGGTATTTAGGTTTCACTCAGGCACACAACAGATGCAGTGCAAGGTTCTCTCAACCTAATATAAACTTATTTTGACTTGAGCTTGTTGTCCATTTACTTATGTAATATTGCGTGACCTCCTCTGATGTGTCTGTAAAATGTACCTTTTGTCACAAATTTTTGTCCTGAATTCTGACCTTCTGTCCTGATTTTTGTCCTGAATTTTGACCCTTTGTCCTGAATTTTTACACTCACTGTCCTGAATTTGCACCCATGCCAGTTGGTCACCCTATTCAGAACTGTCGTGGACCAGTGCATGAGCAGTACTCACTTTCCAGCATGGAAGAGCTTTGAGGGTGCTAGACAACAGTGCAAGCATTATACAAAACTGTAAATTAATCCATAGGTGCATCTGGATTTGATCCAACTTTCACAAGATGTACATGATAAACTCTTGCATGTATCATTCTATTGTAAAACGTTATCAGCTCCATGGTCTTTCGAGATACTGCTGCAGTGCAAATGTAGATTTAGTGCCATCTAGACTACTTTTCCTCCTACTTCCACTTTTCCATCTTTTAGGACTTTTTTGAAGCTAGACGGCATTTTGAGTCAAAGGTATTTTATCAATCCAAGGAGCAAAGATTGAATTCCAAAGTCAATTGCAGTAACACTGAACAGTGATATGCTGGTAGCGCATCTGAGGAACAGAGCATCCAGACCAGTGATACGCTGGCAGCGAATCTGAGGAACAGAGCATCCAGACCAGTGATACGCTGGTAGCGCATCTGAGGACTCACAGCATCCATACCTGTGATTCGCTGGTAGCGCATCTGAGGACACAGAGCATCCAGACCAGTGATGCGCTGGTAGCGCATCTGAGGACACAGAGCATCTAGACCAGTGATGCGGTGGTAGCGCATCTGAGGACACAGAGCATCCAGACCAGTGATACGCTGGTAGCAAATCTGAGGACACAGAGCATCCAGACCAGTGATACACTGGTAGAGCATCTGAGGACACAGAGCATCCAGACAAGTGATACGGTGGTAGAGCCTCTGAGGACACAGAGCATCCAGACCAGTGATACGGTGGTAGCGCATCTGAGGACACAGAGCATCCAGACCAGTGATACGCTGGTAGCGGATCTGAGGACACAGACCATCCAGACCGGTGATACGCTGGTAGCGCATCTGAGGACACAGAGCATCCAAACCAGTGATGCAGTGGTAGCGCATCTGAGGACACAGAGCATCCAGACCAGTGATACGCAGGTAGCGCATCTGAGGACACAGAGCATCCAGACCAGTGATACGCAGGTAGCGCATCTGAGGACACAGAGCATCCAGACCGGGGATACGCTGGTAGCACATCTGAGGACACAGAGCATCCAGACCAGTGATACTGTGGTAGCGCATCTGAGGACACAGAGCATCCAGACCGGTGATACGGTGGTAGCGCATCTGAGGACACAGAGCATCCAGACAGGTGATACGGTGGTAGCGCATCTGAGGACACAGAGCATCCAGACCAGTGATACGGTGGTAGCGCATCTGAGGACACAGAGCATCCAGACCAGTGATACGGTGGTAGCGCAAATGAGGACACAGAGCATCCAGACCCATGATACGCTGGTAGCGCATCTGAGGACACAGAGCATCCAGACCGGTGATACGCTGATAGCGCATCTGAGGACACAGAGCATCCAGACCGGTGATGCGGTGGTAGCGCATCTGAGGACACAGAGCATCCAGACCTGTGACACGCTGGTAGCGTATCTGAGGACACAGAGCATCCAGACCGGTGATACGCTGGTAGCGCATCTGAGGCCACAGAGCATCCAGACCAGTGATACGGTGGTAGCGCATCTGAGGACACAGAGCATCCAGACCAGTGATACACTGGTAGAGCAGCTGAGGACACATAGCATCCAGACCAGAGATATGCTGGTAGAGCATCTGAGGACGAAGAGCATCCAGACCAGTGATATGCTGGTAGAGCATTGAGGACACAGAGCGTCCACCTCAGTGATACACTGGTAGTGCATCTGAGGACACAGAGCATCCAGACCAGAGATATGCTGGTAGAGCATCTGAGGACGAAGAGCATCCAGACCAGTGATATGCTGGTAGAGCATTGAGGACACAGAGCGTCCACCTCAGTGATACACTGGTAGTGCATCTGAGGACACAGAGCATCCAGACCAGTAATACGTTGGTAGAGCATCGAGGACACAGAGCATCCAGACCGGTGATGCGGTGGTAGCGCGTCTGAGGACGCAGAGCATCAAGACAGGTGATACGCTGGTATCGCATCTGAGGACACAGAGCATCCAGACCGGTGATACGCTGGTAGCGCATCTGAGGACACAGAGGATCTGGACCAGTGATGCGCTGGTAGCGCATCTGAGGACACAGAGCATCCAGACCATTGAAACCCTGGTAGCGCATCTGAGGACACAGAGCATCCAGACCAGTGATAAGGTGGTAGCGCATCTGACGACACAGAGCATCCAGACCCATGATACGCTGGTAGCGCATCTGAGGACACAGAGCATCTAGACCAGTGATACACTGGTAGAGCATCTGAGGACACAGAGCATCCAGACCAGTGATGCGGTGGTAGCGCATCTGAGGACACAGAGCATCCAGACAGGTGATGCGGTGGTAGCGCATCTGAGGACGAAGAGTATAGAGACCAGTGATATGCTGGTAGAGCATTCGAGGACGCAGAACATCCAGACCAGTGATACGTTGGTAGAGCATCGAGGACACAGAGCGTCCACCTCAGTGATACACTGGTAGCGCATCTGAGGACACAGAGCATCCAGACCAGTAATGCGTTGGTAGAGCATCAAGGACACAGAGCATCCAGACCGGTGATGCGGTGGTAGCGCATCTGAGGACACAGAGCATCCAGACCGGTGATACGCTGGTAGCGCATCTGAGGACACAGAGCATCCAGACCGGTGACACGCTGGTAGCGTATATGAGGACACAGAGCATCAGGACCAGTGATACGGTGGTAGCGCATCTGAGGACACAGAGCAACCAGACCATTGATACGCTGGTAGCGCATCTGAGGACACAGAGCATCTGGACCAGTGATACACTGGTAGAGCATCTGAGGACACAGAGCATCCAGACCGGTGATACGGTGGTAGCGCATCTGAGGACACAGAGCATCCAGACCAGTGATACGGTGGTAGAGCATCTGAGGCCACAGAGCATCCAGACCAGTGATACGGTGGTAGCGCATCTGAGGACACAGAGCATCCAGACCAGTGATACACTGGTAGCGCATCTGAGGATGCAGAGCATCCAGACCAGTGGTACGCTGGTAGTGCATCTGAGGACACAGAGCGTCCACCTCAGTGATACACTGGTAGTGCATCTGAGGACACAGAGCATCCAGACCAGTAATACGTTGGTAGAGCATCGAGGACACAGAGCATCCAGACCAGTGATGCGGTGGTAGCGCGTCTGAGGACGCAGAGCATCAAGACAGGTGATACGCTGGTAGCGAATCTGAGGACACAGAGCATCCAGACCGGTGATACGCTGGTAGCGCATCTGAGGACACAGAGCATCCAGACCGGTGATACGCTGGTAGCGCATCTGAGGACACAGAGGATCTGGACCAGTGATGCGCTGGTAGCGCATCTGAGGACACAGAGCATCCAGACCATTGAAACCCTGGTAGCGCATCTGAGGACACACAGCATCCAGACCAGTGATACGCTGGTAGCGCATTTGAGGACACAGAGCATCCAGATCAGTGATACACTGGTAGAGCATCTGAGGACACAGAGCATCCAGACCAGTGATACGGTGGTAGCGCATCTGAGGACACAGAGCATCCAGACCAGTGACACGCTGGTAGCGCATCTGAGGACACAGAGCATCCAGACTGGTGATACGCTGGTAGCGCATCTGAGGCCACAGAGCATCCAGACCAGCGATACGCTGGTAGCGCATCTGAGGACACAGAGCATCCAGACCAGTGATACACTGGTAGAGCATCTGAGGACACAGAACATCCAGACCAGTGATACGGTGGTAGCGCATCTGAGGACACAGAGCATCCAGACCCATGATACGCTGGTAGCGCATCTGAGGACACAGAGCATCCAGACCGGTGATACGCTGATAGCGCATCTGAGGACACAGAGCATCCAGACCGGTGATGCGGTGGTAGCGCATCTGAGGACACAGAGCATCCAGACCTGTGACACGCTGGTAGCGTATCTGAGGACACAGAGCATCCAGACCGGTGATACGCTGGTAGCGCATCTGAGGCCACAGAGCATCCAGACCAGTGATACGGTGGGAGCGCATCTGAGGACACAGAGCATCCAGACCAGTGATACACTGGTAGAGCAGCTGAGGACACATAGCATCCAGACCAGTGATACAGTGGTAGCGCATCTGAGGACACAGAGCATCCAGACCAGAGATACGCTGGTAGAGCATCTGAGGACGAAGAGCATCCAGACCAGTGATATGCTGGTAGAGCATTGAGGACACAGAGCGTCCACCTCAGTGATACACTGGTAGTGCATCTGAGGACACAGAGCATCCAGACCAGTAATACGTTGGTAGAGCATCGAGGACACAGAGCATCCAGACCGGTGATATGCTGGTAGCGCATCTGAGGACACAGAGGATCTGGACCAGTGATGTGCTGGTAGCGCATCTGAGGACACAGAGCATCCAGACCATTGAAACCCTGGTAGCGCATCTGAGGACACAGAGCATCCAGACCAGTGATAAGGTGGTAGCGCATCTGAGGACACAGAGCATCCAGACCCATGATACGCTGGTAGCGCAATTGAGGACACAGAGCATCTAGACCAGTGATACACTGGTAGAGCATCTGAGGACACAGAGCATCCAGACCAGTGATGCGGTGGTAGCGCATCTGAGGACACAGAGCATCCAGACAGGTGATGCGGTGGTAGCGCATCTGAGGACGAAGAGCATAGAGACCAGTGATATGCTGGTAGAGCATTCGAGGACGCAGAACATCCAGACCAGTGATACGTTGGTAGAGCATCGAGGACACAGAGCGTCCACCTCAGTGATACACTGGTAGCGCATCTGAGGACACAGAGCATCCAGACCAGTAATGCGTTGGTAGAGCATCGAGGACACAGAGCATCCAGACCGGTGATGCGGTGGTAGCGCATCTGAGGACACAGAGCATCCAGACCGGTGATACGCTGGTAGCGCATCTGAGGACACAGAGCATCCAGACCGGTGACACGCTGGTAGCGTATATGAGGACACAGAGCATCAGGACCAGTGATACGGTGGTAGCGCATCTGAGGACACAGAGCAACCAGACCATTGATACGCTGGTAGCGCATCTGAGGACACAGAGCATCTGGACCAGTGATACACTGGTAGAGCATCTGAGGACACAGAGCATCCAGACCAGTGATACGGTGGTAGCGCATCTGAGGACACAGAGCATCCAGACCAGTGATACGCTGGTAGCGCATCTGAGGACACAGAGGATCTGGACCAGTGATGCGCTGGTAGCGCATCTGAGGACACAGAGCATCCAGACCATTGAAACCCTGGTAGCGCATCTGAGGACACAGAGCATCCAGACCAGTGATAAGGTGGTAGCGCATCTGAGGACACAGAGCATCCAGACCCATGATACGCTGGTAGCGCATCTGAGGACACAGAGCATCTAGACCAGTGATACACTGGTAGAGCATCTGAGGACACAGAGCATCCAGACCAGTGATGCGGTGGTAGCGCATCTGAGGACACAGAGCATCCAGACAGGTGATGCGGTGGTAGCACATCTGAGGACGAAGAGCATAGAGACCAGTGATATGCTGGTAGAGCATTCGAGGACGCAGAACATCCAGACCAGTGATACGTTGGTAGAGCATCGAGGACACAGAGCGTCCACCTCAGTGATACACTGGTAGCGCATCTGAGGACACAGAGCATCCAGACCAGTAATGCGTTGGTAGAGCATCGAGGACACAGAGCATCCAGACCGGTGATGCGGTGGTAGCGCATCTGAGGACACAGAGCATCCAGACCGGTGATACGCTGGTAGCGCATCTGAGGACACAGAGCATCCAGACCGGTGACACGCTGGTAGCGTATATGAGGACACAGAGCATCAGGACCAGTGATACGGTGGTAGCGCATCTGAGGACACAGAGCATCTGGACCAGTGATACACTGGTAGAGCATCTGAGGACACAGAGCATCCAGACCAGTGATACACTGGTAGAGCATCTGAGGACACAGAGCATCCAGACCAGTGATACGGTGGTAGCGCATCTGAGGACACAGAGCATCCAGACCAGTGACACGCTGGTAGCGCATCTGAGGACACAGAGCATCCAGACCGGTGATACGCTGGTAGCGCATCTGAGGCCACAGAGCACCCAGACCAGCGATACGCTGGTAGGGCATCTGAGGACGCAGAGCATCCAGACCAGTGATACGCTGGTAGCGCATCTGAGGACACAGAGCATCCAGACCAGAGATACGCTGGTAGAGCATCTGAGGACGAAGAGCATCCAGACCAGTGATATGCTGGTTATGATGCCATGTATGGAGGACCTTCCCGTTAATTAGTTCCCACGCCTTTCCGCAGATATATTTTTGATGTGGATAAAGAACAAATTATTATTAAGTTCGATTGTGGATAATAAGCTCACACCTCCGTTTATTTTCGGAATAGTGAGAAATCGTTTACATTTATCTATGGGGGAGGTCCTTTTTCCTGCCGCATAAAATTTATCAAAGACATTGCCATACGAAAGGTTATTGATGATATTGGATCTGGAGATTTAGCTTACACCCAATTTGCTTGTAACTCTTGTGACATAAGAGCCCTGACGAAGTTCCCCTGGCAAAGAAATGGGAGCGAAACGCGTTGGCTGAGTGCCAGTTTTTATAATAAAAAGATGTACTGAACAAAAGAAGATTTTTTTGAATATATTATTGCTGCAGATTGACTTTACTCAAAGAGAGTGCACCTTCCATTTTCTGTTTAAAATATGCTGGTAGAGCATCGAGGACACAGAGCTTCCACCTCAGTGATACACTGGTAGTGCATCTGAGGACACAGAGCATCCAGACCAGTAATACGTTGGTAGAGCATCGAGGACACAGAGCATCCAGACCGGTGATGCGGTGGTAGCGCGTCTGAGGACGCAGAGGATCTGGACCAGTGATGCACTGGTAGCGCATCTGAGGACACATAGCATCCAGACCAGTGATGCGGTGGTAGCGCATCTGAGGACACAGAGGATCTGGACCAGTGATGCACTGGGAGCGCATCTGAGGACACATAGCATCCAGACCATTGAAACCCTGGTAGCGCATCTGAGGACACAGAGCATCCAGACCAGTGATACGCTGGTAGCGCATTTGAGGACACAGAGCATCCAGACCAGTGATACACTGGTAGAGCATCTGAGGACACAGAGCATCCAGACCAGTGATGCGGTGGTAGCGCGTCTGAGGACGCAGAGCATCAAGACAGGTGATACACTGGTAGCGCATCTGAGGACACAGAGCATCCAGACCGGTGATACGCTGGTAGCGCATCTGAGGACACAGAGGATCTGGACCAGTGATGCACTGGTAGCGCATCTGAGGACACATAGCATCCAGACCATTGAAACCCTGGTAGCGCATCTGAGGACACAGAGCATCCAGACCAGTGATACGCTGGTAGCGCATTTGAGAACACAGAGCATCCAGACCAGTGATGCGGTGGTAGCGCATCTGAGGACACAGAGCATCCAGACAGGTGATACGCTGGTAGCGCATCTGAGGACACAGAGCATCCAGACCAGTGATGCGGTGGTAGCGCATCTGAGGACGAAGAGCATACAGACCAGTGATATGCTGGAGGAGCATTCGAGGACGCAGAACATCCAGACCAGTGATACGTTGGTAGAGCATCGAGGACACAGAGCGTCCACCTCAGTGATACACTGGTAGCGCATCTGAGGACACAGAGCATCCATTCCAGACCAGTAATGCGTTGGTAGAGCATCGAGGACACAGAGCATCCAAACCGGTGATGCGGTGGTAGCGCATCTGAGGACACAGAGCATCCAGACCGGTGATACGCTGGTAGCGCATCTGAGGACACAGAGCATCCAGACCGGTGACACGCTGGTAGCGCATCTGAGGACACAGAGCATCAGGACCAGTGATACGGTGGTAGCGCATCTGAGGACACAGAGCATCCGGACCAGTGATACACTGGTAGCGCATCTGAGGACACAGAGCATCCAGACCAGTGATACAGTGGTAGAGCATCTGAGGACACAGAGCATCTGGACCAGTGAGACGGGGGTAGCGCATCTGAAGACACAGAGCATCCATACCAGTGATATGCTGGTAGCGCATTTGAGGACACAGAGCATCCAGACAAGTGATACACTGGTAGAGCATCTGAGGACACAGAGCATCCAGACCAGTGATACGGTGGTAGAGCATCTGAGGACAAATAGCATCCAGACCAGTGATACGGTGGTAGCGCATCTGAGGACACAGAGCATCCAGACCATTGATATGGTGGTAGAGTATCTGAGGACACAGAGCATCTGGACCAGTGATACGGTGGTAGCGCATCTGAGGACACAGAGCATCCAGACCATTGATATGTTGGTAGCGCATCTGAGGACACAGAGCATCCAGACCATTGATATGTTGGTAGCGCATCTGAGGACACAGAGCATCCAGACCGGGGATACGCTGGTAGCGCATCTGAGGACACAGAGCATCCAGGCCAGTGATACGGTGGTAGAGCATCTGAGGACACAGAGCATCTGGACCAGTGATACGGTGGTAGCGCATCTGAGGACACAGAGCATCCAGACCAGAGATACGCTGGTAGAGCATCTGAGGACACAGAGCATCTGGACCGGTGATACACTGTTAGCTGATCTGTAAACCTTAAAGCAGTACTCCTCTGAGGTAAGGTTGTCTGCAGTGATGCACAGGAACAAAGAGAGTGATGCCCCACACCCTAATCCAGTTATACGGATTCAGATATTCACAAAGTGTGAGGGGTCTGCATTGGGAGTGACTCTAGTGAAACATGTGTCAGAAGGTATGACGTCATTTCTCCACTTCAGCCTGTGCACACGTGGCTTCCCTGAAACAGCCACGCCTCATGCATTAGCATCCCCCCACGACATACGACCCTGTTCCAGCCCCGCTGGCCTCTCATAGGGGATTCTGACATAAACCACTGGGTCCTCATTTACCAACCTTTCCGTCATGGCATGACGTGACTGAATCTGACCCAGCCCTACAGGCCTTTAAAGCTGTGACACGCCTGACCGTCAGCCAGCCCTGCCAGCCTCTCAGAGGAGATAGTGTCATTCGACTGGCAGCGGCTTTAAGTGATGATCTGAACGGGCGGCTGCCATGGCTCCCGGTGGTCCCGGTGGTCCCATGTCACGTTACACTTTCAGCAAGGCTGGGCTTTTTAGCCAGGAGCCCCCTACCTTCAGGCTCTTACAGCTGTGATTTTTTTTCATTCGAAGGGGCATGGGGGGAGGGGCGGGGGGGCTCAATCCTCTCTATGCATCATGTGAAATTAAGCAATGTATCTATGGCTAAACAACTCATGCAGCCATTAGGATGAAGTGGCGACGGTACAAAAGCGAACAACAAGACGAAGAACAGCATCAGATTTAAGAAAACAAAATATTAAATCTATTGTTAAACATTTTACGGAGACGAAACAATTCATCTCAAATAAACTTTCGCATACAGGAATTTGTTCCCATCTGTAAGCAAGGAAGAAATGTAAAAGGAAACTCTTACAATATTAAAATTATAGGCTGGAGTTATTCGGTACAGGTGACTCACGAGCTGTTAATGAAACACAAAGCGCTCATGTTTTTTTGTAATTAAGGAGGCACTTTTTTCACTGCTAAGTTGATACATGAAAAGATAAATCTTTAAGGGGTAGGGAAGAAAGAATATTCATAAGCCCTGGAGATATGGTAAGTTATTTAAGGAGAAAAGACAATGCAGGCATTTAAATTCCAGCCTGGAGGAGGGGGTGGGGGTCTGTGTGGTGGGGGGTGGGGGGTCTGTGTGGTGGGGGGTGGGGGGTCTGTGTGGAGGGGGTGGGGGGTCTGTGTGGTGGGGGTGGGGGTCTGTGTGGTGGAGGTGGGGGTCTGTGTGGTGGGGGTCTGTGTGGAGGGGGTGGGGGGTCTGTGTGGTGGGGGGTGGGGGTCTGTGTGGAGGGGGTGGGGGGTCTGTGTGGTGGGGGTGGGGGGTCTGTGTGGTGGGGGTGGGGGGTCTGTGTGGTGGGGGTGGGGGGTCTGTGTGGTGTACTGGGAGGCAGAGCTTGTGAGTAGCTACAAGGTGGCCAAAGTTGGATATTGTTACTAACCGGCTAGGAGACTCATTCCGTTTCTTGATTAGTGATCATTTTATGGATGTTGTTTTTTAGTTATAAATTATATATTAAGCAGATAATTTGTAATCCGCAAAGAAGGGGTTGTATTCTGAAATGTAACAGGGAATGAGAAATTTCAATTAATGGTAACTGCACAAATGATAAGTATTCTGATGGAATTTGTGAAATGCATAAATAGTAAATAAATGTAAGAAGTGTAGTGGTGATTCGTTGCACATAGAGGTGCAGATGTGTCCTGGGTGAGGCGCATCCAAGCGTAAGCCAAGAATGGTCCTTTTATAGAAGCTTCCAACAGCCACCAATGGACCCGAAGATGAACCTTCCAACCCTCTCCATCCTTATCACTCCCACCACCAATTGACCTGGAGATAAACCTTCCAACTCTCTCCATCCTTATCACTCCCACAACCACCAATTGACCTGGAGATAAACCTTCCAACTCTCTCCATCCTTATCACTCCCACAACCACCAATTGACCTGAAGATGAACCTTCCAACCCTCTCCATCCCTGTCACTCCCACAACCACCAATGGACCTGAAGATGAACCTTCCAATCCTCTCCATCCTTATCACTCCCACCACCAATGAACCTGAAGATGAACCTTCCAACCCTCTCCATCCTTATCACTCCCACCACCAATGGGCCTGAAGATGAACCTTCCAACCCTCTCCATCCTTATACAGTTTGTATATGTACAGTATTCTATTTAATAAAGTTATGCTTTTCTCTATAGTTAGTGTTCACTGCACCCGCTCCCTATCTTCTGGGTGCATTGTGATATCATTTTAGAACATTCATAGGTATTTATGTGACGTCATGGAATGTTGTAAGTGGATATGCCAGTTGCTCTGCTTAGTTAGCCACGCGTGTTTCTGGCTGCTTGCAGGCCTCTTAAATCAATAAATCATATTGATTTTACTTCTACTGCGAGGACCTTACTTTATTTACTACAAATTGGCGACGAGTTATTGTGTAGCACAGGAAGATTATGCTACGAGGCCTGCGACAGCCAAAGATTCCTTGAGGTACCCTGCTACATGTCAGAAAAACCCAGGAAATTAAATTTAAGGCAAGTTTGTTTATATTTTACAACATCGGAGGCTGCTGCTATTCAAAATGCGATAACGTGTATTGCGCGGTTACTTTATTTAATCAGTTGAGCATACCGTTATTTGTGGCAGTTGAAGACTTCCGTTATTGGCTCCTGTTCTTCGCGAGCCGCATCAGAGATTATGACGCGCAGCTGAAGCCTAAGTGTGAGTCACCACGCACGCAGAGCACGTACAACGTAACGTGCATGACTCCATCTTTAAGACAGGCATTTTCTTCAGGAATGCGTGTATGACCATTCATTCAGCTCCATGTAAACGATGAAATCGTCGCAACGTTTCACGAGTGGATTGAAAAGAAAAATGACCTTTTTAGCATATTTAAAAACGGAATACAGGTACATTTTAAATCCATTCTAAAAAAAAAAGAAATACAGTACAAATATCAGAGCTAAAGAAATTCTGTGCTAATATTTAAAAGAAGTAAGAGCTTTTAACACTTACATAGACTTTCACTTATCAACAGCTGTTGTATTTCAGTAATAGCATAGAGGTGCATACGAGGAACATATATTACAAAAATAAATTGTTAATAGGATAATAAAATTGGGTTCAAAGTAAAGAAAGAGAAAGACTTTGAATATAAAGAAGCTATGGCACAAAATTCAAATATAAGTCCACCTGCAGCATTTTTGTCAGATCCAGGCAAACCTTCAATGAGATGGAAAAATTGGCTACGTTCTTTTGAAAATTATCTTGTTGCAATTGATGGGAAAAAATATGAGCCAGAGAGAAAGAAAGCTATTATGTTTGGGTTGCTTGGAGCAGCTGGACAGGAAATATTTGACAGCTTGCCTGAATTTGAGAGTCCTCCTGGACATTTCATACCATTGGATGAGTATCAGGAAGCCATTAAAAGATTAGAAAAACAATTTGGAGAAGAACCCAATATAATGATTGGAAGACATCGTTTTTGCATGAGAAAACAATTAGAGACAGAAACTGTTGAAGAATATATTGCAAGTTTAAGAGTTCTAGCTACAAAGCGTGAGTATAATGATATGGTTGACATTTACATACAAGATCAATTTGTTTTTTACTGTTTTGAAAAGAAAATTCAAGAGAGATTGTTATCTTGCAGGAATCCTACACTTCAGGAGGTTATAGATATTGCGAAAGGAATCGAACGTTCATTAGAATCTTCTAAAGTATTTTCATCAGAAAACTATCAGAAAGCTAATGTTTTTTCTTTACAGGAGAGAAGGAAGGTAGAAGTAAGAAATGAGAAGAGAAATAAAATTGGTAGTTTTATAGAATCAAAATTTATTGTTTGTTTCAGGTGTGGATTGAAAAATCATAAAGCAGACTATTCAGGATGTCCAGCTAAGGGTAAGAAATGCGCAAATTGTTTAAAAATTGGGCATTTTGGTACTGTATGCAAAAATGTTAAACATATGCAGTTCCAAAAACTTAAAGTAAATAATATTGACGAATTTGATGAAGAAATGTGTTCCAATATTGTGTTGACTGTTGAAGAAAAAAATAGTAACATTAAAGGACCACTTGGATTAGCGTTTATAGGAAGAGTTGAGTTAAAAATTATGGCAGATTCAGGTTCGCCAATCACAATTATTTATGATAAAATGTACGAAGAGTTTTGGCCAAGTGTAAAGTTAATAGCTACTGATGTAAATCCAAAGGCTTTTGGAGAGTTCGATATTAACATGCTAGGTTATTTTCAGGATGTGTTAACTATTAAAAGTAGGTCTGTTTCAACCAAAATATATGTTGCAGAACGAGGAAGAAATATTGTTGGATGGAAAGATTTGGCAAATCTAGGTATTATTTTAAAACCAGGAGCTGATGACCCAATTGTTTTGGGGGACCTTGACAATGAAGATGTGCATATTTTTACAGTAAGAAGTGATTTAGAATTTGTTTTAAAAAATATGATTCACTTTTTGAAGACCGCATTGGTTGTGTGAATGGTTTTGAACATTCTATCAAATTTTTAAAAAATGCCATTCCAGTAAAACATAAAGTTAGGGCTGTCCCATTATCTGTCAGGAACGATTTGAGAAAATTACTTAATAAACTAGTCGAAGAAGGAGTCATTGAACAAACAGACTCAGCAGAGTGGGTTTCTGCGATTGTTATTATTAAAAAAAAAAAATGGAGAAATCCGTCTCTGTGCTGACGAGGTCATTAAATAAAAATATAGTTGTAGACTGCCATCCATTGCCTAAAATTCAAGAATTATTGGCAGCTACTTCTGGATCAAAGTATTTTTCATTGATAGACCTCAAGTCAGCCTATCAAGTTAAATTAGCTGAAGATTCTAAAGATTATACGACCTTTGTCACGCCCTTTGGTGCGTACAGATTTATTAGACTTCCTTTCGGGCTTGCTTCTTCAGCAAGCGTTTTCCAAAAATTGATGGAACATATACTAAAAGATGTAAAGGGAGTTGAAAAATTCCAGGATGATATCCTCATACATGCAAGCACTGAAGAAGAACATAATAGGATACATGACACTGTTCTTCATAATTTAAGTAAAAGAGGTATGACAGTTTGTAAGAGCAAATGCAAATTTTTGAAACAAGAAATTGAATATTTAGGACATGTTTTAAGTTCTCAAGGAATAAAACCTAAACTCGATTTAGTGAAAGCAATTTCTAATGCTTCCAAACCTGAAGATAAAGATTCACTGAGATCTTTTTTAGGTCTTAGTGAGTACTATTCCCGCTTCATCGAGAACTATGCAGATAAGGTAGAACCTTTATGTGCTTTACTAAGAAAAGGTGAAAAATATATTTGGAAAGAAGAACAAGACTTTGCATTTTGTGAGATAAAAAAAGCAATTGTTGAAGCACCAACTTTGAATCCTTACGATTCAGAAGGAAATAACATCATTACAGTAGATGCAAGCTCAGTGGGTATAGGTACCATTTTTACTCAAAAACTGAAAGGACAGATACAAACTGTAGCATTTATATCTAGACGTTTACACAAGGCTGAGCTCTATTATAGCACAATAGAGAGAGAAACTTTGGCCTGTGTCTGGGCTGTTGAAAAACTTAAAATGTATCTCTGGGGCAAACATTTTGAATTAATAACAGACCACAAGCCTTTAACTTACATGATGGATGGATGTGGAAGAGGTAATGGGAAGGCATCTTCTAGACTTGTAAAATTGCTAGCTAAGTTACAAGAATTAAATTTCACTATTAGACATATATCAGGAAAAGAAAATATTAGAGCTGATTGCTTATCAAGATTACCTGTTACAGATTTGGGAACTAATGTTGAGGAAGATACAGAATGTGTTGTAGCAAGTCTAGACATTTTTAAAGACACTGATTGTACTTGTTCCAAAACAGAATGGATGGATTTAAGTAAAAGTGACCCCATTTTTATTAACGTTAAAGAATATATCACAAGTAAATGGCCACCAATTAGGAATTTACCATCGGAATTAAAAACTTACCTCCAAGTTTCTGATGCATTAAGTATTGAAAATGAACTGCTTTTCCGTGGAGATCTTATTAATCCACGAACCAAACTCAGGAAACGTTTAATTGACTTGGCTCACAGAAGTCATCTAGGATCTACTTCAACCAAAAAGTTGTTGAAAATGTACTACTGTTGGCCAGGACTGGACACAGATGTAAATATATATATATATTGACAAATGTGCAGTTTGCCTAAAATCTGATTAGCATTGGAAACCTAGAGTTAATGAAATGCAGTTAGTTGATATTCCAAATATGCCTTGGAGTAAAATCGCTATTGATTTTGCAGGTCCATTCAACGTTTTGGAAAGAGATTTTAGATTCATAATTGTAGTAAGTGATTATTACAGTAAATGGATTTATTATGAATTTGTAGCTGTGATTGACACAGAGTCAGTAATTACATTTTAAAGAAATGTTTTTCCAATAAGGGCTTGCCCCACATAATGGTCTCAGACAATGGTAAACAATTTACTTCAGATAAAATGGTGTCATTCTTAAAAAGTAATGGTATTGAACAGGAAAAAACACCATTGTATTCGCCCAAATCCAATGGTCACGTTGAACGAGTAAACAGGTTCATCAAAGAAGGAGTGCAACTTGCTCTTGCGTCAAGTTTTCCTGTACATGAATGTATACAAGAAAAAGTCAATTGTTACAACAATACAACCAATAATGTTACAGGTTATACCCCTTTTTTTCTGATGAGAGGCAAGAATAGTATTACACAACTCACACCTAAATTCAGACCTAACATTAAAATTGATTCTGAACATGTTGTTATTGATGATGAAAATTTTAAAGTTAAAAATAGGATACAAGAAAAACAGCTAATATCAAAACTTTATCATGACAAGGTGCATAGAGCAGAAGACAAAGTTTTTGAAAAAGGAGATTGGGTTATTGTGAGAAAACCTTATAAAGTACATAAGGGAGAATCTAAATATTCTGATCCATATAAAGTAGATGAGGTTGCTGGTGGTTCAGTACGATTAACTGATAAAAGTTGGAGAAACAAAAGTGATGTCAATCGGCTCAAACCTGGTCAAAATGAGCTCATTGAAAAGTCTAAAGGTTCATTATCAGAGGATAAAGATGCATATTTGTGGCATGGTTTAGACTCCATTGATAACACTAAAAGAAATTTTTGTAGCAAACCTGTTTGTGAAAATTTAGTGACAAATGCGTGTACCAGAAATATTGATGAATGTAATGCTAGCAATGACAATACTATTCATTGTGATGAAACTAGGGAAATCTCAGAACCAACTATGGATAACATGCAAACCATAGGTTCACACACAACTGACTCTGAAAGTTCTAATGTTATATCTGACAATCGTGTTTCTGTTTTCAGGGGTGTTTCTCCTCAAAGTCTGTTTGATGCTACTACTACCAATTCTGGTAGAATGTCTCGTTTCCCAAATAAGTACAAAGATTATGTTTTGTTTTAAATTCGTTTAATGAAGGGAGATGTTGTATATGTACAGTATTCTATTTAATAAAGTTATGCTTTTCTCTATAGTTTGTGTTCAATGCACCAGCAACTATCTTCTGGGTGCATTGTGATGTCATTTTAGAACAGTCATAGGTATTTATGTGACGTCATGGAATGTTGTAAGTGGATATGCCAGTTGCTTTGCTTAGTTAGCCACGCTTGTTGCTGGCTGCTTGCAGGCCTCTTAAATCAATAAATCATATTGATTTTACTTCTACTGCGAGGACCTTCCTTTATTTACTACAGACCTGAAGATGAACCTTCCAACGCTCACCAACCTTATCACTCCCACTACCAATGGACCTGAAGATGAACCTTCCAACCCTCTCCATCCTTATCACTCCCACAACCACCAATGGACCTGAAGATGAACCTTTCAATCCTCTCCATCCTTATCACTCCCACAACCACCAATGGACCTGAAGATGAACCTTCCAACCCTCTCCATCCTTATCACTCCCACCACCAATAGACCTGAAGATGAACCTTCCAACCATCTCCATCCTTATCACTCCCACAACCACCAATGGACCTGAAGATGAACCTTCCAACACTCTCCATTCTTATCCCTCCCACAACCACCAATGGACCTGAAGATGAACGTTTCAATCCTCTCCATCCTTATCACTCCCACCACCAATGGACCTGAAGTTGAACCTTCCAACCATCTCTATCCTTATCACTCCCACCATCAATGGACCTGAAGATGAACCTTCCAACCATCTCCATCCTTATCACTCCCATGCCAATGGACCTGAAGATGAACCTTCCAACCTTATCACTCCCACAACCGCCAATGGACCTGAAGATTAACCTTCCAACCATGTCCATCCTTATCACAACCACCAATGGACCTGAAGATGAACCTTCCAACCATCTCCATCCTTATCACTCCCACCACCAATGGACCTGAAGATGAACCTTCCAACCCTCTCCATCCTTATCACTCCCACCATCAATGGACCTGAAGATGACCCTTCCAACCCTCTCCATCCTCATCACTCCCACAACCACCAATTGACCTGAAGATGATCCTTCCAATCCTCCCCATCCTTATCACTCCCACAACCACCAATGGACCTGAAGATGAACCTGCCAATGCTCTCCAACCTTATCACTCCCACCACCAATGGACCTGAAGATGAACCTTCCAACCCTCTCCATCCTTATCACTCCCACCACCAATGGACCTGAAGATGAACCTTCCAACCCTCTCCATCCTCATCACTCCCACAAGCACCAATGGACCTGAAGATGAACCTTCCAATCCTCACCAACCTTATCACTCCAACCGCCAATGGACCTGAGCATGAACCTTCCAACCTTCTCCATCCTTATCACTCCCACAACCGGCAATGGACCGGAAGATGAACCTTCCAATACTCTCCATCCATATCACTCCCACCGCCAATGGACCTGAGCATGAACCTTCCAACCTTCTCCATCCTTATCACTCCCACAACCACTAATGGACCTGAAGATGAACCTTCCAACCCTCTCCATCCTTATCACTCCCTCAACCACTAATGGACCTGAAGATGAACCTTCCAACCCTCTCCATCCTTATCACTTCCGCAGCACCAATGGACATGAAGATGAACCTTCCAACCCTCTCCATCCTTATCACTCCCACCAACAATGGACCTGAAACACCACAAGACCAGAGGATGGCTAGTTGAATTTACAGTTGCCGCCCAAGGCAGAGGGTGGCCTGATGGATATAGAAGTGCACCCCAATGCCAGAAGGTGGATACGTGAATATACAGGGGCACCTCAAGGCCGGAGGAAAGCTAGATGAATGTACAGGCATACCCCCAGGCTGGAGGGTGTCTAGATGAATATACAGGAGTAACCCAAGGCTGGAGAGTGGCTAGAATAATATACAGTTGCACCCCAAGGCGGGGATAGGCTGATGAATATAAAGGGGCACCCCAAGCACAGAGGGTCGCTGGATAAATATTGAGGTACACCCCAAGGCCGGAGGGAGGATAGATGATTTACAGGTGCACCGACAGGGGGTGGCTAGAGAAATATACAGGTGCACCCCTAGGCCTGAGTGTGGGTAGATGATATACACAGGTACCCCAAGGCTGGGGATGGTTAGATGAATATACAGGTGCACCCCTAGGCCAGAGGTTGGAAAGATGAATATACAGGTGCACCCCAAGGCTGAAGGGTGCACTGATAAATATACAGGTGCACACCAATGTCCAAGGGTGGATAGATGAATTGTCAGGTGCACCCCAAGGCCGGTGGTGGCCTGATGGATATACAAGTGCATCCCAATGCCAGAAGGTGGATAAATGAATATACAGGGGCACCCCAAGGCCAAAGGGTAGCTAGATAATTATACAGGCCTACCCCAAGGCTAGAGGGTGGCTAGATGAATATACAGGTGCACCCCATGGCGAGAGTAGCCTGATGAATATACAGGTGCACCCCACGGCGAGAGTAGCCTGATGAATATAAAGGGAAACCCCAAGCCCGGAGGTTGGCTAAATAAATATTTAGGTACACCCCAAGGCCGGAGGGTGGATAGTTGATTATACAGGTGCACCCCAAGGACAGAGGGTGGATACAGAAATATACAGGTGCACCCCTAGGCCGGAGTGTGGCTAGATGATATTCATGGGTACCCCAAAGCTGGGGATGGCTAGATGACTAGACAGGTGCACGCCTAGGTCAAAGGTTGGAAAGGTAAATATACAGGTGCACCCCAAGGCTGAAGCGCGGCCTGATAAATATACAGGTGCACTACAATGTCTGAGGGCGGATAGATGTATAGTCTGGTGCATCCCAAGGTCGGAATGGTGCATAGATGAATGTATAGGTGCACTGCAAGGCCGGAGGGTGGCTAGCTGAATGCACAGGCATCCCCCAAAGCGTGGATAGATGAATATACAGGTGCATCCCAAGGCAAGAGGGTGGGTGGATAAATATACAGGTGCACCCCAAGGCCGGAGGGTGGTTAGATGAATATATAGGTACACCTCAATGCCAGAAGGTGGCTAGAGGAATATAAAGTTGCACCCCAAGCCGAAGGGTTGTTATATGAATATAAAGGTGCACCCCAGGACCTGAAGGTGGATAGATGATTATAAAAGTGTACCTCAAGGCCGGAGGGTGGATAGATGAATGTCAGGTACTCCCTAAGGCTGGAGGGTGGCCTAATGAATATAGAGGTGCACCGCAAGGCCAGATGGTGGCTCAATGAATATACAGGTGCCCTCCAAGGCTGGATGGTGGCTAGATGAATATACTGGTAAACCCTAATGCCGGAGGGTGGCTAGATTATTATAAAGGTACTGCCGGAGGGTGCCTAGATGATTATACAGGTGCACCTCATTGCCGGAGGGTGGATAGATGATTTTCAGGTGCACCCCAAGGCCAGAGGGTGGCTAGATAAATGTAAAAGTCTACAGCAAGGCCAGAGGGTGGCCAGATGAATAAACAGGTACACCTCAAGGCTGGAGGGTGGCTAAATTAATTCACCCCAGGGGCGGAGTGTGGCTAGATGAACGCACAGGTCCACCCCAAGGCCCGAGGGTGTCTAGTTGAATGTAGAGGTGTGCTCCGGATCCGGAGGGTGGCTAGATGAATATACAGGTCTAGCCCAACGCAAGAGGGTGGCTAGAAGAATATGCAGGTGCACCCCAATGCAGGAGGGTGGCTAGATGATTATACAAGTGCACCTCAATGCCAGAGGGTGGATAGATGAATTTCAGGTACACCCCAAGGCTGGAGGATGTCTAGACCAATATAAAGTGGCATCACATGGCCGGAGAGTAGATAGATGATTATACAGATGTACCCCAAGGCCGGTGGTGGCCAGATGATATTCATGGGTTTCCCAAGGCCGGTCGGTAGCTAGATAAATACCCAGATGCACTCCAAGGTCAAAGGGTGACTTGATGAATATACAGGTGCACCCCATGGCGTAAAGGTAGCCTGATGAATATACAGGTGCACTACAATGCCCGAGGGTGGATAGATGAATATTCAGGTGCACCCCAAGGCTGAAGGGTGGCTAGATGAATGTACTGGTGCACCGCTAGGCCGGAGGGTGGCTAGCCGAATGTACAGGTGTTCCCTAAGGCCCGAGGGTAGATAGATGAATATACAGGTGACCCCAAGGCCAGAAGGTGGATAGATGAATATACAGGTGACCCCAAGGCCAGTGGGTCGCAGGATGAATAAACAGGTGACCCCAAGGCCAGGGGGTGGCCTGATGAATACACAGGTGCAACACAAGGCCGAAGGGTGGCTAGCTGACTGGACAGGTGTTCCCCAAGGCCAGAGAGTGGATACATGAATGTAGAGGTGACCCCAAGACCAGAGGGTGGATAGATGAATGTACAGGTCCAACCCAAGGCCCGAGGGTGGATATATGAATGTGCGGGTGCACCACAAGGCCGGAGTGTGGCTAGTTGAATGTACATGTGCGCTTCAATGCCAGAGGGTGGATTGATGAATTTCAGGTGCACCCCAAGGATGGCTAGGTGAATATACAGGTTCACCCCAAGGCTGGAGGGTGGCTAGATGAATCTAGAGGTATACCCCAAGGCTGGTGAGTGGCTAGATGAATATACAGGTGTACCCCCTAGGCCAGAGGGTGATAGATGAATTATACAGGTGCACCCAAGGCAGAAAGGGTGGCCCGATAAATATACAGGTGCACTACAATGCCTGAGGGTGGATAGATGAATATTCAGGTGCACCCCAAGGCTGGAGGGTGGCTAGATGAACATACAGGTGCACCTCAATGCTGGAGAGTGGCTAGTTGAATTTACAGGTGCACCCAAAGGCCTGGGGGTGGCTAGATGTATTTACAGGTGCACACCACGTCCGGAGGTTAGCTAGATGAATGTACAGGTCTACCCTAAGGCCCGAGGGTGGCTAGATGAATGTAAAGGTGTATTGCAAGGCTGGAGGGTAGATAGATGAACATACAGGTGCAACTCAAGGCTGGAGGGTGGCTAGATGAATATACAGGTGCACCCCAAGGCTGGAGGTGGCTAGATGAATATACAGGTGCACCCCAAAGCTGGAGGTGGCTAGATGAATATACAGGTGCACCCCAATGCTGGAGGTGGCTAGATGAATATGCAGGTGCACCCCTAAGCTGGAGGGTGGCTATACGAATGTATAGGTGTACCCCAAGGCCGGAGGGTGTCTAGATGAATATACAGGTGCACCCCTAAGCTGGAGGGTGGCTATATGAATGTATAGGTGTACCCCAAGGCTGGAGGTGGCTAGATGAATATACAGGTGCACCCCTAAGCTGGAGGGTGGCTAGATGAATGTATAGGTGTACCCCAAGGCTGGAGGTGGCTAGATGAATATACAGGTGCACCCCAAAGCTGGAGGTGGCTAGATGAATGTATAGGTGTACCCCAAGGCCGGAGGGTGTCTAGATGAATATACAGGTGCACCCCTAAGCTGGAGGGTGGCTATATGAATGTATAGGTGTACCCCAAGGCTGGAGGTGGCTAGATGAATATACAGGTGCACCCCTAAGCTGTAGGGTAGCTAGATGAATGTATAGGTGTACCCCAAGGCCGGAGGGTGTCTAGATGAATATACAGGTGCACCCCTAAGCTGGAGGGTGGCTATATGAATGTATAGGTGTACCCCAAGGCTGGAGGTGGCTAGATGAATATACAGGTGCACCCCTAAGCTGGAGGGTGGCTATATGAATGTATAGGTGTACCCCAAGGCTGGAGGTGGCTAGATGAATATACAGGTGCACCCCTAAGCTGGAGGGTGGCTATATGAATGTATAGGTGTACCCCAAGGCCGGGGGTGTCTAGATGAATATACAGGTGCACCCCTAAGCTGGAGGGTGGCTATATGAATGTATAGGTGTACCCCAAGGCTGGAGGTGGCTAGATGAATATACAGGTGCACCCCTAAGCTGTAGGGTAGCTAGATGAATGTATAGGTGTACCCCAAGGCCGGGGGTGTCTAGATGAATATACAGGTGCACCCAGAGTCCAATCTTGTTTTGGAGTTCTCATGATGAGGTGTCTACAGGTCTAGCATAGGGGAGGGGTGGGCAGTGGCGTAGCTAGGCACTCTGCCGCCCGTGGCGGTCCCTGCCTTCCTGCCTTTTGCCGCCGCGCTGAGGGGGGGGGGGTGCTGGCGATGATTTTTGCGGCCGCCGCCGCCGCCCCCGAAACTCGTGCCGCCCGGGGCGCACCGCCCCCTCCGCCCCCCCCTTGCTACGCCAGTGGGGGTGGGGTAACAGAAAAGCCCTTCTGGCACTGGATAGGTTACAAGAGACGAATAAATGTCTTAGTTGATGCCAACAGAAGTTCAGTCCGTGCCAGTAGTGATAAGAGTCATCCGTGCCAGGGCGCCATTCCAATAGTTCCTATGTTTTTTTCTGGACGAACCTCAAAGGTGGTGTCTGCCAGTATTCGCGATTGAGGCGGGAGAGTCACAATATTTTAGTCAAAAATAGATGTTAAACTTCGGTCTCCAAAAACGTCCTCTCCTTCAATGGAATTCGATGGGGAAATGAAATTATCCGTTGTCACAAAATGACACGGTGTTCCCAAATGTTGGCGCGTGTGGACCTTACGGCGCATCCTGTGTAGTTTAGAAACTGCGATCAAAGTTATTGGTATAAGTATTAATAATGAAATTGGTCTTTTCGCATCATTAGTGACATTTGGGGGTGGTGGGGGGCTCTCAGTAAGTCAAAGAAAACACATCGACTCGAAGGAATCTTACAGTGAGCTGAGAGCCGGTCATTCGCCTCTCCCGGGATCTGAAGGTCACAGTCCATATCCCGGCCGGGGCCGGGCAACTCAGGCCCCATCCTTCTGATGTCGATACATTGAGTACCGTTCCAGCTCGGTGAATGAAACAAATGTATTGTGTTTAACAGGTCTAGTTCCCTGCCAGAGAGTAGGACACGATGCCGGGAGGGGCGCAAGGCCCCCCAGCAACCCCTCCGCCCGCTCCGCATTGTATGCGCATGAAAGGCCGGTTTACCTTGGCCAGCAGCGAGGGGCGAAGGGCTCGTGGCGGGAAGACATTCCTCGGGGCGAGGGCCCCCTCTTCCTGCCCACAAGTCAGGCCCCTCGGCTGGCAGGCCTCCCCCCTCTCACCACCATCTGCCCGGGCCCTTTCTTCACGGGCATCTGATTAATTAGCGGCGGGGAGGAGTCGAGCGCCTCTGTGACCCCGATTGTGCCGCCCTTTAAGAAAACCCCCCATTTGTGTGAGAGCACTCAAAGGAGAGAGGGCGCAATTAGCGCCACGTCCCTCCCTTGGAGCAGTGAGCGCAGCGATGCTGAGAACCGGCGAGGATTAAAGCGGGGGCCGGTGGGGGCCCATTCACGGCTCCTTTTTATTTGCCACAGAGACAACCTGGGAGCAGCAGAGAAAGCCGGGCCGAGGAGCGCTGTACAGCCAGTGTCCCCGTACCCCGGGGTGGCGGCCTAACAGGGCAATTATGGGGCGCACAAAGGCGCGCTGCGTCCAGGGCTGAACGAGGCTCCGCAGACGGGGTTTGTCCCCTAACACTCACCGCACATTCTGGGCCTGCCTGTCATTGTCCCTGAAAACAAGAGACAACAAGGGCTGCTGGTGGGTATACAGAGGCGGCGAGGGAGCGGTCTCTGCCGGGCACGGTGTGCAGGAATGGCACGGAGGAGGCGGGGGTGGCCTCCGGCCTGCCTCTGCGCACGCGGGGCTGGGGCAGCTCACAGCACTGCACAGGAGACAGCTCACTGCGCATCACTGGCCTGCCTGCTGACAACCCACTGCACTGCACGGGACAGGAGACAGCTCACTGCGCATCACTGGCCTGCCTGCTGACAACCCACTGCACTGCACGGGACAGGAGACAGCTCACTGCGCATCACTGGCCTGCCTGCTGACAACCCACTGCACTGCACGGGACAGGAGACAGCTCACTGCGCATCACTGGCCTGCCTGCTGACAACTCACTGCACTGCACAGGACAGGAGACAGCTCACTGCGCATCACTGGCCTGCCTGCTGACAAATCACTGCACTGCACAGGACAGGAGACAGCTCACTGCGCATCACTGGCCTGCCTGCTGACAACCCACTGCACGGGACAGGAGACAGGTCACTGCGCATCACTGGCCTGCTGACAACTCACTGCACTGCACGGGACAGGAGACAGCTCACTGCGGATCACTGGCCTGCCTGCTGACAACTCACTGCACTGCACGGGGCAGTAGACAGGTCACTGCGCATCACTGGCCTGCTGACAACTCACTGCACTGCACGGGACAGGAGACAACTCACTGCGGATCACTGGCCTGCCTGCTGACAACTCACTGCACTGCACGGGGCAGGAGACAGCTCACTGCGCAGCACTGGCCTGCTGACAACTCACTGCACTGCACGGGGCAGGAGACAGGTCACTGCGGATCACTGGCCTGCCTGCTGACAACTCACTGCACTGCACGGGGCAGTAGACAGGTCACTGCGCATCACTGACCTGCTGACAACTCACTGCACTGCACAGGACAGGAGACAGCTCACTGCGCATCACTGGCCTGCTGACAACTCACTGCACTGCACGGGACAGGAGACAGCTCACTGCGGATCACTGGCCTGCCTGCTGACAACTCACTGCACTGCACGGGGCAGTAGACAGGTCACTGCGCATCACTGGCCTGCTGACAACTCACTGCACTGCACGGGACAGGAGACAACTCACTGCGGATCACTGGCCTGCCTGCTGACAACTCACTGCACTGCACGGGGCAGGAGACAGCTCACTGCGCAGCACTGGCCTGCTGACAACTCACTGCACTGCACGGGGCAGGAGACAGGTCACTGCGGATCACTGGCCTGCCTGCTGACAACTCACTGCACTGCACGGGACAGGAGACAGGTCACTGCGCAGCACTGGCCTGCTGACAACTCACTGCACTGCACGGGGCAGGAGACAGGTCACTGCGGATCACTGGCCTGCCTGCTGACAACTCACTGCACTGCACGGGACAGGAGACAACTCACTGCGGATCACTGGCCTGCCTGCTGACAACTCACTGCACTGCCACGGGGCAGGAGACAGGTCACTGCGGATCACTGGCATACTGGCAACTCACTGCACTGCACGGGGCAGGAGACAGCTCACTGCGCAGCACTGGCCTGCTGACAACTCACTGCACTGCACGGGGCAGGAGACAGGTCACTGCGGATCACTGGCCTGCCTGCTGACAACTCACTGCACTGCACGGGACAGGAGACAACTCACTGCGGATCACTGGCCTGCCTGCTGACAACTCACTGCACTGCACGGGGCAGGAGACAGGTCACTGCGGATCACTGGCATACTGGCAACTCACTGCACTGCACAGGACAGGAGACAGCTCACTGCGCATCACTGGCCTGCTGACAACTCACTGCACTGCACGGGACAGGAGACAACTCACTGCGCAGCACTGGCCTGCTGACAACTCACTGCACTGCACGGGGCAGGAGACAGGTCACTGCGGATCACTGGCCTGCCTGCTGACAACTCACTGCACGGGACAGGAGACAGGTCACTGCGCAGCACTGGCCTGCTGACAACTCACTGCACTGCACGGGGCAGGAGACAGGTCACTGCGGATCACTGGCCTGCCTGCTGACAACTCACTGCACTGCACGGGACAGGAGACAGGTCACTGCGCAGCACTGGCCTGCTGACAACTCACTGCACTGCACGGGGCAGGAGACAGGTCACTGCGGATCACTGGCCTGCCTGCTGACAACTCACTGCACTGCACGGGACAGGAGACAAGTCACTGCGCAGCACTGGCCTGCTGACAACTCACTGCACTGCACGGGGCAGGAGACAGGTCACTGCGGATCACTGGCCTGCCTGCTGACAACTCACTGCACTGCACGGGACAGGAGACAGGTCACTGCGCAGCACTGGCCTGCTGACAACTCACTGCACTGCACGGGGCAGGAGACAGGTCACTGCGGATCACTGGCACACTGGCAACTCACTGCACTGCACGGGACAGGAGACAGCTCACTGCGGATCACTGGCCTGCTGACAACTCACTGCACTGCACGGGACAGGAGACAGCTCACTGCGGATCACTGGCCTGCCTGCTGACAACTCACTGCTGTTCTTTTTTTTAATTTTTTTATTTTTTATTATTGAGCGTGAATAGCAGACATGAGTCGTGGGACATAAAAAAGACAAACTTACAAAATATCCGATCTCATATTAAAATAGACAATAAATGGCTCACATCCATAATCTTTTTACATAATATAAAACCAGCATTCTTCGTAGCACAACAAATAACACCCAAAATACAAGTAAAGAAAAGAGAAGGTACATGAATAAATACTACAGAGTGGCCTCGACTCAACTATTAAGAAACAGGCACAATATAACTCAAAACCCTTCACCTTTCCTTATGCAAGAAATAGCCTGCTTTACATGTTATCGTTTGCCTGAGTAATCAAGACATAGCCCTCCCAAGTCTGCCTAAATCTATGAAGCGCCCCTACCCTTTTAGCATAGGCCTCTTCAAATTGGTACGCCCAATCCAACTTAAAAAGCCACTGTCCCAATGTAGGCACCTTCTGAGATCTCCAATTTTGCAGCACCAATGATCTAGCTACTGCCATGGCAGTAAAAAATCAAAATATTGCCTATAATTTGGTAACTGGCTAACTGCATAAGAAAAACCAAATAGGGCCAACGAAGTTGAGGGAAGGATTACCTTGGACATGCAGTTACTGATAAACCTGAAGACCTCCTCCCAGAAGTGTTGTAATCTAGGACATGTGAAAAATGTGTGTCCAGTCACCTGCCTCCGCCAAATTACATGTAAAACATTCAATTGGGATTGATGGAAAGAGCAGGGCATACGTCACTGCGCACCACAGGCCAGGAGAGAACTCACTGCGCGCCACAGGCCTGTTGATAACTCACTGCACTTCATAGGGCAGTAGAGAACTCACTGCGCGTCACAGGCATGCTGACAACTCACTGCACATCCCAGGACAGAAGACAACTCACTGCGTGTCACCGGCCTGCTGACAACTCACTGCACTTCATAGGACAAGAGACAACTCACTGCGCACCACAGGCCAGGAGTGAACTCACTGTGGACCACGGGCCTACTGACAGTTCACTGCGCACCACCGGCTAGAAGAGAACTCACTGCGCGTCACAGGCATGCTGACAACTGACAGCACTGCACAGGACAGGAGACAGCTCACTGAGGATCACTGGCCTAAAGATACCTCACTGCTCCTCAAAGACCAGGGCATAAGTCATTGCGCATCAGTCAGTGCCCTGCGCCACTTCACTGCGCATCACCAGCCAGGAAAGAGAGACCTCACTACGCGTCACAGCTCTGTTGATAACTCACTGCACATCATAGGACAGGAGGCAACTCACTGCTCCTCAAAGACCAGGACATAACTCACTGCCTATTACTAACCTACTGGCAACTCACTGCGCACCACAGGCCAGGAGTAAACTCACTGCGCATCAGTGCCCTGTGCCAGCTCACTGCGCTTCACCGGCCAGGAGAGAACTCACTGCGCACCACAGGCCTATTGATAACTCACTGCTCTTTTATTTATTTATTATTTTGTTTTTTGCAGAACTCGACCCGAAGGTATTGGAGCGCTTTACATCAGCACCAGTTACATTACTCAAGGGTACATTAAATTTTGTAGGCACAGAGAGAATAAGTAATTTGCCCAGAATCACAGGATGTTGAGCCGACGCAGGGACTTGAACCTGGTTTCCCCGTTCCAAAGTCGGTAGCTCTGACAGTTATGACACATCTTCTTCATAGGACAGGAGACAGCTCACTGCGTATCACTAGCCTACTGGCAACTCATTGAGCACCACAGGCCAGGAAGGAACTCACTGCATATCACTGGCCTACTGGCAGCTCACTGCTCCTCACTTCCAGGACATAACTCACTGCCATCAGTCTGTGCCCTGCATCACTTCACTGCACATCACTGGCGAGGAGAGAGCCGACTGCACATCACAGGACAGGAGGGAACTCACTGCACATCACAGGCCCAGTGAGAAGTCACCGTGCATCACAAACCCAGTGAGAACTCACTGCACATCACAGGCCCAGTGAGAACTCACTGCACATCACAAGCCAGGAGAGAGCTAACTGCACATCACAGGCCAGGATTTATTTTAAATCACTGCACATCAGAGGCCCAGTGAGAACTCACTCGGCATCACAGGCCAGGAGAGAGCTAACTGCACATGACAGGCCAGGAGTGAGCTAACTGCACATCACAGGCCAGGAGAGAGCTAACTGCACATCACAGGCAAGGAGAGAGCTAACTGCACATCACAGGCCAGGAGAGAGCTAACTGCACATCACAGGCCAGGATATAACTCACTGAAAATCACAGGCCAGGAGAGAGCTAACTGCACATCATAGGCCAGGATATAACTCACTGTACATCACAGGCCAGGAGAGAGCTAACTGCACATCACAGGCTAGGATATAACTCACTGCACATCACAGGCCAGGATATAACTCATGGCACATCACAGGCCAGGATATAACTCACTGCACATCATAGGCCAGGATATAACTCACTGTACATCACAGGCCAGGAGAGAGCTAACTGCACATCACAGGCTAGGATATAACTCACTGCACATCACAGGCTAGGAGAGAGCTGACTGCACATCACAGGCCAGAAGAGAGCTAACTGCACATCACAGGCCAGAAGAGAGCTAACTGCACATCACAGGCCAGAAGAGAGCTAACTGCACATCACAGGCCAGAAGAGAGCTAACTGCACATCACAGGCCAGGAGAGAGCTAACTGCACATCACAGGCCAGGAGAGAGCTAACTGCACATCACAGGCCAGGAGAGAGCTAACTGCACATCACAGGCCAGGATGCAACTCACTGCACATCACAGGCCAGGATATAACTCACTGCACATCACAGGCCAGGATATAACTCACGGCACATCACAGGCCAGGATATAACTCACTGCACATCACAGGCCAGGATATAACTCACTGAACATCACAGGCCTGCAGCCAACTCACAGCACACAGGCTTGCAGCCAACGCAATGCTCATCACATGCCTCCGGTCACATCACAGGACTGAAGTCAGCTCACCACATGCCACATGTCTGCACTCAATCACACTTCACATCACAGGCCTTAAGTCAACTCACAAGAAACAAAGATGCAGCCAGCTCATTGCACACAGACCTGCAGCCACCATACTGGACCTCACAAATCTGAAGCCAAGTCACCACAAGCCACAGGCCTGCAAGCAAACTCACCACATATCAGAGGCCCACAGTCAACTCACACTGCACATCACATGCCTGCAGCCAGCTCACTGCACATCCGGAGCCCGCAACCACCTCACTTTACGCACCAAAGAAACCAGGACCCATCTCACCGTGCGTGGATCTACAGCCCAGGCACTACACATCACAGGCCTGTAGCCAGTGCACTGTGCACTACTGACTGCACACGCTTGCACCCAACTCGCAACACATCACAGGCCTAGAGCCAACTCACTGTACACTACACAGCCCACTGCCCAGATGCCCACATATCAACTCACTACACACAAGTTGCAGTCACCTCACCTTACGCAGACTGCACATCACAGGCCAGCAGCCAATTATTGCACAGAGGTCTGCACCCTGCTTCATGCACATCACAGGCCTGCAGCAAACTCAGTGCACACCACAAGCCCTCAGCCTTCTCACTGCACACTGGCCAACTCCATGGAAAATCACAGGCACATGCAGGTCTACATCCAGTTCACTGCACACAGACCTGCAGCCACCTCACTGCACAAAGATCTGCCTCTCAGCCCTTCACCAAACACAGGCATCCACTGCAGCTCTTTCAATGCACCCAGGGCTGTAAGCCCCATTCTACCCTTCAATCAACTCACTGCACACAGACCTGCAGCCCCTCACTGCACACTGGCGTGCAGCCCTTCACCAAACACAGCAAAACCAAAGGGGATGATGGACGGAGTGTTGAACATTGCAAGCACTCACCCCCAGTCAACTGATCTGGGTTTAATCCATCATCATTCTTTAGCTCACTCCGCCACCCCAGTTCAGACATGGCCATATGCAAATCAGTCTGACCCTGTGCCTCATGGGAACAGTCCAGCCCGAACTGCCAAGCCATGTCTTCCCTGGACCGGAAACAAGCATCCTGGGACCGGTTTCTGGCTTACAGCCGTCATCAGCCAGGCTATCTTGAATCCAGTGGCAAAGTGAGCAAGGGACCCACGTCTGGGCATACCCTGCCAACTTAGGGCGAACATAGCAAAACCAAAGGGGATGATGGACGGAGTGTTGAACATTGCAAGCACTCACCCCCAGTCAACTGATCTGGGTTTAATCCATCATCATTCTTTAGCTCACTCCGCCACCCCAGTTCAGACATGGCCATATGCAAATCAGTCTGACCCTGTGCCTCATGGGAACAGTCCAGCCCGAACTGCCAAGCCATGTCTTCCCTGGACCGGAAACAAGCATCCTGGGACCGGTTTCTGGCTTACAGCCGTCATCAGCCAGGCTATCTTGAATCCAGTGGCAAAGTGAGCAAGGGACCCACGTCTGGGCATACCCTGCCAACTTAGGGCGAACATAGCAAAACCAAAGGGGATGATGGACGGAGTGTTGAACATTGCAAGCACTCACCCCCAGTCAACTGATCTGGGTTTAATCCATCATCATTCTTTAGCTCACTCCGCCACCCCAGTTCAGACATGGCCATATGCAAATCAGTCTGACCCTGTGCCTCATGGGAACAGTCCAGCCCGAACTGCCAAGCCATGTCTTCCCTGGACCGGAAACAAGCATCCTGGGACCGGTTTCTGGCTTACAGCCGTCATCAGCCAGGCTATCTTGAATCCAGTGGCAAAGTGAGCAAGGGACCCACGTCTGGGCATACCCTGCCAACTTAGGGCGAACATAGCAAAACCAAAGGGGATGATGGACGGAGTGTTGAACATTGCAAGCACTCACCCCCAGTCAACTGATCTGGGTTTAATCCATCATCATTCTTTAGCTCACTCTGCCACCCCAGTTCAGACATGGCCATATGCAAATCAGTCTGACCCTGTGCCTCATGGGAACAGTCCAGCCCGAACTGCCAAGCCATGTCTTCCCTGGACCGGAAACAAGCATCCTGGGACCGGTTTCTGGCTTACAGCCGTCATCAGCCAGGCTATCTTGAATCCAGTGGCAAAGTGAGCAAGGGACCCACGTCTGGGCATACCCTGCCAACTTAGGGCGAACATAGCAAAACCAAAGGGGATGATGGACGGAGTGTTGAACATTGCAAGCACTCACCCCCAGTCAACTGATCTGGGTTTAATTCATCATCATTCTTTAGCTCACTCCGCCACCCCAGTTCAGACATGGCCATATGCAAATCAGTCTGACCCTGTGCCTCATGGGAACAGTCCAGCCCGAACTGCCAAGCCATGTCTTCCCTGGACCGGAAACAAGCATCCTGGGACCGGTTTCTGGCTTACAGCCGTCATCAGCCAGGCTATCTTGAATCCAGTGGCAAAGTGAGCAAGGGACCCACGTCTGGGCATACCCTGCCAACTTAGGGCGAACATAGCAAAACCAAAGGGGATGATGGACGGAGTGTTGAACATTGCAAGCACTCACCCCCAGTCAACTGATCTGGGTTTAATCCATCATCATTCTTTAGCTCACTCCGCCACCCCAGTTCAGACATGGCCATATGCAAATCAGTCTGACCCTGTGCCTCATGGGAACAGTCCAGCCCGAACTGCCAAGCCATGTCTTCCCTGGACCGGAAACAAGCATCCTGGGACCGGTTTCTGGCTTACAGCCGTCATCAGCCAGGCTATCTTGAATCCAGTGGCAAAGTGAGCAAGGGACCCACGTCTGGGCATACCCTGCCAACTTAGGGCGAACATAGCAAAACCAAAGGGGATGATGGACGGAGTGTTGAACATTGCAAGCACTCACCCCCAGTCAACTGATCTGGGTTTAATCCATCATCATTCTTTAGCTCACTCCGCCACCCCAGTTCAGACATGGCCATATGCAAATCAGTCTGACCCTGTGCCTCATGGGAACAGTCCAGCCCGAACTGCCAAGCCATGTCTTCCCTGGACCGGAAACAAGCATCCTGGGACCGGTTTCTGGCTTACAGCCGTCATCAGCCAGGCTATCTTGAATCCAGTGGCAAAGTGAGCAAGGGACCCACGTCTGGGCATACCCTGCCAACTTAGGGCGAACATAGCAAAACCAAAGGGGATGATGGACGGAGTGTTGAACATAGCAAGCACTCACCCCCAGTCAACTGATCTGGGTTTAATCCATCATCATTCTTTAGCTCACTCCGCCACCCCAGTTCAGACATGGCCATATGCAAATCAGTCTGACCCTGTGCCTCATGGGAACAGTCCAGCCCGAACTGCCAAGCCATGTCTTCCCTGGACCGGAAACAAGCATCCTGGGACCGGTTTCTGGCTTACAGCCGTCATCAGCCAGGCTATCTTGAATCCAGTGGCAAAGTGAGCAAGGGACCCACGTCTGGGCATACCCTGCCAACTTAGGGCGAACATAGCAAAACCAAAGGGGATGATGGACGGAGTGTTGAACATTGCAAGCACTCACCCCCAGTCAACTGATCTGGGTTTAATCCATCATCATTCTTTAGCTCACTCCGCCACCCCAGTTCAGACATGGCCATATGCAAATCAGTCTGACCCTGTGCCTCATGGGAACAGTCCAGCCCGAACTGCCAAGCCATGTCTTCCCTGGACCGGAAACAAGCATCCTGGGACCGGTTTCTGGCTTACAGCCGTCATCAGCCAGGCTATCTTGAATCCAGTGGCAAAGTGAGCAAGGGACCCACGTCTGGGCATACCCTGCCAACTTAGGGCGAACATAGCAAAACCAAAGGGGATGATGGACGGAGTGTTGAACATTGCAAGCACTCACCCCCAGTCAACTGATCTGGGTTTAATCCATCATCATTCTTTAGCTCACTCCGCCACCCCAGTTCAGACATGGCCATATGCAAATCAGTCTGACCCTGTGCCTCATGGGAACAGTCCAGCCCGAACTGCCAAGCCATGTCTTCCCTGGACCGGAAACAAGCATCCTGGGACCGGTTTCTGGCTTACAGCCGTCATCAGCCAGGCTATCTTGAATCCAGTGGCAAAGTGAGCAAGGGACCCACGTCTGGGCATACCCTGCCAACTTAGGGCGAACATAGCAAAACCAAAGGGGATGATGGACGGAGTGTTGAACATAGCAAGCACTCACCCCCAGTCAACTGATCTGGGTTTAATCCATCATCATTCTTTAGCTCACTCCGCCACCCCAGTTCAGACATGGCCAAACACAGGCCTGGAACCAACTCACTGCACACAGACGTGCAGCCCCTCACTGCACACGGGCCTGCAGCCCTTCACCAAACACAGGCCTGGAGCCAACTCACTGCACACAGACCTGGAGCCAACTCACTGCACACAGACCTGCAGCCCCTCACTGCACGCTGGCCTGCAGCCCTTCACCATACACAGGCCTGGAGCCAACTCACTGCACACAGACGTGCAGCCCCTCACTGCACACGGGCCTGCAGCCCTTCACCAAACACAGGCCTGGAGCCAACTCACTGCACACAGACCTGCAGCGCCTCACTGCACATGGGCCTGCAGCCCTTCACCAAACACAGGCCTGGAGCCAACTCACTGCACACAGACCTGCAGCGCCTCACTGCACACGGGCCTGCAGCCCTTAACCAAACACAGGCCTGGAGCCAACTCACTGCACACAGACCTGCAGCCCCTCACTGCACACGGGCCTGCAGCCCTTCACCAAACACAGGCCTAGAGCCAACTCACTACACACAGACCTGCAGCCCCTCACTGCACACAGGCCTGCACCCCTTCACCAATCACAGGCCTGGAGCCAACTCACTGCACACAGACCTGCAGCGCCTCACTGCACACGGGCCTGCAGCCCTTCACCAAACAGAGGTCTAGAGCCAACTCACTGCACACAGACCTGCAGGCCAGTAGCAGCTTGTGGAGGGAGTGCTGCGGGGCGGGGGAAGAGCAGGGTGGGGAGTAGTAAACTACGGCACACGGCTGAACAGAGGTAAGTAAACAAATAAATAAAACGAATTTCGATGCGCGCGCTGCATCGCATTTGGCAATGCAGCGCGCACAATGAAATTTGTTTTATTTATTTGTTTACTTACCTCTGTTCGGCCGTATGCTGTAGTTTACTACCCCCCACCCTGCTCCTCCCCCGCCCTGCAGCACTCCCTCCACGAGCCGCTACTGCTGCAGGCCCTCACCACACAGGGGCCTGCAGCCCTTCACGAAACACAGGCCTGGAGCCAACTCACTGCACACAGACCTGCAGCGCCTCATTGCACACGGGCCTGCACCCCTTCACCAGAGTCCTTGAGTCAACTCACTGCACACAGACCTGCAGCGCCTCACTGCACATAGGCCTGCAGCCCTTCACCAAACACAGGCCTGGAGCCAACTCACTACACACAGACCTACAGCCCCTCACTGCATGCTGGCCTGCAGCCCTTCACCAAACACAGGCCTGGAGCCAACTTACTGCACAAAGACCTGCAGGCCCTCACCACACAGGGGCCTGCAGCCCTTCACCAAACACAGGCCTGGAGCCAACTCACTGCACACAGACGTGCAGCCCCTCACTGCATGCTGGCCTGCAGCCCTTCACCAAACACAGGCCTGGAGCCAACTCACTGCACACAGACGTGCAGCCCCTCACTGCATGCTGGCCTGCAGCTCTTCACCAAACACAGGCCTGGAGCCAACTCACTGCACACAGGCCTGGAGACAACTCACTGCACACAGACCTGCAGCCCATCACTGCATGCTGGCCTGTAGCCCTTCACCAAACACAGGCCTGGAGCCAACTCACTGCACACAGACCTGCAGCGCCTCACTGCACATGGGCCTGCAGCCCTTCACCAAACACAGGCCTGGAGCCAATTCACTGCACACAGACCTGCAGCGCCTCACTGCACACGGGCCTGCAGCCCTTCACCAAACACAGGCCTGGAGCCAACTCACTGCACACAGACCTGCAACCCCTCACTGCACACAGGCCTGCACCCCTTCACCAAACACAGGCCTGGAGCCAACTCACTGCACACAGACCTGCAACCCCTCACTGCACACGGGCCTGCAGCCCTTCACCAAACACAGGCCTGGAGCCAACTCACTGCACACAGACCTGCAGCGCCACACTGCACACGGTCCTGCACCCCTTCACCAAACACAGGCCTGGAGCCAACTCACTGCACACAGACCTGCAGGCCCTCACCACACAGGGGCCTGCAGCCCTTCAACAAACACAGGCCTGGAGCCAACTCACTGCACACTGGCCTGCAGCCCTTCACCAAACAGAGGCCTGGAGCCAACTCACTGCACACAGACCTGCAGGCCCTCACCGCACGCGGGCCTGCAGCCCTTCACGAAACACAGGCCTGGAGACAACTCACTGCACACAGACGTGCAGCCCCTCATTGCATGCAGGCCTGCAGCTCTTCACCAAACACAGGCCTGGAGCCAACTCACTGCACACAGACCTGCAGCCCCTCACTGCATGCTGGCCTGCACCCTTTCACCAAACAGAGTCCTGGAGCCAACTAACTGCACACAGTCCTGCAGCCCCTCACTGCACACTGGCCTGAAGCCCTTCACCACACACAGGCCTGGAGCCAACTTGCTGCACACAGACCTGCAGCGCCTCACTGCACACGGGCCTGCAGCCCTTCACCAAACACAGGCCTGGAGCCAACTCGCTGCACACAGACCTGCAGGCCCTCACCGCACACGGGCCTGCAGCCCTTCATGAAAAACAGGCCTGGAGACAACTCACTGCACACAGACCTGCAACCCCTCACTGCATGCAGGCCTGCAGCCCTTCACCAAACAGAGGCCTGAAGCCAACTCACTGCACACAGACCTGCTGCCCCGCACTGCATGCTGGCCTGCACCCTTTCACCAAACAGAGTCCTTGAGTCAACTCACTGCACACAGACGTGCAGCCCCTCATTGCATGCAGGCCTGCAGCCCTTCACCAAACAGAGGCCTGAAGCCAACTCACTGCACACAGACCTGCAGCCCTTCACGAAACACAGGCCTGGAGACAACTCACTGCACACAGACCTGCAGCCCCTCACTGCACGCTGGCCTGTGGCCTTTCACGAAACACAGGCCTCGTGCCAACTCACTGCACACAGACCTGCAGGGGCTCGCTGGCCTGCAGCCCTTCACCAAACAAAGGCCCGGAGCCAACTCACTGCACACAGACCTGCAGGGGCTCGCTGCACGCTGGCCTGCAGCCCTTCACCAAACAAAGGCCCGGAGCCAACTCACTGCACACAGACCTTCAGGCCATCACTGCACACTGCAAACAAAATCTTATCCTGAGCAAATGTCCATTCCAAAGTAATCCAGCAGTCCGTAGTTATGGTAATTTCTTTGTTTTATTCCAAATGCCAGAATTCCAAATAGGTAATATCACAGCCAGTCTGAACTGAATGCAGCCAACACGTGTTTCGTCTCGTGGACAATTTCCACCGACTTCAACAGGGCTACAAAAAACATGTATTATATAAAATATATAAGCAACAACGACCACTATTTAATTCGCCTACTCCCACTAAAGTTAGTGAAGTTGTGAAAAAGTGAAGAAAAGTCACAAAGGATCGTGATTTGTCATTAATCACATGTGAAGGGAGTGTAGGGTTCCTTTTGTGAAGAATAAAAAGGTATAAATAATCTATAAAGAGAGGGTCCAAATTTATCTTCGGGTTTTAAGCCCCAAATACACCTTAAAGTTGTGGTGCCAAGTCCGATTCACCAAAAGAGAGTGTGCAGGTGGGAACTGAACACGTTCCAATAAACAACCACAGCCACCAATTCATCCAGTTATGACTTACCTAATAAGTCATAATCAAGTTCAGTCCTCAATAGTAAAACATAGATTTTCGCAAGCACCTAAATAATAATAATCATTATCAATACAACGATTTACAACCATAGTGTACAAAACACACATAGGTATTATTATAAAGTAATCCATACCCATATCTCAGTACTTAATCCCTTAATTCCTTATTATCTTTTAATCCAACAGTCGGCAATTCATGTATCTGTAAAACATAATCCGCACCGTATATTTCAGGAGGACAAGAGGACGGTCCACTGGTTAGGAAAATCAAGCTATCGAGTATGATATGCGTTTAACGTTTGCTAAAATTAAATGGCATAAGGGTCATATCCAACAATCTACAGCCTTTTGTGAGAGAGCATCCAACTTTCTATCACCGGAACCACGTTACATCGACCACTGTGGGTAGTTTCTTTAAAAGAATGAAATACTCAAGCTTGGAGAAATACTCACTGACTACAATGAGAGATGGAAAGTTCTGGAATCTGCGTGCATCCATGAAATTCCACCCACCCCGCGTTCCCCAAAGTCATCCGATAAAAATGGTACCTCACTTGTGTGGGTAGGCCTAGTGCCCGAGACAGGAAACTGCCAAAAACGCAATGTGGACAAACTACATTTTTACAGTGAAAACTGACCCTTTTTTGCAAAGTGCCTAGCTGTAGATTGTGGATCCTGCTCTGCCGGAACCTACGGAAACCTAGCAAACCTATACATTTTTGAAAACTAGACAGCCAGGGGAATCTAGGAGGGGGTGACTTGTCTGTCTCTCTCCAGGTTCTGTTACCCAGAATCCCTTGCAAACCTCAAACTTTGTAAAAACAGAAAAAACATTTTCACCACATTTCTGTGATGGAAAGTTTTGGAATCTGCGTGGGTCCCAAAACTTCCACCGCATTCTCCAAAGTCTCTCGATAAAAATAGTACCTCACTCGTGTGGGTGGGCCAAGTACCCGTGACAGCCAAGGGCCCAAAATGTATTGTAGAGACATCAAAATTACCTATCGCAAAACAACCTGTTTTTGCAAGCGGGGGGGGGGGTCATCTGTGTTTTTGGCCCCCGGCTCGGCGGCCATCTAGGGAAACCTACCAAACCCACACATTTCTGAAAACTAGAGTCCAGAGAGGTATGGCTTGCATGGATCCCCCAACATTTTCCTACCCAGAATCCCCTGCAAACCTCAAATTTAGCAGAAAAATTCAAAAATTTCTCAAATTTCTGTGGGGTAAAGTTCTGGGATCGCCGGACTGACACAAATTTCCTACCACCCAGCGTTCCTCCAGCTCTCCTGATAAAATGGTACCTCACTCATGTGGGTGGGCCAAGTACCCGCAACTAAGGGCCTAATTACGATCTGGCGGTCCTCGGACCACCAGACTCGCGGGGGCACGGCAGTGGCGGTCCAGCCACTGCCGCACAGGCAGTCCGACCACACCATTAAAATTTTGGTGGTCAGTCCGCCATTGCACCGCCGCAGTCGCCAGGGAACTGCCGTTCCCTGGCAGTGGCGCAGCGGTCAGGGCCTCAGTAATATGCTGGTGGTGACGCTGCAGCACCGTCATCTATCAAGTCAAGTATCTATCTATCTATCAATCAAACTTGGCGGTGATGTAGGAGAAGGAGTGGCCCCCGCTACGGCTGTGAAGGATGCAGGAGGTGTGTGCAAGGGCTAGTGAGGAGGAGCAAAGGTGTCTTGCGGGTAGGTGGAAGTTCAGTTGCTGGTTGATGCTGGTTGATGCTGGTCGGTCCTCGATCGTGCAGAGCTATGTAGGCATGCATGAGGCTCTTGAACTGGCATCCCTTCTGGATGGGGAGTCAGTGGAGGTTTCTGAGGTGGGGGTGATGTGGGTCCATTTGGGGAGGTCCAGGATGAGTGTGGCTGTAGCATTCTGTGTGGTCTAGAGTCTTTTGAGGAGCTGGGTGGAGATGCCGCCGTAGAGAGAGTGCCGTAGTCGAGGCGGCTGGTGATGTGGTCCTGAGTGACAGTCTTTCTTGTGTTGACTGGGATGCATCTGAAGATTCTGCTATGCGGAACTCCGCGAACTGACAAAAAAGTGCATTTCGTCACGCCGTTCGTGCTGACTTTTAGTGCAGGGTGTTTAGCGCTGATTTTTAGCGCCCAGTGTTTGTCCTTTGCTGGAAAATCAGCGAGAACAGCACCATGCGCAGCACAAGAGGGCGCCGCTTCTTTCTGCCACTCGAGGAGATCTTCTACTTGAGCAGCAGCTTCCTCAACGCGAACGGAAGGATTCTCAACGTGAGCGGTCGTGACCATCCATGACCGCCCGGACTGGGAGGTGGTCTAGCATTGGATTTTCCTTGCTCGCCAACTTAACATTGGTGAGCGCGAGCGAGGAAAAAACTCCACTTCGCGGAGCAGAGTTTTTTGGAACTCCGTGTGCTCCCCGGAGTGTGAAAAACTCTGGGGTGTAGAAGCAGGAGGAGACAACTGCGTTGACTTGTTGTTTCATGGACAGTTTGCTGTCGAGGATGATGCCTAGGTTGCGTGCATGGTCTGTAGGAGTGGGTGTTTGTCCAAGTTCTGCTGGCCACCAGCGGTAGTCCCATACAGTTGTGTTCTTACCGAAGATCACTACTTCTGTCTTGTCGGAGTTGAGTTTAAGGCAATTGTCTCTCATCCATTTGGCTACGTTGATCATGGTGTAGCAGAAGTTGATTCTGGTGGTGAAGGGGTCTTCAGTGAGGGAGAGGATGAGTTGAATGTCGTCTGCGTAGGAAATTTATGTTGAGGCCGTGGGATCTGACGATGTCTGCGAGTGGGGTCATGCATGTGTTAAACAAGGTGGGACTGAGGGATGATACTTGGGGTACGCCGCATAAGAAGCCCTTAGGTTTGGATGTGAAGGGAGGAAGCCGGATGCTCAGTGTGCATCCTGTGAGGAAAGAGACGATCCACTTTAGGGCGTTTTGCAGGATTCCGAAGTTGTAGAGTCTGTTGATGAAGGTGTGGTGGGAAACGGTGTCGAAGGCAGCAGAGAGGTTGCGGAGGATCAGGGTCACAGTCTCTCCGCGGTTAAGGAGGGGTTTGATGCCGTCTGTGGCAGCGATCAGGTCAGTCTCAGTTCTGTGGTTGGCATGGAATCCTGATTGGGAGGCGCCAAGTAGGTGGTTTTGTTCCAGGTATTCAGTAAGCTGTTTGTTGATGGCCTTCTCGGGTAATTTGGCGAGGTAGGGGAGCAGGGAGATCAGTCGATTTTTGAGTTCGCTAGGGTTGGCGGAGGGTTTCTTTAGGAATCTATCTATCTATCTATCTATGGGCTCCCTTCCCTTTTTTAACAAAAAACGGCCCTGGGGATTTGGACCCCAGGGCTTAATAAGGCTTGAGGAGGCAATTGGCCCCCTCCCCTTGAAAATACATGGGGCCCTGGTGGATGGGGACCCCAGGGCTTAATGGCCCTGAGGAAGCAACACAGCCACCCTACCCTTAAAAAGAGATGTGGCCCTGGAGGATGGGGTACCCAGGGCCTTTTAAAGGCTTGGGGCGGAAGGCCACTTGTCTCCCCTCCCCTTTAAAATAAATAAAGGCGGGGTTCCCAGGGCCGAATTAGGCTTGAGGAGGGGTGCCCTTTGGCCCCCATCCCCTTTACAAAACTTACAGCCTTGTTGGATGTGCTCCCCAGGGCCTAATGAGCTTAATGAGGATTGGGGACAGGGGCCACGTGGCTCCACTCCCCTTTAAAAAACATAAGTCCCTGTGGCTTTACGTATGGTAATAAAATATTACTTTACATTAAAAAAAAACAAGAATTCACTGAAAAAAACAAAGGTTAAAGTAATGCTATAGTTAGGTGTGATAAAAAAGATCAGTTTTTGTTTTTTAAAAAAACTTTAAAAGTTCACTGAAAAAAACAAAAGTTAAAGTAACGTTATAGTAAAGTGAATTTGTCAGTGACAATATTAATGTTTTGAAGTTAAAAAAAACACAGAAATTTGCCAGTGATAGTCAGCAGAGCTAACTATAACTTGCGCTCTCACCATGCACTGCTTCTGACCTCACATATTAGATCACTAATGACATGTTCTGTGACATCCTTTATGACATCACTGATGACATCTCAAATTACATCACGGATGACATCATTCAACATTCTTTTGCACACATTGCTCTATAAATGGGTATGCATTAGAGCTCTGAAAGTAAGTGCAAAATACGCCCAGAATTATATGAAGCTTCATTACTGCTATCATACATACAAACAGCATAGGTAAAGGAAGATTGTGTTATGTGCAAAATTGACCCTATGCCATCTGCTTCCTGAGTAGGAGAGTTCATGTTGACTATGAACCACAGATGAAAGGGTAACCGATCCTGCACACAATATTCAATCTGTATACAACTGTTCAGGGAAAACCAAGTTCCTCCAGATACTCAAGCCCTGCTACATAACTAATGCCCTGTTACATAACTAATGCCCTACTACGGACAGTCTTTACCTGTATCAAGCCCCTGACAGTCACTGAACCTACATTGAGAAGTGAAGTGGATATGAGTAGAAAAGTGGGTACTCTTAACACTGTTGATCGGCGATACAGAAAAAAAGGCTGAACAGAATTTCACCGAATTTTGCAGAAGCCTATATCTTTACTCAGAAAGCGTGCTTTTTTGTGAGGCAGCAACTTGCTTTGCTGATAACTTTGGTGCAGTTCGACAAACCTTCACGAAGCCTTCCCAAAACAAAAAGGTTATCCACCTCAGCTCCTTCCGGAAAGATTTGGGGTGATCCATCAGGCAAGGGCCAAGACAAAAGATGGGAGTCCCAAAACGCAATTTCCCCATGCAATTTCTATAGGGAATTGCAGACAGCTCAATAGCCGAACAGCTGACCGAAATTACACCAAGCTTAGCAGAAAGCTAGACTTTACCCAGAAAGCATGCATTTTGTGATTTCGTGTAAATACCGTCAGTAGTTTTTGAGAAATTAAGATTAGGGCAGACCCTGCAGCCAACTGTCATTATGCAGGGTCAGAGGGAGCTATAAATTAAGTGTAACATAAAAACCAGCGCATTTCACTGAAACAAACCACAGTTAAAAACTAACTAACATCCTAACATCCGCCTGTTTGATTTGCCTGGCCGGAGTCTGCCCAACCCTCCGCAGTTCTTTTGAACGGCGCAGCACTCACATCGGCTTGTGTTACCGCTGCAGAGATGCGGTGGATTCAGCACGCCACCCCTCCCTACTGCCTGCAGAGCAGCAGTACCCTCACCCTACATTGATGCGCTCAGGGCCGTGGCATGACCTTGCATAGTCCTACAGGATTCAGTGCCTTTAACCCGGTCTGCTTCCCGGGTGTAGCTGTCCTCATGCCTGATCCTGGCAGCTGGCACCCTTGGCCCTCTGGCCGGATTGGGCCCTATGCTCCTACGGGCCTCCAGCACTGCTGCAATTTCACTCTTCTCCACAGTGGGCCACTTCACACGCGATGACACCCTGCACATTCTACTTGCACCCCTTTGTTGCAGGCACATCAGACCAGGACCCTGAGACTGCCTTCTCATTGTCATTCTACACATCTTCCCTTGCAACTAGTGGCCCGGCTACACGTCATCTAGGCTTGCCCCTCGCAAGCGAGTCGCCGGACACATGCACCACATTTGACATGGGGCGAGGCAACCCCAAGCAAAAGAAACTCTCATTTGAGCAGCCCAGGAGCGCGCAATGACACCACACGCCTTCTGACTCCCTGGAGGTCCCATCTGAGGACACAATGTCCGCGCCCTTGAATTGGGCTGTGGCCATCATGGTGGAGCTCAGGGCAGGGTTCAAGTCCATCGATGCCCGATTTGACACTCTTACCAATCAGCTGGATCGAATGGGTGAACTCTTGGACTACCATGCGGCCAGGCTCGATGGTGCAGTGCGGCGAATAGCTGAAATGGAGGACGGGGCTACTAATGTTACAAAATGTCTGCCAAAGATTGAGAAACTGCTTAAGTTGACAGTTGCAAAGAATGAAGACCTAGAGGCATGGTCCTGTAGAAATAACCTAAGAATCATGGGGGTCCCGGCATCTACCAACATGGGTCATTCTGACACCTTTGTTGAATGGCTCCTTATGGACCTCTTTCCCAGGCAAGACTTCACCGACACGGATAGAGCCCACAGGTCCCTTAGCCCGAGACCTCAGCCAGAAGCACCACATCACCCTCTCATAGCCCGCATACTTAACTACAGGGATAGAGAAACAGCGCTGTGCCTGGCACACGAAAAAGGACCTTTACAGTATCAAGGCTCCACCGTCTTCCTGTATCCTGATCATACTGTTACCATGCAGGAAGTGAGGCGCAAGTTCTCCGATGTCAAGAACACCCTTCGGAAGCAGGGACTCAAATACAGCATGCTCTACTCGGCCCGACTACGTGTTGAGGTCAATGAAGTCAACGGCCAATACAGTATTTTTGCCATGCCGGCTGCAGCTGTCGCAGTTTGTAAGCAGCATGGCACAGGGACTGCACGGTCTGGCCATTCCATTCCCGACTGCTCTCCTAACACTCCTGTCCCTGAGGCAGTCCATGACCCACCAGATTGAACCGTGCCCCTTGCAGTGGAGCTGACCCAGTATGGCCCATTGCTCATTGAACTCCTGTATATTCACCATGACTCCTTGGCATTTTGCTCTCAATAACCGACTATTACTCATATCTCCATACTATTGTTCATGAGGGCACCGATCCTCGCAGAGTTGTCACCCCTCTGTGGTGTATATACCTCCTTGATTTCCCTTGGAATGTTTTTCTGTTGGTTTGGGATTTGCCAGAGGTTCCTTGACTCTGGTGCGTGTGGAGGGATGGGTGCTTTTGATTGCGTTTCTTTTTTGTTACTGTTTATATATCATTTTCCTCACACCCGTCACCCTTGAGCCACTCTTTGCACATGCTCCTTGCTTCCCCCTCGCCTGATGGGATCCTGACCTAGAGAGTCTCCGATAGCAGAACTGACCTGTATGTCATGGAACATTTGAGGTCTTAGTAACCCTAGGAAAGGTAAACAAGTGCTTTCATATTTGACTCGGCATGGTGTTAAACTGTCTTTCCTTCAGGAGACCCATCTCTTCCCCAGGGACTCATGCACCTGCGCCTCCACATGGGGCAACAACCGTTATATTCCTTACTACAGCTTATGCTCCCAGGGAGTTTGTACCTTGCCTATCTCCTTCACACACCCCACTACCTTTATCGACAGAGACAGGAGGTATAATCTCGTCTCTGGCTGATGGAGGGACAGCAACAATTTCTGGGGGCGCCCTTCACCTGTGAGGAAATTGTCCAAGTGATTGATGTGCTGGAGGAAACTAAAGCCCCGGGCCTTGATGGTCTAAATGGTAGCTTTCACCAGCTTTACAAGAATGTCCTTGCACCCCACCTTCTGGAGGTCTATGCACAGTCCCTTGATTCTGGCATTCCCCTTCCCCCACCCTCATACCCGACAAGCCCCCCCCCACCTCTGCACATCTTATAGGCCTCTCTCCATCCTAGCCAAAGTGATAGCAATGCGCCTTGTGTTATTACAAGAGCATGTTGTAAGAAAGTAGCCTTTTTTTGCATGGTTGCCCCCACTTCTTCCTAAACTGCTGATGTACATTGACTGAGTGTGCCCTGGGTTCCTGCCAAACAGGTACCCAGGGCCTATTTTCTTTCCCTAAAACTGCATTTAAACAAAACCCAATTGGCACTTTTTGGCCACATGACGGTCCCTTGTAAATGGTACCAAGGGCACGGTGGCCAGGGAAGACCTCTAAGGGCTGCAGCACATATTGCGCCAACCTTAGAGGCCCTGTACCTTAACACACACACACACTGCCATTGCAGGCTGCGTGTTTTGGTGATGAACAAAGTGAAGAGTCGACATGGCACACATCCCTGTGTGCCATGCCTACAACCCACTGCCCTGGCATAGGTCAGTCACCCCTCTAGCTGGGTGCACTATACCAGTGGTGAGAGTACAGGTGCATAAGCCCTATACCCCTACAGTGTCTAGACCAATTCTTAGACATTGTAAGTGCAGTAATGCCATTAAGAGTATATGGTGCTGGGAGTTTGTCATTACGAACTCCACAGCAACATAATGGCTTTACTGAAAACTGGGAAGTTTGGTATCAAACTTCTCAGCACATTAAACCCACACTGATGCCTGTGTGGGATTTAATGAAAATGCACTCAGAGGGCATCTTAGAAATGCCCCCTGAAAAACGACCTAACACTAATGTCCAGGCTGAGTGGCTGCTCACCAGCTGCCACAACCAGACATGTTTCTGGACCCCTGGGTCCAGAGCCTGCTGCTCCCAGGGGTCTGAAACAATGCACATCCTGGGACGAGGTGCCAAGCCTCCTCCCCCAGGATGGGCAGGGTCCACAAAGGGTAAGCTTGAAAGGCTTGCCACCTTTGTGAGCTACCCCAGGCCTTTGCTGCTTCCAGCAACTGGCTCCCATCGGTTCTGACCCCCACTTTGGGTGGAAGAATCGGCGGGAAAACCAAGTGAGGAAGGGAGGTGGCCCACCTTTGCCAACCCCACCCCTCAGGTAGGGGAGGCGAGGTGTAGCACAACTCTCAGTCCCCGCTATCTTGCAGATGGGGGGACCCAGCCAACCAGAGTGAGGCATATGCCCCCCTCTCACTGGAGGGTGCCTGAGTTCGAGTGGTCCAACACCATGAGGAGGTCTCCCTGGTGATCCTTATCTTAGATCTGGTGATCTCTGACCTGCCTCGAATTTACAAGCGAAGCCTGTGGTCTCTTTCTGGAGGATCCCCCGACTGCGACGGGAGCTGGTAAGAAAACACGACGCCTAAAGACACCCCTGCACCCGACGTCCCATGGCCTTGGGTGACCCAACCGACAGTGTCCCAGCATCCCCAGGCATTCCAACTTACCTCTCCAACAGGTGGTCACCTCCAGAAGATCTTCGTCCCCAAGCCTGCAGTCTTTGTTGCACCCGGAGAATCCCCATTGAAATCAAAAGGGCACCCAACACCAAAACAGCACCCTGCACGCAGCCGCCCCTGCGCCGCTGCGCGTGTACTTTGGGTGCTAACTCGGATCCCCCTTTGCTCTGAGCCTAACACCAGGAGCTTTGCTCCCACAACCTTGTGGCCTGCTCGTGAGTAGCCACCAACCGGAGGCCCCCTATCCCTCATTGGATAACATTGGGCCTCAGCACTATGCACCCAGCCGCCCTTGTGCCGCTGAGGGCGTTTCAAGAGTGCATCCTTTACCCTGGGGGAACCGTGGTTCTAACCTCAGAATACCAACTCCCACAAGCTTGTACTAACCTGCAAACCGATAACTCAATTTCCTTCCATAGGATTGCATTGACTGCTTTTCTTGAAAATTGTTTTGTGTGGAGTTGGTTTTGTATGAGAACCTGAAAAACTGTAAATAACCAAAAACTGCTTTACTTACCTTTTCTCTAGGAAATGGCCCAGTGTGATATCTAGGCATATCACACTAAGTAGAAAAAGTAATCCATAAAGTAATCTGAAAAGTAATCAAAAGTAATCTAACAGTAATTTCCACTGTATCCAAAAGTATGTACATACCTGTAACAAAGTAATTTTCATTCAGCTTGCTTGTATTGTTCAACTTGCCTTGAAAAGTATCACTTACACTTACCTGCACCAGGCTTGGCTTGGTTCTAGAAAATAAATATAACGAAATAATATTTTTTATACAAACAAATTGATCTGAGTTCAGTCTTTGAGTGTGTGACATCATTTGCTGGCTGAGTGTGTACAACAAATGCTTAACACTACCCTCTGATAAAGCCTTACTGCTCGCCCACACTACCACAAATAGAGAGTAAGGTGCTATCTACTTTTACCTCTGCCTACCTTTGGGGTTCCACTGGACTCTGTGCACACTATACCTCATTTTGGTATAGTATATACAGAGCCAGTTTCCTACTCATGTCATCTCCTCGATACAAAACTGCTTTGTTCCACACAGGTCCACCACCTTCAACCTCCACACCATTTTCATGGTGCTGAATCACATCTCACCCGACCTCCCTGCTGAAGTCTCCTCCTAGACGCTGAAAAGGCATTCGATTCCCTCGAATGGCCCACTGGCCAAGCTGGGTCTCCACTGGGGGTTTATTGATCTGATCATGCAACTATACTCCGGTCCTGTAGCACAGATAGAACTTGAGAGCTCCCTCACTGACACGTTCCCAGTATCCAGAGGGACTCGGCAGGGCTGCTCCTTGTCACCCCTGCTCTTCATTATTGCACTTGACCCCCTGCACAGACACCTGCAAGAGAAGCACATTCATCGTGGCCTCCGGTTTCGACAAGGGCCTCTTCTGGTTTTCATGCATGCTGACGACATACTTTTGTTCGTTCGCAACCCTGCCCATAATCTAACTCCACTTATTCGTGAAGTCATCCCCTTTGGGTGGCTATTGGCCCTCTCCTTAAACTGGAATACATTTCAACTCATAGATGACACGGACCATTGCGCACCGGAATACCCCCTTTCGTGGTGTGACGACTCCACTAAATACCTCAGTATCATCCTACATCGGAACAAAGAGATGGTTGTCTGGCTCAATTATGGACAAGCTCACCATGCAAGTTGAGCGATGGATTCAATTACCTTTATCCATGGCAGGGCAAATAGCTATAATTAGGATGGTGGTACTCCCACGCTTTTTAAATGTATTTACTAATATTACAATCCCCTGGCCAACAACTTCTTTAAGACGCTACTGAGCCTCTTGATTCGCCTGAGATGGGCAAGTCACCACCCCAGAATCAAATGGGAGATACTTACATCCCCATACGAGCAGGGAGGGTTTACATCTTTATATTTTAGTTGCTCAATGTCACTTCTTGTGTTATTGGTACCATCCTGATGCTCGCCTGCCATATTGGACACCAGGCTGATCAGCTTCTGCTCTCCTCTATATTGCCCCTGGGCCTTCTGTGGGAACCCGCTGATATACACATGCTATCAACCATGAGCTGGGCATGGGCGAAGCTAGGCAGATATTTGGGGGGGGCGGACTCCTCTACTCCCCAGCCATACCCTTAAAACACAACCCTGACTCCCATTGACCCAAGAAAAGCTAGTACAACATGTTACAAAAACATGGCCTACACGCTATGGGTGAAATCCTCCCAGATTGGCACATTATCACACATGATACACTAGCTAACACTGATGTTTCCACCACTATGGACCACTGTCTGCCACGACGACTACAAAATACCTTACATGACAGAGTATCTTCATAGCCAATAGCGCCCGATGAGTACCCCCTCCATCTCTGATTATTTCTACCACCGAGAGGTCTCGCCTGGCCTGTAGACTGTATCACACTTGCTTGACTTTAGAATCTGAAGAGGTGAGGGCCCGGGCGGCATGAGAACGCGGCTTGGGCCATCTGCTCCCGGACGAGACATGGCTTTTTTTCTGCACACAAACTACATTTGTCTCTCCCAACCACTGACATAAATTATATTACACTACAAATTCATCCACTGTGCTTACACCACCCTTTAGGGATTGGCGAGGATTGACCCTGCACGACCACATCACTGCCCGAAATGTAAATCCCCATATGCGGACTTTCTACATCTCACATGGTCCTGCACTGATATTCAAGCATTCTGGCTCAAAACCTTGGCCTTTATTAGTAACATGTCGGATCTCCAGTTGGAACCTGACCTCCTGCTGTTACTGCTAGGTCATGTTAAACCTCTACTACCAACTGCCGATGATTCGTAGCCATAGCCTTGCTCCTAGCTAAATGTCGAATCGCCATATGTTGGGGTAGCACTCAATCACCCATCATGGAAGACGGGTTGAAAAACATGATATCTTGTGATATCACTAGTGAGATATACACTGCACTACAACCCCCCACCTCCAGGCCCAAGGACATTTGGCAACCCCTTTATGACTATTTGCTGGCACTGGAGACTGCTGGCTCTGACAATGACACTGACTGATGCTCTGACTAAACGCCATTTGATGACAGGCACTGGGTGCCCCGGTTGCCCGGCTGATTTGGTGAGCCCCGTAAAGTAAATAAAAAAAAGAATCTATTTGACATCATAGTCTGAGTAACCTATTAGATGTCAAGTGATCATAGATCGCTCACCATGATTGCATGAGAAAGACATGGCTATTAAATTGAATTTCATAGGTAAGCAGGCAGGTCTTTTTAATCGTCACAATCTTTTCTACGTAAAATGATTGCCACAAAAGTATTTCATGTAATTAATTCATTGCTGGTTTCAAATAGTGTAACTATAGTGATGCCACCCAAATCAATACAATTGAGTTAAATTAACCCCACTGCAGTTGGAGTGATACTGATGTAGTCCTAAGACATCATCTTGTAGCTAAAATATTTATTTAGAGCTTTTAAAGTGCACTAATAACCAGACATCAGTGTCCTCAGAGTGCTTTAGGGTGAGAGCCAAGACAAAGATAAGTGGGTAGTACACTAGTGCTTTGCAGAAGCCCTGGGATGTAGTATCAAGTAGTGCATCATGTAAGGAACGGGAGTGCTGAGTATACCCTCAATGAGGTTGTACTTCAAGATATCAAGCACAGGAATATTGTGGTATCAGACTATCGTGGACATCAAGTCGTGGACAGAATATCAAGAGACAAAGCATCGAAATGTAAGTGCATGTAGAGGACATATAAATTTACTATTCTTAACTCCACATCTGTTCTCCTTGGAGATATATATATATATCATCAAGGTACAGATATGTGAAGTTAGGTATGGAAAATCTCTACTTACCTTTCAATATCTCAGCCTCGATTTTCTGGTCACGATATTTTGTGCAATCGAGATTCCCGTCTCGATATTCCGGGAGCATACCCCTAAAAGAGGACAGTGTCTTCAAAGAACAGAATCCTGAAAGCCAGCGGTGGAGATGGCATGCTGGCGTCTGAGCAGCCACGACTCCAAGGATGGACAGGGGACGAATGTCTTGGAGAGGACTCAATTATCAAATTTCAGGGAGAATTGGTGGATCTTTAAGGATTGTCAGAATTTGTTTTGTGGGATAGTTCGGTGATCGACCATGCTGCGCCTCGTGCACTGGGAGTAGAGTTTTCAAAATTGCTCTTTCCTTTGCTGTGAGTCAATAGAGGAATATTGGGTCAGAGTGATGCGGCCATGTTCTTTCAAACCAAACAACAGGCGGGCTGCATAGTTTTGAACCATCTTGAATTTTGACAGTGAAACGCTGACTTGGGGATGCGGTGTATGAACTGTTGCACTAATCCAAGTGGTACGTGACCACGGGTAGGGTCAGTAAGATTTTAAGAGAGCAGTGGTGGACCGCAGCGAATCCTTTTAAATCACTCTAGATTGTGAAATGCATTTTTGGAGAGCAATTTAAATGATAGGTGAAGGGAAGGATAAATGATACATCACTATCAAATAATATGTAGATTTATTTATTTATTTTATTTATTTAATGAGTTTTATATAGCGCTGGCTAGACCCGTAGGTATCAGAGCGCTTTACATTAGGTTACACAATGATACAGAAAATGATAACAATTACACATTACGTCAAAAATAAGCAACACATTGAAAGAGGAAAGAGAGGTGAGAGAAGTAGGGAGGAAGGGGGGTGGGGGAAGTGTGAGGGGGAGGATGGGGGAATAGACGGCAGGAGAGACGAAGGGAAGTCTGCCCAAAGACCGACTGGGTAGGTGACGACCGAGGAGGGAATCCACAGCCCGTCTCCCCTTTAGCTAAACAAGGTAGCTCCATCGGGCATCAGTCAAATAGCTAGGTCTCAACTGATGAGGGAAAGTTCACATAAGAAAGTCCAGTGGATAAACAGGGTGGGAACTATGAGCAAGGACGGGTGAGGGCAGAGGACAATAGCTGGAAAGAAGAGAAGGGTAGAGCGGTAGGGGGTAGGGTGAAGGGGGAGGAGGGAGATACGGTCAGGAGAGATGCAGGAGAGTTTGCCCAGAGACCGGCTGGGTAGGTGACGGCCAAGGAGGGAATCCATAGCCCATCTCCTCCTTAGCTCGCGAGGTAGCTCCACCGGGCATCAGTCAAAATGGCTGGGTCTCAGCTGTCGATGGAGAGTTTACAGAGTCAAAGACTGAGGTGACCATCATGAGGTCAGGCAGGGGGGGGGGTGAGTCCTTGATGTACGAATTCAGAGGGTCCCCCCGATTTTCTATAATCCAGATGAAAGGGGGTGCAAACTAAGCAGAGGATCAGCATGATGAACATTATAAGGTCAGGCACCGCCGGATTTCTCAATCACGTCAGGGTCTAGGTTGCTCCTTCTCTCCTGCACATTATTTGCCTCCCACGCCGTCTCTGGCACTCGCGGAGGTATTGATGCCTGTCTTTGTCCCAGCAGCCGCCATTTTGAAGTCAGGCAGGCCGCTTAGGGGCTTCCAACTCGTGCACTGATATAAGCGCATGCTGCAGACAATGTGCAGAGGGTATCATCACGGTGTGTGCTGCTTCATAACTTCCAGTGCATTAGTCTATCTTGCCTCCCTAGCGCACCTCGTACAAAGTGATTACGCCAGCAGAGGCCAGGTACTGGGTCGGCAAAAGCTCGAAATGGCGGCCGCAGAAGCTCGAAATGGAGGCCGCAGACGCTATCACCGGCCTTGGTGAATGTCAGCAGGCCTGCCGACTCATCATCGCGCCATATCAAGCCTCCCAATGCAGGTATGCAATAGCAATCATTACGATCGTGCTCGATGTATCAGCTGGTGCAGCCACAGACGAATATGCAAAACATGGAGCCGCACTGCTGCCGCAAGCAGGCCGTCTTCGCGCTCTCACAAGCAGTCCGGGCCTCTAATACACCTCGCAAACGTGTACGGGAGCTCCACGCCAGTACTGTCAATGTGAATCGGCACAGTGAGATCGCCGATGTCTGCAGAGGGGGCAACGCAGTCAGTGGCACCTCCGCTATCCTTCACGGCAACCAGCTCGCCGCCGGTCGCGCTCCACTCATCGGGCTCCGGAGATGATCACCGGCCTCCTCACCATCGATCGCGCAGTATTGCGGGCCGCTCTCTCTCACCTCAGCCAGCTATGTCCTCAGCAGGCCTGCGATTCCGTCGCAGTCGTCCGTATTTAAAGCGCCGCTCAGTAAGCGCTGCAGGTGTCCGGCATCGCCCTCCCGACGGTGATTGCCATCTTGGCTGATTCAGTGGGAGGAAGGTCGCAGCAAATATATCTGCGGAGATCGCTTGGAGAAAGGCGGAATTGGTCTCGGTGTGAGCCGCCTACGTTCCGGTTTCAGAAACTTAGAAGCGGGTGGTGAAGAGAAGCGGTGGAAATGCTGTTCTGGGGGTTGAAGGAGGGTTCGCACCGGAGCAGTAGCTCCGAGCGGCCATGATGGGAGCTGGATCCTCCTCCCTCTCCATGTAGATGTAGTTACAAGACAATACTCCAATGTCTGTTTGCATAAAATATTGGCACAGCTTTTGGGATTTCTTGTAACTTTCGCCAATTCCCTGTTTTGCATGCTTTCATACATATTGGTCAAATTGGGCCAAAGATATTAGTTTTCCTGTGTAAATTGAAAAATCCACTGGCAGGATTGGCTCCTAATGAGGCTATTGTTAACTTATAGCAACTACAACACTAGTTATACTGTTAGGTTGTGTTATTTAGCTTTCTTCACCACTTGTAAACCAAAACCTCAAACATTGCTTCACGGCGCATGGGCGAATCTTAAAAGCTTGACAAAATGCTGGCAAGTGCGATCTAGAATGTAGGGTGAGGTCCGAAGAGTTGAGGTAGGGTGGAAAATCTACACCCATTGTAAGTAAGTATGGTCAGAGGAGGATCTCAAACTAAGTGAAGTTGTCCTAAGAGAGTAAACTGTTCCTGATAAATGCGAGAGCACAGCCATGCAGTGACCTGTAGACTGTACACAGCACTTTATAATATTTGAGGTATTTGACTGGGACCCAGTTTTGAATCACCTGGAGTTTTTGGAGTTGAGATTTTGGTGACCTTAGATATACTGAGTTAGCGTAGTCAACGAGGAAACAATAATTGCTGCGGTCACTGGATTTTTAGTGTCCTCCTTCATGAAGGCCATCACCTTTTTCAGCCGGCTGAGATGGAATGAAAAGCTTGAGATGGTAGAAGAGATCTGGGTGAGGTCATCGTTGATTAGAACTCACACTGCCCTTTGAGGATGCCAGGGCGGGTTATTCAATGCTTACCTAGTGCGCGATCTGCATTCTTCCACACCACCATAATTTCTGTCTTTCCTGGATTAAGTTTAAACTAGTGATCCCCAGTCCATTCCGCTACCTCCCTCAAACACAGTTAAAAATATGTAGCCAAGGAGAGTGTGGCATCAAATTGGATAATAAATTGAGTGTCTTCAGCCTACGTATATGCAGAATCCATGGGAGCAGATGATGTAATCTAGATTTCAGCATAAATGTTAAATAGGTGTCAGGAAAGGTATAGCCCTGGAGGAGTCCACAGTACATTGGACAAGGGTCACAAGGATAAAAGGACAACATAACTGAAAGTGTCTGGGCACAGAAGACAAGTCAGCAGTTCTGGCCACCTCCACACGACAAAAGAGGATGGGATGGTCAACACTGCCAAAGACTGGCATCAGATCAAGAACACCTGTGAGTCCTCCTCTGCTCTTGAGTTCATCCAGGTGGGAGAAGAACCGGTCACGTGACTGGACCAGGTCTGCCCCCTGTCTTCTGCGTCATCGCTGAGGTGTAAGGGGCTTATTTACAAGCCCCTTGCGCCACTTTTGCGTCATTTTTAACATGGGAAAAGTGAGGTACGGGTGGCGCAAGGGGCTTGTAAATAAGCCCCTGTTTTGCCGCTGCAGGTAACAAAGACAGCGGGTGATCAGTAAAAATATCCTAAAGACCAACATATGCTTGTTTATATTGTACTAGACACCACTTTGACATGACACCCTTCCTGCCACCTCCAACCCACTCTGCTTTCAGTTCTTGCGAGACCTTTAGGCCGTTATGGTTGCGGCTGACACTCGACTAGCCAGTTTCAGTAGTTTTTAGTTTTTAATGGCAAAACTTTGGATTCTTGTTTGAAAATATACCAATCGTCTGCAAAAAGATCTTGTTTGAACGTTTGTGCTCATCATTTGGTTTGTGAACTGCAAACTTACTGTTCGCGAACCCACCCCATCGGGGTGCCCCCTATTGGTGTGCTCTCTAATTCTTCCTTTAACTAACTTGTTAGTGCCTATTTATAAAAGTTTTTTTCAGTGCGTTGTTCTAAACTGCAGGTTCCTTCCTACTCACAAACCCCACAATGTTGGGCAGAGAGAATACAAAATAATCTATCAGCACTCAATTTAAATCAAACAGCAAAGAATGCAAATAAATTATACAACGTCCCAGTAGTGAAAGCAATCCGAAACAAGCCTTAACTTCATGACACAATAAGGATACATCCAAGATAAATGATTAACTTTTGCTCATGTACCTAGCAACAGATAACGCACAGCTTTATGTGATGCAAACTGTTAGCAATGTGTCTGATTCACTGAATCATCTTCGGACACAGTTTCACGTACCTCATGCTAGTAATGTTCAGGGTGGCCGGTTCCTGTGCCCAGCTTTCTTTGGCAGCCACAAACATTTTGCACTGGGAAGAACTTATCATCACATATCAAACAAGCATTGGCAAATCCAATAAGTTAGGTGTTGGCCACCTCAGTTTTGCACTTGTTAATGCTTGTTTTTGCAAATCTTTACTGTTGAGGTTGCTGCCGGACCCTCATCAATCCAAAAAAAACGTTGGCTAAAAGCAAAAGTATTTTTTTGGTGTCCAAATGCTCATAGGGCTGTAGCAGTCCCCGGCACTTAAGGGAACTACTTTCTGTGCGGATGTGCTCCTGGTGAAACGATAGAATACCATCACTCACAGTGAAGTTAGCCAATGGCTGACAGGGGCTGACCCATCCATTGCCCCATGCTGTATATATGCTGTATACTGTAGTGGGTATTACAGAAAATGTAAATGAAACAATAACAGTTCAGTGGATGACTAGGGCTGACTAAAAGCCCCGAGAAGTAAGTATATTATACATATGAGTTTAGTAGACTCAAGAGGTCTTGACTAATGCCAGAGCTAGAAATGCACCATTGTTTCTCGTGGTAGCCCCGTGCACTTACAGGCAGGTACAAAGTAGAGAGCATTAGTTTCACTCTGCGAGCAGACATAGTGGCGCCCACAGTCTTGCTCAGAAGCCCGCAGCCGGCACTATCAAATGTTGGGGTGCTGTATACAAAGGTTGCACAATCTCGATTCTACTCAGGGGCGTAGCTTCAGAGGAAGTGTTTGGGGGTGTTACACCCCGCCCCCCCCCAATGAATGTATTATTTCATAAATAGGTGGGTACAGGAGCTTTCAGCCGGGTTTGATAAGGTGTCGGTTGGAATTCATCTGGGATTTTTAAATACTTATTCAGACAAAAACACACACACACATACACTCTTGTCTCTGTTTTTGAAGCTCTTAATACATGGTTATTTTACAAAATACTGTTTTAAGTACCCTTCGCAATCCACAGTCCTTTCCCTTTCCACTGACCCTTAAGCCCCCCCATGAGCTGCTTCTCATATAATAATTAACATGATATGCCAGGGTGATTGTCGGAAAATCTGAAGCTCACCCCCGCCCCGTCTTACTGACATACTACGCCCCTAGTTCCACCCCACACTCCTTAAATCCACCACCCTACACTCCCTTCCTCTTTTGCTCCCTCTTGCAGGGTTTTTTCTTCACCTCAGCTCTCTCCTTTTGTCCCTGTTTTTCCATTTTTCTCTTGCTCCTTCTTTCCCCTTTTTGTGTTTTTTCTCTCTTGATCTGGACCAAAGTCTGTTATTGAAAAATATGTGTTGGTGGCCCCAAAAATAAGAGCCGGTAGGTGCCACCTGCAGAAACTGGCTCAAATTAACCACCTTGTGATGGTGTGAAGGGAGCTGATATCGTGTGACACACTGTGGCGGCGCTCTGTGAGTTGGCAGAGCCGCTTTTGGAATGAGGACCTCTGTGGACTTCCAAAGGTAGTCATTGGTCCTGAATGTCCACAGAAGCTCAATCTGATTGGGCAGGGTTACGCGCAGCCACTCCCCTATCATCTAGGATGGATATCCGCTGAGTCTAAAGGGAGCGGGGTAGGACCTGGGTCAGAGGAGCACTCCGGGGGTCAGTGCACCATGCCTTAAACATCAACTCTCAGCGTTGCAAGCGCGAGGTCATGAAATTAGTGAGAAATCCAAATGTTGAGTGGAAATGAGTGAGATATCAGTCATACCTCACCGGAGCCCTTCGCCGCCTCTTCCAGTCTTAGCGAGATTCTGTAAGCAGCGACTTCAAGGACCCAAAAAGGTGTCAGTCTCAAGCTGAGAGTGGGAGACGTGCTTGCTTTACCTTTTTTTGCTCTTATCACTTTCTAGCTGATGTGGTATAAAATGAGCATGTTTTCTTGAAGAAAAAAATAATCTGACTTCCCACATACAGGCAAGAAAGTGTTCTCTCACAGTGACACAACGATGCCTTATTTCACTTGTTTGGCTTCAGTGCCTCTGTCTTTGCTTGAATGTCCTTTTTTAATCTCCGTAGGTTTCTACATTGCTGCCCAATGAGACTGTCCCAACATTAACCACACCCACTTTACATCAGAGGGCTTCATCTCTTATGGTTTGGCCAGTAAGTACTTCTCATTGGCACCGCCCAACACCTATTGTGCACCACTCAATGGTACAGGCCTAGAAGCATCCATTTATGCAGTGTGTGCTCTACAAATTGAAATAAATAAAAGAGAATAAATATTTTTCATAAACAAAAAAAAGTTGTGATTGAACTCTGTATCTGAGAATTAAAAAAATAATGTGAATGTGTATCCTTCATACTTCTGCGAAATATATATATATATTTATTTGCAGTTTAAAAAAAGATTATGGGCCAGATGTACGACCCTTTCATTTAGCGCCTCACAATTTGCGACTCATTGCGAGTCGCAAATTGCGAGGCCCTAAATGAAATGTACAACAGTGTTATTACACTGTTTTGCGGTTCCCAATGTGGTCGCAAATTGCGAGGCTCATTAATATTAATGAGCCTCTCGCAATCTGCGAGCCCATTGGGAATGCCAGCCCTCCCAGGGATGGTGGCCTGCTGGGCTCAGCAGACCACCATGTCTGGGACTGCTTTTTAACAAAGCAGCTTTTTTTTTTTTTTTTTTAAATGCAGCCCGTTTTACTTAAAGGAAAACGGGATGCATTTAAAAAAAAAAATGAAACGTTCGCTTAATTTTTAAGGCAGGCAGTGGTCCCTGGGACCACTGCCTGCCCTTAAAAATATTTCCCCTGCATTTGCAAGGGGAAGGGGTCCCCTGGGGACCCCTTCCCTTTATGACTTCATTACCACCCTCTTGAAGAGGGTGGTAATTTGCGAGTGTTTTGCAACCGCAATTGCAAAACATTTGTACATGGGGTTGCGCTCGCTATTAGGAAGGGAACGCCCCTTCCTAATAGCGACTCGCAATTCCAAAATAGCGAGTCGCAAATAAATTGCGACTCGCTATTTTGGAATGGTACATACCCCTATTGGTTTTTGCATGCGCAAACGGGTTTGCAAACCCATTTGCTCAGGCAAAAACCATTGTACATCTGGCCCCATATTACTTATGAAAGGTAGATTTTTAATTTAATCATAAGTGCTAATCATTTGTAGTTGATTATGAAAGGTTTTTCTTCTATGACTGGGGTTTATGGCACTTTTACCATTCCAAGATTGTCGGTTACCTGTTCAGCAAACTTGAAACTTGTCTAATTTTCTAAAATACACAGAAATCGATATATATAAACCTGAGTTATGTGTAATGGGTAGACACTGCCAATATTGGGACATACCCTTTCCATCTCTATTGAGCAGACTGGGGTGTCAGGTTTTTTGGTACTTTTAGGTGTATGTTGTATGTTAGCTCTCCTTGCCTTGGGCTCTTTGTTGGTTCCGCCTACTGTGAGCTTTATCTGTCTGACGAAAGCTATTGCCATCACACAACACACGCCACACTCATACACAATACAGCACAACAAATACCATAAACATACATCCAGATACATTGAGAGAAAGGGGATTGTGGGCAGCCTCTCTCAGCCATTGGCTTCTGTAGTTCAGCTAGATTCAGACATTGGCTAAGAAGATTGTCAATCAGCATTGTTATCCTCCTACGGCATTTCATGGATGGAAACGCCATAAAAGTACTACTCCCGTTGATGGTTTCTCCCCAGCACCCCCTGCCCATCTCTTGGTTGGTTTAACATTTTGTTTGATATCGATCAGAGGAAATACATTGTAGATGAGAATAAACAGTGGTGGCCTTTAGGGTTGTAAGTAAAAGATCACGTAATCGTGTAGTAGAACGGGAAGCAGAATGGGTGTTCGAATGGAAGTGAGTATATGCAGTAGATATGGGGGCATATTATCAAGAACGGCGTTAAAATTATCGCCGCTTTAGCGGCAGAAAACTGCCAGCTAAAGCGGCGATAATGGGCTTGATAATATGCCCTGAGAATTCCAATAGAAGCCCATGTTCTGGTGTGAACATGGGCTTCTATTGGAATTCTCAAGGGCATATTATCAAGCCCATTATCGCCGCTTTAGCGGCAGAAAACTGCTTGAAAAGATCTTGAACTTGCTCGAAGGATGTAGGGGAGTTTTGAACTGAGAGCTGTTTTACCCAAATTAAGCCTCTCTCTCTCTCCATGTTTTCCAATAAATAGGTTTGTTATTAAGTTGTATAAAAAGTATTGTGCCAAATAGTAGAGTCAAGAAATGTGTGGATATCTGTGGGAAAATTGGATAGTATGGGATCAAGAAGTTTACAAGAGAATTTAAGAATAGCAGTGAAAAGAGTTTGTGGTTTACGTGTGAAAGTCAAATATTCTGGAAAAGAAACAAGGGATTAAAAGTTTTTTTCCAAATCAACCCATAAACAGAATCAGCATGGAAAAATGATCAAGGAATGTCATGATCTGTTTTAATGTGGAAGAAAATCTAAACAAAACTTAGGAAATCCTCCTGGGTGGCAAACACTACGCAAACACTTTAAAAAAAATATATAATAGACCCTTATTTCCCCCCTCAACATTGCACAGAATCTACCCAGACCTCTCCGACAATTGCTGGTCATGTTTCTCATGAAATGCAGATCTTAAACACTTGCTTTTCATATGTCCTTTAGTACATGCCTTTTGGTTACAGATATGTAATCAAATTACTTTAATATTTCAATCTAGACTACCTTTCTCAATTACTAATATTTTTCTAGGTACCTTATCTGATGATTGGGTACATTCTTCAATGGACTTGCGACTCTTAGATTTGTTATTGACAATAGCATTCCAACTGATAACAAAAAATTGGAAAGACTTTTCCAAATTATCTTTTCAAGCATGGTGGTATGCTGTATGCCAAACCCATAGACCTGATACTGCCTCCATGCATCCTGTCTCATTGGTTATAAAGACCTTATGGACCCAATCACTACCTTTTTGGACAATTCTACAAAACTTTATTTTGCCCGTCACCCTAATGAGGAAGAAGTGCTCCGACCTCCTTGACTTTCCCCTGTATAACAATATTAACTCTTATTTTCAATTATTTATTCCTGTTTATACACTTATCTATCTACATATCAGGTTATTTTAGCCATGAACCATTTATATACTCTTACCTATTTTATAGAAGTCCTATATTCTTCATTACCATAGTATTCTTTCTTTAGATTGTAAAGTATTCTTTAACTGTATTTTGTTCAACTATACTAAAATTAAATTTAATCTAAGATTTTGTTTCGAGGACCTGGCCGCAGCAAAGTGCTGGTGAGGTGCTAGCATCAGTTATTGCGCCTCTGTGCATTATGCTTCTTTATTTTTACGATACCATTCTGAAATGTGCATCCACTTTAATAGAACGTTAAAGTCAAAATAAATAAGCATTGACAAAGCTAATAGGTCGGCATTTAGGTTTTAAAGGGAGGACTATTGGCTTTCCTCATAGGACTGTTCTTGACATGGGGGGCACAATAAGCTCTCTCTTTTGGGTTTAATTCAGTGCGCACCTGATATGATCCATCTAAAAGTCATTTGATTTTAAGATATTCATTTGTTGGTGCCATATACATTTTGAGTCACCATCTGGAAAATTCGAGTCCCCACCAAGACAAGAGACTTCAAAGCCACCCGGGCGAAGCCAGTGTGACCCAGGCAGACAGAGCACAGACAGTATTACAGCTCGCACTTTCACTGCAGCTTGAAGCTCAGACCAAGGCCTCTAAGTCAGTAGACCAGCATCAATGATACCCTAAAACCCGTCCCAGGATGCTTGTTTCCAGTGCAGGGAGGACCTGGCCAGGCAGTTCGAGGAGGAGGGTCAAGACTGATTTGCATATGGCTGGGTCCAAACTGGAATGGCATGGGAAGCAATAAAACGATGGATTTAGGCCCATATCTCTGTACTGGGGGTGAATGTTTGGCTTTGTTCAGCATTCCGTCCATCAATTGCTCGTTTATGCTCGGTGCCAGTGAACTGCAGCAACATTTCCCGAGAGTGTCTTCTCAGCGCTAGCCAGTGTGGTACAGGAGCGTATGGTCAGTGGAAGAGGACCACAGCAGTACGACCTGCCCGAGGAGTGCCTCGTCGATGTTTTGAGGTAGTGTCAGTTTCCCCCAGCGGTGCCTTAAATGTGCCAGAGGACTTCTCAGAGCTCTGCCCTTCCAGTATTACAGGACCCTAGCATGGCTTCCTTGCCTTCAGAAGACCTTCTTAGTGAGACAAGAACCCAGGTGTTGTCGCCTTCCTCAGCTGTCTTTGGGTATGTTTGGCCCTAGCAGTGACATCGAGCTCAGCAGTGTCTTCTCAGTGGTGTAGGATCTCAGCAGTGTGTTCTGGCCTATCAGTTCCATGGCATTGCTTTTCAGGTAGTGCCAGCTTCCCTTTGCAGTCTTTTCTTACTGCGAATGGACACTGTGGTGTGATCTTCCACCAGCGCCTTCTCTGCATTGTAGGATCCCAGGTAGTGTCAGCTTCCCTAGCAGTCTTTTCTTACTGCTCACGGACCCTGCGATGTGATCTTCCACCAGCATCTTCGCTGCATTGAAAGATCCAGGCAGTGACAGCTTCCCCTAGCAGTCTTTTCTTACTGCTAATGGACACTGCAGTGTGATCTTCCACCAATGCCATCTTTGAGTTATAGGGTTCCAGGTAGTGTCAGCTTTCCCTAGTAGTCTTTTCTTACTGCTAATGGACCGTGTGGTGCAAACGTCTACCAGCGCCTTCTCTACGTTATAGGATCCCAGTTAGTGATGAGCTTCCCCTAGCAGTCTTTTCTAGCAGCCAAGGGACACCTCAGTGTGATCTTCCACCAGTGCCTTCTCTGCGCTGTATGATCCCAGGTAGTGACAGCCTTTCCTAGCAGTCTTTTCTAGCCACCAAGGGACACTGCAGTGTGATCTTCCACCAGCGCCTTCTCTGCGCTGTATGATCCCAGGTAGTGACAGCCTTTCCTAGCAGTCTTTTCTAGGCGCCAAGGGACACTGCTGTGCAATCTTACCCCAGTGCCTTCTGTGTGTTATCATCCAAGGCAGTGTCAGTTCCTTCATGACGCAATCTTTGCTGATATCCATGGATGCGTGATACCTCTGCCTCCAGGTGGGATACCAGAACACTTTTTATAAAAGGAATCTTCCATAGGATAAACTGCCCTGCTCCTGCCCCCCAGCCTCTCTCCACACTTTACTTCTGAGCCCTCACCCCCACATTAATACATTAGACCCCAGACCCACTTCATCCTAGCTCTCCATATCACCTTTCCACATTAATACATGAGCCCCCAGACCCACCCACTCTAGCCCGCCCCGCCCACTTTCCACATTAATACATGAGCCCCCAGACCCACTCCACTCTAGCCGCCCCTGCCCCCTTTCCATATTAATACATGAGCCCCCAGACCCACTCCACTCTAGCCACCCCTGCCCCCTTTCCAAATTAATACATGAGCCCCCAGACCCACTCCACTCTAGCCGCCCCTGCCCCCTTTCCACATTAATACATGAGCCCCCAGACCCACCACACTCTAGCCCTCCCTGCCCCTTTCCATATTAATACATGAGCCCCCAGACCCACCCACTCTCGTCCTCTCTGCCCCCTTTCCATATTAATACATGAGCCCCCAGACCCACCCACTCTCGTCCTCTCTGCCCCCTTTCCATATTAATACATGAGCCCCCAGACCCACTCCACTCTAGCCCTCCCAGACCCCTTTCCCATTAATAGATTAGCCCCCACACTCACTCCACTCTCGCCCTCCCTGCCCCCTTTCCACATTAATACATGAGCCCCCAGACCCACTCTAACCCTTCCTTCCCTCTTTCCACATTAATATATGAGCCCCCAGACCCACTGTAACCCTTCCTGCCCCCTTTCCACATTAATACATGAGCCCCCAGACCCACTCTAACCCTTCCTTCCCTCTTTCCACATTAATATATGAGCCCCCAGACCCACTGTAACCCTTCCTCCCCCTTTTCACATTAGTACATGAACCCCCAGACCCACTGTAACCCTTCCTGCGACTCTTCTTAAATGCAAACAATGGTCTTTGTATTCTCAATTCCGGGGTTTGAATCTACACCAATTTATGTTCACAATTTTCTTGACGTGGTTAGAGGCTGTACTGAATGTTGTAACAGAGATGCTTTTGTCTTTCTCGTGTCTCTCATGGGCCTCCAAAAGGGATTCCCCATTATTATTCCTTGCTCGTTTTATGCCTTTGCAATCACTCGTCTTGGGTAATTTCGTACTTGCAGTTTGTCGCTCAGCTCTTTGGCTTCTACCTCAAAGTTGTTAATCTCCGAACAATTTCTCCGGATCCTAAGGAACTGTCCATAAGCTAGGTTCTCTTTAAGAGCTTTTGGGTGGAAGCTTTCAAGCAACAATAAGTTATTCTTGTCGATGGGTTTATGGTATAACCCACTCATTAATCTGCCACCCTTCGGTTTGAATTCTAGATGCAGGAATGGTAATTCAATGGTCGTTTTTGTAGATGTGAAGAACAAAAAAAGGTTTCTGCTGTTCAACTACCCCAGGAGTTCTTCCAGTGAATTTCTATCTCCTTCCCAAATTAGGAAAACATCGTCAATATAATGGCGCCAGATTTTTATCGATTGAGAATATGGGGTAGTAGTGTAAATGTATTCGCCCTCAAATCCTGAAACTTAAAGGCATGCCAAACCCGGGGTGAATGAATTACCCATGGAAGTTCCATGTGACTGTTGATACAAAGTATCCTTGTAGTGAAAGACATTTTTTGTAAGGGCAATCTCTGCCAAGTTCAAAACAAAGGTTCTTGGGGTTTGGAACTGCCATTCTTCTGAGTATATCACTCTCAATGTTTCTTCTTGGGGAATACTGGTGTACAATGATTCAATATCCAACCCAACTAGGAGTTCGCTGTTGGGACTGAAGGAGATCTCTTTAATTAAATTTAAGACATCCCTTTTGCCTTTCAGGTAGGATGGCTTTTTCACTACTAATGGTCTCAGGAAGAAGTCGCAAAATTGCAAAAGGGGTTCCATTACCGAATTTATTCCGGAGACAATAGGTCTCCCAGGTGGTGGTCTTGTTTGTTTATGCACCTTTGGTAGTGTATAAAAATAGGGAATTTGTGGTTTCGCATTACACAGGAATGTTGCCTCTTTCTGGTCTATCCAGTTGTTAGCTAGACCTTCTTCAACCACTCCTCTTAGCATTCTCTGGAGTTCTGGAGTGGGGTCACTTCCTAGAATCTTGTAATTCCATCTGTCTGAGAGTAAACGGAGGCACTCAGTGTCACAGGCCTCCATTGTCTGGATCACTGTTGCTCCCCCCCTTGTCTGCTGGTTTTATAGTAATTCTGGGGTTCTCTTTTGCGGAGCAAGCAAAGCTTGCCCATTGACAGATAATGTAAAAACAGTCAATGTAGGACTGAGGTCCCCGTGGAGTCTGAATACACATACTAATTGCAACTCACAAAATGTGATATATCTGATAAAATGCCCCTGCAACTGTTTTTATGTAGGCATGACAACTAGATGGGTAAAAATCAGGATTATGGAACACATGAGTAACATTAGATGTATGAAGACCATAACTAAATTAACACAAAAAGAAGAATTGATGGATAGAATGCAGAACAATGTCATACATTCACCCCAGTACAAAGATCTGGGCCTAAATCCATTGTTTTTTTGCTCCCCATGCCAATCCAGTTTGAACCCAGCCATATGCAAATAGGTCTTGACCCTACACCCAATGGGAACAGTCCAGCCCGAACCGCCAGGCCACTTCCTCCATGGACTGGAAACAAGCATCCTAGGACCGGTTTCAGGGTTTCAGCCCTCATCAGCCAGGATAGCTTGACTCCAGTGGCATAGAGAGCACGGGGTGACAAATGCAAAAAAGAACAATTGATGGACAGAATGCAGAACAATATCATACATTCACCCCAGTACAGAGATCTGGGCCTAAATCCATAATTTTTTTGCTCCCCATGCCATTCCAGTTTGAACCCAGCCATATGCAAATCAGCCTTGACCCTGCACCCAATGGGAACAGTCCAGCCCGAACTGCCAGGCCAGGATTTCCCTGGACTGGAAACAAGCCTCCTAGGACCGGTTTCAAGGTTTCACCCCTCATCAGCCAGGATAGCCTGACTCCAGTGGCATGGAGAGCACGGGACCCACATCTGGGCATAACCGTCCCACTCGGGGTGACAAATGCAAAAATAACAATTTCAACACTACACAATGAAAAGGAGCATACAATTATAAACAATTCTTTTGTCAAATACAATCAGTATCTCAAATCCATAAGATCCACAAATATTGAGCAGGGAGTCTTGGAGTATCTTTTCTCAGTTTTTAGGTCGAGCCTAGCGCAGCGCGCATGCGCTGCGCTAGGAGAGGGCCTCTTGGAATCACTCCAGACTTCTCAGTAAACTCATGCGTGTGGCTTTACTTTTTCCACACATTGTATTGGCCTTTACGTGTGGCTTTCAAAAATGAAAGCACGCAATTAGCCAAAGGCGGGTGCATGCCCCACCTTTTTCAGTGAATGTTTACTCCCACGGCCTCCAGCTTGCGGGAGCGAGCAGCGGCGCCAGCTGCATTCCTTTGTGGATGATTAAACACAGCGCGGTCACGCACAGCTGGAACCGTACAACTTTTTTTTTTTTTTTATCATGGAGCCCGGCGCTTCCTGGAGCCGCCACACGCATAGCCCACTGAGCCTCCGGGGACCTGCGTGCCATTGCCGAAGCGCCTTCATTTATATAACATCAGCAGCGCTTCCACACCCGTCCCACCTCCCAACACAGCATGGCGAAGCACCCTTATTTTTTTAAACATGAACGGTGCTTTCACACTCCTCCCAGGGTTAAGGAGTTTCCTCAGCTGCCTCCAGATGGCAGTCCGCTCTCTACACCGAGCTTTAGGGGCGGGGAAGGTACTTGTTGTTCGCCTGCAGGAGGGAGCGTGTCGTGTGTTTGTGTGTGCACGTGGATTGTCTGTTGTTCTTGATTTGTAGTCATAAGTGACATGCGTACATCAGCCCAGCCAATGCATTTCGTCCAACATGGACTTCCTCACGGCTATGAAAACAATTTGATGTATAATTTTTAGTTTTCCTCTATTTACAAAAAGATCTTTCATAAGTAACCTAAGGCTTATAAAACCAGATAGACATACAGAAACTTGTCACATATACTTCTGAACAGACATGTTATCAAATATCACCTCTTTGTGTGTGAACCCCTGCTATATACATTCTAACCCAAATATCTCAGTGTCAGCAATCACTGGAGATGCAGATAAATCTGTTTCATTGAGTGGACAGTACTAGCATCGGACTACATTGTGTTTCTTTTTCTTTTTCAATAAATCAAAAAAGCAACATATCTCTGCTTAAACACATTCTTTATCTCTTATCAATCTTGATCCTCTCAATTAATCCACGGACAGCAAGATTATGTAAATTGACAAACTATATCTAAGAGGGAAGTGAATAGAACAAACTCTAAACCAATATATATCAAGAAAAAAAAAATCGCCATATGAGGAACTCACTTGCGTAAATCATTTGCAAGGGAACTGGCGTGTTTATTCTCTACCGCAATACTATTCAGCGCTGGGATTTCCCAAAGTATCCAAGTTTTCATATGTTACAAGGATGATTGCCTTCTTATCCGATCTATAATCAAATAAGATAATGTGCCAAAACTTATTATATATTTACCATAATCATATAAGCGCATGTAACAAAAATTATTTATAAATTGTTATGGGCCGCAGTGGTGAAGAACCAAGTGAAAGTTATCTTAGATCCAACTATTGAAGCAAAACCCCAAGGGTTCACAAACATTACACTATTATCCTCAATTACCGGGAAGTGCTTATAAGTAAAAAAAAAAAACTTCAAAAGCTGCCACCACCGTCACTCAATAAGAAGCCCTCGAGGTGCTCCCACCTCACCTGCCATGTTCCACGTTCTAGTCCAAATGCCGTTCCGTCTATCCGAGTAAACCTATCTATTTAGGACCTGGTATTTAAGTACATTCGCAGCCAATAGGCACTCGTTATACAAAATTCGTACCAGAGCCTATTTCCTGCCAAACAATGCCGCCATTTCACCTTAATAAAGGTGTGTGGACCAATGAGCAAACCTCCTACAAAGCAGGGTCTTCCAAAACAGACTGTCTGCTCTCAGGTCCGCATTGAAATCGGGCCAATCAGCACGCTCTATCACCTCGTTCTTCTTGAAGAATAAAGAACCAATCGGCATAGTGGCTGACAGGGCTTTAAGTGGGCCGGGTCTCACCGGGTCTGAGCACTGGCAGTTTTTTAAAGGGGGGCTCGAAACGGGTCTCTATCGGGCTGTGTTTTGTGCCCTGGCAAAGGCGGTCCGTTTTTTTTCAGACTTCAGTGACAACAGGCACATGGATGTGCGCGTGCTCACACTGCTCACTTCTCACTAGTGGAGAAGTTACGGCATGAAGTAATGCCAGGTGAGCGTTATAGGGGAAGGGAAATCCTTTAAAGAGAGTCATTTTCTCTCTGGATTTCCCTTCTCTATTAGAAACTCAGGAGCAGCAACATTGTCGTAGTGTCTGTCACCAGGGCTTTAAGTGGAAGCTTTTTCAATATTATATACAAGCCATAGTTGCTGCCTATTTATCGTATGCAACTAACAACCATTGACAAAGCCAATAGTCCTGACTTGTTATAGGTATGATGCTACTTGTATCATATATCTGGATGCAATGATAGAAACAGCAAAATACAAGTCAGGCGGCACACTATGCTAAGCACAGATTTTTAGTTTAGGTGTTTATAAGTCACGCCCTTAATTACTTTGGCCACGCCCCTTTGAGAGACCCCCCAGTTTTTTCATCCCACTTAAAGCCCTGGTGGCTGAGATGCCAAGTCTTTTCGAGCAAACGTTTCCTCTCTGGTCCGTGTCCGATTTGGGACAATCAGAACGTTCCATTGGTATCCTATGTCGTAAAAGCGTCACGGGTGGAATTATCACTGATAGACTGGTGTCTGGAGAGAAAAAGGGTTCCGTAGCATTAAATGGAAGTGGTATGTCATACCCATGCTGTGGTAGCTAATAACTTACGTGAGCACAATTCTGTACGTCACCCTATCCCCTCATTATTAAACAAATGGCGAAAATTGCACCAAAGTGTGTAAAATGAAAAGGTGAAATATCCGAAAGGCCATAACGCCATTCCAAACCCACCATTCTAATATGATCGGAATAAATAAGAGCACACATGATTGTCTACTGACGCAGGGTGAAGAGAGGACCAAATGGGTGGCGAGCGTTCCTTGGAGTAGTGAGTACCCATAGTTAGAGGAACAGGGATTCTGAGCCAAGGGGGTTGTTGGAGAGCAGATTCCAAACATAGCTCGGCCGACAAAGGTGAGCTCGGCCATAGACGAGTCTTAAACTCGGAAAGGGAGTGCAGAAAAAGCACTGCCTCTGAAGCGCTGAAAATTGGAATTGGATCATAGTTTGTCCTTAAAAATGTGCGTATAATCTATATACTAAAAGGGTAATGCAAACAAGGAATTATGTCTCCTTTTTCAGAGTGTGACGACAGGACGACGTCCCACTCTTACCCTGAGTTTTAGAATGGATATATGAAACTCAGGTAAGAGATGTATTGCTTCCCCATAAGTGGGACTTTTCTAACAATCATACAATTTAATGGTAAATGGCCTTTTTTAGAGTAATGTTAGAATCGAAATGTACCATTACCCCGTCCTCCATGATGTATGCTGTGTTATGTTAGCATTCATGTAGCTATGTCATATAATCGCGATTGCAAATGTGTATGTGCCCAGCTTCTGTAACGTAGTGTAGGCTTAAGTTAGCATCTGAGACGCCATTTTCCCCTTAAAGTCGCCATGTTACGCTGTGAGCAATCCCCAGCCTCTGTGCCCCCGCTCTCTGCTTGAATCAGCAGAAGCTGCTGTTCAGAAAGTTCCCATATCTCATCCAAGGTCGGACCCTAGATGCACGAAGAGAATAGTTTATTCAGCTCTGCATTCCTATCATTGGACATAGCTATGCTCCCACACCAGAGAGAGCTGAGACCGAGTAAGATGGCCTTGGGAGTCTGATAACGTGTACCCATTCTGCAGGTGGTAGCTCATCCCTCAGCGCCTCCATTGTTCAGTCTTTCTGCCCAAGCAGTATTTTTCCATCAGTGGCGGAGTTTTGAGAGGTGTTGGAAGGCTTATTTTGTGTTACCAGAGGTTTGCAAGTCAGTCTCCTTGGTAGCATCTAAGGAGGCTAGTCAGACTGGACTCCGCTGCAGCGCATCTTACAATAAAATAACTTGGTTTGTATTCTCTACTGCGTCACCAACTCTTCATTTCTTGGAAGGCTAAGAGGAGGTCGCGAGTGACCCGGATGGCCCTAATCGGGTCACTTCCTTCAGTTGGCGCCCGAACAGGGACCCCACCAGGTGACCCATCCTCGCCCGCGACCGGGTGTGGAGGTCGGGGTCCCGTCCGGTCGGATGGGCGGATCGGGGTACCCCACACGATCGAGCCTAGTTCTCGCAGCTGCCCCGCCCATCTGATCGGGCGGTGCCTCGCCCAGTGGTTATCCCGGCTGGGGTCCTGAAAAGGCGAAACCCTTGGATCTGACGGTTTGGTCCGAAGAGTCAGCAGTGGAGAATAACTTTGCTTGACCTGTGTGCACCAGGTGAGTTTGTCTTGTCTCTTGGTAAATATGCCACTGTCTTGAATGGGAAACAGCCTTAATAACGAAGCCTTTACAACGACTGACCTGAACAACGAATCCCAAACAACGACCTGTCTATGAACCACGACATCATTAACTACGACTTACACAAAAAACGACTTCCCTAAACCACGAATAAAACGACCTCCTAACTGGCCAATAGATGGCACTATTACAAGAGCAGCAAGAGCAGCAGCTGCCGTGATAGTTGCCTTGCGACAAGGAGGGAGAGTTGGACCGGTAAGAATGATAATAAAATTGCCGTTTTGGCTAACGGTGTCATTTACTAAATGATTAAATACAAGTTCCTTGTGGCCTACTGTCTATGTTCTGCCTCTTTAGCATGAGTTTCCAGCCTCACAGTACCACACTAACACAAGATAAGTTTCGCACAATGACGAATAGGTATATTTTTTGTGCACTTGAAATGTTTAAGGTGCGAAAACTCTTCATTTTTAAATAAAGTTCTGGCACGTTTTCCACTACCCATTAACAACATGATTATTTACTCATCCTTTTTACACAACTGGGACTTTCCACTGAAACGTCAGCTGTAAACAGCGGCATTCGGCTCCGTCCGTGCACCGTCCATGACGCACCCTTCATGAGGCTTCCGGATGCCCCTTCGCAGTGCTCCCGGATGCCCCTTCGCAGTGCTCCCGGATGCCCCTTCGCAGTGCTCCCGGATGCCCCTTCGCAGTGCTCCCGGGCTCTTCCGTGCCAGACTAGGCTCAGGCCGTTGTACGTTGAAATCCATCCGCCGAGAGCTTGATTGGGCAGGTTCAATTGGTATTTTAAATGTGTTTATAAAATGGAGTACCTGAGGGAAGAGTCTGCTTTCCGTTGCCTTTCCCGGTTGCCTGCGCAGTTCTGCGACACACAGTGCGAAAAGCTGGTGAGCGCTTCTGGAATGTCTCTGGAGGGGCGACTCTTCCACGGTTGGCAGCACTAGCTGTGTGTTTGTCGTGGACACGAGGACGACGGGAGGACAGAGAACACGGAAACGTAGCCAAGTTCATTCGTGCGTACTGGCTGCTCGTTCACAGCTTCCCACAACATGGTTACTTGACGTTGTTTAGGAAGTCGTTGTTTAGAATGTAGTGGTTTGGAAATGCTCGTGGTTTAGCATTCGTGGTTTAGGAATTCGTTGTTAAAGTAGTAGTTGTTAAATCATATATCCGTCTTGAATAGTCTTGAATATGGTCTGAGGACCATTCTTAGCTTGTTTGAATTTGGTGGGTCTGTGGACCCTTGAAGTACAGAGTGTTGCGAACGCTCTGCCAGGCCACCTGCTGAATTTGATTTACTCTTGAAAAGGCCTGGGGCTAGAGCCTGCCTTCTTGTTTTGGTACAGTCTTCGGACTGTCTTGTTTTGGTGCAGTCTTCGGACTGTCTTGTTTTGGTACAGTCTTCGGGCTGTCTTGTTTTGGTACAGTTTTCGGACTGTCTTGTTTTGGTACAGTCTTCGGACTGTCTTGTTTTGGATTCCCTTTGTTTGGTGTGTTGTTTGGTTCATGTGAGTAGTGTATGTGTCTGCTATTGAGATGCCTTGTTTTAGTAAATTGTGGTGTGCGGGGTGCTGCTGTTGTTCTGCCGAAGCTCGGCTGGAGGAGGGACAACCTGCGCCTCCGGAAGGCACCCCGAACTTTGACATGTACGTGAAGCACGGCCTTGGCCCTATTATGTTTAGTACATTATGGCACAAATATACGAGGGACAATGGCGAGCTTTAGTGGCCACCGCAGGTACCTTTGATGAACAGAAATTGAATTATCTGCAAGATAAATTATTTGCCAGAAGAAGTAGGCAGTCGATGTTTGATTCCCTTCAGGTATGGCAAAAGGAAGCTAGGCAACGGCACATGCGGGCAGAGAAGGAGGCCCGGAGGGGAAAAATGCAAATGGTAACTCAGAAAGCAGTAGCCTACGATAGGGATAAAGTAGAAAAAGGTATAGAGTGTGCTGATAGGAAGTTTCGATTACAATGTGATAAGTCCTATGTTGCCCACGAGGAAGTTGACGCATTTGTGGACGAACTATTAGACACTAGGCCCCACCTCCATATGCCCCGCAGAGAGTATACCCTGTCGCTCCGACTTCTCAGTCTGCCGCTCCTCCTCTTTCTATATCTGGCCCTGCTACCTCTGATTCGGCTGCTTCTGCTACGGCCCGCCTGTTTCCACCCTGGCTTTGCAAGCTGCGAGTGCAGTAGCTGCGGGTCCTTCTGCTGTATCTGCTGTCCCCGCTCCTGTTTCTCCCCCTTCTCTCACACCTTCAACGCAGTCATTACTCGCATTGGTGCCTGTTCCTTCATCTATTGTGTATTTCCAAGACATTTCATCCCCGGCATCATTGGGTGCTGGGACACCGGTGCGTGGAGGGGATGAGAGGAATTGGGCTGTGGCACGGGAAAGAATGGGGCGGGTGCTGATTCGATCTGATGTGGGGAATATGGAAAAACAAATGGTCGCCAACCAGGCTGCGCAGTGGGCACGGAGTCCGATCTACAGTGTAGAGGATGTGTGGAGTGTGTTGAAGGATTTCGAGCCGTTTGTGCAGCAGCATGCTCTCAAGCACATGTCTGCTACATTGATAGGGTTGTGGGAGCAGTGTTTTGGTGGTGTAGCACCCCAGATAATTTATGACATTCGAGACCGTGTATATGCTGCTGATATGGCCCCTAACAACGTCTTTAGTAATGTGGCAACGATGATTGGGTATCGGGGTAGGCTGCACCAGAAAACGCCGACAACAGTGTCCCAATTCCTAGTGAGGGAGGTCCATCCTATTTTTCATCCCGAGATCCCAGAACGGCGTAATGCGCAGGATTTTATAGTTCAGCAACAGGTAGAAGCTCGTTTTCAGCAGCAATGGGTTTAAACTCCATGGAAATAGAGTGAGGTGCTTGCCCTCAAAAGCCAGCTGCTGGACCCTAGGAAAAATCCAACAGCATATTATAAAGAATTAACGGAGGCCGCTTCATCGACGGTGATGACACTGGCCGATGTTGAGATGTTTTTCGGGTTGTTGGTACTGGTGGACATATGGAGGCAGGTGCATACGCAGGACCATGTTGTGGAGTTGGGCGGCACTTGGAATGCGATTAGGGCGTGGGATAATGAGCGGAAACCTGGCGAAAAGCCTAGGGCTGAGATACTGGCTTTGCCTGGTCATATCATTACTTACATGCATTCTCTCATCTCACCCAGACGAGTAGATTGGGATAAGTTAGCGGCATGTTTTCAGAAGAAGGATGAAAGTGTGTCAGATTTTTTCACTCGGTTTGAAGGGGTGTTTCTGGATTTTAGTGGACAGGATCTGTTGGTGGAAGGCGGTGTCCGGTTGTTCGTTAATAGATTTGTAACAAACCTGCTCCCAGAGATAGCTGCTCGGTTGCAGGCTTCTGAGAGCACCTGGACTACCTCCTCCCCTTCAGTGATATTGAGTATGGCTCAGTACTATGAGCATAGGGAGAATGAGAAGGTAGAGAAGAAGAATAAGGAGTTGAAGACTAAGGTACTAATGCAACAGGCAGCAAGGGGGTCCGGCAGAGGACGTGGCACTGGTCGGCTCAGCGGTCGCGTGGCGCATGCAGAGGAGGCGGTCCGGTGAGGCCGAACCAGTGCGCGTATTGTAAGCGAGAGGGGCACTGGTGGAGTGAGTGTCCAGAATTTTTGCAGAAGGTTGCAGCCCCCAGAGGTCGGGGTGCCGGTGGACGGGGACGTGGTGAAGGCGGTTGTGATGAGATTCAGGGTGGGGCATCCTCGGGGGATCGCTCTGACCAGAACTATTTTGATGACCCCGGGAAAGGCAGTACTACAACGATGATTATGCTCTGGACGAGGCGTCAGGGATGTCCTATAACTAGGACAGCCAGGGACAGGGTAAGGGACCAGTTCAAATACCTGTAGATCAGTGTGGTCCTTATGTCACGGCGGATTTGCATGGTTCGGCTAAGAAGTTTCTGGTGGATACAGGTGCAATGAATAGCTCTGTTTTTCGTTCACTGGTCCCCGAGGCAGCTCTGTCTGGCCATAACAATGTTTCGGTAGGTTTTTCAGGCATACCGGTTGTGAGCCCCATTTCTGAACCCCTTGCTTTAACTATTGGCCCGTTTACTGTGGACTCGACCTTCTTGTTGACAGCGAATTGTGGAGAAAATTTAATGGGATTAGATCTGTTGAAGAAGTTGCATGCTAAGATTTCCTGTTCTCCAGATGGTGTTTATATGACAATAGGGCCCGAGGTGGCCAGTACCAAACAGTGTTTTTCAAAAGACGCACCGCTTCCTGCTGAATTGAAGGATGTGCCGCCCACGTTGTGGGCAACAGGAGACACGGATGTGGGGTTGTTGCAGATACCACCGGTCTCTATTACGATTAAAGACAATGCCGTGCTGCCTCGTATTCACCAGTACAAAATACCGCAGGCGGGGGAACGGGCTTTGTTGCAGATTATACAGGATTTGATCAAATCGGGGGTGGTTGAGGAGACAGTTGCCAATGTGTGTAACAGCCCTATTCTCCCCATCCTCAAAAAGAGACCCTCGGACTCTGCTGATGCTCATCCTGATGTCTATCGTTTTGTGATTGATTTGCTGGAGGTCAACAAAATAGTGGTCCCTCAGTTCCTGGTGGTACCCGACATTACTGCTCTTTTGACAATGATTCCTTCCACAGCCAAATTCTTTTCCGTGATTGATTTGAAAAATGCTTTCTTTAGCATTCCAATTCACCCGAATAGCCGGCACCTTTTTGGTTTTACCCTAGCGGGCCGGAGTTTCCAATTCTGTCGTGCTCCTCAGGGGTATTCTGAAAGTCCTAGCATATATAGTCAAGCCCTGAAAGGTCAGTTGGATTCCCTCTCTCTTCCTCCAGGTAACGTATTATTGCAGTATGTGGATGACCTGTTGGTAGCCTCTGATACTGAAGATGGTTGCAAAGATGCCACAGTCAAATTGCTGCTACACTTGGCACAGCATGGACATAACGTGTCCCTTTCAAAATTTCAGTATTGTCGACAGGAGGTCACCTATTTAGGTCACCTACTGTCGAAGGAGGGAAGGAGGCTAACACCTGAACGAGTTGATGCCATTGTTAAGATGCCCGTCCCCAAGACTAAAAGGGATGTGCATGCTTTCATAGGCATCACCTCGTATTGTCGCCACTGGATACCCGGTTACTCCTTACTAACAAAACCTCTGCTCTATTTAACCACTAAAGATGTGCATGAGCCTTTACCCTGGACGCATGAATGTCAGCAAGCTTTTGAGCAATTAAAAGTTGCGCTTCGCTCTGCGCCTGTGCTTGGTACGCCTGATTATCAGAAGCCTTTCTTACTGTACGTACACGAAACGGCTGGATGTGCACTTTCTGTGTTAACACAAGCCTTTGGAGGTAAGCAGAGGCCGTGTGCTTATTTCTCTGCTCTTCTTGACACTGTCGCCAGAGCCCTCCCGAGCTGTTTAAGAGCTGCTGCGGCTGTGGCTGTCTCTATTCGACAATCGGCAGGGCTCGTTCTTAATAGTGATCTCACAGTAATGGTACCCCATGCTGTGGGCACACTTTTGAACAAGACAAAGACGCAGCACCTTACCAGTGCTCGTCTGACTGGTTATGAATTGACTTTGTTTGCGCCACACGTTACACTAAAAAGATGCGCCACTCTGAACCCAGCCATGTTACTACCCCTCCCTTCGGACAATGGGGACACAGATGTCCATGATTGTCTATTCCGGACAGAAGAAGAGACGAATGGACGGGTAGACCTGACTTACGTTTCCCTATCTGACCCACAAGGGGAACTATATGTCGATGGCTCTTGTTTCAAACTGTCAGATGGCACCACCACCGCAGCGTATGCTATCACTACGCTGCGCACTGTAGTTGAGACATCACGTGTTCCTTACCAATTGGCACAAGCTGCGGAGCTGGTTGCTCTTTTGCGAGCGTGTGACCTAAGTGAGGGATTGGCTGTCAATATATACACTGACAGCCAATATGCGTTTGGAGTAGCCCATAATTTTGTGCGGCTCTGGGCGGAGAGGGGATTCCTGACCTCACACGGCGCAAGGATACAACACGGCCCTCTGATACATAGGCTCCTGTCAGCCCTAGCACTCCCCAAAAGATTGGCGATAGTGAAGTGTAGTGCCCATAAAGCGATCACTGATGACGTGGGGAGGGGAAATGTGTTTGCAGACCAAACAGCTAAAGAGACAGCCAGGTCCAAGATGAAGAGAATGTTTGTGGCAGGGCCAGCTCAATGGGTGCCTGAGGGCGGGATGTTTGAGGACACGTTGGAAAACATGAAGGAGATTCAGAGTGAGGCAACAGTTGAGGAGTTGGCAACGTGGCAGGAGAACACGGGACGCTTAGATGAGGAGGGGTGCTGGACCGATAAATCGGAAAAGCAAAGATGGATGTTACCAGATGCATATGTATTCCCTGTAGTTACAATGGCACATGGGCCAGCCCACATTAGTGCAAGAGGGATATGTAAGTTATTGGATCCCGTATGGCAAAATGATAACATCCCTAAGGTAGCGGCCCATCGAGTGAAGAATTACATGGTTTGCCTGATACATAATCCTTGGAAAGGTACCCCTACATCTCCTGGTAATTTTGCACCCCCCTCTTTCCCTTTCGAGGTTCTCCAGATGGATTACATCGAAATGGAATGAGTTAACAACTTGAAATACGTGCTGGTGGTCGTTTGTGCATTCAGTAAATGGATTGAGGTTTATCCCACTAAAGAGAACACAGCCATGGCGACGGCAAAGGCTCTTCTGAAGGAGTTCTTCCCGCGCTTCGGCTTGCCCCGTTTAATTTGGAGTGACAACGGGAGTCACTTTAATGCAAAGGTGATTCAGTTGGTATGCGACGGTCTGCATATCAAGCAGAAGTTCCACGCAGCAAACCACCCCCAGTTGGCCGGTTTGGTTGAGAAGTACAATGGTACTATCAAGTTGAAGCTGGCAAAGATCAGGGAGAGCACCGGGTTGCAATGGCCGGACGCACTACGCCTTGCCCTATTATCCACCAGAGTGACAGCACATTCTAGAACAGGGTTATCTCCATACGAGGTGGTTTTCGTGCGCTCCGTAAATGTGTGGGGTGTCCCCCGCCCACGACATTTCTCTGATATTGAATACCCATTGCTTGTGGATTACCTATATGAATTAACAAAAAATTTGCGTTCTATTCATCAACAGATCCACGAGGCACTGCCGCCAATACCTGAGGGGCCAGGGCACAGTATCCAGCCCGGAGATTATATGCTAGTGCGCAACTACCAGAGACGAGGGTGCTTGGAGCCGAGGTGGAAGGGGTACCTGTTGGTCCTCCTCACAGCGAGGACTGCTGTGAAAGTGGGGGGACAGAAGAACTGGATCCATTCATCCCACTGCAGGTGAGTCCCGCTCCCTCTCCCTTATGACAAGTGGGTTCGTGAGGGAATCGGGGACCACGAGACAGAGAAGGTCCCTCGCTTTGTCCCTTTTTCTGATGCCCGACTGACCTGGACACAGACGGAAGAGGAGAATGATGCTGTCTTGAACGAGGCAGTGCCACCAGAAATAAGGGCTGCCCAGGTTTCTCATCCATCTGGTTCACAGGAACAGGAGTCTCAGTCCACTGCCTCCCCTGAGTTTAAGGTTCTTTTCCAAGGCGAGGCAGTGCCTGGAGTGGCTCGGTAAAATTTGCGTCCCCGGCGGAGGTACAGTGCACCCAAGGGACAGTCAGGTTAGTAGGGATGGACTTCTGGATGAAAAATAGGGCCAGCGTACCCTGCCTATGGTACCAACAATATTTTAGGGAAAGGGAGATTGGTGCATTGTCTGAGACATTGGACAGGATAAGTGGGGGGTGCTTTCCAAGGAGGGAAGTTGCCCTATCCTGAGCGAGGAGACAGAAAGGGTTGTGATCGTGCAGACCCACCGCGACGTTCTCGTTAGCACCACCGCTGAGAGACACTTAGAGACTAGTTTTTCCTGTTGTTCTTTTCTTTTGAAGTGCTCGTTAGCACCACCCTTAATTGACACTAAGAGACTATTTTTTATTTCTTTTTTTCCCCCTTTTGCTGTATACCTGGCTCCATAGCACGGACTCTCCTCTGGTAGTTTGATAGATGAAAATGTATCCCTTTGGTCGTATTGTTATGGAAGAAGAACAGCCATTAGAGGGACGTCGTCTTGACCAACATAACCCCACTTGGTTGAGCAGGCCCACCAAGACTAAGATAGTGTTCCTAGTAATAGTTTTTGTAGCATTGGTAGCAGTGTTAGGGATCCTATGGTTCTTAGAAGAAAGACATCCTGTACATTCCCTGATTGCAACCACTACGGCCCCCCCGAGCATGTCTTTGTCACCCTGGCTCCGCATAAGGAAAGACATAGGCAGACCTATGTAGATAACGTCTTCCTGCTGATGCTCCACCAGGCCCACCATACCACCAATGTCACAGATTGTTGGGTTTGTGGTTTACTCCCCTCAGTGATGCATAAAAATGACCTGTTGCTGTCCTTGCCCCTCTCTTATCTAGCCAGCTGCGAAGCCTGGACACAGTTGTTCACTATGGTATATATCCATTATCATTCAGATGCAATGAATATGACGTACCTTGATTACGAGGCTGTACTTGGTTATATAGCAACTCACCAAGGATTTACTCCGGGGAAGAATGGGGCTGCTGCCACACTTCATTCCGAAGCCTGCATGAATGTGTATGAAAGGAAGAAAAATGTAACATGGCTTCTAGATGAGATGACAGATTTCCAAGACTTTAACATCACTGAATATTTCAGGTCCTTTCAGTTACGTAATATTACTCAGGATAAGGCAATGCCGGTACCGGTGATTAACACCACCACTAGTTTTTGTGTTCGAGGCTTTCGAAAGGTTCCGGTAGGAGAGAGTATTTGTAATTACACTTATGATTTGAACACCACCAATAGTCCACCATTGCTTCCGCCCCACAACATGTACTTCGTCTGGGGGTCCCAGGCTTACATATGGCTTCCTAGGGGGTGGTCTGGTGTGTGCTATGTGTCCTTTCTCTTGCCCTCTGTGTATATTGCACCATCCAACTATCATAGAGACCACAGATTATGGCGCAGGAGTGCGCACTTGTCCCGGGTAAGGTGGGTTCTTGACACAAATGATATCGATCAGACTGACACTACCTTGCAGCAATTTACAGATGCCATGAAGGGTATTTTGCCATTTTGGGGCCCTATGCATAACAGCCATAGTATATGCTGACTCACAAGGGTTGTAGAGGGAGTCATTAACACCACACCAGGAATACTGACCAACATCACGGCTGAGCTTCAGGCTATGAGACTTGTTGCCCTTCAAAATAGGATGGTGTTAGACGTCATCCTTGCTGATCGGGTGGGGCCTGTCGCGTCATCGGTAGTAGTTGCTGTGTGTACATACCAGACCACGCCCCAAATTTATATGCAGCCATACAAAAGTTACACAGACTAGCATCTGACATCCACCAGGAGAATGGCACGTCGTCCCTGTCTGGGTGGTTGTGGGGTCTGTTAGCAACATGGGGCTGGAAAATACTCATATTCTTAGTTGCTATTGCAGGTGTGATATTCACCTGTTGTCTGTGCATCAATTGCCTTCCCGCCTGTTGTTCTTATTGTATGCAAAAGTTAACTCCCAAGCCCGGAGTTCAAGAACAAACAGCTAAAAATTCCGTCATGATGGTACAGGCTCTTCAAGATTTGATGTCCATGGATGAGGGCATTTTTGAATATTGATGTGTGTACCTGTCTAACATTGCTGATGATTGCCCCAATGGTTCACTGTTATATATATGTAACATCATGTCTCCCCATCCATTAGGATTGTAAAGACCCTAACCTGATAGCACCAATAAAGACTTAGCAATGAATGCTAAAAGGAGGGTCTGTTAGAATCGAAATGTCCCATTACCCCGTCCTCCATGATGTATGCTGTGTTATGTTAGCATTCATGTAGCTATGTCATATAATCGCGATTGCAAATGTGTATGTGCCCAGCTTCTGTAACGTAGTGTAGGCTTAAGTTAGCATCTGAGACGCCATTTTCCCCTTTAAGTCGCCATGTTACGCTGTGAGCAATCCCCGGCCTCTGTGCCCCCGCTCTCTGCTTGAATCAGCAGAAGCTGCTGTTCAGAAAGTTCCCATATCTGATCCAAGGTCGGAACCCAGATGCACGAAGAGAATAGTTTATTCAGCTCTGCATTCCTATCATTGGACATAGCTATGCTCCCACACCAGAGAGAGAGCTGAGACCGAGTAAGATGGCCTTGGGAGTCTGATAACATGTACCCATTCTGCAGGTGGTAGCTCATCCCTCAGTGCCTCCATTGTTCAGTCTTTCTGCCCAAGCAGTATTTTTCCATCAGGGTTGGGGTTTTGAGGGGTGTTGGAAGGCTTATTTTGTATTACCAGAGGTTTGGAAGTCAGTCCCCTCGGTAGCATCTAAGGAGGTTAGTCAGACTGGACTCCGCTGCAGCGCATTTTACAATAAAATAACTTGGTTTGTATTCTCTACTGCGTCACCGACTCTTCATTTCTTGGAAGGCTAAGAGGAGGTCGCGAGTGACCCGGGTGGCCCTAATCGGATCACTTCCTTCAGTAATGAGGTGTGACACTATCCCTACATGTGGTCTGGTGGCATGCGTGAGTTAAGTAAGAGCACAAATACTGAACTATGGATATGAGTGTGAGATTAAGCTAAGTGAGAAATATTATAGCAATCTGTGAATGGGGCAATTCACAGGGGCAAGATAAGCTAAACTATAAAAGCTTATGATTTAAAATGAATGGTCTGAATTGATATAGACTAATAAGGTAATTATTTTATTGCAGGAAGTTCTTGGAGTGTTACTACAACAGACAAGTATAGTAAACACAAAAACCTCACTTAGAGAATATTCTTGGAGGCTAGTAAACGTGATCTATATCCTGAGGATTGCCAATGACCCCTCGTGGGCTGAAGAATTTGGCAGAAACATGTCGATAAAAGCAGAAAGGGTGACAGGGAAGAGAGAGGATACCATCCTAGATAGTTTTATTTGATTACTGCCTCTGCAAAATGGATCCCTAGTGTTTTAAAAAATATATATAATTTTTGCGCTCCACCCTGTATGTTGGCCTGGAGCAGGGTGTAGAAGCGGCCCTATGATGAAGCATGCCACTAACTAGTGGGTGAGGGCAGTATTAATAAACCCTTAGGGTTTCCCAACGCAGATTGCGAAAAATTGTATCATAATGCAAGGGTGTCTGAGTTGTGGGAAGTGTATTTTGTGCTGGAAGGAACCACTTCCAGCGCAAAAACTATGCTTTAAGGTGTTTCCCACTTTCTAAGTGTGCTATACAGTGCAGCATACATGCAAAGTGGGAAAAACAATTTCTCAAGGAGGTGCAGGATTTTGGTGCAAATCCCTGCCTACAGATCTTTGTAGAAAGGGATTTGCGTCAAACCCCTCGGTGGTAACATAGGAACGCTCATGTACCACCCATGGAAAACCCCTTTAACACAAGGCAGAGCATTGCACAACTTTACGATTCTTTGGTTTACAAACCAACACAAACTACCATGTGCGTTGGATAGTAAACCCCACCTGAACACATTGCCTCAGGTTTGCATTAGAAAAGTAATGCAAATTCGATGCAAAGCATTTGTAAATCTGGGCTAAGGTCTCCTAGAGTTGGTACCTACTCCACACATTCTGACACTATCCCACAACCCGACCCACTCTACAGTAGTGACCCTGCCCCTCCCCATATTACTACCTACTCCAGACCCCCTCGAGACTAGTGATCCATGCCCCACCCCATATTACTACCTACTCCAGACCCCCTCGACACTAGTGACCCATGCCCGCCCCATATTACTACCTACTCCAGACCCCCTCGACACTAGTGACCCATGCCCGGGCCTATATTACTACCTACTCCAGACCCCCTCGACACTAGTGACCCATGCCCCGCCCCATATTACTACCTACTCCAGACCCCCTCGACACTAGTGACCAATGCCCGGGCCTATATTACTACCTATTCCATTCCCCCTCGACACTAGTGACTCATGCCCCACCCTATATTACTGCCTACTCCAGACCCACTCAAAACTAGTGACCCATGCCCGCCCCATATTACTACCTACTGCAGACTAGTGATCAATACCCCCTACCCATATTATTACCTACTCCAGACCCACTCAATACTAGTGACTCGTGCCCCACCCCATATTACTACCTACTCCAGACCCCTCGACACTAGTGACTCATGCCCCACCCCATATTACTACCTACTCCAGACACACTCAAGACTAGTGACCAATGCCCGCCCCATATTACTACCTACTCCAGACCCCCTCAAGACTAGTGATCCACGCCCACCCTATATTACTACCTACTCCATTCCCCCACGACACTAGTGACCCATGCCCCACCCTATATTACTACCTACTCCAGACCCACTTGATACTAGTGACTCATACCCCACCGCATATTACTACCTACTCCAGACCCCCTCAATACTAGTGACCCATGCCCCTCCCCATATTACTACCTACTCCAGACCCTCTCAACACTAGTGACTCATGCCCCACCCCATATTACTACCTACTCCAGACCCTCTCAACACTAGTGACTCATGCCCCACCCCATATTACTGCCTACTCCAGACCCACTCAATACTAGTGACCCATGCCCCTCCCCATATTACTACCTACTCCAGACCCTCTCAACAATAGTGACTCATGCCCCACCCCATATTACTACCTACTCCAGACCCTCTCAACACTAGTGACTCATGCCCCACCCCATATTACTACCTACTCCAGACACACTTGATACTAGTGAGTCATGCTCCGCCCCATATTACTACCTACTCCAGACCCACTCGACACTAGTGACTCATGCCCCACCCCATATTACTACCTTCTCCAGACCCACTCGACACTAGTGACCCAAGCCCCTCCCCATATTACTACCTACTCCAGGCCCCCTCGAGACTAGTGATCCATGCCCCCTCCCCATATTACTACCTACTCCAGACCCCCTCGAGACTAGTGACTCATGGCCCACCCCATATTACTACCTACTCCAGACCCTCTCAACACTAGTGACTCATGCCTAAGGCTCCCGGTTTTATGGTATTTATTTTTTTATCATTTCCGTCTGTATTTATCCATATTTATTTTTTGACCATCTCATTGGTGTTTATCCATATTAATTTTGTGTTTTGAGAATAAATAGAGCTGTAAAATGGTATATTTCCGCGTTTATTTAACTCTGGACGTGCACTCATACATGGATGCCTGTCATGTTTTAGCAATTTAAGCAGTCACGTATAAAAAGACTACACTCAAAGGTACATATTAGCGTTATACTACTACTACAAATATTTGTTAGCATATGCCTTTATTTAAGGAAATCTCATCCTATTTTTAACTCTCCATGCTGTCTATCTGCTCAGCTGTTGTCTTGAATACATGAAAGACAGCATGGAGTGTCTCTCAAAGAAGCACCATTTTCAGACACTAGTGACCCAAGCCCCTCCCCATATTACTACCTACTCCAGGCCCCCTCGAGACTAGTGATCAATGCCCCCTCCCCATATTACCACCTACTCCAGACCCACTCAATACTAGTGACCCATGCCCCGCCCCATATTAATACCTACTCCAGACCCTCTCAACACTAGTGACTCATTCCCCATCCCATATTACTACCTACTCCAGACCCACTCGACACTAGTGACTCATATCCCACCCCCATATTACTACCTACTCCAGACACACTCAAGAATAGTGACCCATGCCCGCCCCATATTACTACCTACTCTAGACCCACTCGATACTAGTGACCCAAGCCCCTCCTCATGTTACTACCTACTCCAGGCCCACTCGGCACTAGTGATCCATGCCCACCCTATATTACTACCTACTCCATTCCCCTCGACACTAGTGACCCATGCCCCACCCTATATTACTACCTACTCCAGACCCACTTGATACTAGTGACTCATTCCCCACCCCATATTACTACCTACTCCAGACCCACTTGATACTAGTGACTCATACCCCACCCCATATTACTACCTACTCCAGACCCCCTCGATACTAGTGACTCATGCCCCACCCCATATTACTGCCCACTCCAGACCCACTCAATACTAGTGACCCATGCCCCTCCGCATATTACTACCTACTCCAGACCCTCTCAACACTAGTGACTCATGCCCCTCCCATATTACTACCTACTCCAGCCACACTCATGACTAGTGACCCATGCCCAGACACATATTACTACCTACTCCAGACCCTCTCAACACTAGTGACTCATGTCCCACTCCATATTACTACCTACTCCAGACACACTCTATACTAGTGACTCATGCTCCGACCCATATTACTACCTACTCCAGACCCACTCGACAATAGTGACTCATGCCCCACCCCATATTACTACCTACTCCAGACCCCCTCGAGACTAGTGATCCATGCCCCACCCCATATTACTACCTACTCCAGACCCCCTCGACACTAGTGACCCATGCCCGCCCCATATTACTACCTACTCCAGACCCCCTCGACACTAGTGACCCATGCCCGGGCCTATATTACTACCTACTCCAGACCCCCTCGACACTAGTGACCCATGCCCCGCCCCATATTACTACCTACTCCAGACCCCCTCGACACTAGTGACCAATGCCCGGGCCTATATTACTACCTATTCCATTCCCCCTCGACACTAGTGACTCATGCCCCACCCTATATTACTGCCTACTCCAGACCCACTCAAAACTAGTGACCCATGCCCGCCCCATATTACTACCTACTGCAGACTAGTGATCAATACCCCCTACCCATATTATTACCTACTCCAGACCCACTCAATACTAGTGACTCGTGCCCCACCCCATATTACTACCTACTCCAGACCCTCGACACTAGTGACTCATGCCCCACCCCATATTACTACCTACTCCAGACACACTCAAGACTAGTGACCAATGCCCGCCCCATATTACTACCTACTCCAGACCCCCTCAAGACTAGTGATCCACGCCCCACCCTATATTACTACCTACTCCATTCCCCACGACACTAGTGACCCATGCCCCACCCTATATTACTACCTACTCCAGACCCACTTGATACTAGTGACTCATACCCCACCGCATATTACTACCTACTCCAGACCCCCTCAATACTAGTGACCCATGCCCCTCCCCATATTACTACCTACTCCAGACCCTCTCAACACTAGTGACTCATGCCCCACCCCATATTACTACCTACTCCAGACCCTCTCAACACTAGTGACTCATGCCCCACCCCATATTACTGCCTACTCCAGACCCACTCAATACTAGTGACCCATGCCCCTCCCCATATTACTACCTACTCCAGACCCTCTCAACAATAGTGACTCATGCCCCACCCCATATTACTACCTACTCCAGACCCTCTCAACACTAGTGACTCATGCCCCACCCCATATTACTACCTACTCCAGACACACTTGATACTAGTGAGTCATGCTCCGCCCCATATTACTACCTACTCCAGACCCACTCGACACTAGTGACTCATGCCCCACCCCATATTACTACCTTCTCCAGACCCACTCGACACTAGTGACCCAAGCCCCTCCCCATATTACTACCTACTCCAGGCCCCCTCGAGACTAGTGATCCATGCCCCCTCCCCATATTACTACCTACTCCAGACCCCCTCGAGACTAGTGACTCATGGCCCACCCCATATTACTACCTACTCCAGACCCTCTCAACACTAGTGACTCATGCCTAAGGCTCCCGGTTTTATGGTATTTATTTTTTTATCATTTCCGTCTGTATTTATCCATATTTATTTTTTGACCATCTCATTGGTGTTTATCCATATTAATTTTGTGTTTTGAGAATAAATAGAGCTGTAAAATGGTATATTTCCGCGTTTATTTAACTCTGGACGTGCACTCATACATGGATGCCTGTCATGTTTTAGCAATTTAAGCAGTCACGTATAAAAAAGACTACACTCAAAGGTACATATTAGCGTTATACTACTACTACAAATATTTGTTAGCATATGCCTTTATTTAAGGAAATCTCATCCTATTTTTTAACTCTCCATGCTGTCTATCTGCTCAGCTGTTGTCTTGAATACATGAAAGACAGCATGGAGTGTCTCTCAAAAGAAGCACCATTTTCAGACACTAGTGACCCAAGCCCCTCCCCATATTACTACCTACTCCAGGCCCCCTCGAGACTAGTGATCAATGCCCCCTCCCCATATTACCACCTACTCCAGACCCACTCAATACTAGTGACCCATGCCCCGCCCCATATTAATACCTACTCCAGACCCTCTCAACACTAGTGACTCATTCCCCATCCCATATTACTACCTACTCCAGACCCACTCGACACTAGTGACTCATATCCCACCCCCATATTACTACCTACTCCAGACACACTCAAGAATAGTGACCCATGCCCGCCCCATATTACTACCTACTCTAGACCCACTCGATACTAGTGACCCAAGCCCCTCCTCATATTACTACCTACTCCAGGCCCACTCGGCACTAGTGATCCATGCCCACCCTATATTACTACCTACTCCATTCCCCCTCGACACTAGTGACCCATGCCCCACCCTATATTACTACCTACTCCAGACCCACTTGATACTAGTGACTCATACCCCACCCCATATTACTACCTACTCCAGACCCCCTCGATACTAGTGACTCATGCCCCACCCCATATTACTGCCCACTCCAGACCCACTCAATACTAGTGACCCATGCCCCTCCCCATATTACTACCTACTCCAGACCCTCTCAACACTAGTGACTCATGCCCCTCCCCATATTACTACCTACTCCAGCCACACTCATGACTAGTGACCCATGCCCAGACACATATTACTACCTACTCCAGACCCTCTCAACACTAGTGACTCATGTCCCACTCCATATTACTACCTACTCCAGACACACTCTATACTAGTGACTCATGCTCCGACCCATATTACTACCTACTCCAGACCCACTCGACACTAGTGACTCATGCCCCACCCCATATTACTACCTACTCCAGATCCACGCGACACTAGTGAAACAAGCCCCTCCCCATATTACTACCTCCTCCAGGCCCCCTCAAGACTAGTGATCCATGCCCCCTCCCCATATTACTACCTACTCCAGACCCCCTCGAGACTAGTGATCCATGCCCCTCCCCATATTACTACCTACTCCAGGCCCTCTCGGTACTAGTGACCCATGCCCCTCCCCATATTACTACCTACTCCAGACCCTCTCAACACTAGTGACTCATGCCCCACCCCATATTACTACCTACTCCAGACACACTCGACACCAGTGACCCATGCCCCACCCCATATTACTACCTACTCCAGAACCTCTCAACACTAGTGACTCATGCCCCACCCCATATTACTACCTACTCCAGACACACTCGACTCCAGTGACCCATGCCCCACCCCATATTACTACCTACTCCAGACCCTCTCGACACTAGTGACCCATGCCCCACCCTATATTACTACCTACTCCAGACCCTCTCAACACTAGTGACTCATACCCCACCCCATATTTCTACCTACTCCAGACCCTCCCAACATTAGTGACTCATGCCCCTCCCCATATTACTACCTACTCCAGACCCTCTCGACACCAGTGACCCATGCCCCACCCTATATTACTACCTACTCCAGACCCACTCAACACTAGTGACCCATGCCCGCCCCATATTACTACCTACTCCAGACCCACCCAACACTAGTGACTCATGCCCCACCCCATATTACTACCTACTCCAGACCCTCTGAACACTAGTGACTCATGCCCCACCCCATATTACTACGTACTCCAGACACACTTGATACTAGTGACTCATGCTCCGCCCCATATTACTACCTACTCCAGACCCACTCGACACTAGTGACTCATGCCCCACCCCATATTACTCCCTGCTCCAGACCCACTCGACACTAGTGACCCAAGGCCCTCCCCATATTACTACCTACTCCAGACCCTCTCGACACTAGTGACCCATGCCCCACCCTATATTACTACCTACTCCAGACCCCCTCGAGACTAGTGATCCATGCACCACCCTATATTACTACCTACTCCATACCCCCTTGACACTAGTGACCCATGCCCACCCCATATTACTACCTACTCCAGACCCCCTCGAAACTAGTGACCCATGCCCCTCCCCATATTACTACCTACTCCAGGCCCTCTCGACATTAGTGACTCATGCCTGCCACATATTACTACCTACTCCATACCCACTCGGCACTAGTGATCCATGCCCACCCTATATTACTACCTACTCCATTCCCCCTCGACACTAGTGACCCATGCCCCACCCTATATTACTACCTACTCCAGACCCTCTCAACACTAGTGACTCATGCCCCACCCCATATTACTACCTACTCCAGACCCTCCCAACATTAGTGACTCATGCCCCTCCCCATATTACTACCTACTCCAGACCCTCTCGACACCAGTGACCCATGCCCCACCCTATATTACTACCTACTCCAGACCCACTCAACACTAGTGACCCATGCCCGCCCCATATTACTACCTACTCCAGACCCACTCAACACTAGTGACTCATGCCCCACCCCATATTACTACCTACTCCAGACCCTCTGAACACTAGTGACTCATGCCCCACCTCATATTACTACCTACTCCAGACACACTTGATACTAATGACTCATGTCCCACCCCCATATTACTACCTACTCCAGACACACTCAAGACTAGTGACCCATGCCCGCCCCATATTACTACCTACTCCAGACCCACTCGACACTAGTGACCCGAGCCCCTCCTCATATTACTACCTACTCCAGGCCCTCTCGACATTAGTGACTCATGCCTGCCACATATTACTACCTACTCCATACCCACTCGGCACTAGTGATCCATGCCCACCCTATATTACTACCTACTCCATTCCCCTCGACACTAGTGACCCATGCCCCACCCTATATTACTACCTACTCCAGACCCACTTGATACTAGTGACTCATACCCCGCCCCATATTACTACCTACTCCAGACCCCCTCGATACTAGTGACTCATGCCCCACCCCATATTACTGCCCACTCCAGACCCACTCAATACTAGTGACCCATGCCCCTCCCCATATTACTACCTACTCCAGACCCTCTCAACACTAGTGACTCATGCCCCTCCCCATATTACTACCTACTCCAGACACACTCATGACTAGTGACCCATGCCCAGACCCATATTACCAACTACTCCAGACCCTCCCAACATTAGTGACTCATGCCCCTCCCCATATTACTACCTACTCCAGACACACTCATGACTAGTGACCCAAGCCCCTCCCCATATTACTACCTGCTCCATACCCACTCTACACTAGTGACCCAAGCCCCTCCCCATATTACTACCTACTCCAGACCCTCTCGACACTAGTGACCCATGCCCCACCCTATATTACTACCTACTCCAGACCCCCTCGAGAGTAATGATCCATGCCCCACCATTTATTACTACCTACTCCATACCCCCTTGACACTAGTGACCCATGCCCACCCCATATTACTACCTACTCCAGACCCACTCGACACTAGTGACACATGCCCCACCCCATATTACTACCTACTCCATTCCCCCTCGACACTAGTGACCCATGCCCCACCCCATATTACTTCCTACTCCAGACCCCCTCAAGACTAGTGATCCATGCCCCACCCTATATTACTACCTACTCCATTCCCCCTCGACACTAGTGACCCATGCCCCACCCCATATTACTACCTACTCCAGACCCCCTCGAAACTAGTGACGCATGCCCCACCTCATATTACTACCTACTCCAGACCCCCTCGAAACTAGTGACTCATGCCCCACCCCATATTACTACCTACTCCAGGCCCTCTCGACATTAGTGACTCATGCCTGCCACATATTACTACCTACTCCATACCCACTCGGCACTAGTGATCCATGCCCACCCTATATTACTACCTACTCCATTCCCCCTCGACACTAGTGACCCATGCCCCACCCTATATTACTACCTACTCCAGACCCTCTCAACACTAGTGACTCATGCCCCACCCCATATTACTACCTACTCCAGACCCTCCCAACATTAGTGACTCATGCCCCTCCCCATATTACTACCTACTCCAGACCCTCTGAACACTAGTGACTCATGCCCCACCTCATATTACTACCTACTCCAGACACACTTGATACTAATGACTCATGTCCCACCCCCATATTACTACCTACTCCAGACACACTCAAGACTAGTGACCCATGCCCGCCCCATATTACTACCTACTCCAGACCCACTCGACACTAGTGACCCAAGCCCCTCCTCATATTACCACCTACTCCAGGACCCACTCGGCACTAGTGATCCATGCCCACCCTATATTACTACCTACTCCATTCCCCCTCGACACTAGTGACCCATGCCCCACCCTATATTACTACCTACTCCAGACCCACTTGATACTAGTGACTCATGCCCCACCCCATATTACTACCTACTCCAGGCCCTCTCGACATTAGTGACTCATGCCTGCCACATATTACTACCTACTCCATACCCACTCGGCACTAGTGATCCATGCCCACCCTATATTACTACCTACTCCATTCCCCCTCGACACTAGTGACCCATGCCCCACCCTATATTACTACCTACTCCAGACCCTCTCAACACTAGTGACTCATGCCCCACCCCATATTACTACCTACTCCAGACCCTCCCAACATTAGTGACTCATGCCCCTCCCCATATTACTACCTACTCCAGACCCTCTCGACACCAGTGACCCATGCCCCACCCTATATTACTACCTACTCCAGACCCACTCAACACTAGTGACCCATGCCCGCCCCATATTACTACCTACTCCAGACCCACTCAACACTAGTGACTCATGCCCCACCCCATATTACTACCTACTCCAGACCCTCTGAACACTAGTGACTCATGCCCCACCTCATATTACTACCTACTCCAGACACACTTGATACTAATGACTCATGTCCCACCCCCATATTACTACCTACTCCAGACACACTCAAGACTAGTGACCCATGCCCGCCCCATATTACTACCTACTCCAGACCCACTCGGACACTAGTGACCCAAGCCCCTCCTCATATTACTACCTACTCCAGGACCCACTCGGCACTAGTGATCCATGCCCACCCTATATTACTACCTACTCCATTCCCCCTCGACACTAGTGACCCATGCCCCACCTTATATTACTACCTACTCCAGACCCACTTGATACTAGTGACTCATACCCCGCCCCATATTACTACCTACTCCAGACCCCCTCGATACTAGTGACTCATGCCCCACCCCATATTACTGCCCACTCCAGACCCACTCAATACTAGTGACCCATGCCCCTCCCCATATTACTACCTACTCCAGACCCTCTCAACACTAGTGACTCATGCCCCTCCCCATATTAGTACTTACTCCAGACACACTCATGACTAGTGACCCATGCCCAGACCCATATTACTACCTACTCCAGACCCTCTCAACACTAGTGACTCATGCCCCACCCCATATTACTACCTACTCCAGACCCACTCGACACTAGTGACCCGAGCCCCTCCTCATATTACTACCTACTCCAGGCCCTCTCGACATTAGTGACTCATGCCTGCCACATATTACTACCTCCTCCATACCCACTCGGCACTAGTGATCCATGCCCACCCTATATTACTACCTACTCCATTCCCCCTCGACACTAGTGACCCATGCCCCACCCTATATTACTACCTACTCCAGACCCACTTGATACTAGTGACTCATACCCCGCCCCATATTACTACCTACTCCAGACCCCCTCGATACTAGTGACTCATGCCCCACCCCATATTACTGCCCACTCCAGACCCACTCAATACTAGTGACCCATGCCCCTCCCCATGTTACTACCTACTCCAGACCCTCTCAACACTAGTGACTCATGCCCCTCCCCATATTACTACCTACTCCAGACACACTCATGACTAGTGACCCATGCCCAGACCCATATTACCAACTACTCCAGACCCTCCCAACATTAGTGACTCATGCCCCTCCCCATATTACTACCTACTCCAGACACACTCATGACTAGTGACCCAAGCCCCACCCCATATTACTACCTACTCCAGACCCTCTCAACACTAGTGACTCATGCCCCACCCCATATTACTACCTACTCCAGACACACTCGACTACAGTGACCCATGCCCCACCCCATATTACTACCTACTCCAGACCCTCCCAACATTAGTGACTCATGCCCCTCCCCATATTACTACCTACTCCAGACCCTCTCGACACCAGTGACCCATGCCCCACCCTATATTACTACCTACTCCAGACCCACTCAACACTAGTGACCCATGCCCGCCCCATATTACTACCTACTCCAGACCCACTCAACACTAGTGACTCATGCCCCACCCCATATTACTACCTACTCCAGACCCTCTGAACACTAGTGACTCATGCCCCACCCCATATTACTACCTACTCCAGACACACTTGATACTAGTGACTCATGCTCCGCCCCATATTACTACCTACTCCAGACCCTCTCGACACTAGTGACCCATGCCCCACCCTATATTACTACCTACTCCAGACCCCGTCGAGACTAGTGATCCATGCCCCACCCTATATTACTACCTACTCCATACCCCCTTGACACTAGTGACCCATGCCCACCCCATATTACTACCTACTCCAGACCCACTCGACACTAGTGACCCATGTCCCACCCCATATTACTACCTACTCCATTCCCCCTCGACACTAGTGACCCATGCCCCACCCCATATTATTTCCTACTCCAGAACCCCTCAAGACTAGTGATCCATGCCCCACCCTATATTACTACATACTCAATTCCCCCTCGACACTAGTGACCCATGCCCCACCCCATATTACTACCTACTCCAGACCCCCTCGAAACTAGTGACCCATGCCCCACCTCATATTACTACCTACTCCAGACCCCCTCGAAACTAGTGACTCATGCCCCACCCCATATTACTACCTACTCCAGGCCCTCTCGACATTAGTGACTCATGCCTGCCACATATTACTACCTACTCCATACCCACTCGGCACTAGTGATCCATGCCCACCCTATATTACTACCTACTCCATTCCCCCTCGACACTAGTGACCCATGCCCCACCCTATATTACTACCTACTCCAGACCCACTTGATACTAGTGACTCATACCCCGCCCCATATTACTACCTACTCCAGACCCCCTCGATACTAGTGACTCATGCCCCACCCCATGTTACTGCCCACTCCAGACCCACTCAATACTAGTGACCCATGCCCCTCCCCATATTACTACCTACTCCAGACCCTCTCAACACTAGTGACTCATGCCCCTCCCCATATTACTACCTACTCCAGACACACTCATGACTAGTGACCCATGCCCAGACCCATATTACCAACTACTCCAGACCCTCCCAACATTAGTGACTCATGCCCCTCCCCATATTACTACCTACTCCAGACACACTCATGACTAGTGACCCAAGCCCCTCCCCATATTACTACCTGCTCCAGACCCACTCTACACTAGTGACCCAAGCCCCTCCCCATATTACTACCTACTCCAGACCCTCTCGACACTAGTGACCCATGCCCCACCCTATATTACTACCTACTCCAGACCCCTTCGAGACTAATGATCCATGCCCCACCATTTATTACTACCTACTCCATACCCCCTTGACACTAGTGACCCATGCCCACCCCATATTACTACCTACTCCAGACCCACTCGACACTAGTGACCCATGCCCCACCCCATATTACTACCTACTCCATTCCCCCTCGACACTAGTGAACCATGCCCCACCCCATATTACTTCCTACTCCAGACCCCCTCAAGACTAGTGATCCATGCCCCACCCTATATTACTACCTACTCCATTCCCCCTCGACACTAGTGACCCATGCCCCACCCCATATTACTACCTACTCCAGACCCCCTCGAAACTAGTGACCCATGCCCCACCTCATATTACTACCTACTCCAGACCCCCTCGAAACTAGTGACTCATGCCCCACCCCATATTACTACCTACTCCAGGCCCTCTCGACATTAGTGACTCATGCCTGTCACATATTACTACCTACTCCATACCCACTCGGCACTAGTGATCCATGCCCACCCTATATTACTACCTACTCCATTCCCCCTCGACACTAGTGACCCATGCCCCACCCTATATTACTACCTACTCCAGACCCTCTCAACACTAGTGACTCATGCCCCACCCCATATTACTACCTACTCCAGACCCTCCCAACATTAGTGACTCCTGCCCCTCCCCATATTACTACCTACTCCAGACCCTCTCGACACCAGTGACCCATGCCCCACCCTATATTACTACCTACTCCAGACCCACTCAACACTAGTGACCCATGCCCGCCCCATATTACTTCCTACTCCAGACCCACTCAACACTAGTGACTCATGCCCCACCCCATATTACTACCTACTCCAGACCCTCTGAACACTAGTGACTCATGCCCCACCTCATATTACTACCTACTCCAGACACACTTGATACTAATGACTCATGTCCCACCCCCATATTACTACCTACTCCAGACACACTCAACACTAGTGACCCATGCCCGCCCCATATTACTACCTACTCCAGACCCACTCGACACTAGTGACCCGAGCCCCTCCTCATATTACTACCTACTCCAGGCCCTCTCGACATTAGTGACTCATGCCTGCCACATATTACTACCTACTCCATACCCACTCGGCACTAGTGATCCATGCCCACCCTATATTACTACCTACTCCATTCCCCCTCGACACTAGTGACCCATGCCCCACCCTATATTACTACCTACTCCAGACCCACTTGATACTAGTGACTCATACCCCGCCCCATATTACTACCTACTCCAGACCCCTCGATACTAGTGACTCATGCCCCACCCCATATTACTGCCCACTCCAGACCCACTCAATACTAGTGACCCATGCCCCTCCCCATATTACTACCTACTCCAGACCCTCTCAACACTAGTGACTCATGCCCCTCCCCATATTACTACCTACTCCAGACACACTCATGACTAGTGACCCATGCCCAGACCCATATTACCAACTACTCCAGACCCTCCCAACATTAGTGACTCATGCCCTCCCCATATTACTACCTACTCCAGACACACTCATGACTAGTGACCCAAGTCCCTCCCCATATTACTACCTGCTCCAGTCCCACTCTACACTAGTGACCCAAGCCCCTCCCCATATTACTACCTACTCCAGACCCTCTCGACACTAGTGACCCATGCCCCACCCTATATTACTACCTACTCCAGACCCCCTCGAGACTAATGATCCATGCCCCACCATTTATTACTACCTACTCCATACCCCCTTGACACTAGTGACCCATGCCCACCCCATATTACTACCTACTCCAGACCCACTCGACACTAGTGACCCATGCCCCACCCCATATTACTACCTACTCCATTCCCCTCGACACTAGTGACCCATGCCCCACCCCATATTACTTCCTACTCCAGACCCCCTCAAGACTAGTGATCCATGCCCCACCCTATATTACTACCTACTCCATTCCCCCTCGACACTAGTGACCCATGCCCCACCCCATATTACTACCTACTCCAGACCCCTCGAAACTAGTGACCCATGCCCCACCTCATATTACTACCTACTCCAGACCCCTCGAAACTAGTGACTCATGCCCCACCCCATATTACTACCTACTCCAGGCCCTCTCGACATTAGTGACTCATGCCTGCCACATATTACTACCTACTCCATACCCACTCGGCACTAGTGATCCATGCCCACCCTATATTACTACCTACTCCATTCCCCTCGACACTAGTGACCCATGCCCCACCCTATATTACTACCTACTCCAGACCCTCTCAACACTAGTGACTCATGCCCCACCCCATATTACTACCTACTCCAGACCCTCCCAACATTAGTGACTCATGCCCCTCCCCATATTACTACCTACTCCAGACCCTCTCGACACCAGTGACCCTTGCCCCACCCTATATTACTACCTACTCCAGACCCACTCAACACTAGTGACCCATGCCCGCCCCATATTACTACCTACTCCAGACCCACTCAACACTAGTGACTCAAGCCCCACCCCATATTACTACCTACTCCAGACCCTCTGAACACTAGTGACTCATGCCCCACCTCATATTACTACCTACTCCAGACACACTTGATACTAATGACTCATGTCCCACCCCCATATTACTACCTACTCCAGACACACTCAAGACTAGTGACCCATGCCCGCCCCATATTACTACCTACTCCAGACCCACTCGACACTAGTGACCCAAGCCCCTCCTCATATTACCACCTACTCCAGGACCCACTCGGCACTAGTGATCCATGCCCACCCTATATTACTACCTACTCCATTCCCCCTCTACACTAGTGACCCATGCCCCACCCTATATTACTACCTACTCCAGACCCACTTGATACTAGTGACTCATGCCCCACCCCATATTACTACCTACTCCAGGCCCTCTCGACATTAGTGACTCATGCCTGCCACATATTACTACCTACTCCATACCCACTCGGCACTAGTGATCCATGCCCACCCTATATTACTACCTACTCCATTCCCCTCGACACTAGTGACCCATGCCCCACCCTATATTACTACCTACTCCAGACCCTCTCAACACTAGTGACTCATGCCCCACCCCATATTACTACCTACTCCAGACCCTCCCAACATTAGTGACTCATGCCCCTCCCCATATTACTACCTACTCCAGACCCTCTCGACACCAGTGACCCATGCCCCACCCTATATTACTACCTACTCCAGACCCACTCAACACTAGTGACCCATGCCCGCCCCATATTACTACCTACTCCAGACCCACTCAACACTAGTGACTCATGCCCCACCCCATATTACTACCTACTCCAGACCCTCTGAACACTAGTGACTCATGCCCCACCTCATATTACTACCTACTCCAGACACACTTGATACTAATGACTCATGTCCCACCCCCATATTACTACCTACTCCAGACACACTCAAGACTAGTGACCCATGCCCGCCCCATATTACTACCTACTCCAGACCCACTCGACACTAGTGACCCAAGCCCCTCCTCATATTACTACCTACTCCAGGACCCACTCGGCACTAGTGATCCATGCCCACCCTATATTACTACCTACTCCATTCCCCCTCGACACTAGTGACCCATGCCCCACCTTATATTACTACCTACTCCAGACCCACTTGATACTAGTGACTCATACCCCGCCCCATATTACTACCTACTCCAGACCCCTCGATACTAGTGACTCATGCCCCACCCCATATTACTGCCCACTCCAGACCCACTCAATACTAGTGACCCATGCCCCTCCCCATATTACTACCTACTCCAGACCCTCTCAACACTAGTGACTCATGCCCCTCCCCATATTAGTACTTACTCCAGACACACTCATGACTAGTGACCCATGCCCAGACCCATATTACTACCTACTCCAGACCCTCTCAACACTAGTGACTCATGTCCCACTCCATATTACTACCTACTCCAGACACACGCTATACTAGTGACTCATGCTCTGACCCATATTACTACCTACTCCAGACACACTTGACACCAGTGACCCATGCCCCACCCCATATTACTACCTACTCCAGACCCTCTCAACACTAGTGACTCATGCCCCACCCCATATTACTACCTACTCCAGACACACTCGACTACAGTGACCCATGCCCCACCCCATATTACTACCTACTCCAGACCCTCTCGACATTAGTGACCCATGCCCCACCCTATATTACTACCTACTCCAGACCCTCTCAACACTAGTGACTCATGCCCCACCCCATATTACTACCTACTCCAGACCCACTCAACACTAGTGACCCATGCCCGCCCCATATTACTACCTACTCCAGACCCACTCAACACTAGTGACTCATGCCCCACCCCATATTACTACCTACTCCAGACCCTCTGAACACTAGTGACTCATGCCCCACCCCATATTACTACCTACTCCAGACACACTTGATACTAGTGACTTATGCTCCGCCCCATATTACTACCTACTCCAGACCCTCTCGACACTAGTGATCCATGCCCCACCCTATATTACTACCTACTCCATACCCCCTTGACACTAGTGACCCATGCCCACCCCATATTATTACCTACTCCAGACCCACTCGACACTTGTGACCCATGCCCCACCCCATATTACTACCTACTCCATTCCCCCTCGACACTAGTGACCCATGACCCACCCCATATTACTTCCTACTCCAGACCCCCTCAAGACTAGTGATCCATGCCCCACCCTATATTACTACCTACTCCATTCCCCCTCGACACTAGTGACCCATGCCCCACCCCATATTACTACCTACTCCAGACCCCCTCGAAACTAGTGACCCATGCCCCACCTCATATTCCTACCTACTCCAGACCCCCTCGAAACTAGTGACTCATGCCCCACCCCATATTACTACCTACTCCAGGCCCTCTCGACATTAGTGACTCATGCCTGCCACATATTACTACCTACTCCATACCCACTCGGCACTAGTGATCCATGCACACCCTATATTACTACCTACTCCATTCCCCCTCGACACTAGTGACCCATGCCCCACCCTATATTACTACCTACTCCAGACCCACTTGATACTAGTGACTCATACCCCGCCCCATATTACTACCTACTCCAGACCCCCTCGATACTAGTGACTCATGCCCCACCCCATATTACTGCCCACTCCAGACCCACTCAATACTAGTGACCCATGCCCCTCCCCATATTACTACCTACTCCAGACCCTCTCAACACTAGTGACTCATGCCCCTCCCCATATTACTACCTACTCCAGACACACTCATGACTAGTGACCCAAGCCCCTCCCCATATTACTACCTGCTCCAGACCCACTCTACACTAGTGACCCAAGCCCCTCCCCATATTACTACCTACTCCAGACCCTCTCGACACTAGTGACCCATGCCCCACCCCATATTACTACCTACTCCAGACCCACTCAACACTAGTGACCCATGCCCGCCCCATATTACTACCTACTCCAGACCCACTCAACACTAGTGACTCATGCCCCACCCCATATTACTACCTACTCCAGACCCTCTGAACACTAGTGACTCATGCCCCACCCCATATTACTACCTACTCCAGACACACTTGATACTAGTGACTTATGCTCCGCCCCATATTACTACCTACTGCAGACCCTCTCGACACTAGTGACCCATGCCCCACCCTATATTACTACCTACTCCAGACCCCCTCGAGACTAGTGATCCATGCCCCACCCTATATTACTACCTACTCCATACCCCCTTGACACTAGTGACCCATGCCCACCCCATATTATTACCTACTCCAGACCCACTCGACACTTGTGACCCATGCCCCACCCCATATTACTACCTACTCCATTCCCCCTCGACACTAGTGACCCATGACCCACCCCATATTACTTCCTACTCCAGACCCCTCGAAACTAGTGACCCATGCCCCACCTCATATTACTACCTACTCCAGACCCTCTCGACACTAGTGACCCATGCCGCACCCTATATTACTACCTACTCCAGACCCCCTCGAGACTAGTGACCCATGCCCCACCCCATATTACTACCTACTCCAGATCTACTCGACACTAGTGACCCAAGCCCCACCCCATATTACTACCTACTCCAGACCCTCTCAACACTAGTGACTCATGCCCCACCCCATATTACTACCTACTCCAGACCCTCTGAACACTAGTGACTCATGCCCCACCCCATATTACTACCTACTCCAGACCCTTTCGACACCAGTGACCCATGCCCCACCCTATATTACTACCTACTCCAGACCCTCTCAACACTAGTGACTCATGCCCCACCCCATATTACTACCTACTCCAGACCCTCTCAACACTAGTGACTCATGCCCCACCCCATATTACTACCTACTCCAGACCCACTCTACATTAGTGACTCATGTCCCCCCCATATTGCCAAATAAGCCCCAGCCCCACTCCAGACTAACCCTCCCTGCCCCCTTTCCACATCAATACACCCCCCCAGTGCTCCACACTAGTCCTGCTTCCTGTCTACATAGATACATTACACCCCCCCCCCCCGCCTCCCTCCCCCTCACACACACACTAGCCCCCCCGCCCCCCATCCCCCTCACACACACACACACTAGCGGGCTCCACACTAGCCCCTCTGCCCCCTTTCCACATTAATACATTATCCCCCGACCCACCCCACCCCATCTCTTCTAGCCCTGTCGCCTACTGCCCACATCATCACATAGGCCCCGCAGCCCCGGCTCCTCGGGCCTCTCCCCCTGTCTCGGAGGTGGGCAGCCCAGCAGATGCGCGGCTGTCACAGGTAACCTGAGCACCGGGCCCCATCTGTCTCTCACCCCCTCCCTTCACACATCGTAGCAGAGGGAGCTCGCAGCCCCCCGCCGCCGCCCCCCACCCATACAAATTCAGGGGAAAGTAATAGGTCGGCGTTTCATACACTCTGGGGAGGGGTTCTGCGGGGGTTTGGGGGGGGGGAGGGAGAATGAGGGGTGGCACTGCAGTCAAAGCTTTCCTCCCAGGGGCGGGGCACGGAAGGGGGAGAATGGGGTGGGGAGGGGGGGCAGTGAGGTGCGCGCGCCTCCAGTGAATTTAGAGGAACATAATGGTGGTCGCATTCTGTGGATGACAACGGTGGGACAAGCCCGCCAAGTACAGATGTCTGTAGTGTCTGAAATGCAGATGCAACTTTAGGGGTGCACCTACTCTCTGTCCAAGAGCACCCCCCTTTAGAAGTGCTGCCCCTACTACTGCTGAGGGGTGCTGTTACCCTCCCTTTCAAAGTAAGGTAGTGCAGGTACTCGGTGCCAGACAGTACCGGCCCTTCATCTTCATAGGTAAGACCTTCCTCTCTTCCAGGTCTGTGTCCCACACCCAGCTCCACCAATGCCCCTCAGGTCTGTAGTGCAGCACGGCTGGTGTCAATCCTGTAGCCCACACCCAGCTCCACCAATGCCCCTCAGATCTGTAGTGCAGCACGGCTGGTGTCAGTCCTGTGTCTCACACCTAGCTCCACTAATGCCCCTCAGGTCTGTAGTGCAGCATGGCTAGTGCCAGTCCTGTAGGCCACACCCAGCTCTGCCAATGCACCTCAGGTCTGTAGTGCAGCATGGCTAGTGCCAGTCCTGTATGCCACACCCAGCTCTGCCAATGCACCTCAGGTCTGTAGTGCAGCACGACTGGTGTCAGTCCTGTAGAGCACACCCAGCTCTGCCAATGCCCCTCAGGTCTGTAGTGCAGCACGGCTGGTGTCAGTCCTGTAGAGCACACCCAGCTCTGCCAATGCCCCTCAGGTCTGTAGTGCAGCACAGCTGGTGTCAGTCCTGTAGAGCACAGCCAGCTCCGCCAATGCACCTCAGGTCTGTAGTGCAGCACGGCTGGTGTCAATCCTGTAGCCCACACCCAGCTCCACCAATGCCCCTCAGATCTGTAGTGCAGCACGGCTGGTGTCAGTCCTGTGTCTCACACCTAGCTCCACTAATGCCCCTCAGGTCTGTAGTGCAGCATGGCTAGTGCCAGTCCTGTAGGCCACACCCAGCTCTGCCAATGCACCTCAGGTCTGTAGTGCAGCACGACTGGTGTCAGTCCTGTAGAGCACACCCAGCTCTGCCAATGCCCCTCAGGTCTGTAGTGCAGCACGGCTGGTGTCAGTCCTGTAGAGCACACCCAGCTCCACCAATGCACATCAGGTCTGTAGTGCACCACGGCTGGTGTCAGTCCTGTAGAGCTCCGCCAGCTCCGCCAATGCACCTCAGGTCTGTAGTGCAGCATGGCTGGTGCCAGTCCTGTAGCCCACACCCAACTCCGGCAATGCACCTCAGGTCTTTAGTGCAGCACGACTGGTGTCACTCCTGTAGAGCACACCCAGCTCCATCAATACACCTCAGGTCTGTAGGCCAGCATGGCTGGTGTCAGTCCTGTGTCTCACGCCCAGCTCCACCAATGCACCTCAGGTCTGTAGTGCAGCATGGCTGGTGTCAGGCCTGTGTCTCACACCCAGCTCCACCAATGCACCTCAGGTCTGTAGTGCAGCACGACTGGTGTCAGTCCTGTAGAGCACACCCAGCTCTGCCAATGCCCCTCAGGTCTGTAGTGCAGCACGGCTGGTGTCAGTCCTGTAGAGCACACCCAGCTCAGCCAATGCCCCTCAGGTCTGTAGTGCAGCACAGCTGGTGTCAGTCCTGTAGAGCACAGCCAGCTCCGCCAATGCGCCTCAGGTCTGTAGTGCAGCACGGCTGGTGCCAGTCCTGTAGCCCACACCCAACTCCGGCAATGCACCTCAGGTCTTTAGTGCAGCACGACTGGTGTCACTCCTGTAGAGCACACCCAGCTCCATCAATACACCTCAGGTCTGTAGGCCAGCATGGCTGGTGTCAGTCCTGTGTCTCACGCCCAGCTCCACCAATGCACCTCAGGTCTGTAGTGCAGCATGGCTGGTGTCAGGCCTGTGTCTCACACCCAGCTCCACCAATGCACCTCAGGTCTGTAGTGCAGTCCTGTAGCCCACACCCAACTCCGGCAATGCACCTCAGGTCTGTAGTGCAGCACGGCTGGTGTCAGTCCTGTAGCTCACACCCAGCTCTGCCAATGCACCTCAGGTCTGTAGTGCAGCATGACTGGCGTCAGTCCTGTAGAGCACACCCAGCTCAGCCAATGCACCTCAGGTCTGTAGTGCAGCACAGCTGGTGTCAATCCTGTAGCCCACTCCCAGCTCTGCCAATGCACCTCAGGTCTGTAGTGCAGCACAGCTGGTGTCAGTCCTGTAGAGCACACCCAGCTCCATCAATGCACCTCAGGTCTGTAGTGCAGCACGGCTGGTGTCAGTCCTGTAGAGCACACCCAGCTCCACCAATGCACATCAGGTCTGTAGTGCACCACGGCTGGTGTCAGTCCTGTAGAGCACACCCAGCTCCACCAATGCACATCAGTGCTGCTGTGCAGCACGGCTGGTATCAGTCTTGTGGCCCTCTTCGGTCTCCACCAATGCAGTGTTCATGTGCCGGGTATTTCAGCGATAGAATCTGCACACACAACTCCAATTCCATTGTCAGAACCCATACACAGCTGTGCTCCAGCCCCACGTCCGTCTTGTACCTGCACCTGTGAAACCCTCTTCTATTCTAGTGCCAGGACCCACACACAGACCCTCTCGAGGCCCTCTTCCCTCCAAAACCCTCTTCTATTCCAGTGCCAGGACCCACACACAGACCCTCTCGAGCCCCTCTTCCCTCCAAAACCCTCTTCTATTCCAGTGCCAGGGCTCACACACAGACCCTCTCGAGGCCCTCTTCCCTCCAAAACCCTATGCTATTCCAGTGCCGGGGCCCACACACAGACACCCTCTTGAGCCCCTCTGACCTCCAAAACCCTCTTCTATTCCAGTGCCAGGACCCACACACAGACCCTCTCGAGCCCCTCTGCCCTCCAAAACCCTCTTCTATTCCAGTGCCAGGACCCACACACAGACCCTCTCGAGCCCCTCTGCCCTCCAAAACCCTCTTTTATTCCAGTGCCAGGACCCACACACAGACCCTCTCGAGCCCCTCTGCCCTCCAAAACTCTCTTCTATTCCAGTGCCAGGGCTCACACACAGACCCTCTCGAGCCCCTCTGCCCTCCAAAACCCTCTTCTATTCTAGTGCCAGGGCCCACACACACACACCCTCTCGAGCCCCTCTGCCCTCCAAAACCCTCTTCTATTCTAGTGCCAGGGCCCACACACACACACCCTCTCGAGCCCCTCTGCCCTCCAAAACCCTCTTCTATTCTAGTGCCAGGGCTCTAACAGACCCTCTCGAGGCCCTCTTCCCTCCAAAACCCTCTTCTATTCCAGTGCCAGGACCCACACACAGACCCTCTCGAGCCCCTCTGCCCTCCAAAACCCTCTGCTATTCTAGTGCCAGGGCTCTAACAGACCCTCTCGAGGCCCTCTTCCCTCCAAAACCCTCTTTTATTCCAGTGCCAGGACCCACACACAGACCCTCTCGAGCCCCTCTGTCCTTCCCTGTAAAATCCTCTTCTGTGCCAATGCCAGGGCGCACTCACAGACCCTCTCGAGGCCCTCTTCCCTCCAAAACCCTCTTCTATTCCAGTGCCAGGACCCACTCACAGACCCTCTCGAGCCCCTTTGCCCTGCAAAACTCTCTGCTATTCCAGTGCCAGGGCCCACACACACACACCCTCTCGAGCCCCTCTGCCCTCCAAAACCCTCTTCTATTCTAGTGCCAGGACCCACACACACACCCTCTCGAGCCCCTCTGCCCTCCAAAACCCTCTTCTATTCCAGTGCCAGGAACCACACACAGACCCTCTCGAGCCCCTCTGCCCTCCAAAACCCTCTGCTATTCCAGTGCCAGGGCCCACACACACACCCTCTCGAGCCCCTCTGTCCTTCCCTGTAAAATCCTCTTCTGTGCCAATGCCAGGGCGCACTCACAGACCCTCTCGAGCCCCTCTGCCCTGCAAAACTCTCTGCTATTCCAGTGCCAGGGCCCACACACACACACCCTCTCGAGCCCCTCTGCCCTCCAAAACCCTCTTCTATTCCAGTGCCAGGACCCACACACAGACCCTCTCGAGCCCCTCTGCCCTCCAAAACCCTGTTTTATTCCAGTGCCAGGACCCACACACGGACCCTCTCGAGCCCCTTTGCCCTGCAAAACCCTCTGCTATTCCAGTGCCAGGGCCCACACACACACCCTCTCGAGCCCCTCTGCCCTCCAAAACCCTCTTCTATTCCATTGCCAGGACCCACACACAGACCCTCTCGAGCCCCTCTGTCCTTCCCTGTAAAATCCTCTTCTGTGCCAATGCCAGGGCGCACTCACAGACCCTCTCGAGCCCCTCTGCCCTGCAAAACTCTCTGCTATTCCAGTGCCAGGGCCCACACACACACACCCTCTCGAGCCCCTCTGCCCTCCAAAACCCTCTTCTATTCCAGTGCCAGGACCCACACACAGACCCTCTCGAGCCCCTCTGCCCTCCAAAACCCTGTTTTATTCCAGTGCCAGGACCCACACACGGACCCTCTCGAGCCCCTTTGCCCTGCAAAACCCTCTGCTATTCCAGTGCCAGGGCCCACACACACACCCTCTCGAGCCCCTCTGCCCTCCAAAACCCTCTTCTATTCCAGTGCCAGGACCCACACAGACCCTCTCGAGCCCCTCTGCCCTCCAAAACCCTATGCTATTCCAGTGCCGGGTCCCACACACAGACCCTCTCGAGCCCCTCTGTCCTCCAAAACCCTCTTCTATTCCAGTGCCGGGTCCCACACACAGACCCTCTCGAGCCCCTCTGTCCTCCAAAACCCTCTTCTATTCCAGTGCCAGGGCTCACACACAGACCCTATCGAGCCCCTCTGTCCTCCAAAACCCTTGCTATTCCAGTGCCAGGACCCACACAGACCCTCTCGTGCCCCTCTGCCCTGCCCTGTAAAACCCTCTTCTATTCCAGTGCCAGGACCCACACACAGACCCTCTCGTGCCCCTCTGTCCTGCCCTCTAAAACCCTCTTCTGTTCCAGTGCCAGGGCCCACACACAGATCCTCTCGAGCCCCTCTGCCCTCCAAAACCCTCTTCTATTCCAGTGCCAGGGCACACACACAGACCTTCTCGAGCCGCTCTGTCCTGCCCTGTAAAACCCTCTTCTATTCTAGTGCCAGGGCCCACACACAGACCCTCTCGAGGCCCTCTGCCCTCCAAAACCCTCTTTTATTCCATTGCCAGGACCCACACACAGACCCTCTCGAGCCCCTCTGTCCTGCCCTCTAAAACCCTCTTCTGTTCCAGTGCCAGGGCCCACACACAGATCCTCTCGAGCCCCTCTGCCCTCCAAAACCCTCTTTTATTCCAGTGCCAGGACCCACACACAGACCCTCTCGAGCCCCTCTGCCCTCCAAAACCCTGTTTTATTCCAGTGCCAGGACCCACACACAGACCCTCTCGAGCCCCTCTGCCCTCCAAAACCCTTGCTATTCCAGTGCCAGGACCCACACAGACCCTCTCGTGCCCCTCTGCCCTGCCCTGTAAAACCCTCTTCTATTCCAGTGCCAGGACCCACACACAGACCCTCTCGTGCCCCTCTGTCCTGCCCTCTAAAACCCTCTTCTGTTCCAGTGCCAGGGCCCACACACAGATCCTCTCGAGCCCCTCTGCCCTCCAAAACCCTCTTCTGTTCCAGTGCCAGGGCCCACACACAGATCCTCTCGAGCCCCTCTGCCCTCCAAAACCCTCTTTTATTCCAGTGCCAGGACCCACACACAGACCCTCTCGTGCCCCTCTGTCCTCCAAAACCCTGTTTTATTCCAGTGCCAGGACCCACACACAGACCCTCTCGAGCCCCTCTGCCCTCCAAAACCCTCTTTTATTCCAGTGCCAGGACCCACACACAGACCCTCTCGTGCCCCTCTGTCCTCCAAAACCCTGTTTTATTCCAGTGCCAGGACCCACACACGGACCCTCTCGAGCCCCTCTGCCCTCCAAAACTCTCTTCTATTCCAGTGCCAGGACCCACACACAGACCCTCTCGAGCCCCTCTGCCCTCCAAAACCCTATGCTATTCCAGTGCCGGGTCCCACACACAGACCCTCTCGAGCCCCTCTGTCCTCCAAAACCCTCTTCTATTCCAGTGCCAGGGCTCACACACAGACCCTATCGAGCCCCTCTGTCCCGCAAAACCCTTGCTATTCCAGTGCCAGGACCCACACAGACCCTCTCGTGCCCCTCTGCCCTGCCCTGTAAAACCCTCTTCTATTCCAGTGCCAGGACCCACACACAGACCCTCTCGTGCCCCTCTGTCCTGCCCTCTAAAACCCTCTTCTGTTCCAGTGCCAGGGCCCACACACAGATCCTCTCGAGCCCCTCTGTCCTGCCCTCTAAAACCCTTGCTATTCCAGTGCCAGGACCCACACAGACCCTCTCGTGCCCCTCTGCCCTGCCCTGTAAAACCCTCTTCTACTCCAGTGCCAGGACCCACACAGACCCTCTCGTGCCCCTCTGCCCTGCCCTGTAAAACCCTCTTCTATTCCAGTGCCAGGACCCACACACAGACCCTCTCGTGCCCCTCTGTCCTGCCCTCTAAAACCCTCTGCTATTCCAGTGCCAGGGCCCACACACACATCCTCTCGAGCCCCTCTGCCCTACAAAACCCTCTTCTATTCCAGTGCCAGGACCCACACACAGACCCTCTCGAGCCCCTCTGCCCTCCAAACTCTTCTATTCCAGTGCCAGGACCCACACACAGACCCTCTCGAGCGCCTCTGCCCTCCAAAACCCTCTTTTATTCCAGTGCCAGGACCCACACACAGACCCTCTCGAGCCCCTCTGCCCTCCAAAACCCTCTTCTATTCTAGTGCCAGGGCCCACACACACACACCCTCTCGAGCCCCTCTGCCCTCCAAAACCCTCTTCTATTCCAGTGCCAGGACCCACACACAGACCCTCTCGAGCCCCTCTGCCCTCCAAAACTCTCTGCTATTCCAGTGCCAGGACCCACACACGGACCCTCTCGAGCCCCTCTGCCCTCCAAAACTCTCTTCTATTCCAGTGCCAGGACCCACACAGACCCTCTCGAGCCCCTCTGCCCTCCAAAACCCTATGCTATTCCAGTGCCGGGTCCCACACACAGACCCTCTCGAGCCCCTCTGTCCTCCAAAACCCTCTTCTATTCCAGTGCCAGGGCTCACACACAGACCCTATCGAGCCCCTCTGTCCCGCAAAACCCTTGCTATTCCAGTGCCAGGACCCACACAGACCCTCTCGTGCCCCTCTGCCCTGCCCTGTAAAACCCTCTTCTATTCCAGTGCCAGGACCCACACACAGACCCTCTCGTGCCCCTCTGTCCTGCCCTGTAAAACCCTCTTCTGTTCCAGTGCCAGGGCCCACACACAGATCCTCTCGAGCCCCTCTGTCCTGCCCTCTAAAACCCTCTGCTATTCCAGTGCCAGGGCACACACACAGACCTTCTCGAGCCGCTCTGTCCTGCCCTGTAAAACCCTCTTCTATTCTAGTGCCAGGACCCACACACGGACCCTCTCGAGCCCCTCTGCCCTCCAAAACCCTCTTTTATTCCAGTGCCAGGGCTCACACACAGACCCTATCGAGCCCCTCTGTCCCGCAAAACCCTAGCTATTCCAGTGCCAGGACCCACACAGACCCTCTCGTGCCCCTCTGCCCTGCCCTGTAAAACCCTCTTCTATTCCAGTGCCAGGACCCACACACAGACCCTCTCGTGCCCCTCTGTCCTGCCCTCTAAAACCCTCTTCTGTTCCAGTGCCAGGGCCCACACACAGATCCTCTCGAGCCCCTCTGTCCTGCCCTCTAAAACCCTCTGCTATTCCAGTGCCAGGGCACACACACAGACCTTCTCGAGCCGCTCTGTCCTGCCCTGTAAAACCCTCTTCTATTCTAGTGCCAGGGCCCACACACAGACCCTCTCGCGCTCCTCTGTCGTTCAAAACCCTAGCTATTCCAGTGCCAGGACCCACACACAGACCCTCTCGAGCCCCTCTGTCCTGCCCTGTAAAACCCTCTTCTATTCTAGTGCCAGGGCCCACACACAGACCCTCTCGCGCTCCTCTGTCGTTCAAAACCCTTGCTATTCCAGTGCCAGGACCCACACAGACCCTCTCGTGCCCCTCTGCCCTGCCCTGTAAAACCCTCTTCTATTCCAGTGCCAGGACCCACACACAGACCCTCTCGTGCCCCTCTGTCCTGCCCTCTAAAACCCTCTTCTGTTCCAGTGCCAGGGCCCACACACAGACCCTCTCGTGCCCCTCTGTCCTGCCCTCTAAAACCCTCTTCTGTTCCAGTGCCAGGGCCCACACACAGACCCTCTCGCGCTCCTCTGTCGTTCAAAACCCTAGCTATTCCAGTGCCAGGACCCACACACAGACCCTCTCGAGCCCCTCTGTCCTGCCCTGTAAATTCCTCTTCTACTCCAGTGCCAGGTCCCACACACCACACAGACCCTCTCGTGCCCCTCTGTCCTGCACTCTAAAACCCTATTCTACTCCAGTGCCAGGACACACACGCAGGTGCTCCAAAGCTCTCGTCCTTCTACAAATAATTGTTTACATATACACTAGTCTAGTTGTGCGGTGACACAAGGCTTCGTGCTAAGCCTCGCTGTAGTCTAGACAACATGTTAGTGGCAACCATAGACACATTTAATGCATCTGTTTCTGATTGTTCGGCTGATGGGATACGGGGCATAACACCAGTCACCGTGCCCGATTCGTGAACTGCATTTTGTGGTACGTAAAGCAGCACTACAGTCGTACTACTTACTTACTACAAAATGCCAGTCACAAACCTTTAGGTGTAGCTCTCCACCTCTTCTATCTTCACCATGGGGAGATCCCCACACATGTAAGTTTATTACTTAGTAGTAAATGTGTGAGGGACCGGGTGGGACTGAAAATGGGGAATACTTACTACTAAATGGAAGGGCGTTAGGGTGGAGTAAGGAGGGTTTTAGGCAGAGACAGGTTAGTACAAAAAGCCTCCCACAAAAGAGTAAGGCCATTGCTCTCCACCAGCTACACTTTTAAAGTTACTACAACCCATAAGACCACAAAACAGTTGCAAATTTACTCCAGCCCAGCCTTGGAGTAAGTCTAGCACCACACCGACCTTTCACAGCTACTGCAAAACCCCCCCAGACCCCCATAGAAAATAATGATGACAGGGACTTAAAATAGCACCCTATAGGAAATAATGTTAAAATAATCAAATTATTTTCAGATATATATTATACAATATATATAATACATACAGACATATAGTTTTTCATGTTAAAAATGTGATATTAGATTTAAACGTAAATATTTTAGCATTGTCAAAAATAATAACTTTTTAAAAAGTTATCTTTTAAATTTTAATAAAAAATCAAAGCATTTTAAATGAATTAAAAAAGCATAACATGTACTCGTTATTAATTAAATATTATTAAAATGCAAGAGATGGAATTTAAAATAAATAAAAATAATAGCTATAAGGTAAATTAATATGTTTTAATCATTAAGTTATTTAATGAGCATTCAATCTGATGAGCTAATGACTGTAGACATTTTATTTTATTAGTTGTAGGTTATTACTAATTGTTTAAATTTAATTTACATTATCATTTTACATTAAAATATTTTTAATATTCTTTTAAGAACTTTGAAAGTTTATTACTTTTCCGTATACATAACCACATGTAGATCTCTGCCCTGGGTGTGGAGATCTCTGCCTACAAGTGAGAAGTTACCAGTAGTAACTTTACACTTGTAAATTTAGTCTTAGATGTCTTCACCCCCTGCTTTCAGGAGCTTGAGCTATGTATGTCCACATTATGGGGTCGATTAGGATGCCGTTCGGAAAGGCTCTGAATCGGATTCGGGTCTTCCAAATCCGATTTGGAACCCGTCTTTCCGACCAATATGGAAAGGTTTCCGAACGACCGATTGCGATGTTCGTAAGGCATTCGGACTTTCCGACTCGGTTCTGTATGGGATTCGGAGGAACCGAGTCGTTCGGTGCCGACTTGTACAGGTCTACGGACCGCGTTTCCGGCCAAGCGATTACGATGTCATTTTCGGACAGCCTTTCCAAATTGGTTGTTCCCACTCGGATCGACAGTCGGAATCTGACTTTGGGGGGCCGTAGCAGGCCCTGTGGGGTACCCAAGGGACCCCCCCTTTCCAACCAGGCACAGTGTGGCAGGCACCAAGGGATGCCCGCCACAGTGTGCACAAATTTCCCCAAACGCCCCTTTCTTCACTCGGAGCCTGTGTATTCGGTTGGAACACAGGCTCCCATTGAAGTCAATGGAAGTCCGACCGGATCGTATCCGGAAGCATCGTAATCGGTCGCTTGGACTCCCTGGATCCGGTTCGGTCGGAACCCATTCCGAGACCGATTTGGTCAGAATCATTTCCGAATGGCATCGTAATCGACCCCTCAGATGTAAATTTACATTCAGAAATCGTGATTAGCTAAAAAGTGTACATTTATGCCTAGATGCAAGTCTAAATTTGCACTTGAGTAAATCTACACGTGTAAATTTTCCTTTGTGACTAGGGCTTGCAGTGTAAACCATGGGGCCTAGTCACAAACTGCATTTTGTAGTACGTGAAGTAGTATTGCAGTAGTATATCTCACCTACTACTAAATGGTATTTATAAACTTACAGCTGGAGCTCTCCGCCTCCTCCTCTCCTACAGCGGCGGTGCGTCCATTGGGGCGCTGGGGCGTTGCCTCACTAATGCAAATGCAAAGTAATACTCCTGTACGTCTGGCAGACGTACAGGTGTATTACTTGAAGTCCGTGCCGGGCGGTCACTGACGATCACCGGGCGACGCCCGAGTAATCATCAGGACAAGGGGGGGGTGGTGACGTCGGGTGTAGCGCACTTAGTGCGCATGCTCAGTCAGTTCTGGGCTGGTCATTTTTCTGACCAGCCCGCGGCGCACATGCGCATTAGCGTGCAGATTAGAAGAGCGGGGGTTGCTTCATGGCGCAGCCCCCGGTCTCCTAATGGGCGGGTGTGTACCCCTGCCCAAGCCAATCCTGGCGCTGCTGGGGCAGCGTCTGGATTGGCTTAGTCACACAGCGAGGCACGGGATTTGGGAAGCGTAAGCGTTAACTCTTAACTGTAGTCCGTACTCGGACACTCGGACTGCGACACGACGACACACACCTCGTGTTCTGGTGCGAGGGCCGAGGCTGCCTGCTACTACTGCTCGTCGTGGGTGGGTGGCTCCGGTAAAGAAGAGACTCACTGCTGGACGAGACTTCAACTTCACCACATAATAAAGTAAGTACAGTACTACTTCCACCTTTCACTCGCGCCACCAAGCTGATTGTTGTAAGTAATAGTACATTTAAAATTACTTACAGCAATCAGCTTGGTGGCACGGGTGGAAGGAAATGCTCATGTTAAACGTTGCTCGGCGCTCTCTAAAGTGCACTGTGAAGCGCCGGCCATTAATATACTCTTTTCCAGGAAAAGAGTATATTAATGGCCGGCGCTTTCATAGTGCACATTAGAGAGCCGAGCAACGTTATGCCAACAACAACAAGGCTTGTTGAAAAGAGTGGCCGGCGCTTTGATTGTGCTCTTTAGAGGCGCCGAGCAACGTTAACATGACCATTTTGTTAACGTTGCTCGGCGCTCTCTAAAGTCCACCAGCCACCACTGAATGAGTTCAGCAAACATCGTCTCCCAATCCGAAACAAATGACCTCTTCTATGAAAGTAGTCATTCACTGTTTAAAGAAATTAGATATTAAACGGTTCCAATCGGAGCCTAAATGAGGCACAATTGTTGTTTTGGTCTATAACAATAGCCCATTAATATCATTAATGCCCTTCAGTAGGTTACCATAAGAGCAATGTACTTTTCTTTAGCGTGTTTTTTAAAATACAGCAAAAAAGCATACCTTTTCTCACACATGGATAGCGAAAAAGCTTCACAACACCGTAGTCATCGGCTGTAACTAATACTTGACCGGCGAAATTTGCATCTGAGGAGTTAATATCATTGATTTCGGAGTATTTAGGCCAGATCCCATTCACCTCAAGGCCAGTAACACATGTCCATGTTGCCCACTGAATGCCCTTCATTTCTTCTTTGTTTGCAACTTCCTTTCCACCTAAAATACAATTGGAAAATCTAAAATAAGTATTTGTTTATGCAGATTATGTGCTATTTGCAAAAGTAATCAAGATTTATAAAACCATCTGATCACAGCAAACGTATTGGAAATTACTGTAGCCGCAGAAGATGCCAATGCATCTCTATTTATAATGACCATATGGTGACTTGTTAGTTGGTACAGTTTGCCACAACTGTGCACAACTTCAAATGACAAACAAGCATTGTAAAGCCAATAGGTCGGACCTATGTTAGACCTTTTGGCTTTGTCAATGTATTTTAGCAATGCTGTACAGCAGCGTGGCTGCTTTTCAGCGTGGCAAAAAGTTAATGATGTGCCACAGAGAAGAGTGGCGTACAGTGGAGTGGCATGGAATATGGAGTGGAGTTGCGTAGAGTGGCATAGAGTTGGGGGGAGTGGCATAGATTGGAGTGACGTAGACTGGAGCAGTGTAGAGTAGAGTGGTGTAGAGTAGAGTGGTGTAGAGTAGAGTGGCAGGGAGTAGAGTGGCAGGGAGTAGAGTGGCATGGAGTAGAGTGGCGTAAAGTGGAGTGGGAATGAATGGAGAAGCATAGACTGAAGTGGCATTGAGTAGAGTGGCGTAGAACAGAGTGGTGCGTAGTGGCATGGAGTGATTGGCGTACAGTGGAGTAGAGTGGCATAGAGTAGAGTGCATAGAGTTGTGTGGAATAGAGTGGCATAGAGCAAAGTGGAATAGAGTACGTACAGCAAAGTGAAGTAAAGTGGCACAGAGTAGAGTGGCACAAGATAGAGTGGCACAGAGTAGAGTGGCACAGAGAATAGTATAGTAGGACACAGTAGAGCAGCACAGAGTAGAGGTGTGCGGAGTAGAGTGGTGCGGAGTAGAGCAGTATGCAAACAGCAAGGTAAAAATTAGAGCGTTATGTTTTTGTACCCCAGGCTTTGCTTTATTATCCTAATGTTTCAAAAATAATTTGTTATATTTTAATTTGCAGCACCTGGTAAAGCCTGGCAACAGCATTACCTAATTTTTGGCCCATTTTTGGGCGAAGAACAAGAGGCCCCAACCTCCTTTGCTGCTCTGTCACCCCAGCTACAACCCAGCAAACACCGGTGTTAAAGGTAAGGAAACTGATGCTATATTTTTTACACTGGAGTTAGGGCTATGTATGTGGTCACTCTGCATGGTGGTTGGGGTGGGGGCACATTTTGAACATTGTACCCTCAGTGGATGGAATTTACTAATAGCCTTAGCCCTGTGCTTTGGGCAATAACGGTTGTTAAAGGCACTATCTATCCCTTGTTTAACCACAAAGACCCCAGATAAGACCCAGGGAAGGGAACTAGAGGCACGGGGCACTAGGAGCAGGCAGCCTCCAATGAATAATGTTTAACACAAAAAGAGCCGCTCCCAGTATGGTGACCTGAGTGCTACAGTGTTATTTTGTGAGTGCGGCTAATTAATTCAAGCCCTATCAAATGGGACCTACTAGCCCCATAGGAGGACCCCTTTGGGCAAGCGTGTTTGAGGGAAATCTCCTGCCTCTGCACCAACGTCTGCCTCACTGGAGGAGGTGAGGAACACGGACGTAGGTGCAGAGGCAGGAGATTTCCCTCAAACACGCTTGACCAAAGGGGTCCTCCTATGGGGCTAGTAGGTCCCATTTGATAGGGCTTGAATTAATTAGCCGTACAACGGTGGAGTGTGATAGTGATCACCCCACTCAGTGGAACCCTGCCAACATAGCACGGTAAGGGTGGAGCACGATTGAGTAACATAGGCCCTGATGAATGCCACGGACCCTTCTGGGCCAATAGGCAGAAACATGTAGACCACTTACATCACGGTGGGGGGACAATAGAATCCACAACACACCGATCATTCTTTTTAGCCACCATACAGATGCCAGTTACATTAAAAAAGTTTGACATCTGTAATGGCTTTTTAAACCTCATACTTTTTTTCTAAAGGGCCCCCACTTAGCTTTAGAAGTGCATCCCTGTCATCAGGTGTATGCCCGCCCTCTATCAAACCAAGTTTTTAGAGGGCGAGGACTGGCCAATGATGAAGCATGACACCAGGTGGTGTGTGAGACCAGTCTTGTACTTTTTGTGAGATGCCTGCACTCACAAAATAACACTGTAGCACTCAGGTCACCATACTGGGAGCGGCTCTTTTTGTATTAAACACTATCTATCACTTCAAGCAGAGTCTGTTTCAGTGCCTTCAGCAACCAGTATGGCACACAGAGGCAGCAGGCAGTAAGGATGTATTTTTAGCAGTCATGTGCGAAGGAGAGCTGTTGGAGATCTATTGCGATAATTCACAAGATATATGTATTTATACTGAAATTTGATCTAATTGCACCAAACCTTATACGTTGCACTTTGATTATTGACAGGTTTCTTTAATATTGGTAAGGCCAGCATCGGCATGAATACAGTAGAACAGCTACTTGCAAGGTCATTCTTTGGACGGACACGTGAAGAGAAACTACAGATAAAGCAATTAGGACCTGATCGGCCGGACCTGAAACTACAACAAACTACCCAGGACAGAGGAAAGACTTACACACGTACATTCTCAAACACCTGGTACACAAAAGCTGATTGGCTTACAGGGTGTGTGTCAAAAATTCTCTGTTCTGCTTCCCCTGCATGCTGTTTGGTGGTGAATTGCCTTGGACAAAACAAGGAGTAATAGACTTGAAGCATTTGTCTGACAAAATCAAGAAGCATGCACACACAAGAAGCCATATGGAATGCCTGACAAGACTGGGAATGTTGGGAGACACACCGATTGAACACCACATAAACGACGCATACCGGAAAACAATACAGAAACACAATGAAGCAGTTGATAGGAATAGACACATACTAGCAAAAATTGTTGATTGTATTTGTTTCTGTGGTGCTTTCGAACTGGCATTGCGAGGCCATGATGAATCGGAAAGTTCCTCAAAACCTGGAATATTCAGAGGCCTTGTGGATTTAATAGCAAGCATAGACCATGACATGGAAGCACATTTAGCAAGTGCTACAGTCTTTAAGGGCACCTCTAAAACAATACAAAATGAACTCCTTGAGTGTATGCTAGAAATATTGAGAAGCCATATTGTGCAAGAGTTGCAAAACACAGACTTTGTGGCTATTCAGGCTGATGACACCACTGATGTGGCCACAAAAACACAGTCCGTATTAGTCTTTCGGTACCTTGACAATGACAGTCAAGTTGTGGAGAGGTTCTATGGTTTCACACATTTAAGAGACTCTAGTGCAGAAACCATTACTTCAGCTATACTCCGTCAACTTAACCTCATTTTTCCAGAGCTGCCTCAAAAAAAAACGTATTGCACAAAGCTATGATGGTGCGTCCGTAATGAGTGGAAGCCTTGGTGGAGTACAGAAAAAAATTAGAGATGTGTACCCTAATGCTCATTATGTGCACTGTTACGCCCACCAACTTAATCTTATTATGCAACAGGCAGTATCAAGGATCTCAGAGACACAAATTTTCTTTCAGGATGTAGGAGGCATGGCAGCATTCTTCTCACGTTCCCCAAAAGAACGGAAGCACTTCAGGAGATTGTGGACAAAAGGCTTCCAAGGGGATCGTCAACTCGTTGGAACTTTAACATACGTATAGTCAACCTAATATATAAACATAGGGAGGACCTTGAGAAATGTTTTGACGCCATTGAAGCCAATGAAGGCTTTGATTACAGAAGTCAGAATGAAGCCCGTGGCTTTGCTAGAACACTACAAGACAGAGAGTTTCAGTTCTTTCTGTTTTTATTTCATGACATAATGTTTTATGTCGAGATATTATACAACCAGTTACAAGCACGAGCCATAGATACTGTCTCTGTGCAAAGAGATACCAGTATTTTTGTCACCAACATCAGCAAAGTGAGAGATGGGGTTGACAATTTGGACAGCAGACTGCCAGAGGGTTCTACTTTTTCAAACCGCAGGAAAAACATCAGCAGTCTGGTCCGAATTGCAAAGGAGATATGTGACATTGTAATTGTACATGCACAAGAACGTTTTTCTTTCACAAAACATTTGGTAAGTGCCGCATTATTGCAAAGTGAACAATTTGCAACATATGATCAATCCTTTCCTGAGCAAGCTCTGAATGAGGCTGTGGAAGCTTATCCTATGCTCAACAAAGAGGACCTGAAAACTGAGTTGACTGTACTGTACGGAATGAGTGTATACCGGAAGGCCAAAGGTGCCATTTCTTTGCTGGCTTTAATTTATAAACTTAATATGGAAAAGTCACTTACAGAGACAGTGGCTTTACTAAAAATTGTCATTACCACTCCTATGACAACAGCAGAGTCTGAACGATGTTTTTCCACCTTAAAGAGGATTAAGACATTCCTGAGGAACACCATGCTTGAGGAAAGACTGAATGCTTTAGCAATGCTCTCTATAGAGAGCGACCTAGTTAAAAGAATCCCAGACTTTACCGTTCAAGTTATTGAAAAGTTTACTGCTCTTAAAGACAGACGTGCTGATTTTATCTACAAAAAGTGAACAATATATTGAATGCTGCTAGTTTGCAACCTGTTTAGTTGTTTGTTAAATAAAAAACATCTGTGAGGTACTCAGAAATGCATTGTATCTCGAAGTCTGTTATGAAGCTTTGTGGTTATACTGAATAAGCACCTACCTATGTTATATGACTTCTCTTTATTAATATAATAACTGCACTTTCACAATTGCTTTATTAACCTTACTGCTTTCTCAAATTTGCTTGAAAATTCACCATTTGTCCACTCTTTTTTCTACATTTTCTCGGGGAGAACCCCCCGAACCCCCCTGTGGTAGTTCGGACTCGCTCGCTACGCTCGCTCGCTACGGTGCTCTATGAAATTCATTTTCCGCCACACCACTTACAAATCTCACCAGCCGCCACTGCTCTCCTATCTTTTCTGCGCGGTGGCGCAGTTTTCTGCACATGTGCGTATACAATTTATTAGTAGATTTGTGAGGGACACAGAGAGTGGCTGGAAAATGGGGAATACTTACTAAAATAAGAGGAGTTAAAAAAAATGTTAGGAGGGGTTCAGGGAGGGACATGGGAATACACACATCCACAAAAGAGTAAGACTGTTGCTAGTCACAGACTACACTTATAAAGTTACTACACCCCTGTAGGTGTCACAACAGGTGTCAGTGTACACCAGCCTAGCCCTGGAGTAGGTATAGCACAACACATGACCACTCACTGGTATTGGAACACACTCCAATGTAAAACAGTGCGGGCAGGGAAATAAACTGACACTCTATAGGAACTAATGTCCAAATATATTTTTATATCTATCTATCTATCTATCTATCTATCTATCTATCTATCACATTATGTACACTATTTTTTATTATTTTAAAACTTAATAATAACCTTAGTAAAAAAAATCTTAAAGATGTATTAAAAAGTTACAAACAATCAAAATTCACTAAACACGTAATTGTTTAAAACATGTACTACATATTAAATAGGAATACAAATTTTATTGAGGGTGTATTTTTTGAATGATTGCCAACAAATTATTATTTAAAATATAAATAAATGTATATTATTGAATTAATTATTTAATGCACATTTCATTTGATGAGTGTATGTGCTCTAACATTCTATCATATTGAAGGTTAAAAATAAATATTTAAAATAAATTTACATTTATATTTTCCATTTTTTTTCATATTCTTTAAAGAATGATAAACTTCAATAAGTTTCCACCTATATGTGCTGAGTAACTAACTGGCAATAACTTTACGCACATACATGCTGTGTAAAGGGCTTAGCCACCTGATATGAGGGTGGTAGAGACATATAAGTCTACAACTAGGTCTAAATCTACACTCGGAAATGGTGAATGGCAAGAAAGTGTAGTGTTAAACTTAGATCTAATATTAAATATGTGCATGAGCAAATATACCTCTCTGAATAGGCATCACTGTCTGTGTTGTTGCTACATCGATGGATGCTAACTCTCACATGCTTGATTCCACCAAAACAGCCATCATAGTTTTTTGAAACAGTGCCCTGGTGTGCCTTTGACCTAGGCCTCTTCCCCACCCTGGTGGAGTCTGCTTGGAATCTGGGTAATTTTTATTACCCAACTTAGCTTCATTGCACATGTAAATACGATTTCTCCCTCATGTTTCCTCCACTTCAAAGTTCTGAGATAAATTGTTCCTTTGCTTCCTTCCTGTTTTAAGAAAACTATAGTCTAGTCAACAGTTGTGTTGAGACTGGACAATTGTACTTCACCACCCTACGGAGTCCCATCTAAGAGGATTTAGTTTATCCAACACAGCTCCTGGGTGTGGCATGATGTCCAGCTCAAAGGATTCAACATATATAACACAGCTCTTGGGTGTGGCCCGATGTCACTTCAGAGGCAGAAACCCATCCAATGCCTCTCCTGGGTGTACCATGGCACTCAACTCAAAGTCTTCAGCCTATCCAACGCTGCTCCTGGGCATGCCATGGTGCCGAACTCAAAGGCTTCAGCCTATCCAACGCCGCTCCTGGGTGTGCCATGGCACCCAGCTCAAAGGCTTCAGCCTATCCAACGCCGCTCCTGGGTGTGCCATGGCACCCAGCTCCAAGGCTCCAGCCTATGCAACGCCACTCCTGGGTGTGCCATGGTGCCAAACTCCAAAGCTTCAACCTATCCAATGCTGCTTCGGGGTTTGCCATGGTGTCCAACTCAAAGGCTTCAACGTATCCAACACTGCTCCTGGGTGTGCCATGGTGCCCAACTCAAAGGCTTCAACGTATCCAACACTGCTCCTGGGTGTGCCATGGTGCCCAACTCAAAGGCTTCAACGTATCCAACACTGTTCCTGGGTGTGCTAGGGTGCCTAATTCAGTGTGTGCCATGGAATCTAACTCAAAGGCTTCAACCTACCCAACACTGCTCCTGGGTGTGCCATGGTGCCGAACTCAAAGGCTTCAACGTATCCAACACTGCTCCTGGGTGTGCCATGGCACAAACTCAAGGGCTTCAACCTACTCAACACTGTTTCTGCGTGTGCCACTGTCCCCAACTCAAGGGCTTCAACCTATCCAACGTCGCTCCTGCGTGTATCATAGTGCCGAACTCAAGGGCTTCAAACTATCCAACACCGCTCCTGGGTGTGCCATGGTGCCCAACTCAAAGGATTTAACCTATCCAACTTCGCTTATGGGTGTGCCATGGTACCTAAGTCTGTGGGTGCCAGGGTATCTAACTCAAAGGCTGCAACATATCCAACACCGCTCCTGGGTGTGCCATGGTGCCAAACTCAAAGGCTTTAACCTATCCAACTTCGCTTATGGGTGTGCCATGGTACCTAAGTCTGTGGGTGCCAGGGTATCTAACTCAAAAGCTGCAACCTACCCAACACTGCTCCTGGGTGTGCCATGGTGCCGAACTCAAAGGCTTCAACGTATCCAACACTGCTCCTGGCTGTGCCATGGTGCCCAACTCAAAGGCTTCATCCTATCCAGCAGTGCTCCTGGGTGTGCCATGGCACAAACTCAAGGGCTTCAACCTACTCAACACTGTTTCTGCGTGTGCCACAGTCCCCAACTCAAGGGCTTCAACCTATCCAACGTCGCTCCTGTGTGTATCATAGTGCCGAACTCAAGGGCTTCAAACTATCCAACACCGCTCCTGGGTGTGCATTGGTGCCCAACTCAAAGGATTTAACCTATTCAACTTCGCTTATGGGTGTGCCATGGTACCTAAGTCTGTGGGTGCCAGGGTATCTAACTCAAAGGCTGCAACATATCCAACACCGCTCCTGGGTGTGCCATGGTGCCAAACTCAAAGGCTTTAACCTATCCAACTTCGCTTATGGGTGTGCCATGGTACCTAAGTCTGTGGGTGCCAGGGTATCTAACTCAAAGGCTGCAACCTATCCAACACCGCTCCTGGGTGTGCCATGGTGCCAAACTCAAAGGCTTTAACCTATCCAAAACTGCTCCTGGGTGTGCCATGGTGCCTAAGTCTGTGTGTGCCATGGTATCTAACTCAAAGGCTTCAACCTATCCAGCACCGCTCCTGGGTGTGCCATGCTGCCCAACTCAAAGGCTTCAACCTATCCAACATCGTTCCTGGGTGTGCCATGGTGCCTAAGTCTGGGTGTGCCATGGTGCTCAACTCAAAGTCTTCAAACTACCAAACACTGCTCCTGGGTGTGCTTGGGTGCCTAAGTCTGGGTGTGCCATGGTGCCCAACTCAAAGGCTTCAACCTATCCAACACCGCTCCTGCATGTGCCATGGTGCCCAACTCGAAGACTTCAACCTATCCAACACTGATCCTCAGTGTGCCAAGGTACCTAAGTCTCTATGTGCCATAGATCTAACTCAAAGGCTTCAACCTATCCAACACCGCTCCTGGGTGTTCCATGGTGCCGAACTCAAAGGCTTGAACCTATCCAACACTGTTACTGGGTGTACTAGGGTGCCTAATTCTGTGTGTGCCATGGTCTCTAACTCAAAGGATTCAATCTCTAACTCAAGGGCTTCTACCTATCCAACACCGCTCCTGGTTTGCATAGTGCCCAACTCAAAGGCTTCAACCTATCCAACACCGCTTATGGGTGTGCCATGGTGCCTAATTCTGTGGGTGCCAGGGTATCTAACTCAAAGGCTTCAACATATCCAACACCGCTCCTGGGTGTGCCATGGTGCCCAACTCAAAAGCTTCAACCTATCCAAAACTGCTCCTGGGTGTGCCAGGGTGCCCAACTCAAAGGCTTCAATCTATCCAACACTGCTCCTGGGCGTTGCAGGGTGCCCAACTCAAAGGCTTTGATCTATCCAACGCTGTTCCTGGGTGTGCCAGGGTGCCAAACTCAAAGGCTTCAGCGTATCCAACACTGATCCTGGGTGTTGCAGGGTGCCCAACTCAAAGGCTTCGATCTCTCCAGCACTGCTCCTGAGTGTGCCAGGGTGCCCAACTCAAAGGTCTCAGCCTATCCAACACTGCTCCTGGGTGTGCCAGGGTGCCCGACTCAAAGACTTCGATCTATCCAACACTGCTCCTGGGTGTGCCACGGTGCCTAACTCAAAGGCTTTAGCCTATCCAACACTGCTCTAGGGGTGTTCCAGGGTGCCCGACTCAAAGGCTTCGATCTATCCAACACTGCTCCTGGGTGTGCCAGGGTGCCCGACTCAAAGGCTGCGATCTATCCAACGCTGCTCCTGGGTGTGCAATGGCGCCCAACTCAAAGGCTTCATCCTATCCAACACTGCTCTTGGGTGTGCCAGGGTGCCCAACTCAAAGGCTTCAGCCTATCCAACACTGCTCTTGGGTGTGCCAGGGTGCCCAACTCAAAGGCTTCAGCCTATCCAACACTGCTCTTGGGTGTGCCAGGGTGCCCAACTCAAAGGCTTCAGCCTATCCAACACTGCTCTTGGGTGTGCCAGGGTGCCCAACTCAAAGGCTTCAGCCTATCCAACACTGCTTTTGGGTGTGCCAGGGTGCCCAACTCAAAGGCTTCGATCTATCCAACACTGCTCCTGGGGTGCCAGGGTGCCCAACTCAAGGGCTTCAATGTATTCAAAACCTGGCAGCTAGACGTGTCCTGGGCCTGAGGAGTTGGAAAGCACGGATGGTAGGAGTGAGCATACCGAGAGGCACTGATGTAATGAACAGGGGCCGGAGTGTCATCGGGAAGAATGCGAGAAGACCTTGAAGGTGACGCAGTAAGGTAAAGTAAAATGGCTGACTTCTCTCGTTTCTGTAGTTCTTGCTGTGGTGTGCCAACGTCCGACCGAGGCTATGCTTACCAGAACAGTCAGGCTAAATGTGCACTGAACGTGCACATTTACGACAAACTCCAAGTCGTCCAAAATGCGGCGGCCAGGGCGGTTCTCATGCTTGGACCCAGAACCCGGATGTCTCCTCACCTGACTGCCTTGCACTGGCTACCTATCGGTAACAGAATTCATTTCACAGCCTTAGTCCTGGCTTTCAAGGCTCTACATGGCATGGGGGCCCACTACATCAGGAAAAGAGTTCTACACTATGCACCCGGGAGAATTTTAAGATCCTCTCACCAATATCTGCTAGCTGTTCCCAAATTCTCCCGCACTCGTAGCGGGGGCCGCTCTTTTCAAGTACAGGTTGTCCCGAGTCTGGAATCTTTTGCCGAAGTCTCTCAGACAGGCGCCTGATTTATTGACTTTCAGAAAACAACTCAAAACATGGATGTTCCAGCAACAACTCTAGCTTCCTTTTTCTGCTCAGTGTCAGTAGGCCAGTCTAGGGTTCCGATCAGCGCCGGGACACTCTTTTGAGTAGCCGTGCGCTCTACAAGTACCTTATAACATATAACATAACATATAACATAGCGTGGAATATCAAAGTGACAGTGCATTCTACATACATGTGAATGTGCAATAATGCAAAGGCGTTAGTGTGCTTTAAGCAGGTATATAAAACGAACCCACAGCTGTTATGGCATGTTTATGTCCTCACATGTGCTGCCTTTGTACCTTCCGTAGTCCAAGTCTTGGCACGCGGCGCTCTGGGGTCTGTCTCAGCGTTTCTTTGGACTCTTCACTCTTGCTCAAGAGTCGCATGGGCCGAAGTGCTCACTCTTTTCTTGTCCTTACTCACTCTTAAATCCCAGAGGAGCTATTCCTCAATTGAAGGGGCGCAGAGTGTCACCTGCACCTCTCAAGAAACTCAAAAAGTATGTATCCTGTACTATTGTATAATTCATGTTACATTCTTTGCTAGTCCCCACTTGCTTTAGCCCCAGGACACCCGGTTCTCAGATAGCAGAGAATTCAACAAAAACATTAATTAATTAAAAATAAATATATAGTTCACCTTAACCACATCTCCCAGAACCGACTGATTTTTATTTTTTTAATGAAAGCAAAGTAACTATAACTTGCGCCCTCACCATGCACAGCTTATGACCTTACATAGTACATCACTCGTAAACTATTCTGTGACATCATTGATGACATCACTGATGACTTCTGAAATTACATCATTGATGACTACACTGTGCATGGTGAGGGCGCAAGTTATAGTTACTTCGATTAACCATAACCAGTGAATTTCTGTTTTTTTTTATATGTTACGTTTTAACTGACATTATCACCTGACTATAACGTCACATTAACTTTTTTTCTGTTTTCAGGAACGCAGCACAAGCCTCAATGACAAAAGGCCTAATCCGACTGCCTCCAAGGTGGTCGGATTGTAATTTGGTGGGCGGGACCGCCGGCTACCTGTCGGCTGGTCCTGGTCCCACAGGGATGGCAGTCGGATGCTCATCCGACCGCCATCTTAATGAGCCCCTAATTACTTTAGTGCCTTTTGACAAATCTTCACAAAACTTTCCAAAAAAAGTGTATATCCACCTCTGATCCTTCTTGGATAGTTTTGGGGTGATCTGTCAAGCGGTGGTCAAGAAAAAAGGTTCCAAAACACAATATCTTCATGCAATTTCCTAAAGGAAAATTCAACAGCGATACCACGAAAACGGCTGAACAGAATTTCATCAAATGTTGCAGAAAGCTAGATCTTTATCCAGAAAGTGTGTTTGTTATGATTTGGTGTAAGTCTCTTCAGTAGTTTTTGACAAATTAAAGTTCAAAAACCTTGTATATCTGGATGGTTGGGTTCATGGGAGGCTCGTGAGAGTCCCACGATCACGCAACTTCAAATAGTAGAGAGTGATCTCATTGGCTGAGGTGGCTTTTTTCTATTGGCTGCACAGTTCCCACAGGGGCAAAAGGCACCCGCAAACTCCTGTGGTAGCTCACGATCTGATTGGCTGGCCGCAATATGAACAGAAATGTTGCAGTTTCCATTTCAGGACACGAGGACTCGATCCCCGTATCTTGAATACTAAAAAAAGAAGGTATAAGAGGGCAGGGTAGAGGCCCTAGTGGGACCCCTTGGGGCCACATTAAAAATATATATTTTTGGGGGTTTAGGCTATCCCACAGGTGTCTACACAGAGCCACTATGGCCCTGTGGTGTTCTACGGGAGCCCAAAGGAGCGCAGGGGCTGTGCTGGCTCCCATGAGAGTCTTGCGGGATCAGGCAATTTTGTTTTCCAAACAGGGGACCGGATCTGATTGTCTGTAGTGTTTTGCTGTGAACAGGCAAAGGCCATGTGAGGTAGGGGGGTTGACGGCCCTGTGGCCAACCCCACACCATGTATGGCCAAGGGCTATGTGCAGCGGGTGGTTGGCTGTCCGCAGGGTGTTGGGTGCAGGCTCTGCAGCCAGTGCTCTGTAGCGCATGGCCGCTACTGATGGGGTGGACGCAGGACCAGACCGCTGGTAAGGCCCTGCGGTCAACCCCTTGCCAGCGCACCGGTGAAGGCTGTGTGCGGTGGGGGGTTGGCTTTACTTATGGTAATAAATTATTTGTATAAAGCGACGCTATATTTAGGTATGGAAATAATATCTTACTTTGCATTAAAAAAACTCTGAAATTCACCAAAAAGAACAAAGGTTAAATGACCTTATAATTGGAGAAAATGTCAGCTTAATCATAATGTTTTAAACTAAAAAAAACTGAAATTCAACAGTTATAGTTATTTCTATATATATATTACAACACGCAAGACATGTTCTGTGACATCATTGATAACATTGCTGATGACAACTGAACTGATATCATTGAGGACAGCACTGTGCATGGTGGGGGCATGAGTTATATTTACTTGAAATAACTATAATTATTGAATATCAGTGTTTTTTGGCTTTATGTTCAAACTGACATTTTCCTCTAACTACGTCACTTTACCCTTTGTTTTTTCCAGTGAATTATGTCTATCTATCTATCTATCTATCTATCTATCTATCTATCTATCTATCTATCTATCTATCTATCTATCTATCTATCTATCTATCTATCTATCTATCTATCTATCTATCTATCTATCTATCTATCTATCTGTCTATCTGTCTATCTGTCTATCTGTCTATCTGTCTATCTGTCTGTCTGTATGTCTATATCTATGTTTATCTCTCTCTCTCGCCATATATATATATATATATATATATATATTATCTACTGGCGGTCGCCAGTAGATAGTTATAGTTAAAACCTATTATCCATAGGAAATCCGCGACATTCTATTTGAAATAACGTTGGCGCCGGTTGACGAATCTTCGCAAAAGTTTCCAACTTGTTGGGGCGCTCCGGACCGCTCCTATCCTGAAAGTCTTGGGGTGATACGTCAAGCGGGGGCCGAGAAAAAAGGGGGGTCCCAAAACGAGTTTTCCCCATTCATTTTTCCATAGGAACCTTTAGTCGCAGCTACAGCCCGAACTGCTGAACGGAATTACACCAAATTTGGCAAAGAGGTAGCCCTTGGTTCAGTGTCGTGCCTTTTGCTTAAATGGTGTAAATCCGTTCAGTATTTCCTGAGAAAATCAAAAGTAAAATCACATATATATCTGGGCGGAGCCTAACCACACATGTCATTGTGAGATCTGATTGGCTGTCAGCACTTCATCCTGGAATTGCTGGCAGCCATCTTGGGACCAATATAAATGATAGTACCTCATTGAAATGCATTGTAGTGAATAGAAGATTTTGAGGGTCACCAAAAGGAGAACTATAAAGGGTGATAACAGGCTTTAGTTACATTAGAATTTATTTGTTGATGGTACCATACTAATTTTAGGAATTGTGGTGTATTCTAAGGTGATTTTACCATGTGAAAAACCTTCTGCTGGGATATCATGAATCATGTTTGAGAGAAAACTATTTTCACATGCTTGTCCCATAGAGTTTTGGAAGGTGCTCCAGAAGCTAAAATGAGAGCATATTTTCTGTAAATTCACATTATCTTTCTCAGTCATGTGAGAATGAAGTCTGACATTCTCAGTAAAACATGTACATCCAACAAGGGCAGAGACTGTCAGTTGATTCCTTTGTGTTCTACTGCAGCTTCCCAGAGTGTTCTAAAGAACAACTAGAGCGCTAACAGCCTTACTTATGACAAGTATGGCACACCTGAAGCCATCTTGATTGGAATAAACTGGTAACACTTAAACAATTTAATTTAAAAAGGAACAAAATGATGGGGTTCATTTTGTCATAGAAATTATGGTTAGTGCTGTAGAAAGAAAAATTAGGACATGTTTCAAGTGTGATCTCAAATATCTTCCTGTTATATTTCAACAGGAGCAGCCTGCCAGTTGATGCCTTTGTGTTCTACTGCAGCTTCCCAGAGTGTTCTAAAGAACAACTAGACCGCTAACAGCCTTACTTATGACAAAAGTATGGCACACCTGAAGCCATCTTGATTGGAATAAACTGGTAACACTTAAAACATTTAATTTAAAAAGGAACAAAATGATGGGGTTCATTTTGTCATCGAAATTATGGTTAGTGCTGTAGAAAGAAAAATGAGGACATATTTCAAGTGTGATCTCAAATATCTTCCTGTTATATTTCAACAGGAGCAGCCTGCCAGTTGATGCCTTTGTGTTCTACTGCAGCTTCCCAGAGTGTTCTAAAGAACAACTAGAGCGCTAACAGCCTTACTTATGACAAACGTATGGCACACCTGAAGCCATCTTGATTGGAATAAACCGGTAACACTTAAAACATTTAATTTAAAAAGGAACAAAATGAGGGGTTCTTTTTGAAATAGAAATTATGGTTAGTGCTGCAGAAAGAAAAATTAGGGCATGTTTTAAGTGAGATCTCAAATCCTCTTCTATTTCATTAGAAAATTCTGACATGCAGACTGAAACAATCACTTTCAATACCAGCAGCAGACTACCAGTTAACTCCCTGGTGAGCAGTAGCTTTACTCCAGTGATCTAATGAGCAACTAGAGTGCTAACATTCTGAATTTATGGCAGATGTGAGACACATCTGAATGCCTTCTTGATGGAATCAAAGTAAAAAACTGAAAGCATTTCCTACTGAGGAGACTGCAGTAAATGAAGAAATTAGGAAACTTCATAACAAAGAAGTCTTCCAAGATGGCCACCAGTGAAAAAAGAGCCCAAATGTAGCACAAATATTACCCAGATGTAGCCCACATATAGCCCAATGACAAAAGTGTGCAAAACACTTTTTATTTTTAGTTTTTTTGCAGTTTTATGTAGTGCAGACTGGTCAGGTATTGGAGCATTGCATCTTAAAACATGACCCCCTACACTACAAAAACACCACTGCACTACCTTAAACCCTAAAACACTACCCCCAGCACGACCCCCTACACTACACAAGCACCACTGCACTATCCTAAACCCTCAAACACTACCCCCAGCACGACCCCCTACACTACCCGAACACCACTGCACTGCCCTAAACCCTGAAACACTACCCCCAGCAAGACCCCCTACACTGCCCGAACACCACTGCACTGCCCTAAACCCTGAAACATCACCCCCAGCAAGACTCCCTACACTGCCCGAACACCACTGACCTAAACCCTGAAACACCACCCCCAGCACGACCCCCTACACTGCCCGAACACCACTGCACTGCCCTAAACCCTGAAACACTACCCCCAGCATGACCCCTACACTGCCCGAACACCACTGCTCTGCCCAAAACCCTAAAACACCAGTCCCAACACGACCCCCTACACTGCCCGAACACCACTGCACTGCCCTAAACCTTGAAACACCAGCCCCTGCACGACCCCCTACACTGCCCGAACACCACTGCACTACCCTAAACCCTGAAACATCACCCCCAGCACGACCCCCTACACTGCCCGAGCACCACTGCACTGCCCTAAACCCTGAAACACCAGCCCCAGCACGACCGCCTACAGTGCCCGAACACCACTGCACTGCCCTAAACCCTAAAACACCAGCCCCAGCACGACCCCCTACACTGCCCGAACACCACTGCACTGCCCTAAACCGTGAAACACCAGCCTCAGCACGACCCCCTACACTGCCTGAACACCACTGCACTGCCCTGAACCCTGAAACACCAGCCCCAGCACGACACCCTACACTGCCCGAACACCACTGCACTGCCCTAAACCCTGAAACACCAGCCCCAGCACGACCCCCTACACTGCCCAAACACCACTGCACTGCCCTAAACCCTGAAACACCAGCCCCAGCACGACCCCCTACACTGCCCGAACACCACTGCACTGCCCTAAACCCTGAAACACCACCCCCTGCACCGCCCCCTACACTGCCCGAACACCACTGCACTGCCCTAAACCCTGAAACACCACCCCCTGCATGACCCCCTACACTGCCCGAACACCACTGCACTGCCCTAAACCCTGCAACACCACCCCCTGCACCGCCCCCTACACTGCCCGAACACCACTGCACTGCCCTAAACCCTGAAACACCACCCCCTGCACCGCCCCCTACACTGCCCGAACACCACTGCACTGCCCTAAACCCTGAAACACCACCCCCAGCATGACCCCCTTTACTGCTCGAATACCACTGCACTGCCCCAAACCCTGAAACACCACCCCCAGCATGACCCCCTACACTGCCCGAACACCACTGCACTGCCCTAAACCCTGAAACACCACCCCCAGCACGACCCCCTACACTGCCCGAACACCACTGCACTGCCCTAAACCCTGAAACACCACCCCCTTCACGACCCCCTACACTGCCCGAACACCACTGCACTGCCCTAAACCCTGAAACACCACCCCCAGCACGACCCATACACTGCCCGAACACCACTGCACTGCCCTAAACCCTAAAACACCACCCCCAGCACGACCCCCTACACTGCCCGAACACCACTGCACTGCCCTAAACCGTAGAACACTACCCCCAGCATGACCCCCTACACTACCCGAACACCACTGCACTACCCTAAACCCTAAAATACTCCCCCAGCACGACCCCATACACTACCCGAACACGACTGCACTGCCCTAAACCCTTAAACACTCCCCCCAGCACGACCCCCTACACTACCTGAAAACCACTGCACTGCCCTAAACCCTAAAACACTCCCCCAGCACGACCCCCTACACTACCTAAACACCACTGCACTGCCCTAAACCCTAAAACACTACCCCCGCATGACCCCCTACACTACCCAAATACCAATGCACTACCCTAATCCCTAAAACACTACCCCCGCACAACCCCCTACACTACCCAAAGACCACTGCACTACCCTAAACTCTAAAACAATACCCCCGCACGACTCCCTACACTACCCAAAGACCACTGCACTACCCTAAACCCTAAAACACGACCTCCTACACTACACAAACACCACTGCACTACCCTAAACCCTAAAAAACTACCCCCAGCACGAACCCCTACACTACCCAAACACCACTGCACTACCCTAAACCATAAAACACTACCCCCAGCAGTACCCCCTACGCTACCCAAACACCACTGCACTACCCTAAACCCTAAAACACTACCCCCAGCAGTACCCCCTACACTACCCAAACACCATTGCACTACCCTAAAACACTACCCCCAGCAGTATCCCCTACACTACCCAAACACCACTGCACTACCCTAAACCCTAAAACCCTAAAACACTAACCCCAGCACGACCCCCTACACTACCCAAACACCACTGTACTACCCTAAACCCTAAAACACTCTCCCCAGCACGACTCCCTACACTACCCAAACACCACTGCACTACCCTAAACCCTAAATCTACCCCCAGCATGACCCCCTACACTACACAAACACCACTGCACTACCCTAAACCCTAAAACACGACCCCCTGCACGACCCTCTTCACTACCTAAACACAACTGCACAATTTGTTACAGGCGTTGCAACGCAGGCCTGTGGTGCTTACTGGAAGTACCTGGTGGGCTAGTTGGGCCCCAGGGACTCTCAGGATTCAAGGTGACCTAATCCCCCAACTTAAAACGCGCCACGGGGCGCGTTTGCACAGTGGTGAAGGGAGGGGCGGGGCCTCAGGTGACATGTGCGCAAACACGCCCTATGGTGCGTTTTAAGTTGGGGAGTTAATTCCCTTTGAATCCTGGGGGCCAACTAGCCCACCAGGTACCTTCAGTAAGCACAACAGAGTTGCGTTGCAGAGAGGTGAAAAAAGTGCGTGGCCTCGGAACGCCTCTCTGCAACTCAGCTCTGTGGTCCTAACTGTAGGTACCTGGGGGGCTAGTTGGGCCCCAGGGACCCTCAGGATTCAAGGGAACTTAATCCCGCAACTTAAAACGCGCCACGGGGCGCGTTTGCACACATGTCACCTCAGGCCCCCCCTCCCTTCACCACTGTGCAAACGCGCACTGGCTCTGGTTAGTCAGAGTCAGTTACCACCAGTACCCGTCTGAAAAAGTTGTGGGCACAGGATGATTTTGCAACAGGGCCTCTTTCTGCTCCTCTGTTGGTTCTTTCTGCACATCTTTTACTTCTTTCTGTGCGTTTTTTCTTCTTTCTTCACATGTCCTACCTCTGTTGGCATAGTTAGAAACTAGCATTTAAAAACCTTTGAAATTCACTTAAAAAATCATAGGTTTCAGGCACGTTATGGTTAGAAATTAGCATTTAAAACACCTTTGAAACTCACTGAAAAAACCATAGGGTTCAGGCACGTTATAGTTAGAACTTAGCATTTAAAAAACCTTTGAAATTCACTGAAAAAACCATACGTTTCAGGCACGTTATAGTTAGAAATTAGCATTTAAAAAACCTTTGAAATTCACTGAAAAAACCATAGGTTTCAGACACGTTATAGTTAGAAATTAGCATTTATAAAACCTTTGAAATTCACTGAAAAAACCATAGGTTTTAGGGACAGTTATAGTTAGTTGGACATTGCACTCGTACAAAACCCGTGAAATTCCCCTGTTATAGTTAGTTCAGCTAACTATAACTCGCGCCCCGCAATGCACTGCTGATGACGTCACATATTACATCACTCATGACATGGTCAGTGACATCACTGATGACATCACTGATGACATCTCAAATGACATCACTGATGACATCATCCATGTGATAATTTCATGCATCTTCTCACACCCTAATATAACTTTTGATACACCCACTCTAAATTACAGACTGCCATTCTCAAAACCATAGACACTCCAACACCAAAAACTACATACACACTCACTGATTCTTAGGTCTACACACACATCCACTCACTCACCTGTACAGTCACTCATACTTACAGTCACTCAGTACAGGACTATCATATGCACTCAGAAACCTATATAAACACTCAAACACCGCCACTCATCCATAGAGGTACTCACACACCTAGTCAGTCATGCAAAAAATTAATCACACACCCATTTACTCACCTATACAGTTATACACACACCAGCTCACTTACTCATACAAATACTAGCACATTCTTACGCTCTTATACAATAACTGATACAAGCACACACGCATCCATACAGCCACTCTCACAATAACACACTCTCACTTATAGCCATTTAAATACTCTAACACACATATATACTGCCTTTTACATATGTAGTTACTCGCACATGTACCACTGAGATATACATTCACTCACTAACACACCCATACACACACTCACCCACCCAAGCAGTCCATCACAGATGCACTCTTGAAATCATGCACCCAGTGAATCACCCACTCACACATCTATGTATAGAGTCACACACACCCCACCCACACAAACACTCAGGCAGTCATACAGATACTCAGAGAACCAATCAATAACCCATATAGACACTCATGTAGCTATTCGCAAATCCATGCATCCACTTACACACCAACAAACAGACGGATACAGACATTCACAGTTTAGTCACTAACCCATGCATTCAGTAAGATACGTTTAATCACTCACTTGTAGAGTCAGTCACTCACGTACTAAATCATCCATTCAGACACTTATACACCACTCATTCTTCAATACGCCTTTCCCTATATATATTAAACATATTTAAACTTTACAGAAACACACAGTCACTGGATGATGTCATCAGTGATGTCATCAGTGATGTCATTTGAGATGTCATCAGTGATGTCATCAGTGATGTCACTGACCATGTCATGAGTGATGTAATATGTGACGTCATCAGCAGTGCATTGCGGGGCGCGAGTTATAGTTAGCTGAACTAACTATAACAGGGGAATTTCACGGGTTTTGTACGAGTGCAATGTCCAACTAACTATAACTGTCCCTAAAACCTATGGTTTTTTCAGTGAATATATATATATATATAAAACACAAGTTGCCACAAGTGAGGATATCGCACACGAAGAGGTAACGCACACAGCCACCGGCAGCAGGTTTCTCAGCCAGCCCTCCAGTCCTCACAGCGTGACTGCCAAACGCGTTTCGAGGATATACTCCTCTTGATCACTGGCTCATTCCAATTAGACAGGGAAAACGGATTGAAGTGGAAACAGCTTTTATTGAATGTGCAGACCCGCCCATGTGGGCGTTAGCAAAACAGGGCATCATAGTCTTTGTGGTGCAGCCCATCGTCGCTATATCCAAGTTCCATACAAAACCCGATTGGGTACCGTTCTCCCACTTGGAATGTTCACTAATACAATGTCTACCCCAGTGGGCATGAAGACTGAAAGGGCCGCTTCCAACCCTGCCAATATAGATCCAGCAGCTAGGCCCCCTTCATTCCAGGCAGCGCTCGTCGCATCCGAGCGCCAAGGAACCGCAAAGCAGCGGCAGGACATCCCCGCGGCCAGGCCAGCCGCTAAATACAAAAAACACAAGTTGCCACAAGTGAGGATATTGCACACGAAGAGGTAACGCACACAGCCACCGGCAGCAGGTTTCTCAACCAGCCCTCCAGTCCTCACAGCGTGACTGCCAAACGCGTTTCGAGGATATACTCCTCTTGATCACTGGCTCATTCCAATTAGACAGGGAAAACGGATTGAAGTGGAAACAGCTTTTATTGAATGTGCAGACCCGCCCATGTGGGCGTTAGCAAAACAGGGCATCATGGTCTTTGTGGTGCAGCCCATCGTCGCTATATCCAAGTTCCATACAAAACCCGATTGGGTACCGTTCTCATACAATGTCTACCTCAGTGGGCATGAAGACTGAAAGGGCCGCTTCCAACCCTGCCAATATAGATCCAGCTGCCGGATTTATATTGGCAAGGTTGGAAGCGGCCCTTTCAGTCCTCATGCCCACTGGGGTAAGACATTGTTTAAGTGAACATTCCAAGTGGAGAACGGTACCCAATCAGGTTTTGTATGGAACTTGGACATAGCGACGATGGGCTGCACTACAAAGACCATGAGGCCCTGTTTTGCTAACGCCCACATGGGCGGGTCTGTAAATTCAATAAAAGCTGTTTCCACTTAAATCCGTTTTCTCCTCTCTAATTGGAATGAGCCAGTGATCAAGAGGAGTACATCCTCAAAACGCGTTTGGCAGTCACGCTGTGAGGACCGGAGGGCTGGCTGAGAATCCTGCTGCCGGTGGCTGTGTGCGCTACCTCTTCATGTGTGATATCCTCACTTGGGGCAACTTGTTTTTTGATATATATATATATATACACATATATATATACGTAGATGGACGGCACTTGCTTTGACTATTGTATTGTTGGTAAAATCTTTCCTGATTAAAAGCACTTTTCCAACTTGAGCAACGTTTAGTGGTCCGTACCTGTTCTGCCGCAGTGGGAATCTGTGAGGAGCCAGTACTGTGTTCGATATATATATAACACACACACACACACAGACACACAGACACACACACACACACACACACACACATATATATATCACAGCAACTCCAAGGAGAACCGAAATTCATAGGTAAATGGTGATTTCTTTATTGTGCCACTAACTACGCTCTATGTGTTTCAGCTACCAACTCTGGTCACAATAATGGCCATCATTTTGTATTGCTTTAAATATGTGCTCAACCCTATGTAAACAGAAACAAAATACTATTAACACTCTTTCTTCTTTTCATTCTAGATACAAAAAGTATTATGTATGGATCAATTGAAATTATTGAATGTAAATATTTTACATTATCCCTTAGTTGGCTCCCAACGTTCAGATACATTTTTAAATGGGAATGCATATCTGTGTACAAATATAAAAACTATTGCATGCAGGATAATCAGTATAGTCTTTCTTTGTTTTCCATTATTGTTCATTAATTCATTTCATTTATAAATTATATATATTATAAGCAGTGCAACAGATCCAAATGATGGCTGACAAGAAATATGCTCTATAGATTATAAATGTGTGTACATTTCATCATCAGTGTTAAGACCTGATAGTTCTTTTTTATCCAGTTCCAGGGTAAATAACTGTCTGAAGGCTTTGCCTCTACCCATACCTTTAATATTATAAGGGGTAGAATCAATGACAAAATAGCTAAAAGATCGCTATTGCCCTTGTGTTTAAAATGAAATGTCCTGCTACCAGAAGAGCGAGATAGCAATATAGGACCATATTACACATGGATCTGTTAATTCATTTTAATATTACATGTTTATTTTGGATAGTTAGCTTGGAAACCTGTTTTCCAGAGAGTGCAGTTAACAATGGGCATTGATAGGAATTAGAATGTTTAGGTTTCGTTTACTTTTCTTAAAGAAATTGTTAATGAAAAATGGGCAATTGTGAGGTCAATGGAGTTATGAGATTCTTTGGCTGCTGTTGCCTTGACAATATTAAAGCTCTGCAAAGTGGCTTGAGCTTTGTTAATATGATGATGAAAACCATATCTCACAGGCAACCATGAAGTATTTTCCATATTTCATTTCCCCTCTTATATTCAAGTTTTTATACCACCCTGTGATATGTGGCTTTTAATACCAATACTCTGCACTTGGCCATTCTCAGCTGTGGAGGTAGGCCAGGACCAGGCCCTGTGCCCAGCCCTTTGTGATTGATAAACCCACAGTGTGCACAGCCTTTGACTGTGTGCACAGGATGTTCGCGGCCAGCTCTTCACAGGTAGACAACCCCCTCTATGCATGTCCTTTAGTAGTGCACAACAGGGGATGGCTGCAGGGCATGAACTAGAGCTAAGTCCTGAGCCCACCCCTCCAACGGATCTCCGACCCCTATTATACACAGCTCTTAGCAAAGCGCACAAGGGTTGGTTTAGGTGCTTTGGCCGGGCCCTGTGCTCAAACCCTCCACGGGTGACCAACCCCACAATGCACTGCTAAATGCTCTGTGCAGAGGACATTCTCTGCAGAACATGACCTACGGCCAGCCCAGGAATCCAGTACCCGAAGGGTAAACAATACCCACTGCACTCAACCTTTGGCTCTGTGCAGCAATGAAGGGCTGCCGGGTCCGACCTTCTCCTGGACCTCCGGTGAAACCTTTGTGAGCAGACAACCCCCACTGCACACAGTCTTCAGCACTGCACAGTAGAGGTTAGCTGCAGAAGCAGGGCTATGGCCAGTCCCTGCACCCAACCCTTTGGGACACAAAACCCCACAACGGGCAGCTATTTGCTGTGCACAGAGTGGGGTTAACCACAGAGACTGTCTGTGGGCCAGGGCCTGGACCCATTCCTCAGCAGACAGTCAGCCTCTGCTGCGTACAGTAGAAGGGCCCCTCTTTACTCTGTTTGTTTACATTTTTTTTTACAATTCACAGTCTAATGTCAACAGTAGTGCCATAGATTATATCATTAGTGATATTTCAGTGATGCCATTGGTGATGTCATTTGACATTTCCAGAGTGATGTCATATGTCATAAGCAGTGTATGACAGTGCTGTGAGTTATGTTAATTTACCTAACCATAACTGGAGATAGACTGTCAGTGGTTTTTAGGTTTTTTAAACATATTTTAAAATCTTAGAACCAAAGCTAACCATGGCTTTTCTTTACCCTTTAGTTTGTTCAAAAAATGTCAGTTTCTTCATCATATACTGCATCAAACTGTTCCTTGTGACTAACCTCATATTTAGAGGCAAATGGCTCAGAGCACAGCATCCAACGCCCCCCATGTGGCTTTCGGCGCCCAAACTGCAGCGGGTGCCGGACCCCACTGTGCACAGCCTTTGGACATACGTAGCGGGGTTTGGCTGCAGGGACTCCCCTTAAGGTCTGTGCCTAACCCACAACAACACCCAACCTCTGCTGTGTCAACAGCTATACTGACCCAGGTGCATTGTGGGCCGCCCATCCCCTCTGCACACAGCATGTACGGAAGGGTGCATCCAAGAACAGCTGTAGTGCACAAAATTCTTTTTGTTTACATTTTTTTCAGGATATGCGAATCAGGTGCTGGTTTCATGAATCCTGAGTTCCTAGGGTGGTCAGAAGGGATCTGTGAGGTTCTAGGACTCTTAGGTCTGGCACAGAAGTCAGAAATCCTGTACATATATTAGTCCCATTATTTGGCAACACACCCCCACCCCCCACACAGAGTATGCATGCATAAATAAATACACAACACAACTTTTGTTTGGGAAACATATTGCTGCAGGTTTATTCCATACAAAAGTATGCAAATATGGTGGGTTATCTTACGGGCGATCCAAGGACAGACAGCTGTAACCAACCTATGCTGCCCTGCCCGCCTGATGAGCCAAGCACCGTGGAGAACCCAATCGGCGCTACCCTTATGGGGGTGATCACCTTACTGGATCACGTGACACATTGGTCCCTTATTACTCACGCCCCTTTCAGGGCGGAGCGTAGCAAGGCAAGCCCCCGGTTGTTCAGGCCCAGAACCACCCGAAGGACTAACGGGGTGCCGACGTAATTGTTCCAGGACCCTCCCATGAGGCTCCTGGGATTTGGCTCTGGCACCCCTATTGTGCCCACGCAGAGGTACCCTTCTGTACCCATCTGATTCCAGATCGCCCTGTAACTCCGCCTGCAACGACAAAGAAAAACATTACAACGCCCTCTGTAGTATGCCTGCCAGCCCCACGCCGGGTAAGCGGTAGGGTGGGAGACAGCGTGTCTGGCGCAAAAGAGGACCCAAGATGGGGGGAGGAGGCTTAAATACCCTCCCCCTCCCCCCGGCGCGCTGGAACTGACGCGCCTAGGGCGCCTATGCAGGGGGACTCCACCCTGAGTCCCGCAAAAAGGGGGGGGAGTGAGGAAGTGCCCAAATGGCACTAACAGGGCCGCCCTTTTAGGGTGGCCCCCTGCGGGGGCCGCAGGCAGCCACATAGTCCCATTATTGGCAACACACCCCCACCCCCCACACAGAGTATGCATGCATAAATAAATACACAACACAACTTTTGTTTGGGAAAAATATTGCTGCAGGTTTATTCCATACAAAAGTATGCAAATATGGTGGGTTATCTTACGGGCGATCCAAGGGCAGGCAGCTGTAACCAACCTATGCTGCCCTGCCTGCCTGATGAGCCAAGCACCATGGAGAACCCAATCAGCGCTACCCTTATGGGGGTGATCCTCTTACTGGATCACGTGACACATTGGTCCCTTATTACTCACGCCCCTTTCAGGGCGGAGCGTAGCAAGGCAAGCCCCCGGTTGTTCAGGCCCACAACCGCCCGAAGGACTAACGGGGCGCCGACGTAATTGTTCCAGGACCCTCCCATGAGGCTCCTGGGATTTGGCTCTGGCACCCCTATTGTGCCCACGCAGCGGTACCCTTCTGTACCCATCTGCTTCCAGATCGCCCTGTAACTCCGCCAAAGCTCTAGAGGCGGCCCCCGTCGCCTAAAGAGCCCCCCACCAAAACAGTTCCTTTCTCACTGCAAGCTGCAATTTCCCGGACCTCATTCATGTCCAGTAGGAACAGATCCAAGCCCACCTGTGCCAAGTGCACCCCAACTTTGTCAAAATACCTTTGGTGTTCGACCGGCTTGGCCCATGCCTTATGAAGCCCAAGCCCCCTGCTCTGCGACTTGCGCATGGAGCGGTTTATCCTTCTCTGGGAGTGTACCTCTGCCTCACATGACCTGCAAGAATGTGATGGCCTCCCGGGAGGGAGCTCTACTCCTAACCATCGCTATATTACCCTTCAAGCTGATGTAGGCTCCCACCTCCTGCAACCAGTAGTTGCAATCCTTCTAGCACTTCGTGTTCCCAAACACTCGTTTCCCGCATTTATGGAACAGCAGCACCCTTGCTTAGAGGACCACTTCCACCCAGCCTAATACTATGGCTATGCGGGAGGGGCATTTCATGCATAACTTGAAGCAACCCGTTACCTGGCCTGGGAACAGAGTGCACCTACTTTGTTGACGTTGACCAGACATGTGCCAGACCTTTGTGATACTAAACCATGGCGAACTGTGCTGTTCGCATTGCGCACACTATTGCAGTCACAGCAAACATTTGGAGTGACAACTTACGCCACCTACCAGGCTTGCTTAATTAAAGCTCAATCACAGATACACACATACCTGCTAACCAGCTGTGACCCTTGATGCTCAATACGGTGGGTGGACAAAATATCGAAAACACAAATATCGTCGGACACAATATTGTGTCAAAAATATCGAGGACAAGAATATCGTGAAGGTCATTTCTTATGGGTAAGTAAAGTTTTACTATATATAACTCCACATATATGTACTTTGACGATATATATATCTTCAAGGTACGTAGATCTGGAGTTAAGAATAGTAAATTAATACCTATCTATTTGCACTTACCTACTCGATATTCTTGTCCTCGATATTTTGGACACGATATTCTGTCCACACGATATTTTGTTTTCGATATTCTGTCAGTGAACCGCTCAATACAGCTCTCGACCTAATACCTTGTAATCTCAGGACCTTGGTCAGCCTTCATTGCTTGCAACAATGCCCCCCTACCCATGGCAGTGAGGTCGGGGCCCCCTAAGTGGATCACAAAGCTGTTAGGGAAACCTTCCCCTCCCGCCAGTCTCTGCCCCGATCTGTCCGGGGCTGCTCCATCGCATTCCGGGGAACCCCATCCCAGCAAACTGCGTGTGGGAAACCACATGGAGCTATTTATCCTTCGCCGGGAGGTACAGCTGCCTCACCTTATCCGTAGGACTTTGATGGCCTCCCAGGAGGGAGCTCTACTCTTAGCATGGCTATATTATGGGACAGCAGTACCCTTGTTAGATGACCGCTTCCACAACCAGCCTATCTACTGAGGCTATCAGGGCAAAGACTATTGTGCTTAACTGAAGCAACCCGAAACCTGCCCCTAGAACAGGCACATAGTCCGCTGCAGTTGACCAGACATTTGCACCGGACCTTTTTTGATTGTTAAACCATGGTGACCAGGAATGCTCGTATTGCGCACCCCAATGCAGTCACAGCACCCTGTTCGGAGTGACAACTTCCTCCGTCTGCCAGGTTTGCTTAACTAAAGCTCGATCACGTGACCCTTGGAGCTCAATCCGGATAGAGACCTAGTTCACTCTGTTATCCCTGGAATGATTGCCCTTGCCATGCATCCCTTATTCCTTATGGGGATATCGCCAGCTCAGCTCCCTCTGTGGTGAAACCCCTTAGGCATACCAGCTTAGAGAATCTGTCTGGTTTAATACTTCGCGCACTGTCTGCAATATGGTGCCTCGGCAGGCAGGCCAGGCCGCCAGCAAACCCGTCGGGCCCCCAACTTGTAGCTCTCTTGCCCCCTCACAAGCCGGGAAAACAGGCGGCACTCCGGCGGCTGCAGCCACCATGCCGGGCCCCAACTCCAGCACACAATGAACCAGGGAACCAATGTAGCTTCAATCCCCAGGCCGCCAACAGCTAGGAGGCTTGTCGGCCCAAACAAAGGCCCCTCGTGGACCCTCCCGTCGTGCACTCACCGCCTACTTCGACGCCCGCGACTGACGACGACCCCGGTGAGCTTGGACATCTTGTCCAGCGGGGGACAAGGAGCCATAGCAAAGACGGCGTGTCTGGTGCAAAAGAGGACCCAAGATGGGGGGAGGAGGCTTAAATACCCTCCCCCTCCCCCCGGCGCGCCAGAACTGACGCGCCTAGTGCGCCTATGCAGGGGGACTCCACCCTGAGTCCTGCAAAAAGGGAGGGGGTAAGGAAGTGCCCAAATGGCACTAAAAGGGCCGCCCTTTTAGGGTGGCCCCTGCGGGGGCCACGGGCAGCCGCAAATTATAGGGCCCGAGATCCCTTTATTTGCGTCCTACTTGGGCCTGTGGGTTTTTGTGTCTAATTTCCCCAGCACTGTTCTCTGTGCACAATATTGGGCAAAAATGGCGGCAACAGACGTGTTTCTGTGACAGCCTGCTAATCGGAGGGCTGCAGATTCGCAAACCCACAGTTAGATTTGCAAATCCACAGTGGAAAGCAGGGGAAAGGTCCCCAGTCGAACAGCATACCTTCATTTTTAGGTCTCGCCTACGCAGCGCGCATGCGCTGCATAGGAGGTCCTTTAGCCGTCGCTCTGCTCTTTTTGGAAGCACATACTCGTGCTTGTGGCGGCATCCCCCTTGCGGGAGCGAGCAGCGACGCGCATGCTAATTGGCTGTTGCTCGCTCCCGCAAGGCGGATGGTGCCACAAGCACACGTGTGCTTCAAAACAGCAGCATTGGTTATTCCCTCGTGCACGGCTGTCTCCTGAAACAAGCAGCTGTGACAGTTTTCGCATCACTTCTTCCCTCGTGCTCTTTCTTGCTTTCTTTTTTTTTATCATTCACTCTGTGTTTTGCTTTTACTTTTTCTCGCTATTTGTCTTATATTTTTATTTCCCGCCTTATTAACTCTATTTTGCTCGCAATCTGTCTCTTGCTTTTTTTTTTTATTCTCCCACAGGACAAGGCAACATTGGCTCTTACAATTTTCACATCACTTCTTCCCTCTCTCTCTCTCCCCCTCTCTCTTTTTCTCCATCTCTCTCTCTCCCCTCTCAAATTCTCTTTCTCCTTCATTCTCTCTCCTCTCTCTCTCCCCCCTTCATTCTCTCTCTCTCCCCCCTTTCTCTCTCTCTCTCTCCCCTTAATTCACTCTCTCTCCCCTTCTTTCTCTCTCTCTTTCCCCTTCATTCTCTCCTCTCTCTCCCCTTCTTTCTCTCGACTCTCTACCCTTCTCTCTCTCTCTCTCCTTCATTCTCTCTCCTCTCGCTCTCTCTTCTCTCTCACTCACTCTCCCACTTGAGCTCCATCTGCCATTCCTTCTTCCATTCTTTCTCTCTCACTCTCCTCCTCTTTGGCCTGCAGGTTGGAAAAATCTACACAGCAGACAAGGAGCCTCTCGAGTGGTCTCATTAGAGTGCTGTGTAGTCATAACATATAACTTAAAGTTTGTGTCTTTTGCTCAAATCACTAAACTATTTATCAAGCTTTTCCATGCCTATCTATTGTCACACATTATTTGTTACATGGATGCATTTTAAGACACTCCCTGTGTTCCTGCAGCAAGGTCGCTTAACTATTATTTAGTGTTTGTTGTGCAAACATGCAGATCGTGCCGCTTCTCCGCACTTACATTAGAATGCTAAGGTTAGAAGTGTCTCCTGAAACAAGCAGCTGTGACAGTTTTCGCATCACTTCTTCCCTCGTGCTCTCTCTTGCTTTCTTTTTTTTTTATCATTCACTCTGTGTTTTGCTTTTACTTTTTCTCGCTATTTGTCTTATATTTTTATTCCCCGTCTTATTAACTCTATTGTGCTCGCACTCTGTCTCTTGCTTTTTTTTTTTTTTTTTTATTCTCCCACAGGACAAGGCAACATTGGCTCTTACATTTTTCGCATCACTTCTTACCTTGTGCACTCTCTCTCGTTTTCTCTTTTATCATTCACTCTGTGTTTTGCTTTCACTTTCTCTCGCTATTTTTTTGTATTTTTTTATTCCCCCCTTATTCACTCAATTTTGCTCGCAATCTGTCTCTTGCTTTTTTTTTAATTTTTTTTATTCTCTCACAGGACAAGGCAACATTGGCTGTTACATTTTTCGCATCACTTCTTCCCTCTCTCTCTCTCCCCCTCTCTCTTTTTCTCTCTCTCTCTCTCTCTCTCTCCCTCTCAAATTCTCTTTCTCCTTCATTCTCTCTCCTCTCTCTCTCCCCCCTTCATTCTCTCTCTCTCTCCCCCCTTTCTCTCTCTCTCTCTCTCCCCTTCATTCACTCTCTCTCCCCTTCTTTCTCTCTCTCTTTCCCCTTCATTCTCTCTCCTCTCTCTCCCCTTCTTTTCTCGACTCTCTACCCTTCTCTCTCTCTCTCTCCTTCATTCTCTCTCCTCTCGCTCTCTCTTCTCTCTCACTCACTCTCCCACTTGAGCTCCATCTGCCATTCCTTCTTCCATTCTTTCTCTCTCGTATTCGCTCCTCCACTCTCCTCCTCTTTGGCCTGCAGGTTGGAAAAATCTACACAGCAGACAAGGAGCCTCTCGAGTGGTCTCATTAGAGTGCTGTGTAGTCATAACATATAACTTAAAGTTTGTGTCTTTTGCTCAAATCACTAAACTATTTATCAAGCTTTTCCATGCCTATCTATTGTCACACATTATTTGTTACATGGATGCATTTTAAGACACTCCCTGTGTTCCTGCAGCAAGGTTGCTTAACTATTATTTAGTGTTTGTTGTGCAAACATGCAGATCGCGCCGCTTCTCCGCACTTACATTAGAATGCTAAGGTTAGAAGTGTCAGCAGGAAACAGACCAGCGGCGCCAGTGTGGCACAAGCCAGACATAGCCCTCCTCCTTTATTCCTGTTTCCCCTCAGCGGAGATTTTTGTTTAGGATTACTTGCTAACACTTCGATCCCCCATAAGCCTGTCCTTTCTACTGCCAGACCTTTACCACAGTGTTATAAAAGGGGCTTAATTTTAGCAAGAGTATGGGTAAACGCGTAAAAAAGCCTAAAAAAATTACACATTACATAACAAGTAATTGTCAAAAAGGAAATACAAATACTAAACATGTTACGCTGTTAATTAAAACAAAAAAACACTTTTAAAAACAAATACCTATGTTCTGCTTCTCTCTACCTAGTAGTGCTTTATTAAACAAATGTAATCGTATCCTTGGCTGCTTACATGCTTCAGTCCATTTTGCCTTTCCTGTATCACACCACCCCATATGACAATTTAACATGTCCACATTTTACTTTACTACCCAAACAAAACGTTTGTTTTAATAACATTAGGGTGGTGGGAAAGAGGTTAAAAGATAAATTTCCTAGCTTGCAGCCTCAATGCGAGCACACCTCCAAGGCCCCGTGACCTTTTAGTGTGTGTTCTTTTGGGCATTGAGACCCCACACCTGTTATCCGGCAACTACATTGTTAAGCAATATTGTTACTTTGGGCGCCAGAACCTAATTTTATAAACAAATTGTCTATGTATGCATTCAACAGAACATTATTTATACATATTCACTTTTAAATCCATTCATCTATGCATCCATTCTCCCTTGCATCCATTTGTTTATTCTTTGGAGCATGCATTCTTATAAACAGTCTCTTATACAGGCATGCATCAATAAGCACAGACAATAAGCATTTATCCATCCATCTGCACTCATTTTACCATTTAACCGCCCAGGCATTAACCAACCGTACATCCATACATTCAACTGTTTCCATCACCCAAAGAATTCGTCTGCCTATGCAGGTATCCATCCTTTTTTAGGTCTCGCCTGAGCCAGCGCATGCGCTGCACTGGCGAGACATGTAGTGAGTGGGCTTTTAAAAGTCTGACCACAGCTTTGTGTGACATACAGTGTGCGGTTACGCGCACAGGCATGAGCAGAGGCGCCATCTGGCTTTCCTCTCGCTCGCCCAAGCGCGCGCGCCTCGCTTCAATGCCCCACCCCTCCCCCACCACAGAGCGCGTCTTGCAGCTTGTTTTTCTTTCTGTTTCCCTCTATCCGTGTCTCTCTCTTTCCCTTTCTCCTTATCTCTCCCTGTCCTAGCATACTTTTTTCCACAATTATAGTGTCCTCATTGTTTAGCTCTAGATTGATTAAACTAACTTATGCCGGTACGCAGTTACATTAGAACTTCCCTTCACAGTTTTTATACACCGTTAGTTTATTGTATAAGGTGTAACTACTGGGCACTTTACTAACTTGAGAAATTACCTTTGCAGATTCATTCCTGCACCGACGGCACGATTTGGTCCTCGGTTTAATATACATATTGTACAGGCTAGAGCTGCCGCACCACCTGCACAACGGATTGTGGTAAGCTCCCTCCACTGGCATTTACTAAACCCCTGCAGTCACTTGCCAAGGCTGTATGAATTGAGCACTCATGAGAGCCATTGCTTTCCTTCTACAGGGATTCGCCCACACCTGTTACTGGCCGATCCTATCTGCAGTGGATCGTACATCACATCGCTATTCAGCCCATGAAAAACAACCGTGTTTGCCAGCCAGTCACTTCTTTCCTCACACTGGGGTAAGGAATTGACAATTATGTGGCTCATGTCACACATATTTAAGAGAAACTGCCTCCGTGTGTAACTCTTACCATCTGATTTTTTTCTCCCGCTGCTCTGCAATATAATAACTTTCCAGTGCAAATCAACCCTTGCATTCGAACATTAATCCCAAATCGACACTTTGTGCGGGTTTGCATTATTTTGAGTCACTTTTCACTGCCTCAAATGTTGTCAAACCTGGCTCTTAGGGGGGCACGCCTGGCCGACCCAGCCTCAACCCTTGCACTCAGGCAGCTGGGGGAGGTAACTGCAATGTAATCTTCCTGTGTCAAGTCTCTTTTCTTACTTCATCGTATCTCTTGCACTTTACTCTTCTCTCTTACCCGCTTTCTGACTTTCTCTATAGCTCTATTCACCTTCATCTTCTCTCGATCTCAGCCCTCCAAGTAGCTTTGGCTACCTCACCCCTCTCTCGGTACAACCAGTACAACACAGTCACCGTCATCTCTCTCTTCCCGTACTTCATATACTCGCAGTGCCGCCTCTCTCTGGCCTTTTTCCATCCGTCTTCCCTGTATGTCCAGTTCCTTCACTTCTCACTCAGCCCCATCTGCATACTGACGTCACCTCCGTCTCTCGGTCCTTGTCTCTACCACCGCACTTCCCTCTACTGATTTATCAACCTCACCACTCCCCTCACCCCTCTCCCTCTCTCTGCCTCACATCTCCCTCTCTCTCTCTCTCCCTCACATCTGCCTCAATGCGTCACCTGTCTCTGCCCCGCAGCCCTCTCCCACCTCCTAACAATCTACCTCAAGATTACTTCATACTTGTCCACTTCACTCCCCTCACCCCTCTCTCTGCCTCACCTCTCCCTCTCTCTCTCTCTCTACCTCACATCTCCCTCACCTCTCTCTGCCCCGCAGCCCTCTCCCACCACCAATCTACCTCACGATCACTTCATACTTGACCACTTCACTCCCCCTCACCTCTCTCTGCCTCACATCTGCCTCAATGCGTCACCTGTCTCTGACCCACAGCCCTCTCCCACCTCCTAACAATCTACCTCAAGATTACTTCATACTTGTCCACTTCACTCCCCTCACCCCTCTCTCTGCCTCACCTCTCTCTCTACCTCACATCTCCCTCACCTCTCTCTGCCCCGCAGCCCTCTCCCACCACCAATCTACCTCACGATCACTTCATACTTGACCACTTCACTCCCCTCACCCCTCTCTCTGCCTCACCTCTCCCTCTTTCTCTACCTCGCATCTCCCTCACCTCTCTGCCCCGCAGCCCTCTCCCACCACCAATCTACCTCACGATCACTTCATACTTGACCACTTCACTCCCCCCTCACCTCTCTCTCTGCCCCACATCTGCCTCAATGCATCACCTGTCTCTGCCCCACAGCCCTCTCCCACCTCCTAACAATCTACCTCAAGATTACTTCATACTTTTCCACTTCACTCCCCTCACCCCTCTCTCTGCCTCACCTCTCTCTCTCTCTCTCTACCTCACATCTCCCTCACCTCTCTCTGCCCCGCAGCCCTCTCCCACCACCAATCTACCTCACGATCACTTCATACTTGTCCACTTCACTCCCCTCACCCATCTCTCTGCCTCACCTCTCCCTCTCTCTCTCTCTACCTCACATCTCCCTCACCTCTCTCTGCCCCGCAGCCCTCTCCCACCACCAGCCACACTTCTCTACAGCACAGCTTAAAGACATTGGCAAAGTCAATAGCTCTGGCTAAACACTTATAAGGCCCCAAAGGCGAGACCTATTGGCTCTGCCAATGCTTGTTTTACATAGATTTTGGCTTTAAATTAACCACCTGCCCATAAACGCATTCATTCAAACATTATTAATATACATGCAATTTTTTGTCCATTCATTTATCTATCCATCCAATCTTCTCCCACCCATCCATTTATCCATTATTTTGAGGGTGCATTTAGCCAACCATACTTTTAAACCCTGACACACTCTTTTATACAGGCATCCATCAATGCAGTAATGTATTCATTCACCACAGCATCCAGCTATCCCATGCAATCTACCATCCACACTTTAGCGCCTTTATCTTTTCTCACACCCTTCCATGTTTCTGTTTACAAAAGGACAAGGCAACATTGGCTGTTACATTTTTCGCATCACTTCTTCCCTCTCTCTCTCCCCCCTCTCTCTTTTCCTCTCTCTGTGGTGTGCCTAGTATGGTGTTGCTATGTGCGTGTTGCGCAAACGCTTTACACATTGCCTCCGGGATAAGCCTGACTGCTCGTGTTAAGCTACCAAGGGGGTAAGCAGGGGTTATCTTTGGCGTGTAACTCCCTTGGCCTGACTAAAGTGGTGGTCTCTGCCTGGCTTTGGCGCAAGCCTTAGCCAACCAGAGATCCCATTAACATTCTAACTAAATAACTAATTACCTCTCACACTAACTAACTCACTAACTAATTCACTAACTATCTCACATACTCACTAAATCACTAACTCTCTCTCTCACTAACTAACTCAATAAATAACTAACTCTCTCACTCTCTCTCACTAACAGGATAACTAACTAACTCTCAAAACCTCACACACTAACTAACTACCTAACTATCTCACTAAATAACTTACTAACTAACTAACTAACTATCACTATCTTAAAAACTCAATAACTCTCTCTCTCACTCACTAACTAACTCTACAAAAAAACTAACTCTAACACTCTCTCACGCTTCTCAGTTCTCACACTGCACCCGTCCTCCATAGGTCCCCTATATCACTACCTACGCTGTTTCCTTACAGTTAAAAAAAAAGATGCTCTAGACACTCTATCTAGTCCTATCGTAGTTGTTATACCACTTACAAAATTTATACTTTAATCTCCCCCTACTAGCCACTATATATTCTGCTATTTACTGTCCTTCTACAGATTTAATATAGTATGCTTTCTTCTCTAATATCAATTAAAAAAAAATGTTTATTAAAAAATTATATTTTATATATGCCTTCAATGGTTCTACTTTAATTTACACATTCATAAAGTTCACAAACGGTAAAATAAGCAGCTTCACATTCCTTCAACTCTTACACTAAAGGCTACTCTCCAAAACTAACACTAGCATAGCTTTCAAAAAATGTTTTCTTTATCCTATTCATCAATAAGGGTTCTTTAAACAAGTGCAAACTGCACACTATAATTCATGGTCAACATATACCAGGCCAACCTCTCACATTTATAACAATACAAATTAACATTACAAAAACCATTCATTAAAAACACTCTCTAAAAATCCACATAGCCAATAGGTCTCGCCTTTAGGACCTTACAAATGTTTCACCATACAACAGTTCATAATATTACAACAACAATATTATACTGCATAACTAAATAATTATAATGTCTCAAAGCAAAACATATTGCCATATACAATAAGACATAAAAAATGTTTAGTTATCCAGAACAATATCCTTAGTGCAAAAACAACTACTGTTGCATAGATAAAAACTTATAAGATCCCAAAGGCGAGACCTATTGGCTATGCCAATGCTTGTTTTATATTGGATTTGCAAATTCTCTGTGGATTAACCGTCCAGATTTCTCTAAGTTATAACCTCTTAATGTCCAGACTGAAACCCTTTTTAAACAGCAATTTTTCTAAAACTTCGGCAAAAGCACTTCTTTAAGTAAAGTTCTACTTTCATGCCGGGTTTGGTATAGCGCCGCTCACACGTTTGCCTGTATCTAGGAGCAAGAATCCTATGAGAGGTAAAAAACGTTACTATGGAGATCTCATTATGTTTTTTTGGGTCCAGCTTGATGGACTTCTGAGAAACTTGCCATGAAGAACCCAATGTAGATGAAAATGTGTGCGGGTTACTTGAAATGTTTTACGTATCCAAAAAAAGGTGTTTCAATGGAAAGTCTGACCTGACCATAACTACACAGGTAATATACATTACCCCTACATTAGCAGGTTATTAATAATAATATCAGCCTCACTATTACTGTTATTATTAGTGGTGTTAATATTGTGTCACGTGGTGTTAATATTGTGTCACGTGGTGTTAATATTGTGTCACGTGTCGTATCTTATTGCTGCACTTGTATTCTGATCGCCCTGCGTCTGTTTTTACCGTTCCCCTTAAAGTGCCAGCGTTCCAAGTACTGTTTGTTAAAGTGCCTGGACGGGCTGAAAGCGCCACAATGGTATCTATAGCACATATATCATGTATGCATTTAGTCCCCTCGGGACTGACCGTGCGAGAACCTTGTAACATGTTCGTTTTCCTATTACTCTTTTTTCAGAAAAGTCTTTCCTGGGCAAGAGATTGTGGGGCGGCAGAGAGACCCCTGAAAGCCACAACCCTCAGTGGAAGGTGCTGGAGGAGAGAGGTGGCAGTTTGGAGTGCGACTGTGCGAGGCAGACATATGGGCCCTGTAAGTGCTGCCCCTTGAGAGGGGTCTGTATTTCTGAGAGCTGTGCACGGCCGCAGCCTGGCAAGTGCAGTGACATCATTAGACGGCTCTGCTATTTCTGCTTTCCTGATGGGGTCCGACAAGCACGGGCATGGCAACCCAGGCCCCGCGCAGAAATGCAGCTAAACTCATTTGCTTGTGTCGCTATTTCTGATAATTGCTTATCGCCCAAATATTTTGCCGTGCTTGTGTGCAGAGGAGCTCGTCTGATGAGCCAACACCCGGGGTGAGCGCCGTGCAGCGTCCATCAACAGCTGGCGACGAGGGCGCCAGACCTGCAGCTCGCACTTCCGCTGAGGAGGGCTGGTGCCTCGTGCCCGGAAGAGACGTCAATGCCCGAGGTCCGGCGGTTCAAAAGGGGGAATATAGACCTACCAAGAAGTGTAGGTCGAGGGGCAAAGAATCAAGTCTTCCTCCTGCCAGTCCACACACTATGTGAGGACAGAACCGAGCTATCTGTGCTCCGGTCACAGGTGCGTGACACCAAAACACTAACAAACACTATTCCACTGTCTACGGTGCCTCAAGGTCCACAATGCTCATTGACACCATGCAAAGGGATATGAGGCCCTATAGAAATGCAATTATAATTAATAACAGGCTAACAGCTTTGATCAACCAAACAAAAATCACAAGCGGCCCTTGGGTTAGAAGCACATTCTGCACTTTTAGTGCCAGGCCTCATGAACCAGAACCCTAGGACCGAAACCCACATCTTTAGAGTCTACCACTACTGACAGAATATTTGATGAAAGTAGGTGAAGATGCCCATATAGCGGCCCTATAGATATGCACAACGGGCGTACCTCGATCATTTGCCAAGGAATCAGGTCTTCTCTCAGTGGCTCGTGCCTCAGTGCCACGGGGAGGTCTTTACCCACCAGTCTCGTCATGGCTGGCCCAAAATTTGCATGATTTTCATCTGACGAACAAAGCCAATCACCCAAATACTCCTCCACTGACCTGCAAACAATCATTTAGTGGATCGAGGACACTATTGGGGAATCAGGTCCCAGAAAGAAGACAATTGGCACAGTCTCCTCAACCATATCATACACTGACACCACAATTTGTACAAACCCTGGCCCATGGCGGTAGACCTTCCCACCTGAAGAAACCCTTCGACAGGAGTATCCCGCCACCAGGGCCCCCGTTCCCCCACGACCCTATCAAATGTTACTGCGACAGGGAAAATATGTTCAGCTAAGGTATTGCAAGGAACATCGGTACAAAGATGACATCGCAGGAAGTGACATCACTGAAGTTAATATCATTGATAAAAAGAAGGAAGACGATAAGTGTACCTTAAAGTCATCACCTGTACTGTACCTTTCAAGATAAGCCTGGAGCGCATCCCTTACCTTCACCTACCCGGGAACAGCCGTCGTATGCCGCAGGAGGTCACGTGCATTCGTTAATATTGCTCTCCTTTCTATGCAAATTATGGAAATCATATTAAAAAAATCATATGAAATGGTTAATCTGTGTCTTGAAGTGTGTTGGCTTTCGTTTGGATTTAATCAGAGTAGAAAACTGTTGTTGGAACCAGAACTTTCTGGTTGGCTGAGGCGTTTCCCCAGACAGGCAGACCCTACCGCTCCCATCAGAGGCGGGTGATTACACTCACTGTATATCCTGCGCTCACCCTTGGGTAGCTTGGCACTGAGGAGTCAGGCTTATAACAGAGGCAATGTGTAAAGCATTGGCATAGCACTCCCACACAATAAATACACTGAGCTTCACCAAAGAGGCTTCAAAAGTGTGTATGCAAATAAAGATTGCATTCAACACACACATTAATTAACACAACATGAACATCATGTATTTCTGTCTCAAACAAGAGGAACCAGGAGCTATGTTTAAGCAGGTCCTGCACACATGCTCCAAATGAATAGTGAGAAACACAATGAGTATGCAGTTCCGAAGGGAAGGGAAGGGAAGGGAAGGGAAGGGAAAGGAAGGTCTTTTCAAAAAAGTGCCCTCACACACCCCGAAGGATGTCATGCTTCATCATTGGGCCTGCTCCTCGTCGGGCCGGCGCTGCAATGCCCGACGGGCACCCGCGAAGGGTCTCTTTGGCGGAGATCTTTTGGGATGAAGCCGTTGGGTGAGTGCGGGTGTGTGGGCTGGGTAGTGCAGTGAGTGTGTGAATTAAAATCGGTCTAGGGCAGTCCAAACTAATGTGTTTATTATCAGGGAGCACTAGCCTAATTAAAAGTAATGGGCCCCAACTGGATATGATGATCCTATAGGGCTAGTGTGGTGCTATGAGTCGACATGTTTCGTGCCGGGTTAGCCCCTAACGGGTCTGGTGGTACTTCATCAGGACCAAGAGTGTAATAAGAACCGTGTTAGAGCACTACCACAGGCCTGGTTCAGATATTCATCACTGATAACCAGAAGCAGTAGAGAACCCCAGGTGGAATTGTACCGGGGTGAAAGACCTAAGGGAATTGGGGGGAAAAAATAAGAAGGAGAAAACCAAGGTCTGATTAGAAACAATAAATACTGTCAAAAGGCATTCATTTTTTTATGTTGCAAATAGCAAAGTCTGGAAGTTAACGATAATGCCTGTTATGACAATAGTGGCTAAACAAGGTGCAAATGGTGTGAGTAATAGTCTGTATACCACCGGTGGTTAAAGCGGTGGACTAGGCACCTGGCTTCAAGGTGTTCAGTGACTATGGTGGTGAGCGTGGCTAGAATTACCCGATCATGCCAACATTAAATGGTACCGGCATAGTGAACTCGTAGTAATATTGTTGAGGTTATAAATGCGCAAATATCACATGAGTGCTATAAATCACAAGCACTCCAATGGCTAATATCCATGCAATGTTTATACAATAGTACCAAAAATGATTATTGGGACATTAGACTAATAATCATGTGCAGTGTTACACCAGTGTACATACTCAATGAATCAAGCATCTCACGATTGCGGAGGTACAGTGAGGGCTGCCAGCCGGCAAAAGCGCGTACCAGATTAGGCATCTAAGGAAGGTTAGCGCGGTCATCTCACTAAGATAGTGTGTACATGCCCAGTGATTGATGCATCTCTCAAACACCGAGATGCGGTGGGAGCTACCTGCCGGGAAGGAGCATGCCGGGAAGGAGCATGCCCGGTCAGGTATCTATGGGAAGCTAATAGCGGAAATCTACTATGGTAGTGCCGGTAATAAGGCCAAATGTGCCGAGGGGCACTAAGTGCGCAACAGGACTCACCCATAATGATTAGGTCAAAAACTGACGGGGATTGCAGAGCACGTCGTTGCTCTGATGCTGCGGAAAAGGGGATATAATTGCTAGTTACAAATCAGCAGGGTTGAAATCTTACTGTGGTCTTCGTAAATCAGCACAGTCGACCAGTAAAAAGAGGCTTTTCATACTCACGCAGGGAGGCAGTACAACTATCGTCCGTCCTACCCTTGCTCCGGGCCCCGTAATGGTTACTTCCGGGTACACTGCTTATGAGGAGGCCGCGTGGCCGTGCATGCGTGGTAGACTAGACTGTCAATTACGGCAGCCATGTTGGATGTAAACTTTATTGGTATGCCGGTATGCCTGGACACAAGTGTGGGGGCCTGCGTATTCGTGTAATGGTGACTAATCCCTGGAGGCCCATGTGGTGAACTTGAGGCCTGATGGCCCAGGATAGTAAGTTTATTAGAGGGGCGGATGTCTGCTAAAATGCGCTTCATATCGGGTGGTAACCTTAGATAAGTATGGCAGAATGGCCCAAAGTGGTGCACTGGTAAAAGGGCAGTATCCTGTTGTCAGAGTCACAATCACGGCAAAGCGCCTAATGGTGGTGTGGCGTAGGGGGACAGCTCCTGTGTGGGGAGTCTAAGAGCCCGTGGGTAGTGGACTAATGGCAAACTAGCCCAGATTAGTAAATTTGTTGGCGGGACGGATGTTTAGAGCAATGAACCCCATCTCAGGTGATAACCGAAAATTGGCCAGATGGCCCGAGGTGGTAAACTGATTAGAGGGCAGAGGTTCATATAAGAAACATCATCTCAGGGGTGAAGGGGCCTCGCCTGAGTATCAATTTTCAGTGGACCATAGTGTGAGATTCACGTGGGGAATATGCTATAAGGTATCGCCCATTAAGGGGGTTGAGTGGGAAAGAACAAGAGGTGTTCTAAGGGGTACAGGAGGGATTGCAGCATAAAGGATTTTATATTCAGGGGCGGTTTAGTTCAGCCCAAGGGATGTCATCATTCAGGCCCTTTTAGGAAAGAACAGAATTGGGTTTTCAAACTTTCCTAAAAGGGCCTCCTTTGATATCTGTGGGAATGCTTCCAACATAGTCCAGTTAAGGTCATTGGTGGTGTGATTGAGTTCAACAAAATGTGCACACATCTTTGTATTAGTTGTTTTGCACCTGATATTGCTCCTATGCTCTGTCATTCTTGTTTTAACTGGGCGGGTGGTCATGCCTATGTATTGTAACTGGCAGGGGCAGGTGATGAGGTAAACGCAGTTGCGTGTATTGCAATTGGTGTGTTTGTTTTGTCGCCATATCAAGGTATTGGTGAGCATGATGGTTTTTGTGGCCTTTGTCAGAGGGCAAACTACACACTGGCCACAAGGAAAATGGCCCATTACTGGTGGTAGGTTCCATAGGGTATTGAGAGGTGGTGGTGTTCTCTTTTTCGGTCTGGTGCTTATTAGTAGATCTTTTAGATTTGCAGTGCGTTTGAAGGCAAATCTTGGTTTGCTCAGGGTTTGGTCACCTACGTGGAGAATATTCCAGTGCTTGTTAATGACCCGTTTAATCATGTTAGACTCTGGGGTGAAGGTGGTTACACATGTCATTTGGTCATTGTTTCTTTTGGGTTGTATCTCCAGCAGTGCCACTCTGTTAGTGTTACGTGCTCTTTTCTGAGCTTTTTTTATTTTGCTGGTTGCGTATTGTCTTTGGGCTAGGTGGGTGGTAAGTTCAGCCGCTTGTGTTTTGAAATCCTCCAAATTACTGCAATTACGTCTTATCCGTAAAAACTGCCCGTAGGGGAGGTTCTCCCTCAAGGCCTTGGAGTGGAAGCTACTGTATAGTAGTGGACTGTGGCTATCAGTGGGTTTTTTAAAGGTGATAGTGTCCAGTCTATCATGCTTCCGTCTGATCATCAGGTCCAAGAAGAGTAGCTCAAGTTCCGAGGTGTTGGCAGTAAACTTGAGGTAAGGGTTCAGGCTGTTTACCCAAGTTAGAAATGCGGGGATGCGATTGGCGTCACCCTTCCAAAACACCAGTATGTCGTCAATGTAACGACTCCACAATGAGATGTTGTTCATGAAGGGGTTGGTGTCAATGAGCACGTATCTTGCCTCAAAGTCTGACATGTAAAGACATGCCAGACTGGGGGCAAAGGTACTGCCCATTGAAGTCCCCTGGGTCTGATGGTAAATTTGGTCCTCAAACTGGAAACAATTCTCAGTTAAGGCAATGTGTGCGCTTTCCATAATAAAGCTTATGGGGGTAGGGGATGTCCAAGTGGTGTTAAGCAGGATTTCCTCTACAACCTCAAGTGTGGTTAATTGAGGAATGTTGGTATACAGAGCCTCGACGTCAAGGGTTAGTAAGACGTCAGGCTGAGTGCCTTCTTGGTTGGTGGCCTCAATCAAATTCAGGACATCCCTTGTTTCCTGGAGGAAAGTGGGCGTGGTTTGGACCAAAGGTTGAAAAAAATGGTCACAGAATTTAGAGAAGGATTCCAAGACCGACCCTATGCCTGATACAATAGGTCTACCGGGGTAGGGAGGGGTTGTACCCCCTTGTGAATCTTGGGAAGTGTATAGAAATAGGGAAGTTTCGGGTTGTCATTAGTAAGAAAATCAGCCTAGTTTTTGGTGATCCATCCTTGGTTAAGTGCGGAGGCCACCAATGATTTTATACGTATGGTGAGGCGTTGAGTAGGATCCTCAAGGAGGGGGGTGTAATATCGGACGTCATGAAACTGGCGCACACATTCCGTTCTGTAATCAGTGGTGGACATGATCAGGATGGCACCTCCCTTATCTGCTTCTTTGATGGTGATGGTAGGGTCCTTGGCCAAGGTTTTTATGGCCTCTGTTTCCAATCTGGATGTGTTGAAGAATCCTGCGTTCTTGTGTTTCTCAGCGATTTCTTTTAAGACCGCTTTTTCAAAAGTGAGGACCTCTGGTGACACCATGCTGGAGTTCGGTGTGAAAGTGGAGGGCTTCCGTAGGCCTGAGTCCACCGGCGAAGATTCTGGTTGGTCCCGAAGAATGATTTCAGGCGTACTTTCCTGAAAAGTTGTGAAGTTCGCAATTAGTGCGAAAGTTATCAATTTTGGGGGTTGGCACAAAACCCAAGCCTCGTTTGAGAACGGTGGTTTCCACATCATTTAGCGGTCTTGTGGAGAGGTTAACAATTCATTTTTCTTCTCCATGTGGCTTCTCAGTTCCATGTTCAGTTGTTGTGCTTGGTCCTGCCACTGTTCTTGCTTCTATTGGTTGTGGCCGCCTCTTCTTTTTCTGCCTCTCCCTCTGCCCCAGCCTCTGCCTAAAAAAGGTTGTGGTTGGAAGGGGGCAAATGGTGGTTGTTGACATGGTGGAAAATTGGGATATTGCCACATCGGTGGTCCCTGGTAGGGTGGCATTCCATATCCATACATCATATTCATTGATGCTCTTTGGTGTTGATGTTGTTGTTGGCCGCCACGGCTGTCAGTGCTGGAGTTACTGCTTGTAGAGTAGTCCCTTCTTCGGGAAGTATGGCTGTCATCTGAGGAGTTGTCTACCACTGCTGGATAGTAGCCGTCTTTGAGGTAAGGGTACATTTTCTCCTTGCTAAATCTGGAGATGTCTTTTTGTAGTATAGCAACCTTTTGTCTCATCAGATAGTCCTTGTTGTCCGCTATCTCATTGTTAATTTCTGCCAATTTGGCTTTGAAAGCCGCAACGGTAATGCTGGCTTTTAGAGCCCCTTCTGCTACAGTGATCTTCATGATGAGGTCATCAGCCAGGCGTTTGGCTGTCTTAATGATCAACACCACTAAGTCCCTGGTACATTTCCAAGCGCCCAGGGACCATTCCTCTTTAAATTGCTTATCCTCGAGGAATATTCTTGGTGTATTGGAGACAATGAGACCGTTGGGAACTATGTTGGCACGCAGATATTCGGTCATTATGGCTCCATGCATGATGATTTTCATGAGTTGTCTTTTCATGTTAGTGATGGAATTCCAGTCGCTACCTTGGCTGCTGGAAGAGGCTCCTCCATCCACATCTAGTAGGGAGGGTGTTCTAAGTATCTCAGAGACCAAGTCATCGCTGAACGATAGTCCTTGGTTGTTCTCCATGGCTTGATAGGTACGTTTAAACCTGAGTCAAGGGAGGGTAGGTCCCACGGCTGAGCCGCCGTGCAAAAACTGTCTCAAACAAGAGGAACCAGGAGCTATGTTTAAGCTGGTCATGCACACATGCTCCAAATGAATAGTGAGAAACACAATGAGTATACAGTTCCTAGCCCTCTACTAATCAATCTGTATGTCAGACCTTTGGCTGATGTTGCTGAAGATGCTGGATTGTCCCTGTTCTCTTACGCGGACGATTCCCAGATTATCTTCTCTCTGTCAGTGGAGAGTGCGGCTGAGACTTCCCTCCTCCGGCTGGGCTTGGGTAAAATTGCCTCATGGATGCAGGCCAATTACCTTAAGCTCAACGGAGAGAAGACCGAAGTTTTGGTCTTAGGGAAAAACAAGGATCTCTGGGGCCCCCAACATTGGCCTAGCGAGATGGGTGCACCTCTTCAGCCCTCCCGCCATGTTCGTAACTTGGGTGTCATCATTGATGATTCACTGACTATGCAACATCAAGCTGTTAAGGTAGCTGCCACATGTTTTACCATTCTGAAATGGCTAAAAAAGATCATTTGGATGCTGTCGGAGCCCGCCCAGAAAACAGTAGTCCAGGCGCTTGTCACCTCAAGACTGGACTACGGTAACATTCTTTATCTGGGGGCCAATAAGGAGGTGACTCGTAGGCTGCAGATGGTTCAGAACGCTGCTGCAAGACTTCTTTTCCGGGTTCCTAGAGCTATCTCTGTTTCCGGTCACCTGCGGGACCTGCACTGGCTCAGGGTTGAGAACCGTATTAAGTTAAAAGCCCTGAGCAACATGTTTAAAATCAAAACAGGTGTGGGCCCCTCAGTATCTGCAGTCTCTGGTTTGTCCCTATGTGCCTCCTCGCTGCTTTCACTCATCTACCCAAGGGAAATTCACTGTGCCTAGAGTCAAACTATCCCGGATGGGTGGACGATCGTTTGCATACCTCGGTCCCTCCTTATGGAATTCCCTCCCCACCTCAATTCGGAATGAAACGGTGTATATCCAATTCCGCAAATCCTTAAAAACCTGGCTCTTCAACCAATAATCTTTAAGCTGCTATCCATTCCTAGATCTGGTCGGCGCCGGGAAACCCTTTTTGGGTAGCTGTTGCGCCTTACAAATCTAATTAATAATAATAATAATAATAAAGGAAGGTCTTTTCTAAAAAGTGCCCTCACACACCCCGAAGGATGTCATGCTTCATCATTGGGCCTGCTCCTCGTCGGGCCGGCGCTGCAATGCCCGACGGACACCCGCGAAGGGTCTCTTTGGCGGAGATCTTTTGGGATGAAGCCGTTGGGTGAGTGCGGGTGTGTGGGCTGGGTAGTGCAGTGAGTGTGTGAATTAAAATCAGTCTAGGGCAGTCCAAACTAATGTGTTTATTATCAGGGAGCACTAGCCTAATTAAAAGTAATGGGCCCCAACTGGATATGATGATCCTATAGAGCCAGTGTGGTGCTATGGGTCGACATGTTTCGTGCCGGGTTAGCCCCGAACGGGTCTGGTGGCACTTCATCAGGACCAAGAGTGTAATAAGAACCGTGTTAGAGCACTACCACAGGCCTGGTTCAGATATTCATCACTGATAACCAGAAGCAGTAGAGAACGGCAGGTGGAATTATACCGGGGTGAAAGACCTAAGGGAATTGGGGGGATAAAATAAGAAGGAGAAAACCAATGTCTGATTAGAAACAATAAATACTGTCAAAAGGCATTCATTTGTATATGTTGCAAATAGCAAAGTCTAGAAGTTAACAATAATGCCTGTCGTGACAATAGTGGCTAAACAAGGTGCAAATGGTGTGAGTAATCGTGCGTATACCAACGGTGGTTAAAGCAGTGGACTAGGCACCCGGCTTCAAGGTGTTCAGTGACTATGGTGGTGAGCGCAGCTAGAATTACCCTAACGCTATCTGGATAATTAATTATAATATTATTGTTTTGTTTCATTCAGACATATGATTATGTTGTTGCTGTATTTATGATTTTAACTACTTCTTTAGTAAACCAAAAACAAATACATTGCTCTTAATAATTAAAAAATAAACCAATAAATAATAAATATGTTAATATTGGTACATATATTTTTCTGCTTTTTCTTGCGAATTAATGCACATTGTTTATTGTAAAAAATCAAATTGTTTTGTTGCAGAGAATATTGTGTGGAGAGTAATACACTTGCTTACGTACTTTCTTCCTTCAATTGTTTATCTCCCTACGACTAGCAAGTATATTGTGTATGTAGGGGTCCCTATTTTCTAAAAATATACCTCCCCAGGTGCAGTCTAGGCCTCCATCCCCGGCCTCAGCCTCCATTGTCTGGTGTAACCTCCCCAGGTGCAGTCTGGGAATCCATCCTTGGCCTCAGCCTCCATTGTCTGGTGTAACCTCCCCAGGTGCAGTCTGGGTCTCTATCCCCAGCCTCAGCCTTCATTGTCTGGTGTAACCTCCCAGGTGCAGTCTGAGCCGCCATTCCCGGCCTCAGCCTCCATTGTCTGGTGTAACCTCTCCAGGTGCAGTCTGGGCCTCCATTCCCGGCCTCAGCCTCCATTGTCTGGTGTAACACCCCACGTGCAGCCTGGGCCTCCATCCCCAGCCTCAGCCTCCATTGTCTGGTGTAACCTCCCCAGGTGCAGTCTGGGCCTCCATCCCCAGCCTCAGCCTCCATTGTCTGGTGTAACCTCCCCACATGCAGCCTGGGCTTCTATCCCTGGCCTCAGCCTCCATTGTCTGGTGTAACCCCCCCAGGTGCAGTCTGGGCTACTATCCCCAACCTCAGCCTCCATTGTCTGGTGTAACCTCCCCAGGTGCAGTCTGGGCCTCTATCCCAGGCCTCCAGTCACTGGTGTAACCTCCCCACGTGCAGCCTGGGCCTCCATCCCCGGCCTCAGCCTCCATTGTCTGGTGTAACCTCCCCAGGTGCAGTCTGGGTCTCTATCCCCAGCCTCAGCCTTCATTGTTTGGTGTAACCTCCCCAGGTGCAGTCTGGGCCTCCATTCCTGGCCTCAGCCTCCATTGTCTGGTGTAACCTCTCCAGGTGCAGTCTGGGCCTCCATTCCCGGCCTCAGCCTCCATTGTCTGGTGTAACCCCCCCATGTGCAGCCTGGGCCTCCATCCCCAGCCTCAGCCTCCATTGGCTGGTGTAACCTCCCCACGTGCAGTCTGGGCTACTATCCCCGGCCTCAGCCTCCATTGTCTGGTGTAACCCCCCCCCAGGTGCAGTCTGGGCTTCTATCCCCAGCCTCAGCCACCATTGTCTGGTGTAACCTCCCCAGGTGCAGTCTGGGCCTCTATCCCAGGCCTCCAACCTCTGGTGTAACCTCCCCAGGTGCAGTCTGGGCCTCCATCTCCGGCCTCAGCCTCCATTGTCTTGTGTAATCTCCCCAAGTGCAGTCGGGGCCACTATCCCCGACCTCAGCCTCCAGTGTCTGGTGTAATCTCCCCAGGTGCAGTCTGGGCCTCCATCCCCAGCCTCAGCCTCCATTGTCTGGTGTAACCTCCCCAGATGCAGTTTGGGCTTCTATCCCCGGCCTCAGCCTCCCATTGTCTGGTGTAACCTCCCCAGGTGCAGTCTGGGCCTCTATCCCCGGCCTCCAGTCCCTGGTGTAACCTCCACACGCAGCATGGGCCTCCATCCCCTGCCTCAGCCTCCATTGTCTGGTGTAACCTCCCCACGTGCAGCCTGGGCTTCTATCCCCAGCCTCAGCCTCCATTGTCTGGTGTGACCTTCCCAGGTGCAGTCTGGGTTTCTATCCCCGGCCTCAGCCTCCATTGTCTGGTGTAACCTCCCCAGGTGCAGTCTGGGCCTCTATTCCCGGCCTTCAGTCCCTGGTGTAACCTCCCCACGTGCAGCCTGGGCCTCCATCCTTGGCCTCAGCCTCCAGTCCCTGGTGTAACCTCCCCAGGTGCAGTCTGGGCCTCCATTCCCGGCCCATTGTCTGGTGTAACCTCCCCAGGTGCAGTCTGGGCCTCTATCCCTGGCCTCAGCCTCCAGTCCCTGGAGTAACCTCCCCAGCTGCAGTCTGGGGCTCTATCCCCGGCCTCAGCCTCCAGTCCCTGCTGTAACTTCCCCGGGTGCAGTCTGGGCCTCTATCCCCGGCATCAGCCTCCAGTCCCTGGTGTAACCTCCCCAGGTGCAGTCTGGGCCACCATCCTTGGCCTCAGCCTCCATTGTCTGGTGTAACCTCCCCAGGTGCAGCCTGGGCCTCCATCCCTGGCCTCAGCCTCCATTGTCTGGTGTAACCTCCCCAAGTGCAGCCTGGGCCTCTATCCCCGGCCTCATCCTCCGCTGTCTGGTATAACTTCCCCAGGTGCAGTCTGGGACTCCATCCCCGGCCTCAGCCTCCATTGTCTGGTGTAACCTCCCCAGGTGCAGTCTGGGACTCTATCCCTGGCCTCAGCCTCCATTGTCTGGTGTAACCTCCCCAGGTACAGTCTGGGCCTCTATCCCTTGCATCAGTCTCCATTGTCTGGTGAACCTCCCCAGGTGCAGTCTGGGCCTCCATCCCCGGCCTCAGCCTCCATTGTCTGGTGTAACCTCCTAGGTGCAGTCTGGGCCTCTATCCCCGGCCTCAGCCTTCATTGTCTGGCGTAACCTCCCCAGGTGCAGTCTGGGCTTCTATCCCCGACTCAGGGGCATATTAACAAGGCCCGGCGGTAAATATCGCAAAGCGCGCTTAGCGCTTGCATATTTATCGCCGGCTATCACTGTAATTTATCGCCCGGTTAGCGCGTTATCAACAACGCGCATCGCCGAGGCGATAAAATTCCAGAGATAACGTGGATATCGCCGTTTTCCATGGTGGAAAACAGCGATATCCTAGATGATAGGGCCTGTGGTCTTAGTCACAGAATCCACCCCCATGTTAAGTATGCTTTAGTCAGGAATTTAACAGACGTTAAATTCCTGCGTTAAAGCATACTTAACGCGATTTAAAAGATCGCTAACCCTCCTTGATAATATCGCGAAGCTGCCTTCGCGATATTATCCCTGTTTGGTTTCACAGCCACGCCTACTTTGCATCTCATTAGCGATGCAAAGTTAGGCGTGCTGGGAACGGGCGCTAAGTCAGCAAAACACGCGATAGCGTGTCTTTGCTGATAAGGCAATGAAATTATCGCCGCTTTGCGCCCGAAAACGGACGCAAAAGCGGCGATAATTTCATATCGCCCCCTTGTTAATATGCCCCTCAGTCTTTACTGTTGGCATAACCTCCCCAGGTGCAGTCTGGGCCCCTATCCCCGGCCTCAGCCTCCATTGTCTGGTGTAACCTCCCCAGGTGCAGTCTGGGCCTCTATCCTTGGCCTCAGTCTCCATTGTCTGGTGTAGCCTCCCCAGGTGCAGTCTGGGCCTCTATCCTTGGCCTCAGTCTCCAGTCCCTGGTGTAACCTCCCCAGGTGCAGTCTGGGCCTCCATACTTGGCCTCAGCCTCCATTGTCTGGTGTAACGTCCCCAGGTGCAGTATGGGCCTCCATCCCCAGCCTCAGTCTTCATTGTCTGGTGTAACCTCCCCAGGTGCAGTCTGGGCCTCTATCCTTGACCTCAGCCTACATTGTCTGGTGCAACCTCTCAGGTGCAGTCTGGGCCTCCATCCCCGGCCTCAACCTCTAGTCCCTGGTGTAACCTCTCCAGGTGAAGTCTGGGCCTTTATCCTTGCCCTTAGCCTCCAGTCCCTGGTGTAACCTCCCCAGCTGCAGTCTGGGCCTCCATCCCCGGCCTCAACCTCTAGTCCCTGGTGTAACCTCTCCAGGTGAAGTCTGGGCCTCTATCCATGGCCTCAGCCTCCATTCTCTGGTGTAACCTCCCCAGGTGCAGTCTGGGCCTCTATCCCCTGCCACAGCCTCCATTGTCTGGTGTAACCTCCCCAAGTGCAGCCTGGGCCTCTATCCCCGGCCTCAGCCTCCGCTGTCTGGTGTAACCTCCCCAGGTGCAGTCTGGGCTTCTATCCCCGGCCTCAGCCTCCATTGTCTGGTGTAACCTCCAGAGGTGCAGTCTGGGCCTCTATCCCCGGCCTCCAGTGCCTGGTGTAACCTCCCAGGTGCAGTCTGAGCCTCAATCCCTTACCTTAGCCCCCAGTGCCTGGTGCGACCTCTCCAGGTGCAGTCCATGCTCAGCTCTCAGCCTCCAGTGCCTGGTGTAACTTCCCACGTGCAGTACGAGCCTCAACCCCCAGACTCCTGTGCCTGGTGCGACCTCTCCAGGTGCAGTCTATGCCTCAGTTCTCAGCCTCCAGTGCCTGGTGCGACCTCCCCAGGTGCAGTCCATGCCTCAGTTCTCAGCCTACAGTGCCTGGTGTGACCTCCCCAGGTTCAGTCCATGCCTCAGTTCTCAGCCCACAGTGCCTGGTGTAACTTCCCACGTGCAGTACGAGCCTCAACCCCCAGACTCCTGTGCCTGGTGCGACCTCTCCAGGTGCAGTCTATGCCTCAGTTCTCAGCCTCCAGTGCCTGGTGCGACCTCCCCAGGTGCAGTCCATGTCTCAGTTCTCAGCCTACAGTGCCTGGTGTGACCTCCCCAGGTTCAGTCCATGCCTCAGTTCTCATCCTACAGTGCCTGGTGTGACCTCACCAGTAAGTGTGTTGCAGTTTGATGTTCTCTCTGAGAAAGTATCAGTCTCTCATATTTCACTTTGCCATAATTGGAAATATCATTATCTTACCAGCCTCTCATTACTTCCTTGAATTACTTTTGTAATCCATTCCTGTTGCGTTTGATGCTACAATCACACGCACTATTCAACTATATTTTTCCAGAATGGAGGATGAGTAAACTGACAGTCAAAATTGGGTGTCATTTTAGGATGTCATTACACTATCAAGAGAGTCACTTAGTAGGCTGCCGGGGTAAAGTGTGCTCTTCAGGAATCAATCATCTAAGCTTACGTGGGCACATTAAATGTTACATGACAGACATTTCACAGCCGAGCGGATTTACTATACTGTAGAAAAGTGCCTCTTTTTGACATGGTCACCCCCACGTTTTGCTCACTATTACTGATGTTAATTGGTTGTTCACCGGGTCCCTGCTAACCAAGCCCCAGTGCTCTTTCCCTAAAAACAAGACAAATGCTTAATTGTAACCCAATTGGCATGGACTTTAGCACCCTTGTAAGTCCCTGGTAAATGGTATCCCTGGTACCCAGGGAATGGGTACTAAAGCGGGTCCCTAAGGGCTGCAGCATGCATTGCGCCACCTAAAGGGACCCACACACAAACTGGAGCAGACTACCATTGCAGGATGCGTGAAATGGTGCAAACCATTCTGAAAACACGACATGGCACACTCCCTGTGAGCAATGCCCAAGTACACTGCATGCACTATGTGTAAGTCACCCCTACAGCAGGCCTTAGAGCCCTAAGGCAGGGTGCATTCTATCACATGTGAGGGCACATCTGCTGGAGCAGATATGTCCCTGTGATGTCTAGCTCCATTGCTTGGTATTGCAAGGGATCAGTAAGCCATTTTAAAGGTATGTACTGGACACTGGTCATTATGAGTTACCCAGCGATATAATGGCTTCACTGAAAATACCGAAGTTTGGTATCAAACATATTCTCTTAATAAATCTGTACTGATGCCAGTATCGGATTTACGAAGACATGCACTCAGAGGGCATCTTAAAGGTGCCCCCTGTATTCCTACTAGTTATTTAGTGTGTTGGCTGAGAGGTATAGTCCAGCCTGCCATCACGGATGAGTTTCTGATCCCTGGCAGGTGAGAGCCTGCGCTCTCAGAGGGCAGGAACAATGCTTGCCCACCAGAAGGTGATCACACCTCCTCCAGCAGGATGGCTAGTGAATTTAGCTAATCAAGGCCAGAGGCTTCAAAGTCCCTGCTGCCTTTGATATGCGACCATGGCTTCCCCTTAGACCTGGAGAATGCCACCCACTGCCCTTTGGCCCATTTGGCACCAGAGCAGGCAGGAAATTAGATAAGCAGGAGGCGTATTTCACTTACAGGCTAGTCACACCCCTAAGGTGGGCTACCTGAAGTGGACAGCCAGAGAAGGGTTTCACCATCTTGTTTTGGTGAAACTAGAGAATTATGGGTCAGGGTTATGCCCACTCCCCCCAGGAAGTGGTCATATAGGGGGTTTAGTCACCCTAGTGGTAGGTAGCCCATTGGCTACTACCATGTACTCCCCTAAACGCCACTGAATTGAGTATTTATAGGTCCCTCGACACCAGAGAGACAGATTAGTCTGCCTGAAAACAGAAGAAGGACAAAGAAGAGCTGTCATTGCAAGAACTGAGGACCTACCGGAAACTTGACACAAGACCCTGCCTGGCTGCTGGTACCTCGACATTTGCAAAGACTTGACTCGTCCAAAAGCTGTGCATCCTCCCCAACACTTGGAGGACTGTACAGCACTTCACCAACCATTTAGTATCTCCCTTGGGGTGGAGCAGCAATGCCCCAGCATCTGCAGGCACCGACTGCACTTGTCCGGTACACCGTGTTGTTACCCATCGGGCCCAACGAGGGAGAAGCACATCAGGAGGAAGTCTTTATGGTTCTAGGAGGTCAGCCCCATATATCTGCTGAGTTTCGAGACGCTAGGCCCCCCCAGAAACCCCCCTGCACCAATACCTTGGGTACCGGAGTACTTGAACCAGCCAAGGCTTGTTTATGTCCAGTCCATACATCACCACCATGGAAAACCTACAGGCACAACGAGAGACTTCAGGAACAATGAGATCCACAACCAGAGTGGCCATGCTGTCTTGTTTTTACCTTCTCTGCAGACCCGCCGACAACCGTGAAAGCCTTGACCTCCATTGGCCAGCCAGCCAAGACCCTCTGCTCCCGAGCTCCACAGGCCCAGGGCCATGACTCCTGACTGCATCCCTTCGGCCTAGGGGTACTCACAACCTGAATCCCTCTTTGGATACTCCTGGACTTGTTCCCAAGTACCCCCTTGCAGCCTCTTTGTTTCAGCTGCCATTGACTTACTGGCATAGTGCTTGAGTCTACCATCTTGACCAGCACCTCTGCACCCAGACACCCCAGGGCAGGTAAACCCAAACTGCTGGTGATTCTTTGTACCGTGGCCTCTGCTAGGTACTTAAGTCCTAAAGGGTACCCCTGAACACCGACTGCAAGTATATGTTTGCCGAGCATGTTTTTCCTCCAATAGGATAACATTACTGCATTCGAGGCTCATACCTCAAAAATCGTCATTTGAGTATTTTTACTGTTTTCTTGTAAAATCGATAACTCCAAAAGTACTTACCTGATTCCAAAGATTTTGGTGTCTAAATTCATATAAAAATATGTGTTGTGCTATGGCACTCTCGGCTCTGGAGAATTCTCACCATGGAAAGAATGGCCGATATTTTCAGAGATGAGTACAAAAACTTTGAATACAAATGGGGCCCGTTGATTACCTTCCTGTCCCAGGGCCTCCTTTCGGCGGTATGCCCCGCCTCCGTGAGAGGTAGGCACCTCTTCCAGTTTTAAGCTGACCAATGTCCAGGCCCGATTTAAAGCCCCAAAGTGTTATTGAGGACAAGATAATCACAGGGAATGTAATGCCCTTCTATTTGACACAGAGCTGATTGTCCGAAAGCTTATCTCTGATGTTACACCACCACCAGGGTAGGGGGAGGGAAGGGTGGGCTGGGGGGGGGGTCTGTTTATTATATTTGTTTGGGGTGATACCCCTATTGTTGGACTTAGCAAAATGGACATGACTTGCAATACGTGAGGGGGGCGATGGGACTTCCCAATATCAGAAACTGAACATGTATTAGATGTTAATACCTACACGAAGTCCTGTATAATTTGCAATGTGTTATTTTCATTTAGAAGTCATGTTGAATAAAAAGATCTTTGAGAAAATATGTGTTGTTTTTTATAAATTGGTCTCGGATTTCTTCTTTAGTGTGTGTCTCGATTATTGACTCAGGGCCCGATTCACAAAGGTAAACAGACAAAAGTCTAACCTTTTGACTTTCGGTATTCACAAAGGGCATTTAAGAGTAGTGACGTTAGACTTTTGTCTCAGTTCTGGTCTCAGTTAAATTTAAGACCAAAACTTAAGTTTAAGTGAGACAAAGTCTAACTTTACTACTACTCGTAAATGCCCTTTGTGAATACCGAAAGTAGTAAAGTTAGACTTTTGTCTCAGTTTTCCTTTGTGAATCGGGGCCTCGGTGTATACAACAAATGCTTAACACTTCCCTCTGATAAGCCTGAGGTGCTCGACCATGCTACTAACACTAGAGAATTTGGGATTATTAAAGTAATCCCCTGTCAACCAATAAGGGTCATCTGGACTTTTTGCATGGTGTGCCCTTACATTGGCCCACTACATAAAAAGCCAGCTTCCTACATATACTCAACACAGCAAGTGAATTTGTAGAACGCAGGTTCATCATGGTGTATGGTGGGAGGTACCCGCTCCTCATTTCAGCATTTTGGCACATTTGCTAAGTTGTATGGTGCAAGAGATCTCTATCACAAGCCTTTTCACCAGTGGGCTACATGTGTGTGGTGTGTTGCTCACCAACAGAGTGTTAGACTCCGTTGAGGTATTGGGGACTACCCAAAGTGGTCCTCCTCTTATCAAGGGTCACTGCCATGCCATCCCCCTGACCAGTCGATGGTGGTGGCTGATTTTAGTTGTGGGGTACCGACATTTTACCTAACCCTAGAGGGGAGCGTCCTGCGAATGTGTACATCAGTACCCCCACGCGCACTGTCCTGAAGGTGTGGGATTCCATATCAGGAAATGAGGCCTGGACCTCATTCCCCTCCCCACACACCCCAATACTCTTTAATCCGGCCTTTCCGCCAGCCCTGCACGAAGGCCCATTTGACGCCTGGAGGGAGGGAGGCTGTCTTATGCTTGACCACTTATTCCATAACTACGACATCTTATCCTTCGATAACTGCAGGCGCGAATTTCATCTTCCACCGGAAGAACACTTTCACTATCTCCAGCTTCGACATTGGGCACTCACCCCTCATATACGGGATAATGCTACTAGGGAAAAGACAGGGTTTGAAAAGTATGTCCGAACAGTGGGCTCGATGAAAGGGGTAATATCCTTCCTCTACAATTATTTAGTCTCCTCTACGCCGACAGCCCAACCGCGATATATAACCATGTGGGAAGGCCTGCTACAGCGGGACATACAAGACAAGTAATGGGTGGCGCTCTGGTCTGACATCTCGAAATGTAATCACTCCCTAGAACTCAGGGAAGCACATTTAAAAACGCTAATGGACTGGTACCTAACTACCTACACCCGGCCAAACTCAAACGATTGTTCCTGACCACATCAGATAGGTGTTGGAGGGGCTGTGACTTCTAGGCGATTTCCAGCACATATGGTGGGATTGCCCCACTATACGGCCCTTCTGTGAGGAAATCCTGGCCCAACTTAAAACTATGCTGGGATATCCTGTCCCGACCTCCATGGAAGGAGTCCTCCTAGGTTTACGAGACCCCACTCTAGAGCACCAGACCAAAGCTGATAAATCCATCATGTGGACCTGTATAGGTGCAGCGAAAATAACATTGGCAGCTGCGTGGAAGAGGATGACGGCCCCCACCACCTCAGTCTGGCATGCACGACTTTGGAAAATCCTTTGCCTAGAAAGAATGACGGACATATTCCGTGATGATTATAAAAGCTTTGAATATAAATGGGGCTCTCTGGTCGCCTTTCTCGCGCGGGGCCTGCCACTGGCGGTATGCCCTCCGACCATTAGAGACATGCATCTCTTTCAGTTCTAACACCCTACACTTCGACTGAGGCACACACCCAGCCATCATCTGTAGAGTCATCACCACACACCGTGTTAGCGGGAGGGGGGAGGGTATAGGGAATCATGTTAGTCGCTTTTCTACCTTCTTTGTTTTGCCTTTGGAGCACCTTCCCAGTTGGAAGGATGGAGCATCAATTTGCCATGGCATTAGAGACTGACACTGCTTCGAGGAGGGAAGGACTCATTGAGCCTCCAAACTGTTTGAAACTGTACAAATCAATATAGACGGTCTCCTCTCCTCAGTTGGGTATGGTAGCCAGTGGACGGTGGTCCACGGATATGCTTCCTTGCACTATGTCATACTGTTGTATATGATAATGATGCTCCTGTATCTCTAACGCTATTATTGTGTTTATATCAAAATGCCAATAAACATACGTTTTATAAAAATTAAAAAAAAGAAACACCCTTCTGTGATGCAATCTGGCGCTCATCTGAAGTGGTCCAATCCTCTTGACCCAGGTTTGCACTATTTTTTAATAAAAACGGCAAACTACTTGTTCAAGCTTTCTTTTGATACTGTTTGGCTGCTGGGCACTGCACACCTTGGGATTTCAACTTGTTTTTTGATTACCCATTTCTGATAGTTCAAGATATATTACAATACTGTTTGGCATCCTGAGAGCTTGAATTAGTTGAACACGGATAATTAACTTCAAGTTGTTCTGAACACGGGCCCCCAAATATATCTTGTATTGAGCCCCAAAAATCCTTACGGTGGCACTGCCAGCATTTCAACCATGAGTGCCACACATCCTAGCTGAGCATCACATCTTCCCTGCTGCCCAGCTGAAACTAAATCGAACACTGACCACAGCTGAAAGTTGTCTGTGTCTGTGTCTCTCAACAACTTCCGGGTTAGCTGCTGCTGCAGCATTGCTGAGCACTGTCTGACATACTCCTTTCCACCTGAGCAGTTAAGTGGGCTTCCCAGCATGCCGAGGCAAGCCACAGTACCTACAGGAGGCCTGCAACTCTCCCAACGTGGACATAGATTCACCAAAATGCCTCTCTCAGCAGAAGGCACACAGTGACATCACATGGTTGACGCCTTTGCCCATAACCACACAGTGACATCACATGGTTGACCCCTTTGTCCCATAATTATCACAGCTTCTTATTTACATCTGAGGACCTGGGAGAAGGACCTGGACTCCGATGTAGTAAGAGAAAGGTTGCAAAAAGTGGTTTCAAATTGCACATTGACTTTGTGCAACCTATCTCTAATGTTATGATGTGACCAGTGTACTAATAAGCTGCGTTGCAAAATATTCAGTCGCAGAATGACCTGCCTCATGAATATTAAATAGGCAGGTCCCCCTGATATCAGCTGCAAAGACAGGGATGGTGGCCTGCAAGCAACAGCAGACCACGTCTCTGGATTTGCATTCCCAAACAGGAAACTTAAAAACTTTAAAAAACAAAAAAACAGTAGCATGTATTCCTTAAGGGAACTGGTGCTGCTTTAAAAAACAAGCATTGGCATAGCTAATCGGTCTCGCCTTTGGGACCTTATAAGTATTTAGTTATGCAGCAGGTCCGAAAGGCGAGACCTATTGGCTGTGCCAATGCTTGTTTTCTACTGCATGCAGGACATGCTTTCTGCAACATTCAGCGCTTGCATCCCCGAAATTATGAATCACTGTATGAGACATGCTCGTGGCTCAAGGTGGAAATTAATTCGGACGTGGCGAAAGAGGAGGGGTTTGATGAGCAGCGTGCCTTCCATATAGTTCGGACGTGGCGAAAGAGGAGGGGTTTGATGAGCAGCGTGCCTTCCATATAGGGTGGTCTTTTACTGGAACAATAGACACGGCTATTACGAAGACCACTGTGCCGCCCACGTGCACTGTGTACAGAGAACGGAGCGCAATAGCAAACTGGTTTACACACTCACCAGTGTCACTCTGCTCGCACGTGACTAAGGGGATTGAGAAGATTCGAAATGAATCCATCTCCATGTGCTCACTGCTCTTCTGCTAACCATTGGAGGAGCGCCCCGCCACTCACAGCACCGAGCAATCCCTGCATAGTGTGTTCTTGAGCAGCAGATCGGAAAAGCATTCTACTTTGCAAGCGAGTCAGTGCCTTCGTTATGCACTTTAAGACTTCAGGGCTAGCAGAACCCGAGCCTCCCCTAAATTGTAGGGGTCCATGAGGCTGTGTAGCGAGAGCTGAACTCGGGGAGGGAAGTGGGCTGCCTGCTTGCAGCAGAGAAAAGACAGAGTAGGGAGGAGGGAGGCAGCGTCAGCACAAGTGAAGCGCTGGACAGCAGAGACGTCGGCAGCGTCAGAGAGGAGCGGGGGCGAGCGAGCGCGGCAGCCTGCTGAGCTGACTACACGCTCGTGCACAATGGCCATGTGTTTTCAATTATCGCGCCCGCGTCTGGGCACGATAATTGCAAACAGATGGCGGCTGTGCGGGTAACCGCACGGAAAAGGCCATTGTGCACGAGCGTGTGGTCAGCTTTTTGAAGCCCCTTACATAAAGTCTCGTAGAGCAGCGCTTGCGCGCTACTCTAGGCTCGACCTAAAAATGAAAGTTTTGCCCATTTGGAAAGACATCGGCAGGAGCAGGCAGTGGTCTCTGGACCGCTGAGCTCACTTCCTGCGCTCACCCGACACGACTCCTACAGGAGAAGCTGTCCAACAGGAAAGATTCCCCTTTGCGAATCTGTTACCACCACTTTTCAGGAGTCAGTAACATTTCAAAGGTTTGCAACTGCATTTAGGGTTGCAAACTATTGATACATCCCACACTGAATCCTAATTAGAAGGGGACGCTCCTTTCACGCTCCTTCCTAAGGTGCTTTGCAGATACTACAATGTCATTTATGGATGGAAACACTGGGGCAGATTTAGTATGACTTTGTGCCGGTACAAAGTCATGCAAAGTGATTGAAAGTGGTGCAAAGTCTTGAACAGATGTCCTTTTCTCAGCGCAAATAGCGCTTTGCGCTGCTTTGCTCTGCTTTGCTCCACTTAATGTCAAGGGAACGTTACATGGATGTGAAATGGACAGATGAACACATAGGGGTAGATTTACAAGCCCCTTGCGACATCTTTATGACACCGTTGCGTCACTTATGTGACGCAGCAGCATCGTAAACAATGCGCCACTATGCAACAGTTTTACAACGTGACACATCTAGTGAGATGCGTCACGTTGTAAAGCCCTGCGCTACATTATACCTGCGTCAGGTATAATGTATGCAGGGTGGGCGTTCCGACGCAAGAAAGCCTCGTAAAAGTGACGCAGTGAAATCTACAAGATTTCACTGAGTCACTTTTACGTCCCCGCTGCGTCAAAACCTTACGCCTGCTTGTAGCAGGCGTAAGGAGTGACGCAGCATTGCAAGTATAGGATGCCCCTGAGCAGTGCTGGAGTTGCGTTGCGCTTGCGACATGACTCCAGCACTGCGTCACCTATATGCTGACAGATGTGTCACGCATCTGTCTCTCCTTGCGCCACGGTGCACCGCATTTTAAATGCGGCGCATCCATGGTGGCGCAAGGGGTTCCTAACGTCACGCAAAATAACTGGCGCATCCCTGCTGATCTGCAGGGATGCGCCAGTTATTGTAAATCTGCCCCATATGGTTTTTGATGCAAACCCCAATCTAGTAAGCTACACTGGGGTTTACGTCAAAAAATTATATCTTCTTGAAGCAGGTGCTAACTTGTGTTTACTTCTCCAAACACTTCAGTCATTTTATGCGGGCTGCACTGTACAGCACAAATCCAAATTATGAAATGTATTTGAACTTGCCTAGCGATAGCATTGTGTACTGGAAAGGTATGCTTCCAGTACAAATCCTGACCGAGACATCACACACCTGTGCGCCATCGTTCAAAGGTTGTGTGTGGTGCTAGGCAGCTCGTTTGTGCACCAGCGCTGGGGCTGGCTCAGCAGCAGGCCATTTTAAATAAAAATGACTCCGAGCTGCTTTCTTCCTCTTGTGCAACGCAGCACAGCAACTTTGGTTCCCGCGCTGCACTAAAAATGAATAAATCTGCCGCCCTGGAATTTTGCGAATCGGAGGATTAGCCACTACAAAATGCTTTAGTCCATCAAGCCCGAGAGGACGGAAAAGTAAAGAAAGTACACAGGGCTCTCCAATCCCTGTTTACTTTATGTTCCTCCACACCCTTCATGACCCCTGTGACCTTGGATGTTAAGGGCAGAGAATGTGATTTTGTTGTATTGTACTGAAGTTGTTGCATTGCATTCTGTTTTGACTGTTTTATCCTGATGTGCCCTGTTATGTTTTTTGTGTGTATGTTATGTCCTTTCGTTTACTTTCCAAAAGCAGCACATGCCTTGGACGTTCCTGGGACAAGCAGGCATCTACCACTGTCTAAGGTGGGACAATGGCGCCGCTCCAGCTCTTGAATCACTTAAGACACCAGTCAACCCCAAACTGTGGCAGAAACTCTTAACTTAGCGCTCCTAGTGCTCACTGTATGTGCTACGGCCCCTAGGCACTGTCCACCAATGCAGAGCCAGGCTCTATCCTGGGCCCTGTGTCTAGCAAGCAGACTGAAGGCCCCAGTCAAAGACCCCCTGCTGTGATGTGCTTTGACTGTCAGCTAGCAGGCTCTGTTGGCGCGTGGCGGGAAGTGCACCAGAGTGTGGTAACAATAGGTCAGTTTTCAAACGTTTCCTGAAGGACTTGTAGTGTGGATGCTGAGGGTCACTTGAGAATGGGATGTCCTGACCCATGTCTTAAAGAAGGCATTGGTGGATTGTTGTGGGATATGGGGCCTTGTGGCATGGGATATTCCAAGGGCCATTGTCATAGGGTGCTGAACTAGCTCAGCGACACAAACTACAGCTGTGTGAGAAGCTTCAGCAGTGGTGTCTGGCCGTCTGTGTGTTGATGGTGGGTGCAATGCTTCCTGGATGGCAGTCGATATCTACGACTGAGTTGCTGTAAAGTCAGTGTGTGGCGTTCACTCATATCCAGGGGTTTCAGCCTAGGTCTCTTTGTCTCCTGTCACCTCCTTCCCCTCTTCTTCCTCTTCTTGTCCGTTGTGCCTACCCCCCTCTGTGTTGTTGCACCTTCTTCTCATGTTGCTTGTTGTGTGGTGGTTCTGCTGCTATGGGCTGGAGTGCTAGCTACTGCCCTGAAGCTGCCTGAATCTTGCAGCCTGAATGTGACGAGCTGCACATACCTGGGAAGACTAACAGGCATTCTAGCTGCCTGCTGTGTGGTGGAAGCATATTTAATGGAATGTGTGGGAGGTTTTAGTGCTACCAAACCTCATTCAATCATTCTGCAATACAGAAAGCTGGTGACACCGGTCTCGTGAGACCTCCACACTGTTCACTTGTGATGTTTTCACGAGGACCCTGAAGCAGTAACTCTGCTGGAGCTGCAGGTTGTGTGGGGTGCCCCGCATGGGATCTGAGACTTGCTTCACCTGAACTCAATACAGAACAAGGGTCGCGATCAAGGAATATCAGAAATACGTAGTTACACTGCCCGACTGGACTTTACCCTACATTTCTGTGGTTCTTTCGCTGCTCTCAGCATTTTAAAGTAACCGAAAGGCAACATGCAGCTTTTTACAAACCTTCTCAATAACCTCCTCAATATTAAAACACTGGCACAGTGCATCTGTGGTACATCTATGGTACATATTCCGCTACATGGCCGTCATTTCTTGTCCCTTGTTAAAGAGGTGGCGACAAGGCCGGGGCATGTTTCACCTTGCAGCCATGGAGAGTCAGTGCTTAATTTGTAAATAAATAAGTGCCAGGGCTCTCGTCAGGAGGGCACTGCAGCTTGCACCACACATTGCCACTACCAGTGCTGCCAATGATGGTAACAACACAACTACTAACCATCACACTCCTACAAGTGTGACAATTCAGACTATTTCTGACCCCAAAACTGTAAGAATGGCTTGGGCGGCAGGTAATAGTCCTTTTTAAAGTATCCTAAATTAATAATTAACTGTTGTTGAGGCCATCTCTAAATTAGCCAGACAGCGCCACTTTGTGGCAGAATGTAGCAAGCACTGGTGTTGACAATTAAGTGCCGGTGCCGAGCAGCGGAATCCACCGGCTCAAATTAAGCACTGTGCAGAGTGACGTTGAAAGAGGAGCGCAGCAGGAGACATTGCTCCTCAGAATTCTTTATAAAAATTAAATGAAATATATTTTATAAAGTACGCTAATGCCCAGAGGTTTACTTGAATCAGCACATATTCGAAGATAGGTAGAGGCGTCTGAGTCATGCATATGGGGAGAGCCAGGACAGAGCGTCTGCGTGGGTCATTTCTAAAGACACACTCATGTTGTATCACATCATGTGTGGTCACATACACACGTTTCCAAATACACACACACATGCGCACACACACACACACACACACACACACATATGTGTGTGCCTGATGATAAATAGAAGAGGACTGGACACACTCAGAGCATCACTCGCCATTCTTCTTTTGGGGGAGGGGGTATATCCTCTTGAAGGTGCTTGTGTAAATTGAGCCATGCAACCTCGAGGAGCCGAGGACTGATAACTTTGGTGGCACATGAAATATCAGACAAGAACTATCTCATTTGCACTTGTCTATCAATGATGTTGGGCAGCCCCTGCACTGAGTGCTCCAGGCAGCCTTTCAGTTTGGCTTAGGTTTGCAGCTTGGAGTCTGTTCCTCGTCTGGTGCTGGTGTGTGGGTGTGTGTGGCTATTACCAGGTCATTGGTGACAGCTCTGTTTGGCCTCTGTTCCTGGATGCAGCTCTTTCACAGCCTGTGCATGCATAGGTGTTTATTGGCACAACTATTGTGCTGTGTTCTGTTGGTGTTGTAGCATAGGTGACAGTAGAGGTGGGAGTCCCATCTTAAGCATCCCTTTGGTGCTAGCCTTTTTATTCCAGGGAGCCACAACAGTGACCAGCATCCCTAGCTGGCCTCTGCCTGAGACACAAATGTTAGGCTTGCAACCATCTCCTCCACTGGTGTGCCCTCACCGTCCACAATGTCCACGTCCACATGATGAGGAAGCAGGAGCTGGAGGTTCCTGTGCTGAGGCTGCACCAAGACATCCAGAGAGATGTTGGTAGAAGCAATTGGACCACTCTGCCCTCCATCTTCTTTCTGGACTCTGCTCCAGGCGTGGCGATGAATGAGGCCATTGCTTGGTGGAGAGAGGGCTTCGGGCACCTTCCTGGGGTGTTGATGACCCCACACCTTTGTCAGAGTCCGTGTGTTGTACCTGCCTTTCACTGTCCTGTAGTGCACATGCAAAGGAGAACACGTGTTTGTTTTGTAGTCAACTTGTGACTCTAAACTGAAGAAATTCTCATGTGTGAAGGTTGTGTTGTTTGTGTCATCAGTGCCTAGGTGTACAACAACTCCTACTACTGCCAGTTACTTTGTGAGGGTACCCCTACACATACCTCATTCAGTTGGTGGGTCTACCTTACCATGGGGGGGTGCTGGAAGTGTACCCCTATAAGAGGAAGCTGTCTGGAATTGGCCCCACAGCACAGCTGCCTGGTGCTGGAGATGAGGGGCTGGGCAGGAGATACAAAGGGATCGCCTATCATCAGCAATGCATGGAGCCCAGGGGGGGACTAGCTCTGTCAGGATCTCTGAGGTGAGCCTACTAGCTCTGACTCCCAGCTTGCCCTCCCAGTTCTGACCCCCAGCGTGCTCCCCCAGCTCTGACCCCCAGCGTGCACCCCCAGCTCTGATCCCCAGCTCTGATCCAGAGCATGCACCCCCAGCCCTGACCCCCAGCGTGCCCCCCCAGCTTTGACCCGAAGAATGCTCCCTCAGCTCTGACCCCCAGCATGTCCCCCCAGCTCTGACCCCCATCTCTGACTCCCATCTCTGACCCCTAGGTGCCCCTTAGCTCTGACCCCCAGCAAGCCCCCTGGCTCTGACCCCCAGTGTGCACCCACAGCTCTGACCCCCATCTTGCCCCCAGCTCTGACCACCAGGGTGCCCCCCAGCTCTAACCCCCAGTGTGCTCCCCAGCTCTGACCCCCAGCATGTCCCCCTAGCTCTGACCCCCAGCATGCTCCCCCAGCTTGATCCCCAGCAGCCCCCCAGCTCTGACCCCCAGCGGGCCCCCCCAGTTCTGATCCCCAGCATGCCCCCCAGTTTGACCCCCAGTGTGCCCCCCACCATAGCTGCCAACTGGCCCATTTTTGCCAGGACAGTCCCAGCAGGTTGGAGACTGTCCCGGGTAATTCACTATCCCAGGAAAGTCTTGGCAATTGCACTTCCAGCCCTGCCAAGTGTCTTGCATGGAATTGTGATGTGAATTTCAAACTTTAGGCCAAAGTAGCCGAGTTGGGAAAATTCTCCCATGCAGCTGAATGGCAGAGTTTTTCCAACACAGCTACTTTGGCCTTAAGTTTGAAATTCCTGTCTCAATTCCCTGCAATTCTCTCTTTATTGAGTAGACCCTATAATCTGCACTATGATAAGTAGTCAAAGTTAAATTATGCTAATTATGTGGGTTGGGCGGAGCTTTGGGGCAATGGGTGTGGTAACTTTTCAAGTAAGTAATTGATAGCTGTCCTGCAAAGTGTCCCTGGATTGTTTATCAAATGTTGGCACCTATGCCCCCCCCAGCTCTGACCCCCAGCGTGCCTCCCCCAACTCTGACCCCCAGCATGCTGGACATTGTGTGTGATGTGTGTGCTTTCCTCTCAGGCAGGGGAGGCTCTGATGTGTGTGTGTTATTTGCTCCTTTGTGCCTCCCTAAAGAAACTGTGGGGCATATTATCAAGAACGGCGTTAAAAGTATCGCCGCTTTAGCGGCAGAAAAGTGCTGCTAAATCGGCGATAATGGGCTTGATAATATGCCCTTGAGAATTCCAATAGAAGCCCATGTTGACACCAGAACATGGGCTTCTATTCCAATTCTCAAGGGCATATTATCAAGCCCATTATCGCCGCTTTAGCGGCAGTTTTCTGCCACTAAAGCGGCGATAATTTTAACGCCGTTTCTTGATAATATGCCCCCACATGTGCTCTCTACCTCGGTGAAGCCGCTCTGAACATGCTTGGACCTGAAAGAGAGCAGGGGACATGGGGGTCTGTGAGCCTCGCTCTGCTCATGAGCTGAACTGAGCCACCAGAAACACAAACTCTTTCCCCTTTCACACAAAACTCTTTGTTAAAGTCAATAGGCAGGTTTTATCCTGATGGGAACAACCCCCTGTTGAAGTCAGTGGGTAGGGGCTCGGTCATAGCTCCCCCTGTCACAGAGACTTTAGGCAGGTGAGAGTGTGTTGGGAAGGCACCCTGAAACCTATGGCGGGCTGGGTCTGTGAACTGTGAGAAACATGTTTTACTTTGTCTCTTATTTCCTTATGCACTTTTGTACTTTTATGTGTAATATTTAGTCTTGCATGTAGCTGAGAGTAGTTTTTTCTTTTTAAAAGCATAAGCACTGCCTGGACATTCATTTATTATTTGTTATTGAGCGTTTACCACCTCCGTGAGTAAGCCTTAGCCTGCTCTGCTTTAAAGCGCCCACGGCCAAGTGCTAAGAGGCCTGCTTGACGCTAGGTTCTATGTTCAATAGTGAGGTACCTCCATGACACCTGTGGTAAAAGACTCCAGATGAGACACCTGGAGCCCAGGAACCCCTGACTGTTCTGGGATCCTCGCCTCCCAAACCAGTTTCCACACTCCTCATACAAAAAGTTACATTTCCTCTTCCTGACAGTCTGTCTGCTACTGTGATTAAGAAGTTACAACAGCAGCTTTCCTCAGCAGTGGCAATCAGATGATGTATGTGTGAATGGGACCAGACATGCGCAGTTATTGTGTGGTTTCTGCACATGCCCAAACACAGCGTGGAACAAACATAGGGCCTGATTTAGATCTCGGTGGACGGGTTACTCCGTCACAGTGGTGACGGATATCCCATCCGCCGAAATATAAATCCCTTAGGATATAATGGGATTTATATTTTGTCGGACTGAATATCTGTCACAATTGAGACAGAGTAACCCGCCTGCCAATATCTAAATCGGAAAAAAGAACAATTGATGGACAGAATGCAGAACAATGTCATACATTCACCCCAGTACAGAGATCTGGGCCTAAATCCATCGTTTTTTTGCTCACCATGCCATTCCAGTTTGGACCCAGCCATATGCAAATCAGTCTTGACCCTGTGCCCCATGGGAACAGTCCAGCCCGAACTGCTAGGCCAGGTCCTCCCTGGACTGGAAACAAGCATCCTAGGACCGGTTTCGGGCTTTCAGTCCTCATCAGCCAGGATAGCATGACTCCAGTGGCATGGAGAGCACGGGACCCACGTCTGGGCATACCCGTCCCACTCGGGGTGACAAATGCAAAAAGAGCAATTGATGGACAGAATGCAGAACAATGTCATACATTCACCCCAGTACAGAGATCTGGGCCTAAATCCATCGTTTTTTTGCTCATCATACCATTCCAGTTTGGACCCAGCCATATGCAAATCAGTCTTGACCCTGTGCCCCATGGGAACAGTCCAGCCCGAACTGCTGGGCCAGGTCCTCCCTGGACTGGAAACAAGCATCCTAGGACCGGTTTCGGGCTTTCAGCCCTCATCAGCCAGGATAGCTTGACTCCAGTGGCATGGAGAGCACGGGACCCACGTCTGGGCATACCCATCCCACTGGGGGTGACAAATGCAAAAAGAACAATTGATGGACAGAATGCAGAACAATGTCATACATTCACCCCAGTACAGAGATCTGGGCCTAAATCCATCGTTTTTTTGCTCATCATGCCATTCCAGTTTGGACCCAGCCATATGCAAATCAGTCTTGACCCTGTGCCCCATGGGAACAGTCCAGCCCGAACTGCTGGGCCAGGTCCTCCCTGGACTGGAAACAAGCATCCTAGGACCGGTTTCGGGCTTTCAGCCCTCATCAGCCAGGATAGCTTGACTCCAGTGGCATGGAGAGCACGGGACCCACGTCTGGGCATACCAATCCCACTCGGGGTGACAAATGCAAAAAGAACAATTGATGGACAGAATGCAGAACAATGTCATACATTCACCCCAGTACAGAGATCTGGGCCTAAATCCATCGTTTTTTTGCTCACCATGCCATTCCAGTTTGGACCCAGCCATATGCAAATCAGTCTTGACCCTGTGCCCCATGGGAACAGTCCAGCCCGAACTGCTAGGCCAGGTCCTCCCTGGACTGGAAACAAGCATCCTAGGACCAGTTTCGGGCTTTCAGCCCTCATCAGCCAGGATAGCTTGACTCCAGTGGCATGGAGAGCACGGGACCCACGTCTGGGCATACCCGTCCCACTCGGGGTGACAAATGCAAAAAGAACAATTGATGGACAGAATGCAGAACAATGTCATACATTCACCCCAGTACAGAGATCTGGGCCTAAATCCATAGTTTTTTTGCTCACCATGCCATTCCAGTTTGGACCCAGCCATATGCAAATCAGTCTTGACCCTGTGCCCCATGGGAACAGTCCAGCCCGAACTGCTGGGCCAGGTCCTCCCTGGACTGGAAACAAGCATCCTAGGACCGGTTTCGGGCTTTCAGCCCTCATCAGCCAGGATAGCTTGACTCCAGTGGCAATGGAGAGCACGGGACCCACGTCTGGGCATACCCGTCCCACTCGGGGTGACAAATGCAAAAAGAACAATTGATGGACAGAATGCAGAACAATGTCATACATTCACCCCAGTACAGAGATCTGGGCCTAAATCCATTGTTTTTTTGCTCACCATGCCATTCCAGTTTGGACCCAGCCATATGCAAATCAGTCTTGACCCTGTGCCCCATGGGAACAGTCCAGCCCGAACTGCTAGGCCAGGTCCTCCCTGGACTGGAAACAAGCATCCTAGGACCGGTTTCGGGCTTTCAGCCCTCATCAGCCAGGATAGCTTGACTCCAGTGGCATGGAGAGCACGGGACCCACGTCTGGGCATACCCGTCCCACTCGGGTGACAAATGCAAAAAGAACAATTGATGGACAGAATGCAGAACAATGTCATACATTCACCCCAGTACAGAGATCTGGGCCTAAATCCATCGTTTTTTTGCTCACCATGCCATTCCAGTTTGGACACAGCCATATGCAAATCAGTCTTGACCCTGGGCATACCCGTCCCACTCGGGGTGACAAATGCAAAAAGAACAATTGATGGACAGAATGCAGAACAATGTCATACATTCACCCCAGTACAGAGATCTGGGCCTAAATCCATCGTTTTTTTGCTCACCATGCCATTCTAGTTTGGACCCAGCCATATGCAAATCAGTCTTGACCCTGCGCCCCATGGGAACAGTCCAGCCCGAACTGCGAGGCCAGGTCCTCCCTGGACTGGAAACAAGCATCCTAGGTCCGGTTTCGGGCTTTCAGCCCTCATCAGCCAGGATAGCTTGACTCCAGTGGCATGGAGAGCACGGGACCCACGTCTGGGCATACCCGTCCCACTCGGGGTGACAAATGCAAAAAGAACAATTGATGGACAGAATGCAGAACAATGTCATACATTCACCCCAGTACAGAGATCTGGGCCTAAATCCATCGTTTTTTTGCTCACCATGCCATTCCAGTTTGGACCCAGCCATATGCAAATCAGTCTAAATCGGGGCTATAATTATTTTTTCTACTGTCGCCCCATCACTTTTTTTGTAGTTGTGGTGGCAAACCGTTTTGGCATATCTCTGCCACCATATTGGAATTTTCAAAGCAAAGCAACTCGCTGTGGACCCCACCCACCATTTACCACATGCGTAAAGCAGGAGGTGTATAGAATGTTAGAAGTCTCTGAATCTGGGAAAACCTGCGTAAAAGGATCCGGTAATTCAGAGTCTGGCAGAATGTTCCCTAATCCAGATAGTTGAACCAGCGACCCCTGTTAATTATAGTGAGATAATGGCTTGAATCACTAATTCTGGCACTGGTATTGTGTAGCGAATTTAACGGGGAGCTCGTAACGAGGGCCTTGGTATTGCGTAATACAGTGGTACTGCCTCATGGAGTAATCTGAGTCCAACAATGAGGCTGGGAGAGAAGGATTTGAACCTCACTCTGAGCTCCTCCCGTTATCAAGATAACAATGGGGGCAGTTATGGCACAATTTCCACCACACACATTTCTCCGTACAAATTTCATCAGGTTCTGGTGCAATATGTGGAACACATCAGACCCTCCTCCTCACTTCTTGAGTTCCGCAAGAAGCTGAAGACCTGGTTCTTCGTATAGCACCTTTTGGACCACACACCAGCCCAAGCTCCTCAATACCCTCTTGGGTGATTAATGCGCTATACAAATCAACGCAACATAACACAATATAACATATGTAACAGGAAAATACTAGCGCTTCTGAATTTTGCCGATTGAACAGGGCAAAACTTGTAGCATTTGTGTGTTATTCCTCATTCCAAGGTGCGAAACTCAGAATGATGCAACTATACCGCACCTCCAGTATCAGTTGCATTGTGCACTATGCCGCCAGTCTGGGCTGCGTCACCCACCTGGAATTGGAAAGAAAAATCTCTGAGAACTCTTAAATTGTGGGTCAAGGTGTGGCAGAGGAAAGGGTGTGGAGTCCTGAGGGGCGGAGTCTGACAGAAAACTTGTACATTTTTAAAAAATCAGCCACTACGAGGATAAATGTGCCAGTAGATGTGTTATAGCTTACTTAATTGGACTCAAAGGGACTGCATTTAAAATATCTTACAAGGTTGAGACACCTGCAGTGGAGATCTTTGTGTGGTGAACAATTTTCAGGGGGTTATAACAACAGTAAAATAACGTGTGTGGTTAATGCAACTCCAGGTGAGCTCCGTGTTTTCTCCAGTCCCAGATCCCAGATCCCAGATTTGTGCTTCATTTAGATAGGCACGTGGGTTACTGCGTTTGACACAGAGATCCTTTTGTTACATCCAGTTCATAAGTTGCAATCCTATTATAGCACAGTGAGCTATAAGCCAGCATCAAGGAGCTGCATGCCAACTGCAAGTCATGGGTTTAGATCCTTCGTTTTTTCTCAGTCTGTTGGTATTCCAAGTTTGCAAAGAAGGGATCCTTTGGGAAGTAATAACGTTGTGTTAGTACAGACAACCCCAAACACTGCATTATATTTAAAATCCTGACTTTGTGGTTCTCCAAACCAGTGACTCTCAACATAGAATGCCTGCAAGTAAGCACGATGTGTGATACCCACACCTTGTAAGCCTCATTCGCTTATGTCATTGTTTTACACACTTGTATGATGTATTGTCTCTGTGTGTGATGTAAAGCGCTCTGACATCCAACACTGGGATGAGCAGCGCTGTAAAACAATTAGATACAAATAAATTAGTACGTGCCATTTAAATCGCTGTGTTATTACTCATACACACCGATACAACTGCATTCTTACAGTGCACACACTTCTTACATAGAAAGAGGGGTTGAACAAATTCAAAAACCTGCATCAAAATGAAAGCTTTTTCAAAATACGTGTGAAGTGATAAGCTGTGTGCCTTTGCTTCCCTCCATTGCATTGCCATCTAGGTGATAGGCTCCAGGTAGCTTTAGTCAGGATAATAGGTAAACAAAAGAAGGGCTAATGGCCCTTTAAATCAGTCCTTTGTTTTAGACCCTGCTGGAAGTGAAATTGAAAGCACCCTTACCGTCCGCAAGTTGATGCTAGGAACGGATAGCAGACAATGTGCAGGAAATGGTGAATTGTGTCCCAGAGACGGATAATGACTCCAGGACCAAAGTAGCATATTTCAGTGGGTCGGCCGGATCCCAGATCAGGCTCAGAAAAAGCTGCTGCCTGGACCCGGGATCTGGAGGGATCCCCCTCATTCCTGCACTGGCTTCACCCAAGCATGACCTGTGCTTCTTTTGTGTTGAAGACGAGGCAGATGATGGCTACCTGTCATGGCTACCTGTCATGGCGCCGCAGAGCGCGCCTCCCTCCCCGACGGAAGGCTGCCATAACAAACATTTCTGCAAAGGTCGAAGCTGCACATATGTTGCCTTCAGTTTCAGACTTGTAGGAACACACACCAAGATGTCAGGCACAGACTCTGCGAGACAGAAAATCCAGCAGACATCAGACAAATTTATGCAGAGTTGATTACTCCAGCCTCGCCAGTGGACAAGGCGGGGGATGCTCTTTTTAAAAAAAAAAACCCAAAAAACAGCTTCTCTTAGCTAACTATAGCGCAAGGCTATGTTTCACAAAAGGGTTACACTCTGGTAACCGCTTGCCATAGACTAATAACACAGGGTTAGTGAGTGACCATTAACACCTGTATGTACTCTGCAGGCTATAGGTTCGCGTTAAGGAAGGACAACAACCTTTCACTCTCTTGGGGTAAATAGGATGTGTACTGAAGATCGGTTCTTTTTTTCTACTTTCATTAATATTTTATTTCCATGTTTTTTATACCAGATATAGGGCTCAAAAGAGCGCTTTACACGAGAAATGAACGTATTATACAAATTTAGGGGCATATTCTCAAGGACTCATCGCCGATTTATTGGCACTTTAGCGCCGCAAAAGTGGCGATAGATTCATCGCCCCATTCACAAGCTGGTGCAAACTGCCGACATCGCCAGTTTTCCTGCGATAGCTACCGCAAAAAACATCGCCACGGATGAGTGCGACAACTAAAGCTAATGATATGCAGAGTAGGCGTTCCCGTGCAAAAACACACGAAAACACCACTTCGCGAGATTCTCAACGACCAGTCAGATCTGCGATGCGAACCAAGAACAGGCGATAAGGCGCGTTAGCAGCAGGGATTTAACACCTGCCTTTTGCTGGTGTTAAGCAGGACGACTACCAGCAGTATGAAAGGGAGCCCAGCCCAGAGCCACATCTGAAGACCAACAGATGCCATGGAGCTACTGATCATGCAGCTCGGAGAACCAAGAGGGCCACAACACCCACCGCCACCACTCCCAGGCCCCCCCCGGACCACCACCCTCCGGATTACCACCTAGGCAGTGCAGGACAGCGGACGACCCTAAAATGCACCAGCCCCAGAGACTCAATGCCAGAGGAAGCCATTGGCCAACACAGGCTCAAAAGGACAACCATCCTCCGCATCCTGACCCACATTGCCCACAGGCTGACGGTACCAACACAGCAGACAACCTACATCCCCCCGCAGACAAAGCTGCTGGCTGTGCTGCACCTGTTGGCCCCTGGTACCTTCCAACCAACAACTGCCAGAGTCGAAGGAGTCTCACAGCCAGCTCCATCAAACTCCCTCACACATGTCATGGATGCATGTCCACAAAAGCAACGGCGGGCCCTTGTATCCACACCACACGATAGTTCCAATTCATAGTGTACCTGCGCAACCAACCCCAATGCCAGCCGTGCTAGACGCCTCCGTGCCCCAGACCCAAGATCGTAGAAACCGAAATGTGGGTGCGCCAGGTCATGAATTCCAGTAGTCAACAGTAGTGTAAAAACAGAACTTTATTACAAATACACAAACAAACAAAACGAAAAGCTCAGCCAACGCGTTCCATGCCCAACGGGGAACTTCAACAGGGCAACGTGTCCTCAGAAACCTGTGGGAGAAATGGTGACAATGGTCAAACTTCCGTATAGTCACATGCCTAATCTGGTACAGTGTACTGCACTTGGACAAACCGGAATGCTCACAGGCATGATAAACCATGCATGAGAAGACCGTAACAGAAGTTCGTGTGGCCGTAACCGTCATAGGAATGAAGAGGAAGGTAACAACCACACAAACTGCTGTTACGGTCACATCATGCAGGACTCATCATACCTGAAAGCATCACGGTGTGTGTCAGCTCGATATCCCTGCCCCTCACTCCCCCCACACTGCGCAGGAACATCTTGAGACCATGCAAGGGAACTACGCCATAGTTGGCATCACGCACATGTTGGGGGCAATTCACAGCACACGTGTACGACTTGTGCCCCCTGCCGACACTGCACACAATCAACGCAACAGCAACCACATGCATGCCATCACTGTGCATACAAAAGTGGACCACCGTTGCCTGTCCACCAATGTCGTCGCAAACTCCCCAGGCAGTGTGCATGATTCCCACATGTCCGCAAGTCTGCCACCAACTAGCGCTTTGAGGATGGCCCCCATGGAAATGCACTGCCCATCGGCAAGTACCAACTGAACACACCACACACCTCAACTCCACAATCCCCCAACTCACAACTGTGGGAATGCACACGTCACAAATCCACCACCAAAGTGACTACTGCGTGTGTCTCAGTCTCCGCCACAACCTGTCCATAGGCCTACACACACATGGCCGACCACCTTCAACGGGCACATTCACACTGGAGACGAGGTGGCTACGTCCCAAACCAACCCGCGCACATCACGTCATCGCATGCAGGGTCGTGTCAGCAAGGGCGGCGCCCCCACCCAGCCACGAGTCCGCCACCGTGACCGGTGGTGCCTGCGCGATCCTGTGCGCCTGCTGCACCCCAGCCCTGGTCCCCAGACCGGTCCTCCGCCCACCGATGACTGGCCGCCTCTGCGCACCCAGGCCTCAATGCTCACCTGCCGCCACCGGCGTGTCTCCAAGAGGGCCCACCACATGCCGGTGCATCCTCCTCAGCCGATCGCTGGATTCCGCGCCACAGGCCCTCAGCGCACCCTGCAGCACCGCACCGCGGAGTCATGTGTGTGCTGACTGCTGCCTTCGGCGTGCACTACGGTCCAGCAAGACTCACAATTCAAATCGAACCACGATTAGCAGGACGACTCATCGAGGCCTACGCATCATTGCAGGCTGCACACCCGCTCAGCTCTTCAGGTGCCACTAACCCTGTGCAACGCAAGTCATAGTCACGTGGCGGTAGGCCCCTGCCAGCCGCAGTGCAGCGGGTGCCACTAACCCTGTGCAACGCAAGTCATTGTCCCGTGGCGGTAGGCCCGTGCCGGCCGCAGTGCATCGGGTGCCACTAACCCAGTGCGCCACAAGTCATCGTCCCGTGGCGGTAGGCCCGTGCCGGCCGCAGTGCATCAGGTGCCACTAACCCAGTGCACCACAAGTCATCGTGGTGGTAGGCCCGTGCCGGCCGCATTGCATCGGGTGCCACTAACCCAGTGCGCCACAAGTCATGGACCCTTTATGATTGAGTCTCGTGGTGCGGACGCCATCATGTCATCTCCGGCAGTGGGGAATGTGATGTGCTAGGCCCCTTTTATTGGCAGGGTCACATGTCCTGTGACGCCTGTGCTGGATGGGTGTGGTGTGGGTGTTAACCAGCCCTCAGGGAGTGGCTGTGGCATGCTGACAACTAGACCAGTGATCAGCAGATCACTACAGGGAAGACCTGGGACATGTAGCTTTGTCCCCCCCCCTCTGAGCGTAAGCAGAGTGGACTGGCCTGGCGTATGGCAGGCCAGCGTAGGGTTGGGAACAATGAGCCCGGGACTCTGGGCGTGCTTCAGTTCTGGGCTGGACAAGGAAATAACTGATGTTTGTGTCTCTGTTGTAGTGTCTACGCCACCCGGACCGCAATCGGCAATGTTGCACCCTGTGACTCAAGTCCCACGACATGAGCAACATGGACCTAAGGGGGAATCACTGACCCTACATTCATCCATACTCTCATACTTGAATGATCAAAGACATGAAACATCTGTGCGATTCTGAATGTTTAATTCACACCCAGTGGAGTGTTGCAGCTGGAGAAGTACAGGGCCATGCAAACCCCACTTCACATTATTGGCCCGTGGAGGGCCAGCCTGGGTCCTTCAGGGAATGACAAGTACATCAGAAGAGGAAGAGTTCTGTCCGCAGTCTGATCGCTGTGTCATTGGTAACCAAACAGAAAATGGCAGTCCATGTCGAGGTCCAAGGTGAGTGTCGTAGAGTGTATCGGGGGACAGTGGAAGGTGATGATGCAAAGGGCAGAACCAAGCAGAAACAGGCCATATGGCGGAGATGAATGCTACTGCCTCCTCTTTACCAGTAAGGTTGATTCACCCGCATCTTCGTCCTCTGATGTCACATGTGCCTCACACGTGGGTGGTGGTGGAATGTCGGCCGTACTATGTGCCACTGACACATCGGGGGCCGGAGGTGGATTGCCTGCCGCACTGTGAGGCACTGACACATCAGGGGGCGGAGATGTGGATGTAGAAGCAGCAGCAGCATTCATCTGCGCAAGGCCTTGAGGCAGCAATGCCATGACGATGTGCTGCAGGGCATGGAAGGTCCCAGCCACATCTCGCTGGTGTGCAGCCGTGGCAGCCATTCTTTCCGCCGTCATCCGCTCCATGTTCTCCATGAGCCCCCGCATCTGTCCCAACTCCCGGCTGACATCGCTGGAGCCACTCTGACTGGACAGTTGTTCTTGTCTCAGTATCATGACTCCAGCGATGTCAGCCATGGATCGTTGGAGAGCATGGAGCAGACTGTGGGTGTCCGTTAGGGACTGTAAGTGGTCCCTGATGGTAATCAGACACCCATGTATGGCATCAAGTTTGGCTGCCATGAGGTCGAACCCCACCCGCACCTGATCAGCCATCTTCTCCTGGACCTCTAACACACGGTGTTGGAAGGCCATGTGTTGTTCGTGGGGGTTCTGGGAGACAGCCGGGGTGGTAGGTGCTTCCTGCTGTGTGGTCTGTGCAGGGGGTGGGGTCTCCTCGATGCAGCTGGGCTGCCCTGCTCCTGGAGGTGGGGTGCCGAAGCTGTCAATGAGGGTTTGGAGGGCTTCGGTGTCGATGTTGGGGATGTCCTCATCGTCATCAGTGAAGAGTTGTTGGGGCTGCTCTGCAAGAGGTGTTGATGCTCCCTCTGCAATGTGAAGGGGAGATGGAGTATTACATTGTGTTCACATGTATGTTGTCGCATTGTACAAGTTCACATGCAGACTGCATGACAATGTACATTGTGACTGTTTAGGAGGAGCTGCCTATTTGATGCGGGACAGTGGACATTTCGTCAACATCACGGATATGTGTTTGTACTTGTACATTGACATCTCACATTTCCCTGCTATGCCAAATGTGATTGGCCAGTTTCTACACACAAGCGGCACCTGTTGTGTCCTCTGTCCTGTTGTAAACGTGTTGCAGTTTGTACCACATTGTTGTCAATGCTGATGTGCTCTGAATGTCATGTGTGTGTGCTGCATTTTGGGAGAGTCGCCCCTGCAGCTCTGATTTTGCTGCCTATGTCCCTTTCAGACGGTGTGCCTTTGACTTCTGTGCCCATACAGTACTGAGATGTTGCAGACTTGTGTGAATTTGGGTCTTGGTGGGAGTTGGGACTCTGGGGCATGGTTTGTCCGCAGATGTTTTGTTGACGTCAGGGGTTGTTTGTGCAGGTGGATGTGTCAGAGTGTGACCTGCTCCTTTATGGATGTGGTCCACACTCAGCCACCTCAGTGTGGTGGTGTGCACCATGTCATGATGATCGGACTGCAGCCATGCTAATCGTCATGCAGTGTCATTTGCATTGTCAGTGTGGCTCACGGACCCACAGCTTTGCTGGGTTCAGCACATGTGCATAGGTTGGTTGTGAGATAAGTGATATGTGGGCGGGCCTCCTCTGGGCACATAGTCTACGGGGGCCTACGTGCTGTTTCTATGTGTGCTGCAGTGTGCCAAGGGGATCAGGGACATGATCCAGAGTCATTGTGGGTGTGCACTGTGCTCCGCTTGATTGTGCATGTGTGCCATTGTGCCCATCTCCCCCCGTCCCCCCAGTCCCTTGTCGTTACTCACCCTGTTGCTGTTGTGTCAGGTCATGTTGAGCAGTGTCTGGTCCCCCTACTCCTGCCACCGTCTCCCCACTGATGACTGTGGACACCATTTCCTTCATCTCATCCAGCTCCTCCTGTGGCGCTGGACTCCCACCTCCAGTCTGCATTGCTGCCTTCTGGTTGTTGGCGAGTTTCTGCTTGGTCTTGCGCTTCACATCATTCCAGCGCCTCTTGAGCTCTTCCATTGTCCTCCTCAGCACTCCGACTGCATTCACCTAGTCCACGATGGACTGCCATGTTGCATTTTTTGTTGCCAATGACACAGTGGAGGTGACGAACAGTTGTTGATGGTGTTCTATCACCTCCGTGATCAGGATCCTGTTTTCCTGCGGACTGAACCGCGTCTTCCTCTTCTTCTTGTCCTTGCCCTTCCCTGTCCCCGAGGTCCCAGGCTGCTCCTCCGGGGGGCTTGTGGGGTTCTGGCCGTCCTCTGTACCTGCTCCGGCTGCCTCCATTGTGCTTCGCTGTAGTTTGGTTTTTGTTTGTGTTTTTTTTTTCCTGCTTTTGTAGTGATTTTTCCCGCCTGACGTGTGTGATTTGCAGGCCTGGCGCTGCTTTTCGCTGATTGTCTTATCGCGGTTGGGCCCATCGCAACTTTTTTCGCGTTCGAGTTTGGATTTTCATCGCCGTCCCCGTAATGTTATTGCGGACATTTGACGTGTTATCGGGAGACTATCGCATGTTACCGCCGTGTTGAAAATACGACGTTAACACTGAGTTATTTTCCCGCGATAGATGGCGATATGAAAACTTGCGTTAACCTATTTTGGCGATGTTTATCGCTCGTTCTTGAGAATATCCCCCTTAGTATTTAGAAAGAGACAAAAGTTAAAAGAGTTGGGAAGGAAGAACATAGGAATATGGACGAGAAACCCTGGACGTGGACGATTGACAGGGGTAGCGGAAGTGACATCACACACCCATTGACCTTTATGACAGACACATCATGTGACATTTGGCCATGAATGTTCCCAGGAAGTGAAGCCACTTAAACTTAACCCTAAAGACATGTTTGATGTAACTACACAACACAGACAAGTGTCTGTTTTGAGGCCACCTATGCCAGGGTGCTGGCATGAGCTGGGACAGTGGTGGGGGTAATACTTGCTTTGAATTACAGCAAGCGAAGCAAGTGAGCCAGCCCTCTTCTATGGAAGTCCGAGGGGGCTCTCACCCTGCCCTGAGAACATTTTGAGAAAAATAGAGTCAAATATTGCATTTTAAAGCACAATTTTCAGATAAATTTGCTAAAAATCTGTACGGTCAGAAAGGACATTTGTTGAATATGCAAAGCCATTGAAACCTGTCGCTCGCCGAGGGCTGACCCCATTTTTTTGAAAATGTTCTACTGGCACCCAATATGTCAAAAATTACCTCTATTGTGTCAGGGCCAGCATTTTATCATGGGGGCCCCCATTTGCCGTGGCTGTCGTCTTATGTCAAAAATTACATACAATGTAGCAATGCCACAATTTTGATTTTGCAAATGAGGTTCTCCACGTACCATGGGTGACACCTATGTCAAAATGCAGCAATAACACCAGCATTTCTCCATGCGTTTCTACATATTCTGTACTGTAGGAAGCCACTGGCTTGGCAATGGATGGCTTTCACAATAAGATTATACCTTTTCCTTAGTTGATAATATTGTCATGTTCCTTCCTACGCACATCCTGAAAAGCTGGGGAGTTTGTTGCACGCGCTGTCTGCCACAGTTGCACCTGGATGAATCAGGTGTTACTTCGCAGCGGTGTAAAATCACATGAGTGCTTTGAGGAATGTTTGTGGAGTATTTATAATTCATGCTGAGTAGATGTACATATATTTGCATAGGATTGCCCTGACCACTCCTCCAGGGTACTCCTGGGAACACTGCAAAACAGATTCATATTTCTAGTTTTTAGCATCAGTCCCACTGTACTGTGGCACTTGGTGTCTCACACATTAGAATCTTCCATGATTTGTCTTCATTTTGAAGTCAGTCTCTCTGCATTAGGTGCACCCTACGGTGATCGCCAATCTTCAGAGGAGCTCGGATTACTGGTCAAGTGCAATCATCCAGAAGCAACAGTGAACCTTGCAAGACGACGTTTATTAGAATACACTGGGGTCTCACCGGGGACCAACACAGGAATACTATAAATGCTGAGGCTCCCTTGACTGAGGGCAACCACACCCCCTTTCAAACGTAAGATGGAAACCTAGTCGTTAGTGATATGAGTCCCCACCTCCTCACATGAGGGCGTTGAGACTCCGAATCCCAATTCATTGTTTTTTGACCACCATGCCACCTCACTTTGGACTTAGCCATATGCAAGTCAGCCTTGACCCTGCTCCTCATGGGAAGAGTCCTACCCAAGCTCCCAAGGCAGGTCCTCTCTAAACCGGAATACCAGCAACCAGCAACCTAGGACTGGTTTTGTCTTAATAAAGGCTCATCAGCCCGGCATAGCTTGAATCCAGTGGCACAGAAGGTATGGGATCCACATCTGGGTATACCACTTGCACTTAAGGGCATTAACTGTAATAACAAGAAGGTGATGGATGGATACCTTGAATTCATCTCATCCACTGGCAATCACTCCAGGCCACATCCCAATCCATTATTTTTCACCAACCATGCCATATCAGTTTGGACCCAGCCATATGCAAACCAGCCTTGACCCTGCTCCTCATGGGAACAGTCCAGACTGAACTGCAAGCCAGGTCCTCTCTGAACCAGAAGACAAGCATCCTAGGACCATTTTGCTCTAATATGGGCTCATCAGCCAGGTATGGTTCCAGTGGCACAGTGTGCACGGGAGCCATGTATGGGTATGCTGGTTCCACTTAGGATATCAACTGCAACAACAAGGTGATGGAGGGAATGCTTGAATTAATCTTGGTCACTAGCAATCACTCAGGTCGCATCCCAATCCGTAGTTTTTTGTCCACCATGCCATCTCAGTTCAGACCCAGCCATATGCAAATGAGCCTTGACCCTGCTCCTCATGGGAACAGTCCAGACTGAACTGCCAAGCCAGGTCTTCCCTGAACTGGAATACAAGCAACATAGGACTGGTTTTGCCCTAATAAATGCTCATCAGCCAGGTGCAGCTTGGTTCAGTGACACACTGTGCACGAGAACCATGTCTGGGCATACTGGTCCCACTCAGGGCATCAACTTGAACAACAACAAGGTGATGGAGGGAATGCTTGAACTAGGTGGAGGTCTCATTAATATTCAGTCAGTCCAAGAGCATGCGTTGTACACGCTTGATCCCCTAACTGAAACCCACTGCCATTTGGTGGGTCTGAAGGAAGCTTGGTTTGGCGCTGAGACTGTCATCTACAATGGCAATCCCCTGTCTGATTATCCACTAAAACAGAGAAGCAAATCCATGGGAAGGGTAGCCTTAATCCACACCACTTAACTAATCGATACTGAACTCCCAGCAGCTTCTCCTCCTCCAAGTGTGTAGTGTCTGAATGTGGCAAGGCTCTATGCGCAAAGTTTGTTCACAGTAATCCCCACAGTCATATGCAGAAATATCAAATTGTGTGCTCCAAGGAAGAGGGCAGCCACTCGTACCCACAAAAACGCCGTCAAGACGAGTGAGGAGTACTCTCTGCCACTCGGGTTAGAGAAAACGTATTTTGATTTTTGGATATCCTGGATGGAGGCCCATATAAGACTATTGACTGTATATAAGTCTATGTCAAGCAGTGGATGTCTGGATTAGAGAGATATTGTACAAGCCCTGATGAAGTCAGAGATGCGGATGCATCAGACCTGACGAAACACGTGTTGGCTATTTTTCTACCTGGAATAAACATTGGAGTTACAAGAAGACGGACTGGACTTTGATTTTATAATACATACTGAGTAGTGCTCAGGATAATTTGTTGTGTAGTGTCTGGTTGCGTAGTCAAACAGCACTTTCACCGCTGCCTGTATCTCCCACCCCATACACAGCTGGAGGACTTCCTTGAGTGGACCCTCTGTCTCCAGACAATAGCTATGAAAATTCATATCAAGGATGGCTCCGATTTCTAGATCGATACAAAAGAATTACAATTAGCCTCAGATATTCTCGAAAACATTCAGGCTAGGTTGGCCAACTCAGGCTGCCGGCCACAAGCTGGACTATCCTCATACATAACATTGATACCAATAACTTGTTAGTACTCCCACAGTCATCTTCCTCAACCTCTCAAACTTGCTGAACTGACCAAGCCTCAGATTTCACAACTAGTCTTAGCCAACTACGAGAACACCCATGAATGTTTCTGACCCTGAAATCCTGCTGGAAACCTTCCCGCATAACATCCCATCCAGCCTGGAAGCACCTGCTCCAACCTGACCTAGAAAACTGAAGACGGGTATCAAATCCGATAACACGCGATGCCCCGGCTGAGCGTAAATGCATCAGCTGCATTCTTGAGCGGCATTGGCTGGAATCAATGGGGGTGAGGATAGGATGCTTTGCAAGATGCACAGGAGGAACTACATCAAAGCCACCTAGAAAAGAAACCACAGAGGCCTGAAATCAGACTAGGAAGATTTTGATCATCCATTATGGGATGACGAATCTGGCATCCTTTGAAAAATACCCCTTTTGTGACACCGTAGTACTATGAAGAGCTCCTCCTGCTCTCCAACTCCGAAATCATGAAACTTTGCCACTCCATCTCGAGCATATCTGAGCTGTCGCCATCACTCATCCCTTAACCTCCTATCATCCAGTGATCAAAAAAGAATGAATGATGGTCCACGGCTCAAAAACGTCTGACATTCCCCTGGAATCCTGCACAGCCACATATCTGACTAACTTCTCCAATCTCTGGAGGCAGATGTTACAGCAGTTAATCCCTCACTGCTCCTGCATGGAGCCATACTGAGGCCCTTGAACCATGCCATCATCACTCCTCTGCTCAAGAGTCCTGCTGACCTGAGAGTTTCATCAACTACAGACCAATCTCCAAACTACCCTATCCCTGCAAGATCCGTCAAAATGAGAAACAATGCAGCTTAAAAAACATCTCAAACTAAGTCTTGTCTTTCATGGCCATCAATATAAGTCCAGGCCTGCGAGGGGACCAGAAACAGTCATGGTCAGCATGATAGAAGAGCTGCTGTTGTCCTTGTTTTAATCACAGCCAGTAACTCTTAATCGGTTCTAGGGAATCTGGGCCCCAAAAGGTGCCCTTTAGAACAACAGCTGGAGCCTACCCAGATGAACTGCCCAATGTACACTGACAACACTCAAATAACTCAGATCTAGGAAACTGGTTGGAGAATCAGGCCAACATCAGGGCCATGCATTTTTCTGGTATGAGCAACATACCTGGATGAGCGACAGCTGCCTTAAGCTGAACTCAGAGAAGACAGAGGTCCTCGTCCTCGGACCCTCCCCCACCGCATGGGACAGCTCCTGGTGGCCCCGGCCCTCGGAAGCCCACCGACCCCGACGGACCACGCCAGGAACCTCGGCATCATCCTAGACTCCTCCCTCACCCTGACCCGCCAGATCAACGTCGTCGCCTCCACCTGCTACAACTCCCTCCGAATCCTCCGCAAGACCTTCAAATGGATCCCCCCGGAATGCAGAAAGACCGTCACCCACGCACTCATAACCAGCAGACTGGACTACGGCAACGCCCTCTACGCCGGAATCAACAAAACCCTGCTATGCAAGCTCCAAACCATCCAGAACACCTCTGCCAGACTCGTCCTCGGAACCCCTCGACACAAGCACATGACCCAACACCTACGAGACCTCCACTGGCTCCCCATCGAGAAGAGAGTAACCTTCAAGCTACTCACCCACGCCTACAAATCCCTCCACAACATCGGACCCAAATACCTCAACGAAAGAGACTCCTTCCACGTACCCAAAATGAACCTCCTCTCCGCCGATCTCTCCCTGGCAGAAACCCAAACCCCACGCATCCGCAGAACCAGAGCAGGTGGAAGAGCTTTCTCCTACGTCGCAGCAAAGACCTGGAACGAGCTCCCTGTCAACATCAGATGCTCCCCCACGCTTCACACCTTCAGGAAGATCCTCAAGACCTGGCTCTTCGACTGATCCGGAGCTGCACCCCCCCGCCCCCTCCCCAGCGCCTTGAGACCCTCAAGGGTGAGTAGCGCGCTTTACAAACCCCCTGATTGATTGATTGGTAGAAAGTTTCTTTAGGTGGAACAGTACCAAAACAGAAGAATGGATTGCAGGAGGACAAGAGCCAATGTCACTGCCATTTGGAGTGGCCTGATAGTCTAAGAGCATCACTGCCCACTGCACTCAGAGTTACTGCCCTCAAAGTCATGTTAGACTCTGAACTGTCCTATGTTCCACTAGTGTTCCAGAACATCCATCTGTAGATCTCCTTCCTACACACAATCCTTCCACTCCTCTGGGATCAGCATAGTGCGCGCAGTTGATACCCTCGCATTGACCTGCTGAGACAATTGTCCTATTGTTTACACCTGTCTCCTAAAGAAACTCACTGATGCCTTGCAAGCCTTCAGAACCAATCAGTGAGAATGCGTCTGAACCTGTAGTCTGTGTGGACACAGAACACCAGCCTTGGAAACACTCCACTGGCCTTTGCAGATGCAAGAAGAAAGGTCAAAGGGCTAGATGTACAAAGCTTTTTTGAAGTTGCTTTGCAATGTACAAAAGACAAATTGCGATTCAGTAACTTGTTACTGAATCGTAATTTGCGTTTGCTACCAAATACCAATTCAGAATCAGAATCGTATGTATCAATAATGTTTTGCGACCAAATTCCAGTCACAAAACAGTAATACTTTACCACCAGTTTAAAACTGTTGTAACCCATTCGCAAAGGGGGCCTTTAGGGACCCCTTCGAGAATTGTAAAAAAATATTTTTCTAAGAGCAGGCAGTGGTCCCATGGACATATTGCTTTATTAAAACGCAATGACAGACATAGTGGTGTGCTGAGCTCAGCAGGCCATCATTCCTGTGATGGATGCAGTTCCTAATGGGTCACAAATTGTGACCTACCTCATTAATATTCATAAGGTAGGTCTATTTGCGACCAACGAGGAATCGCTAAACTCAAAAGAGTTTCATACATTAGGAATAGCGATTTACTAATTGCGATTTGGAGAAATTTATAATTAGGAAATCGGAATTCCTAATATTTGTACATCTGGCCCAAAGTTCTTTGTGCCATGGACAAGGCTTTTTGGGACCCAGGCCCAGAACACCTGAGGGGCTGGCCATCCACTATGTGCCCAACAGAAACCTGTGCTCAGCTATGGCAAACCTTATCTCTAAACAAGCCCTTAGAGGGAATAAGCAGGAAGGCAGATCCGCTGGAGACCAGGAAGCCAAGCTGTGAAAGGCACTGAACCCACCATGCCTCAGGGAAGCACCAAACTACAGGCTGTGCAGGAAGGGCTGTAAACCCATCTCCTCCGAGGACAGGGACTGAAGCATATCAGGATGGGACCCTCCTTTCACCAACTGGACGCTCACCCCACCCCTCCAGTGTTTCACCTAGTGCTCTGGAGTAACCAGGAGACACATATTAATCTATACAAACTATAAATAAATTAATGTTACATCACCTCCCATGCATAGGTTAAATTTGCCCCGTGGAACAGCTTGGAGTCGTCCTTTCAGATTATGAAATGAGACGGAACCAAGGATCCCTCCCGGCAGAAGCCTTAAGGTGTAGGAGGCCCTTGTTCTCCATAAGTGCCCCAGAAAAAGGGACCTAACCTGCAATGCTAGACACGTGACCACACTCTTCCTTCCATGTTTCACTGCTCCAGCATAGATTTTGTGCCATGAAATGGGTAGTACAGAAGTGGCCTCACATACCTGCAGCCCCTTTTGTCAGTGGCGGCTGGCACAATGAAAATACGGTGAGCCACGATGCCCCAAAACTCACCATAAAGGCTATGTCCCATCCGGTGTTTCTCTGGCCGGATCCTGGAGACGACGAGCAGCAAAGTAAAGGAGTTCCTTCCTGCCTAGTGGACGAGAATGCAACCAATCCTTGAGCTGCTCTCATGCTGTTTTCAGCATGAGAGCAGCTCCAGGATTGGTCGGAGCAGTCTAACCAGTGCTCATTTTGAGGCTGGGGGCCTGTGCCAGCAATCCCCTGGCTATTTAGCAGCCCTGGAATTGCTGGGTCAACAGTGCGCATGCCGGGCTGGCCGTCACAAGACAGTCAGCCAATCTGACATACGCACTGCAAGGGCAGCAGTGTCATCCGGCAATTACAGGATATAGCCCCGCCCCCTGCCCTCACACTCGCACTATACACAGCATGAGCCTGCGGCAATTAAAATTGCATGGCAATACTATTTCATTTATTGTTTTTTTACCTGCTGTGCTCGCAGCAGGCGGGGCGACGCTCCTATGCCTTTTCGGAGCAACCACCCCTGCCTTTTGTACTTCCACATTGTCTGCAAAGCAAAATAACAAGCATTGGCAAAGCCAAGAGATCGTGCCTTTGTTGCCTACTGGCTTAGCTTATGTTTTTCAGCCACGCGCACAGCAGCATCTGTGATGCTGTGCACGTGGCTAAAATAAAAAAAAAAAAGCCTTTGATACTGTCTAATAGAAGGGACATAATAATAAATGGTCTGGAGGAGTTCATTGTGAAATGAGTATGACTGTGTATGAGTCTCTTTGCGTGGGTGTGTGTGAGTGTGTGTGTGTGTGTGAGTGTGTGTGTGTTAGATGTGGCCTAATGGCTAGAACAGTCGACCTTGGAGCTGGTGAACCAGGTTCGAGTCTTGGCAGGGACGCTCAACATCCTGTGATTCTGGGCAAACCACTTAATCTTCCCCTGCCTAACAAAAATTAATGTGTCCGCCTGCAACGCAACTGGTTCTCATGTAAAGCGCTCTGATACCTTCGGGTTTAGTACGTGCTATATAAAACTCCAGGAAAATTAAACTGACAAGAAGAGAAATAGAGTGAAAGGGAGAAATAAAGCAGAGAGGAAGGAGACAGAAAGAGAGGAGGTGAGAGAGATAGGAAAGAGGTAAAGATATTGATGTGATATTAGGACAGAAAGGAGACATGCAAACTAGGAAGAAAACAAGAGATAAGGGGAAGACACACACACACAGAAATAGAATGGTAAAAGAAGAGAATTGGGAGACCGAGATACAGAACAGTGTGAGCGTGAATATGAAGCAAGAGAGCGATATGGAGAAAGAAAGCGAGGGGGTGAAATAAATGGGGAGAGCAAAAAAGGGCATGGTAAATTATATGAAAAAGTATATATAGAATATATATTTAAAAAAAAAAAATATATATATATATATATATATATATATATATATATATATATATGAAAGTATATATAAAAATTCATTCAACTCAAAAATAATTATTAAACATTTTTATGATAAATATTTATGTAAGTTCATTTCAGATATTTATTTTAACTGTACAAAAAATAAAAACATGCTAAAGTACTATTAAGTTAATTTTGAAAAAATATTTAATTAATGTAATCACATTAAATTGAAATTGTTTTTGTGAAGTTTAAATTTAAAAAAATCCCACCTAAAGAAAAAACATTTTCATTACGCATTCAGAATTATTAAATGTGATATCAGTATTAGTTTTGTATATGTTAATAAAAAATATTGTTATATTCATTTTTACATGCAAAATAGGGTATAAAATATTTTTAACTACTTTAAATAATTTAATTACATTTAACACATTTCAAAGAGGTTTTATTTCAATTTCCTCCCTCCATTATTTTCTATGGGAGGGTGTTGCGGTAACAATGGTTGGCCATGTGTGGTGCAGGACTTACTACTGTTTTTTCGTAGTAACTTACACTAAGATTTCTTGCATAAGCAAAAAGTAGTAAACTTACTCAAAAATGTCAATGACTAAAAAGCGTAAATTAACTTTGTGAATCAGGGACTATGGGGCATATTATCAACAACCGGCGATAAATATCGCTAAGCGCACTTAGCGCTAGGATATTTATCGCCGGCTATCGATGAATTTTATCGCTGAGATAGCGTGCTATTAGCAACGCTTATCTCAGAATCGATAAAATTCCTGGCGCAAGCTGCCAAATGTCCGAATATCGCTGGAAATCCAGCGATAATCGCACGACATTTGGCGATAGCTTGTTGATAGGGCTGGGCATACTTAACCATGATATCCACCTTCCATTGGATATCATGGCTAAGTCAAACTAAAAGCATGCGTAAGGAAAGTAGCGTTAACCAAGGTTAGCGCTACTTTTCTCATCGCTATGCTTGTTGGGGATTCCCTTGATAATTGGAGAAATGTCGGTTAACGACATATCTCCAGTTATTTTGGGACGGAACGCCCACTTTGCATCTCATTAGAGATGCAAGGGTGGGCGTTATAGAAAAGGGCGATAGGGCAAGGATTCACGTGATAGCGTGACCTTGCTAATACAGCGATAAAATTATCGCCGCTTTTCATCTGAAAACAGACGCTAAAGCGGCGATAATTTCTTAACGCCGGCTTGATAATATGCCCCATAATTTTTAGGAGAATTTGAGTTCAAATGCTTGAATCACAGGGGTTAGAAAAAGCTGCCTGGGGTTGCAAGTATGAACACTGGGGTAGCCACCGCTGCCACGAACTAGCCATCGGTGATGCTGCTGGAGGTCCTGTGTCTTCGCCTCCTCAGTTTGAACGCATTTCCATGGGTTGTTATTGGCCCACGTGTACGGAGCAGATATTCTGGGAAGTCTGGGATCACTGTGTCTTATATGACCCTCTTACCGAACCCTGAAGTTGCTGCTTCGCCAGAAAAACTTAGAGAAAACCTAAGGTAGTCAAACAACTGGTGAGATGACCCACAGATTGAGCTCCATAGGATGGGTGTAGAACTCACGTCCACAAATTAACTGATGCCCAGCAAAGGTTATCAGTCCAATTCCGTATAGCTATTGTTGTGACGTTAAGGGTGCCCAGCTTCCACAAATCTTCCAATTTTGATGAAACATGGATGCGTAACTTTGGGCCTCCTGTACAAAACCATGTTATGGTTGCAAACAGTGCGATTGGCAAAACCCCAGGGTTGGTGACTCCAAAACTCTTTGTTTAATGCAATAAACCCATTTTGGAGTTTGGTTACAGGATACTGAATCTCAAAATAGGTTTCGCATTGCTAATGGGAAGGCACGTGTTTATGTCGTCCCTTCTAAATAGTGATTCATTATGGTAAATGTCAATGTTTTGTGACCGAAATCCAGTCACAAAACATTGAAAAGTTACTGACTCTCGAGTTGAGTGGTAAAACTTTTGCAAAATGGATGCGGTTCCGTTTGATCCCCTTTGTGAAGTTACAAAAAGTTTGTTTGAGAGTCGTGAAGCAGGGGTCAACTGCTAACTATCAAACAGCTTTAAAAACATAACGTTTTCTTTTTAAATGCAGCCCAGTTGACTTTAAATGCAATCACATACAAGGTGGTCTGCTGACCCTAGCAGGCCACCGTCCCTATGATGGCTTCCCTTTGTAGTGAGTCCAATTTGCAACCCACCTCATGAATACTCATGACTTAATTTGAGTTGCCTGTCCCTGCACCCCAGTCCGCCCCTGTGGTCCAGGCCTCGTGTGAGGGGCGGCCTTCCCCTTACAATCTCTGCCTAGGTCACTTTGTGTCAGGAGCGGCCCCAGCCCTGCCAGGACGCGCTCGTCCTAGTCTCCTCCAGCAGGATTATTTGAGATGAAAAAGCAATGAGTTGATAATGTGTGAATATGGGACGTCATTACATCAGGTGAATAACATATCCTGTTTCCGCCCCATCCCTGGCGCAGCTGGGAGAGCGGAGAAGTGACCAGTTCTTAGCAAAATAAACAGTTGTTGTTGTTACCTAGCTCCGCGGTGCTGAATGTATCAACCTTAGTGAGAAGAAATACTATTCTGATGGGGATGTGACGTAGAGTGGTTAATAGTGGTTGGCGCTAGGGAGATGCTAAAGTGATGTAACCAGTGGTTATATTGCCGATGTAGTGAGACACGATGCGATAGGCGAATACTCCTGACCTATCATAACCTGTCCTGCACTCTTTGTCACACCCATCGCTTCACTGTTAAAAGCTGTCCTCAGCACACAGAAGCCGTCTTCGAGCCGCATTGGTAACATACACGTCACATCCTGTGACTCCATAGGTGCGCAGGAGGCCCTGGCAGAGCGGATCTTCCTGTCCACGTGCCAGCTGTGCCCACACCCAGCTCCACAGCACAGGCCACAACAGACCCAGCCAGAGAGCTGCGCACAGTCTGGAAAAACAAGACACTTAGCGCCGAGTGTCAACATTCATCATTTATTTACCGCTACATCTCTTAAACATGAACACGTGAATGCTTCACACGGCGCTCTCCGCCGCTCGCCACGGCTGGCAGCTTCACTCCATGACCCAAGCGCTCTCTCTAGGCCTCTGTCACAGGAGCTGCCTGCTCTCAGCAGGCGAGCCAAACATGGCTGCTAGCGGAGGCGTCCTTTAAAGAGACATGCTAGCTGCGGCGTCCTTTAAGGAGACATGCATGCCACTGAGGCGTCCTTTAAAGAGACATGCTAGCTGCGGCGTCCTTTAAGGAGACATGCATGCCACTGAGGCGTCCTTTAAAGAGACTTGCTAGCTGCGGCGTCCTTTAAGGAGACATGCATGCCACTGAGGCGTCCTTTAAAGAGACATGCTAGCTGCGGCGTCCTTTAAGGAGACATGCATGCCACTGAGGCGTCCTTTAAAGAGACATGCATGCCACTGAGGCGTCCTTTAAAGAGACATGCTAGCTGTGGCGTCCTTTAAAGAAACATGCATGCACTGCCTGCTAGCTGCGGCGTCCTTTAAAGAGACATGCATGCCACTGAGGCGTCCTTTAAAGAGACATGCATGCACTGCCTGCTAGCTGCGGCGTCCTTTAAGGAGACATGCATGCCACTGAGGCGTCCTTTAAAGAGACATGCATGCCACTGAGGCGTCCTTTAAAGAGACGATGCATGGCTGCTTGCTACGACGTCCTTTAAAGAGACATGCATGCCTGCTAGCTGTGGCGTCCTTCAAAGAGACATGCATGCCATGGAGGCGTCCTTTAAAGAGACATGCATGGCTGCTTGCTGCGGCGTCCTTTAAGGAGACGTGAATGCCACTGAGGCATCCATTAAAGAGACATGCATGGCTGCTAGCGGAGGCGTCCTTTAAAGAGACATGCTAGCTGTGGCGTCCTTTAAAGAAACATGCATGCACTGCCTGCTAGCTGCGGCGTCCTTTAAGGAGACATGCATGCCACTGAGGCGTCCTTTAAAGAGACATGCATGCCACTGAGGCGTCCTTTAAAGAGACGATGCATGGCTGCTTGCTACGACGTCCTTTAAAGAGACATGCATGCCTGCTAGCTGTGGCGTCCTTCAAAGAGACATGCATGCCATGGAGGCGTCCTTTAAAGAGACATGCATGGCTGCTTGCTGCGGCGTCCTTTAAGGAGACGTGAATGCCACTGAGGCATCCATTAAAGAGACATGCATGGCTACCTGCTGTGCCGTCCTTTAAAGAGACGTGCATGCACTGCCTGCTAGCTACGGCGTCCTTTAAAGAGACATGCATGCCACTGAGGCGTCCTTTAAAGAGACATGCATGGCTGCTTGCTACGACGTCCTTTAAAGAGACATGCATGCCACTAAGGCGTCCTTTAAAGAGACATGCATGCCTGCTAGCTGAGGCATCCTTTAAAGAGACATGCATGGCTGCTTGTTGCGGCGTCCTTTAAAGAGAGATGCATGCACTGCCTGCTAGCTGTGGCGTCCTTCAAAGAGACATGCATGCCATGGAGGCGTCCTTTAAAGAGACATGCATGGCTGCTTGCTGCGGCGTCCTTTAAAGAGACATGCAAGCCACTGCCTGCTAGCTGCGGCAATCTTTCAAGAGACATGCTTGCTACTGCCTGCTAGCTGCAGTGTCCTTTAAAGAGACATGTATGCACTGCCTGCTATCTGTGGCGTCCTTTAAAGAGACATGCATGCACTGCCTGCTAGCTGCGGCGTTCTTTCAAGAGACATGCAGCACTGCCTGCTAGCTGCGGCGTCCTTTAAGGAGACACGCATGCCACTGAGGCGTCCTTTAAAGAGACATGAATGCCACTGAGGTGTCCTTTAAAGAGACATGCATGGCTGCTTGCTACGACGTCCTTTAAAGAGACATGCATGCCACTAAAGCGTCCTTTAAAGAGACATGCATGCCTGCTAGCTGGGGCGTCCTTTAAAGAGACATGCATGCCACGGAGGCGTCCCTTAAAGAGACATGCATGGCTGCTTGCTGCGGCGTCCTTTAAGGAGACATGCATGCCACTGAGGCGTCCTTTAAAGAGACATGCATGGCTACCTGCTGTGCCGTCCTTTAAAGAGACATGCATGCACTGCCTGCTAGCTTCGGCGTCCTTTAAAGAGACATGCATGCCACTGAGGCATCATTTAAAGAAACATGCATGGCTGCTTGCTACAACGTCCTTTAAAGAGACATGCATGCCACTAAGGCGTCCTTTAAAGAGACATGCATGCCTGCTAGCTGAGGCGTCCTTTAAAGAGAGATGCATGGCTGCTTGCTACAACGTCCTTTAAAGAGACATGCATGCCACTAAGGCGTCCTTTAAAGAGACATGCATGCCTGCTAGCTGTGGCATCCTTTAAAGAGACATGCATGCCACGGAGGCGTCCTTTAAAGAGACATGCATGGCTGCTTGCTGCGGCGTCCTTTAAGGAGACATGCATGCCACTAAGGCGTCCATTAAAGAGACATGCATGGCTACCTGCTGTGGCGTCCTTTAAAGAGACATGCATGCACTGCCTGCAAGCTACGGCGTACTTTAAAGAGACATGCATGCCACTGAAGCATCCTTTAAAGAGACATGCATGGCTGCTTGCTACGACGTTCTTTAAAGAGACATGCATGCCACTAAGGTGTCCTTTAAAGAGACATGCATGCCTGCTAGCTGAGGCGTCCTTTAAAGAGACATGCATGGCTGCTTGTTGCGGCGTCCTTTAAAGAGACATGCATGCACTGCCTGCTAGCTGTGGCGTCCTTCAAAGAGACATGCATGCCATGGAGGCGTCCTTTAAAGAGACATGCATGGCTGCTTCCTGCGGCGTCCTTTAAAGAGACATGCATGCACTGCCTGCTAGCTACGGCGTCCTTTAAAGAGATATGCATGCCACTGAGGCGTCCTTTAAAGAGACATGCATGGCTGCTTGCTACGACGTCCTTTAAAGAGACATGCATGCCACTAAGGCGTCCTTTAAAGAGACATGCATGCCTGCTAGCTGAGGTGTCCTTTAAAGAGACATGCATGGCTGCTTGTTGCGGCGTCCTTTAAAGAGACATGCATGCACTGCCTGCTAGCTGTAGCTTCCTTCAAAGAGACATGCATGCCATGGAGGCATCCTTTAAAGAGACATGCATGTCTGCTTGCTGCGGTGTCCTTTAAAGAGACATGCAAGCCACTGCCTGCTAGCTGCGGCAATCTTTCAAGAGTCATGCTTGCTACTGCCTGCAAGCTGCAGTGTCCTTTAAAGAGACATGTATGCCACTGCCAGCTAGCTGCAGCGTTCTTTCAAGAGACATGCATGCACTGCCTGCTATCTGTGGCGTCCTTTAAAGAGACATGCATGCACTGCCTGCTAGCTGCGGCGTCCTTTAAGGAGACATGCATGCCACTGAGGCGTCCTTTAAAGAGACATGCATGCCACTGAGGTTTCCTTTAAAGAGACATGCATGGCTGCTTGCTACGACGTCCTTTAAAGAGACATGCATGCCACTGAGGCGTCCTTTAAAGAGACATGCATGGCTACCTGCTGTGCTGCCCTTTAAAGAGACATGCATGCACTGCCTGCTAGCTACGGCGTCCTTTAAAGAGACATGCATGCCACTGAGGCATCCTTTAAAGAGACATGCATGGCTGCTTGCCACGACGTCCTTTAAAGAGACATGCAAGCTACTAAGGCGTCCTTTAAAGAGACATGCATGCCTGCTAGCTGAGGCGTCCTTTAAAGAGACATGCATGGCTGCTTGCTACGACGTCCTTTAAAGAGACATGCATGCCACTAAGGCGTCCTTTAAAGAGACATGCATGCCTGCTAGCTGTGGCGTCCTTTAAAGAGACAAGCATGCCACTGAGGCGTCCTTTAAAGAGACATGCATGGCTGCTTGTTGCGGCGTCCTTTAAAGAGACATGCATGCACTGCCTGCTAGCTGTGGCGTCCTTTAAAGAGACATGAATGCCACAGAGGCGTCCTTTAAAGAGACATGCATGGCTGCTTCCTGCAGCGTCCTTTAAAGAGACATGCATGCCACTGAAGTGTCCTTTAAAAAGACATGCATGGCTGCTTGCTACAGCGTCCTTTAAATAGACATGCATGCCACTGAGGCATCCTTTAAAGAGACATGCATGGCTGCTTGCTGCGCCGTCCTTTAAAGAGACATGAATGCCACAGAGGCGTCCTTTAAAGAGACATGCATGGCTGCTTCCTGCAGCGTCCTTTAAAGAGACATGCATGCCACTGAAGTGTCCTTTAAAAAGACATGCATGGCTGCTTGCTACAGCGTCCTTTAAATAGACATGCATGCCACTGAGGCATCCTTTAAAAAAACATGCATGCCTGCTAGCTGTAGCATCCTTTAAAGAGACATGCAAGCCACTGCCTGCTAGATGTGTCGTTCTTACAACAGACATGCTTGCCCCTGCCTGCTAGCTGCAGCATTCTTACAAGAGACATGCTTGCCACTGCCTGCTAGCTACTGCGTCCTTTAAAGAGACATGCATGCACTGCCTGCTAGCTACGGCATCCTTTAAAGAGACATCCATGCCACTGAGGCGTCCTTTAAAGAGACATGCATGGCTGCTTGCTGCGGCATCCTTTAAAGAGACATGCATGCCACTGAGGTGTCCTTTAAAAAGACATGAATGGCTGCTTGCTACGGCGTCCTTTAAAGAGACATGCATGCCACTGAGGTGTCCTTTAAAGAGACATGCATTGCTGTTTGTTGTGGCGTCCTTTATAGAGACTTGCACGCACTGCCTGTTAGCTACAGCGTCCTTTAAAGAGACATGCATGACACAGAGGCGTCCTTTAAAGAGACATGCATGGCTGCTTCCTGCAGCGTCCTTTAGAGAGACATGCATGCCACTGAGGCGTCCTTTAAAGAGACATGCATGGCTGCCTGCTGTGCCGTCCTTTAAAGAGACATGCAAGCCGCTGCCTGCTAGCTGCGGCAATCTTTCAAGAGACATGCTTGCCACTGCCTGCTAGCTGTAGTGTCCTTTAAAGAGACATGCATGCCACTGCCAGCTAGCTATGGGCGTTCTTTCAAGAGACATACATGCACTGCTTGCTAGCTGTGGCGTCCTTTAAAGAGACATGCATGCACTGCCTTCTAGCTTCAGCTTTCTTTCAAAAACATGCATGCCGGCTAGCTGTGGCGTCCTTTAAAGAGACATGCATGCACTGCCTGCTATCTGCGGCGTCCTTTAAAGAGACATGCATGCACTGCCTGCTAGCTGCGGCGTTCTTTCAAGAGACATGCATGCACTGCCTGCTAGCTGCGGCGTCCTTTAAAGAGACATGCATGCCACTGAGGCGTCCTTTAAAGAGACATGCATGCCACTGAGGCGTCCTTTAAAGAGACATGCATGCCTGCTAGCTGTGGCGTCCTTTAGAGAGACATGCAAGCCACGGAGGCGTCCTTTAAAGAGACATGCATGCACTGCCTGCTAGCTACGGTGTCCTTTAAAGAGACATGCATGCCACTGAGGCGTCCTTTAAAGAGACATGCATGGCTGCTTGCTACGACATCCTTTAAAGAGACATGCATGCCATTGAGGTGTCCTTTAAAGAGAAATGCATGCCTGCTAGCTGAGGCGTCCTTTAAAGAGACATGCATGGCTGCTTGTTGCGGCGTCCTTTAAAGAGACATGCATGCACTGCCTGCTAGCTGTGGCGTCCTTTAAAGAGACATGCATGCCACGGAGGCGTCCTTTAAAGAGACATGCATGGCTACTTGCTGCGGCGTCCTTTAAAGAGACATGCAAGCCACTGCCTGCTAGCTGCGGCAATCTTTCAAGAGACATGCTTGCTACTGCCTGCTAGCTGCGGTGTCCTTTAAAGAGACATGTATGCCACTGCCAGCTAGCTGCAGCGTTCTTTCAAGAGACATGCATGCACTGCCTGCAATCTGTGGCGTCCTCTAAAGAGACATGCATGCACTGCCTGCTAGCTGCGGCGTCCTTTAAAGAGACATGCATACACTGCCTACTAGCTATGGCGTCCTTTAAAGAGACATGCATGCACTGGCTGCTAGTTGTGGCGTCCTTTAAAGAGACATGCATGCCACTGAGGCGTCCTTTAAAGAGACATGCATGGCTGCTTGCTGCGGCGTCCTTTAAAGAGACATGCATGCCACTGAGGTGTCCTTTAAAAAGACATGCATGGCTGCTTGCTACAGCGTCCTTTAAAGAGACATGCATGCCACTGAGGTGTCCTTTGAAGAGACATGCATGGCTGCTTGTTGCGGCGTCCTTTAAAGAGACCTGCATGCACTGCCTGCTAGCTGTGGCGTCCTTTAAAGAGACATGCATGCCACTGAGGTGTCGTTTAAAAAGACATGCATGACTGCTTGCTACGGCGTCCTTTAAAGAGACCTGCATGCCACTGAGGCGTCCTTTAAAGCGACATGCATGGTTGCTTGTTGCGGCGTCCTTTAAAGAGACATGCATGCACTGCCTGCTAGCTGTGGCGTCCTTTAAAGAGACATGCATGCACTGCCTGCTAGCTGTGGCGTCCTTTAAAGAGACATGCATGCCACAGAGGCGTCCTTTAAAGAGACATGCATGGCTGCTTGCTGCGGCGTCCTTTCAAGAGACATGCATGCCACTGAGTCATCCTTTAAAAAGACATGCATGACTGCTTGCTACGGCGTCCTTTAAAGAGACATGCATGCCACTGAGTCATCCTTTAAAAAGACATGCATGGCTGCTTGTTGCGGCGTCCTTTAAAGAGACATGCATGCACTGCCTGCTAGCTGTGGCATCCTTTAAAGAGACATGAATGCCACAGAGGCGTCCTTTAAAGAGACATGCATGGCTGCTTCCTGCAGCGTCCTTTAAAGAGACATGCATGCCACTGAGGTGTCCTTTAAAAAGACATGCATGGCTGCTTGCTACAGCGTCCTTTAAATAGACATGCATGCCACTGAGGCATACTTTAAAGAGACATGCATGGCTGCTTGCTGCGCCGTCCTTCAAAGAGACATGCAAGCCACTGCCTGGTAGCTGCGGCAATCTTTCAAGAGACATGCTTGCTACTCCCTGCTTGCTGCGGTGTCCTTTAAAGAGACATGCATGCCACTGCCTGCTAGCTGCTGCGTTCTTTCAAGAGACATGCATGCACTGTCTGCTAGCTGTGGCGTACTTTAAAGAGACATGCATGCACTGCCTACTAGCTACGGCGTCCTTTAAAGAGACATGCATTCAATGGCTGCTAGCTGTGGCGTCCTTTAAAGAGACATGCATGCACTGCCTTCTAGCTTCAGCATGCTTTAAAAAAACATGCATGCCTGCTAGCTGTAGCATCCTTTAAAGAGACATGCAAGCCACTGCCTGCTAGATGTGTCGTTCTTACAACAGACATGCTTGCCCCTGCCTGCTAGCTGCAGCATTCTTACAAGAGACATGCTTGCCACTGCCTGCTAGCTACGGCGTCCTTTAAAGAGACATGCATGCACTGCCTGCTAGCTACGGCATCCTTTAAAGAGACATACATGCCACTGAGGCGTCCTTTAAAGAGACATGCATGGCTGCTTGCTGCGGCATCCTTTAAAGAGACATGCATGCCACTGAGGTGTCCTTTAAAAAGACATGAATGGCTGCTTGCTACGGCGTCCTTTAAAGAGACATGCATGCCACTGAGGTGTCCTTTAAAGAGACATGCATTGCTGTTTGTTGTGGCGTCCTTTAAAGAGACATGCACGCACTGCCTGCTAGCTACAGCGTCCTTTAAAGAGACATGCATGACACGGAGGTGTCCTTTAAAGAGACATGCATGGCTGCTTCCTGCAGCGTCCTTTAGAGAGACATGCATGCCACTGAGGCGTCCTTTAAAGAGACATGCATGGCTGCCTGCTGTGCCGTCCTTTAAAGAGACATGCAAGCCGCTGCCTGCTAGCTGCGGCAATCTTTCAAGAGACATGCTTGCCACTGCCTGCTAGCTGTAGTGTCCTTTAAAGAGACATGCATGCCACTGCCAGCTAGCTGCGGCGTTCTTTCAAGAGACATACATGCACTGCTTGCTAGCTGTGGCGTCCTTTAAAGAGACATGCATGCACTGCCTTCTAGCTTCAGCTTTCTTTCAAAAAACATACATGCCTGCTAGCTGTGGCGTCCTTTAAAGAGACATGCAAGCCACTGCCTGCTAGATGTGTCGTTCTTACAACAGACATGCTTGCCACTGCCTGCTAGCTGCAGCATTCTTACAAGAGACATGCTTGCCACTGCCTGCTAGCTACAGCGTCCTTTAAAGAGACATGCATGCACTGCCTGCTAGCTAAGGCGTCCTTTAAAGAGACATGCATGCCACTGAGGGGTCCTTTAAAGAGACATGCATGGCTGCTTGCTGCGGCGTCCTTTAAAGAGACATGCATGCCACTGAGGCATCCTTTAAAGAGACATGCATGGCTGCTTGTTGTGGCGTCCTTTAAAGAGACATGCATGCACTGCCTGCTAGCTACGGCATCCTTTAAAGAGACATGCATGCCACAGAGGCGTCCTTTAAAGAGACATGCATGCCACTGAGGCATCCTTTAAAAAGACATGCATGGCTACTTGCTACAGCGTCCTTCAAAGAGACATGCATGCCACTGGGGCATCCTTTAAAGAGACATGCATGGCTGCTTGCTGCGTCGTCCTTTAAAGAGACATGCAAGCCACTGCCTGCTAGCTGCGGTGTCCTTTAAAGAGACATGCATGCCACTGCCTACTAGCTGCGGTGCTCTTTCAAGAGACATGCATGCACTGCCTGCTAGCTTCAGCATTCTTTCAAGAGACATGCATGTACTGGCTGCTAGCTTCAGCATTTTTTCAAGAGACATGCATGCACTGCCTGCTAGCTTCAGCATTCTTTCAAGAGACATGCATGCACTGGCTGCTAGCTTCAGCATTTTTTCAAGAGGCATGCTTGCCACTGCCTGCTAGCTGCGGTGTCCTTTAAAGAGACATGCATGCCACTGCCTACTAGCTGCGGCGCTCTTTCAAGAGACATGCATGCACTGCCTGCTAGCTGCAGTGCCCTTTAAAAAGACATGCATGCACTGCCTGCCAGCTTCAGCATTCTTTCAAGAGACATGCATGCCACTGCCTGCTAGCTGCGATGTCCTTTAAAGAGACATGCATGCCACTGCCTGCTAGCTGCGGTGTCCTTTAAAGAGACATGCATGACACTGCCTGCTAGCTGCGGTGTCCTTTAAAGAGACATGCTTACCACTTCCTGCTAGCTGCGGTGTCCTTTAAAGAGACATGCAAGCCACTGCCTACTAGCTGCGGCGCTCTTTCAAGAGACATGCAGGCACTGCCTGCTAGCTGCGGTGCCCTTTAAAAAGACATGCATGCACTGCCTGCTAGCTTCAGCATTCTTTCAAGAGTCATGCATGCCACTGCCTGTTAGCTGCGATGTCCTTTAAAGAGACATGCATGCCACTGCCTGCTAGCTGCGGTGTCCTTTAAAGAGACATGCTTGCCACTTCCTGCTAGCTGCGGTGTCCTTTAAAGAGACATGCATGCACTGCCTGCTAGCTTCAGCATTCTTTCAAGAGTCATGCATGCCACTGCCTGTTAGCTGTTGCGTCCTTTCAAGAGACATGCTTGCCACTGCTTGCTAGCTGCAGCATCCCTTGAAGAGACATTCATGCCACTGCCTGCTAGCTGCAGCCTTCTTTAAATACCATAAAAAAAAAACTAGAAATTCCTGGAAAAAAAGGTTACTGGGACGTTATATGTAGGTTCACATTTTACACCCACAAAACCATAGAAATGTAGCAGTTAAATTTGGAGTTATCTCAAGTAACTATATCTCCTGCTAAGGTAACTATAACTTGTGCCTTTGCCATGCCCTGCTAATTATCCCACATACTACATCACTCATAATATCTTCTATGACATCATTGATAATATCACTGCAACATTTGCTGTGAAATTATTGATTAGAAATCTGTGCATTGGGGGAGGTGTGTGAGTAATAGTTACCTTAGGGCCAGAGTTATAGTTACTTGAGCTAACGCTAGCTATAACTGCTGAATTTCTATGGTTTTGTGGGTGTAAAATGTGAAGATAACTATAACGTCCATGTAATCTTTGGCCTTTTTTAGTGAATATATATATGGCTGTTTGATTGGGATATGAAGTCCGGTGTGCTCCGCCGGCACGAGCGATCCTCCACCCAGGGCGGGGAGAGCGGAAGGAGCACTATAGATATTTATTTGATGGAGCTTTTCGTAGCCGGCCATCGATGTGTGGTTCCTACGAGGAAGTGAAGAGGAAATTAGAAGAGCGCAACAAAGAGAATTGCGGATCCGCGATCAACGAGGGTGCCTGTCCGGCACAAAGACCAGCGCTCCAGAGGTAGGTGGAACGGGCGCAAGTGGTTTTTCTCTTTCGGGTGTGTAGGGGGGAGCTGGGATGGGTCGCAGGACGCGTGTTGCCTTCACCCTGCGCCCGCGGGACACTACCGTGTCCGATTTCCTTCTCTGGACGTGGTCCAACTTTAGAGGGAAGAAACATCTGCTTATCTGCCACCCTATTGACCCGTGGCGACCGGGGCAGTGGGAAGAGGGTAGAAATTTCCCCACTCCCTGTATAAAAACACGAGCGCACGGACCGCACTCTTAACTACATTAACATTTGTTGCGAATTTATCGTGCGCATCCTCTATTTCTCTACAGTACATTTGTGAGTACATGCCTACTAGTGTGCACGCGTATAGTAGAAAATCGACGGCAGTAGGAACCTCCCATTGGATAGGGAAGGGGGGGTTGTCCCCACATGGTGATCCAGCCAACTGCGCATCCCACGTTATTGGAGAACATACTTATCCTACCACCAAATCTTTGACAGCACGTGCATTTCCGAATGAAGGAAGAAACAGAAAGAAGGGCGGCTGCCCTGAGCATCTTTGCACGAGCCCCCAATAAAAACCAACCATTTAAAGAAACCAGTGTGTTAAAGATACGACTCTCCATGATAAACTTAAAAAACTAGACAAACTCAAGAAATCTGAAACATCAAAGTGGTGGGAGGCCATATCATTACAAGATTATATAGACAAGGATATGGTACCTCGAGGCCTCAGACTCTACACGACGCCATCCTATGAATCACGCAACCCAAAGATGTTGGAGGAATGGGCTGACAATTCAGCTAAAAGGTCGAGACAAATGTTAATTATTCTGGTCAAGTATGCCTGGGAAGATAGGGAAGCTATCATACAGGAACTGAAACAACTGGAGGAAGAATTAAAAACACACAAAGAACAAGAGATTGTTAAGAAATATACAGAGGACCTCAAAACCAAAGTCAAACTATACGAAGAAGACATCAAGGCTCGTAAACAAAGGAAACTTCACAGAGACTATGCAGACTATGAGAGTGGGAGGATTCTCACATACAGCAGGAAATACGATCACCTCTACGAAAAAATGTCGCAGGGTGAACCACTAGAGCAAACATCGGGCATTACAAGTGGCTCCGAATCAGTAACAAGCAGCGACACAAAGGCTGAACTATCAAGCTCCACAGCAAGTACATCATCGAAAGGAGAAGTAGTAGTAAGAACCCAAGTGACTTTTTTAGACGAATATCGCCTCCTCCGGACTGGAAGACAAACACTGCGAACAACACAACCACCGAGAACGCGGGGAAGGGGGAGGAACTAACGGGGCAGAGGAAGAGGAAGAAACATGGAAGAAACCAGTGGCGGAGAAAGCGACTCCAGCAAGGGGAACAAAAGAGGAAGAGGCAAAGGGCCAGTGGGAAGCAAGGCTACAGGCTCCAAGAAACAACAAGGATGGATGATGCCATGGTAAACAGAACTATCGTCAATTTATCCCACCGTCCCCTTTCTCTGTTTGAAAAGAAGACCCTGTGTTTAGGCTATCATTCTGCCCTTCTGATCACTTCTGCTATCCCAACACCAGAATTGATATTTTTAAGTTCATTAGAAGCTGAAACTTAAGAAATGGCACCAGCTTAAAGGTAGTAGATTTGTAGAAGGTAACGCAACCAATATTCAATCCTCTGGAGAGAATGAGAATAGCTCCCATTTAACTATTAAGGATATTGATACCCTTAGAACACTCCAAGAACTCCTAACTGAAACCAACATAGAACCGGAGTGCGCTGGAGAAACTCTGGGTGTAAGCACAGACTGCTTAGCGGCCACTGATTTCAAGCTGAAATCAACCTTTTTCCCCAATATGCCACATGACAGCATAGACTTGTTTCATGACACTGTGACAAATGACCTCATTCAACTACGTCTCCAGAAAAAGAGAACCAACATGCAACAAAACTTTACGAAAGAACAAAGAAAAGTGATCAAGACACTGTCGGAGGATGACAACATTGTGATACGCCCAGCAGATAAAGGCGGCAACATCGTGCTGTGGGACAGAGAAGCTTACAGAAATGAGGCATTAATAATTGAATTTCACTACATTTTATGTGAAAACCCAAATGCAAGAATACAATGAAAGCATTATCTGCAAATGGAATAAGTTGCAAGGCTGGAAAGACAGTGGTATCCTCCAATGGGAGGAATACTGCTATCTGAAACAGGACTACCCTAAACTCCCTGTATTTTACTTACTACCTAAAATCCATAGGAATTCCACATTACCATCAGGCAGACCCATTGTCTCATCTATCGGGAGTGTATTTGAACACATATCAAAGTATGTAGATCACTTTCTCAGAGAGTACGTCACAGCTCTGCCTTGCTACATAAGGGATACAAAAGATTTTCTGGTTAAGTTGAAGAACATAGAATAAGAGGATGACTACCTGTTAATTTCCATGGATGTCAACTCTCTTTATACTATAATAGACCACTCTCTGGGCATAAGATCTTGTCACCATTTCCTGAGGAACAGGGAAATCTGCTACCGAGATCATTCCAACATGTTGTTAGAGATGATGAGCTTTTGTCTACATAACAACATGTTTGTATTTGATGGGACAATCTACAAGCAAGTCCTCGGGACTGCCATGGGGACTTGCTTTGCTCCTAGCTTTGCTAATCTCTATCTGGGGGCCTGGGAGGAGGAAATCCAGAAGAATCTGACAGCAGAGAACAGAGAAGGGAAAGTGATCACATGGCTACGTTACATTGACAAATGCAAAAAGAACAATTGATGGACAGAATGCAGAACAATGTCATACATTCACCCCAGTACACAGATCTGGGCCTAAATCCATCGTTTTTTTTGCTCACCATGCCATTCCAGTTTGAACCCAGCCATATGCAAATCAGTCTCGACCCTGCGCGCAATGGGAACAGTCCAGCCCGAACTGCCAGGCCAGGTCCTTCCTGGACTGGAAACAAGCATCCTAAGACCGGTTTCGGGGTTTCACCCCTCATCAGCCAGGATAGCTTGACTCCAGTGGCATGGAGAGCACGGGACCCACGTCTGGGCATACCTGTCCCACTCGGGGTGACAAATGCAAAAGAATAATTGAAGGACAGAATGCAGAACAATGTCATACATTCACCCCAGTACAGAGATCTGGGCCTAAATCCATCGTTTTTTTGCTCACCATGCCATTCCAGTTTGAACTCAGCCATATGCAAATTAGTCTTGACCCTGCGCGCAATGGGAACAGTCCAGCCCGAACTGCCAGGCCAGGTCCTCCCTGGACTGGAAACAAGCATCCTAAGACCGGTTTCGGGGTTTCACCCCTCTTCAGCCAGGATAGCTTGACTCCAGTGGCATGGAGAGCACGGGACCCACGTCTGGGCATACCCGTCCCACTCGGGGTGACAAATGCAAAAAGAGCAATTGATGGACAGAATGCAGAACAATGTCATACATTCACCCCAGTACAGAGATCTGGGCCTAAATCCATCGTTTTTTTGCTCACCATGCCATTCCAGTTTGAACCCAGCCATATGCAAATCAGTCTTGACCCTGCGCCCAATTGGAACAGTCCAGCCCGAACTGCCAGGCCAGGTCCTTCCTGGACTGGAAACAAGCATCCTAAGACCGGTTTCGGGGTTTCACCCCTCATCAGCCAGGATAGCTTGACTCTAGTGGCATGGAGAGCCCTAAGTTAGCAGGGAATGCCCAGACGTGGGTCCCTTGCTCACTTTGCCACTTGATTCAAGCTAGCCTGGCTGATGAGGGCTGTTTGCCCGAAACCGGTCCCAGGATGCTTGTTTCCGGTCCAGGGAAGACATGGCTTGGCAGTTCGGGCTGGACTGTTCCCATGAGGCACAGGGTCAAGACTGAATTGCATATAGCTGTGTCTGAACTAGGGTGGCGAAGTGAGCTAAAGAACGATGATGGATTTAACCCAAATCTGTGAGTGGGGGTGAGTGTCTGAAAAGTTTCAGCGCTCCGTCCATCATCTCCTTGTGTTTGCTTTGTTCGCCCTAAGTTAGCAGGGTATGCCCAGACGTGAGTCCCTTGCTCACTTTGCCACTGGATTCAAGCTAGCCTGGCTGATGAGGGCTGTTAGCCAGAAACCGGTCCCAGGATGCTTGTTTCCGGTCCAGGGAAGACATGGCTTGGCAGTTCGGGCTGGACTGTTCTCATGAGGCACAGGGTCAAGACTGATTTGCATATAGCTGTGTCTGAACTGGGGTGGCGAAGTGAGCTAAAGAATGATGATGGATTTAACCCAGATCTGTGACTGGGGGTGAGTATATGAAAAGTTTCAGCGCTCCGTCCATCTTCTCCTCGTGTTTGCTTTGTTCGCCCTAAGTTAGCAGGGTATGCCCAGACGTGGGTCCCTTGCTCACTTTGCCACTGGATTCAAGCTAGCCTGGCTGATGAGGGCTGTTAGCCTGAAACCGGTCCCAGGATGCTTGTTTCCGGTCCAGGGAAGACATGGCTTGGCAGTTCGGGCTGGACTGTTCCCATGAGGCACAGGGTCGAGACTGATTTGCATATAGTTGTGTCTGAACTGGGGTGGCGAAGTGAGCTAAAGAACGAGAATGGATTTAACCCAGATCTGTGACTGGGGGTGAGTGTCTGAAAAGTTTCAGCACTCCGTCCATCATCTCCTTGTGTTTGCTTTGTTCATCCTAAGTTAGCAGGGTATGCCCAGACGTGGGTCCCTTGCTCACTTTGCCACTGGATTCAGGCTAGCCTGGTTAATGAGGGCTGTTAGCCCAAAACCGCTCCCAGGATGCTTTTTTCCGGTCCAGGGAAGACATGGCTTGGCAGTTCAGGCTGGACTGTTCCCATGAGGCACAGGGTCAAGACTGATTTGCATATAGCTGTGTCTGAACTGGGGTGGCGAAGTGAGCTAAAGAACGATGATGGATTTAACCCAGATCTGTGACTGGGGGTGAGTGTCTGAAAAGTTTCAGCGCTCCGTCCATCATCTCCTTGTGTTTGCTTTGTGCGTTACATTGACGACGTGTTCGTCATATGGAAAGGCAGCGAGAAAAGTGCAGTTGAAACTATTAACAGCCTGAACAGGAACCAACACAACCTCAGACTTACTTACACCATGAGTCGAGAAAGTATTGAGTTCCTGGATGTCAGAGTAGAGGTGAACGACAACAGACTAAAAACTATACTTCACAGGAAAGCTACAGCAGGGAACAGCCTCCTTCATGCTCTCAGTAGTCATCCAGAGACCTTAAAATGGAGAATTCCATATGGGGAACTACTGAGAGCAAAAAGGAATTGCAGCACCCAGGAAGATTTTCTCAAAGAGCAGGAAAATATGCTTAAAAGATTTTCTGAACGAGGCTACCCGTTGTGGGTTCTGAACAAAGCGAAGGATAAGGCCAATAGTATCACCAGAGAAGAAACTCTCCTCGAAAGACAGAGCAGCACAGAAACAGAAGCCGCACCCAGGATTATCGTGACCTACAATTCCGAATCCAAGCAGATCGCAAGAATAGTCACACGAAACTGGAATACATTGATAAGTGACCCAGTATTGGGACAAGATCTTCCCAAACGACCTATGATCACCTACCGGAAGGGAAGAAATCTCAGGGACATATTGGTGAAGGGAGACATTACCAGAAAACAACATATCTTACAACAGGGATTCCAGGTTTTTTTTCCATGTGGCCATTGCAAGGCGTGCCGCGCAAGCTACATGAAGAAAACATATGAGACACCTACAGGGTCCAAAAACATCAGTCAATTTCTGACATGCAGCTCCTCCTATGTCATCTATGTTCTGGAATGTCCATGCAGATTACAATACGTAGGCAGCACAATTTTCCAACGAAAAAAAGAGTACTTGAGCATATGCGGGCCATAAATAAAAAAGACCTGCATTACGCCATGGCGAGGCATTTTGCGGAGTACACTTATCGAACAGTTCTCTCCTCCAATACTTCATCATAGAGCAGATACATTAGAACTATAGGGGTGGAAATAGAACCCTATCATTAAGGAAAAGAAAATCGTGGCACATCTTAGACCTACAGTGCATGTTCCCGAGAGGTCATAACGTAGACGAAAAGCTAGGTATTCACCTACATGACAATTGAATATCTTCGATTTAGTACAGTATATGTCTTAAGATTGCAGGAGCTCTTTGGTGTTTGTACGATTTAACCTGTGATTTCTGAGAGTTCTGTATGTTCCCTTTTATGTAGTGATTTGTCGTTGTTTTTATCAAATGCAAATTACAAGAATTGCATATTTTCTTTTCTTTTGTATCACCGGGGAAAAGGAAGGGACCGTCTCGTAGAGAAGGCGTTCATATGGGGTCCCTACCCTTTTCTTCAAACATCACGTTGAAGTGGTGGAGGGCACGTCACAGATAAGATTTTTTCTGGTTTTATGTTGTCCAGAGGAGACGAAGACAAGGAGACAGGGACTGATTTAGGAACGCAGTGGTTTATTGTCCGTAATTCAGAGGGGTGTAACGGATACAGGACAACCATAAAGCATAAGGTGTTCAGAAAAGGCTCTTTCTCTCTTCCTTCAGAGAGTGGGGTAGGTGGCCAGTCCTTTGTTGAAATGCACGAAAGGAGCTTCGCCAGCGTCTGCTTCCCGGTTCCGTCCTCGGTATCCAGACAGGTAACCCCAAAAAGAAAACAAAAGACTCATAAGGGAAACGTTGTGGCACTTGGTAGAAATCAGGGAAAAAGGAACACCCGACCGACACCAGTGACGCCCTACTGCGCTCCCTGCTAGAGGTGCATGCAATTTCCGGCTACCGCAGTTTGTCCGGCTAGCCGTCCCTTCCACCCTGCTTCCCTTTATTCCACGCGGCCCCCAGCTGGTCCCGTACCTTTTTAATGTCACATGATTGCTTCCCAACAGTATTTAAAATATACCGTCCTTTTCGCGCCATCGGCACTTGGGCGTTTTTCAGCTGCTCCGGTAGCCTGCTATACTGAGAACAGAGCTGCTCAACATTTTGGATTGCCAAAATAGGTAAGCACAATGTGAGAATTCGTAGATGTCTTGGAAAAGCTTGGGTGTCTGTTGTTTTCATTAAGTGTTGTAATAACATATATATATCGGGAGCATTTTTCCTTGGCTTTTGTCTTCGTTTTTCCTCTGTTGCTGGATTTTGGCCGGGCATTGCTCCGCCTTTCTAATCATGTTGTTAATGCTATAAAAACTGGTTCTCTGCTATTTGCAAGCACTTCGCATTTCCCCTCTTACTGGATTATTGGCCGGGTATTGCTCCGCCTTCCCCATCAGTTTAACAATTTTATAAGACTGATTCTTTGATAATATTACAACGTGCCATTCTTGTTTTTGTAGTTTTTCTGTAGTTTGTTGGCCGGGCATTGCTCCGCCTATTCCATTGTGTGTCAAGGTCTTAAGATGGACGTTTTGGTAGCATTTAAACGTACCGTCTTTTCTTTAGTCTTTTCTTTTTACGTCATTATTTTTTCGGGGTTTAAACTCTGATTAGAGTCAAACCGGTGTTACTCGTGAAGTGTTATTGCTGTAACCTTTCTCTTTGAGTAATTGCTCATGCAGATCTTTCCATTAATCACTTGAGATATGTTTCTTTTTAGACGGCTATGGCCTAGTTGAAAAGCGTTAGATCATTTCATCATTATTATGTAAGGCATCATGTGTTATTTTAACTTTTCTGCTAATTAAAATCAGTAACCATGTTTTGAGCACATTCCATTTTATGGAACATTCTTTTCTTATTTTTTCCTGTTTGTTGCTCATTTTCCAGCATCCATTTTTAACTATCTGAGGGATTAGCAGCTCGTTTTCCTTGCTGGATACATTTTATCAAGTAGGTATAATTTGTCTCTGCCTATACCTATAGAAAATGACTCAATCTTGACATCTTCATAATTATTTTGGTCTGTGCTCTTTTATATGGTGTTTGGGGTCTGTTTATCTGTTTCAGGGCCTTCTTTTTGAGGAGTCGGTTAATAAATCACACCAGTTCCCTTTTGAGATAGGCCACTATCAACATAAGGTAAACAATTATTTTTAGTGGTAGGTTAGAATATCTTCCTATATTCAAGGATGTACCTAGTTAGTACTGGAAAGATCATTTATTCTTTCCTTTTTTCTGTTTCTGTGCACCGCTTTAGAACCTTACAGGTGTATTCTGGATGACAGGAATACATTCTTGACCTGAACCATTTAAACCTCTTATCAGCCTACGTATAGATGCTGGATAGTTTTGGTAAATACATTTTTTCTTATATTTTATTTCAGTACTTTATACTTTTTTGGACAATATGCATGTATATTTTTTTAATCTTATTCCCTCTTGCAGACACCAATTATATCTTCCTTTAATAAGGGGACAGCCTTGTTGACATGGTTTACATATAAAGTATGCAGATCATTGACAATAGTTTTCCACTGCATGTTTGTAGTGTTACATGTTTCCTGGGAGATTATATGTTTGTATTTGTGTTTATATCTTGTCAGGCTCTGTCTTTTAATTTTCCTGTTCTATAAAAAGATAATAAGATATTATACCCTCAGTCCAATTATGGGCCCTTGTTATTACATGTAATCATTCTAACCATTAACTACAGTGACACTCAAAATCACATTTAATAATCATGTCGTATATGTATGTGATATATATATATGTTATTCTCTACAGAGCACAACATTCTGAGGTGGAACTCCTGATGAAGACAGTGTTTCTGTCGATACGCGCGTAGAGTCATCTTTGAAAACCACCCTACAAATGCAATCTTCTTATTTAAGTGTTGTCGTTGTTTGTTTGTTATAGTTTGTATTAACCCAATCATGTGGGACGGAATAATCATGTATATCAATTTGATTATATGTATGTAGTATGTCTTTGACTGTGAATGAATGTGGTCAGAATGTTGTATAATTGTCAGTCTCTGTATGAATATCTTTATGTTTATTATGTGTTTTTATAGTTACCTACCAATAGGATTAAGATAATTTATAAATAAACTTTTTTATACATTTCTAATTTTTAGTGTCACTGTAGTTATTTCTCAGCCTTTCATGGCGTGAGGGTTTATGGTCTGAAGTAGCCCTAGAGTATTTACATTAATGCCCGTACCTTTTTAAGCCACGACCCTCCTGGGCCGTGGCGGGCTTCCGCGTGTTGCCGGAGTGGGTCCGGCCCCCCTTTTTCCTGGTCTCTGGATGGGGGCGTTTCCGTTAGCTCCGAACCGGCGTCCTGCGTGGTCTCCACTCCTGCTTCCGTGTAACGCCGAAGTCCTCCCAGTCCTGGTCCGACGAAAAAGGTTTGGAGTTCCGGTTCCGGCGTCTCCACGTTCGAGAAACAGGTCTGCTGCCCGACCTCCAAGTCCTCCCTCTCTTCCTCTTTGAAGCCCGCCTCATCAGCTGACCCAGTCATGTGATCGGCCGGGGAGGCCGAGGACAGCGGAGAATTAAAGGGACAGCCTGCGGCACCTGAAGGGCTCTGAGAAAAGAGGAGGGGACATGGTGACAGGTAAGACGGCATCTCCCCGATGTTAGAAGCCCCGGAGGAGGAGTCCGCTGGCGGTGCTTCGCCACATTTTATTAATTGAGGTTCACGGTGTACTAATTTCATCTGTATAGCACATGTTTTTTTAATGTTGACCCTTTTTCGAACCCGCTGTTGGTTGTGTTTGTTTGGCTGAGACTTATCGATCTCTTTTTCTGGTTAGAACAGCAGGCGAGGTTATACTCTGTTGAGTTTGCATTCCTGTACATCCTGCCACTTTGGCTCACAATTTGTGGGTGTTGAATACTTAGGCGCTTTGCCATATTAACCCCCTTCTGTATGAATGCGAGATGTGGCCACTTTGGTTTAAGTAGTGAGGAGTTTCTAACTCCAACTAGCACTATGCTGCTAATACTAGTACTGCTTACTCCTGGTTCCAGACATATCCGGTCTTTTTCTCCAACTCGTTTTGGAGTATTCATACATGTCACATGAGTAGAGTCAATACATTGATCTCATTAATCCATATACTCACTAGGAGGCAATTGACATGAATTGTTTATGCATTTGCACCTTTTAAAATGGATGCAATACTCACTTGTGTTTTGTAACCCTGTATATAACTTTTGAAACTAATCAGGTTGTTTTTTCAGAGGGTAAACTGTGATTCTGTTTGAAATGTAATTTAAATTCATTTAAATTCACATTACACATCAGCCACTCTGTTTGAAGTCGAATGCAATGAAGTAATTGGCATATAGACTCTATGTATTTACACTTTTCTAGATGTATTTACACATTTCAAAATGGATGTCTTGTTTACGTGTAATTTTCAGCCCTCTTTTTGTCCACCTTCTATTTCGGAGGTTGTGTATGTATTCAGCCATGTAACATACTTCCAGTGTGTGAGCAAGACTGCAAGACAGTCGAAGCGCCTTACTGGATTATACATGTATCATTGGATTTACCCCCTGAGTGATCGTCTTACTTGGCTGTTTGATATATATATATATAGATATATATATATATCGAATTCAAATAGGCGCCCTTCCGCTTACCGATGCGAACAAATGAGCACAAACTCCTCTTGGTATGCAGTATAATTTTATTCCCTCTCTCATCTCCATGTCATAACGCGTTTCGGTCAACAAGTGACATTGATCACATAAAGAAACGCCTTGCGGTGAATTCATTTAAACAAACCCCACTGTGTCACGTGACATCATTTACAGAGGACATGGAAAACAGACTTAATTGCACTGACTTTGCTGTTGTTCATAATTTTAACAAACATATGTTGAAAGACTTTATGTCATTATCATGTGTATATTCAAACAGGCATTTTATAATTATAACTATAGGTTTAAATAAATACATCAAATAAACATTTAAAAACATGGTTAACTCATGGTAGATTGACAAGGGAAAATAATTTATCACAATTCTTACTGCTTTAATGCATTGTCGCAACACTCTCCCTTATTAATATTATGCAGTAACCATGGTAACACTCATGTTAAAATATCATAAATCGTCTAAAAAGTCTAAAATATGAACATTTGTGTCATAAGATGTGCAAAATGAGCCTGAATATCCTCTATAAAGTGCTTAGCATGCTGACATAATGCCATATGTGCATAGTGCTTAAAAGTGCTTGGTGCGTCGTTGTGCAATAATAGTAAATGTGCAACGTGTTGTTTTTGTTTCTTATTTTACAATTAATTATAATGTCTTACATCTATAAAAGATTTTTTTGTTATATAAATATTCGTATTGGGGGTCGGCTGTCAGAGACTTATTTACAAAAATAAATGTCATGTATGTGCGCATCCTAATATTTAAATACATAAATATCTAACCTGCTCAAATGCAGTACAGTGTGGCACTATGTGATATTCTGAATGAATTAAGATGGTTTTACGCACCATAATCTTCATGGGTACTAGGCTAAATTGAAACTCAGTATCTTATACATGATCTGCCTGAGTCTATGGGTAAAGGGTAATGCTAACTGCCCTATATATATGGCATCTCATATTACTCAGTGATGCAGTAATATTTACAAGAAGTTGTGAAGGTCCTCATTATTATTGAGCCCTGCCGGTGATTTGCTGTCAAGTTCTAATATCATTCGTGACTCAAGCTGCCGGAGCATGCGTTCCCTGTTCCCACCTCGCCGAAGGGTCGGTATGGCATCGATTACATAGTATTTAAGGCAGTTGAAGTCGTTCTGATGTACAGATTTAAAATGACGTGCCACAGGGTACGCGGCATCATTGTTGACTATTGCCTGCAGGTGCTGGAGAATTCTAACATGTACCTGCAGCTTGGTACTCCCAACATATCGCAGGCCGCAGGTACATTCCAGCACATATACCGCATATTCTGTCCGGCAGTTAAAATTACCCCTGATAGCTACCATAGTGGGATTAAAAGGTGTAGAGTAGTGTGTTGTGTTTATGCCAAATTTACAGGCCCTACAGGATGAGCATTTGTAAAATCCTTGCTTAGGTTTTAGCCACGAGGTGCTTTGGCTAATCTCTGGACTACTTTTGACCAACTGGGTTCTCATGGATGGTGCTCGTCTGAATGTAAGTGTGGTTAATGCTGGTAATCTAGGTGCCAATACTCCATCTGTGAGTATAATCGGCCAGTTCTTATTGATAATTGCCCTTAGCTGTCGTTCTTGGCGATTATATGTGGTTATGAGTCTAACAGTATTCTCATCTGTTGTAGTTGGTATTTCTAGCTCCTGATTTGGTTCTATGTTGTTTTTCTTGTGCTGCATTAGGGTTTCTCTAGTTTTTATATTAGCTTTCTTCATGGCTTCTTTGAGAATTTTATCATCATAACCCCTAATGAGGAATCTTTCCCTTGCTTCCTGTTGGCATATATCTAGTTCTGCATTTGTACTACAGATTCTTCTAAGCCTAAGGAATTCTCCATAGGGCATGCTTTTAATCAAATGCTTAGAGTGAGAGCTATTCGCGTGCAGCGTGGAATTGCCTGCTGTTTTTTTACGGTGCAGTGTGGTCTCAAGCTTCCTATCGGACACATACACTTTCACATCTAAGAAGTCTATGCATTGATCACTGATGTGTGATGTAAATTTAAGGTTAACAGTGTTATTGTTGATCTCTTGGATAAAATTCAATGCACTTTCTTGATCGCCCTTCCAAATGATGAAAACGTCATCAATAAATCTTAGCCAGTACATAACATGTGTAGTGTACATTGCCTTGTGGATTTTTCTTAGAACCTGTTCCTCCCACCAGCCAACATGTAAACAAGCATAGCTGGGGGAGAAACAGGCTCCCATAGCTACACCACGCTTTTGTCTGAATATTTCTTTACCAAACAAAAAGAAATTGTTGAACAGGCACCATCTAATGAGATCTAGTAACATTAGGTTGTGATTGTATCTATTCATTGGTCTAATATCTAATAAATGCTTAACTGCGGTCAGACCCACTTGATGGTCTATGCTAGTATATAGCGATTCTATGTCTAACGTAATGAGCAGCAGTCCTTCTGTCCATACAATTTGACTAATTTTGGTTAGAAAGTCTCCAGTATCTTTAATGTATGTGGGCAATTTTTCAAAGTGTTCCTGAAGAAAATAGTCCACATATTGAGTTATGTTTTCACAGAAGCCATTATTAGCAGAGATAATAGGTCTGCCAGGAGTAGGTGTTGTCTCTTTATGAATTTTGGGTATGAAGTAAATGGTGGGTAGGACAGGGAATTCTTTATGCATAAAATTGTATTCATCACTAGAAATTAATCTATGTCTCTTCCACTGTAATAGATCTTTTTTCAAGCCATCTTTCGCTTTGTTGTACTTTTTCATATTGGATTTTTCATAGCATTCCTTATCTTCTAGTTGGCGATATGCCTCCTGGAGATATTGTTGTCTAGGCCAGAGCACAATATTGCCACCCTTATCTGATTTGTTGATGACGATTTCATGATCATTCTTTAATTTCTTCATCAAGATTTCATATTGATGGTCCTGGTATTTGATCTTACGTTGATTGTGTCTCATTTTGTGATATAATTTCTTGAGATCCTCCGTTACCCGTTCATGAAATATATCTATGGCGTCTTTAGGCATCATTGGTAGAAATGTAGATTTAGGTTTGTAGGGGCTACTGCCTGCACTTGGTTGTATAATGTCCATTTCACGTAATCTTGCCTGGGTCATACCCATACTGGAATTTGTTTGTTGGTCTGAGTTGGTCTCATCACTAAGTTCTTGCATCGTTAAGAGGGTAGTAACATTGGAAACTTGTAGGTTCTCACAGGTTGCATTGGTATTAATTTGTGCCTTGTTCTGTTGATTCATACCATCTTTGATGGTGAAGTACGTTTTGAGTTTTAGTTTCCGGATAAATTAAAAAATGTCCACTCTGGTGCGCCCATAGTTGAAATTACTTTCTGGGCAGAAAGACAACCCCAGAGATAACAATTGTGTTTCTGCTTTAGTAAGTGTTGTTGTTGATAGGTTGACTATAGTGTTGTCGTTTTTGCTTGCCTCTTTCGCCATTGGGGTTTTTTGGTTCTTGAGTTTCCGGCATTTTCGCCTGGCTCGTCTCCTTTGGTTCCTGCGGTTTCAGCTGGTCTCTTTAGATTCCGTGGCCTCAGTGTTTGCCTGTGGTCTAAACTTAAAAAATCCAACTCCTCAGCGAGGGTTAGTTTGCCAGTATCACCTGATACTTTTGTCAAGTTGGAACCACCTTCCTCAGAATCAGTTTCACTAGTAGCGGAACTTAAGTCTGAAATGGATGTCAAAATGTTATCAGCTCCCAAAGGTTCAATTGTTACTTGTGTTATAGTTTTGGACATATTATTCAATCTTATCCTCTTGACGTTATCATACTTTCGTGAGAAGGTGAATATTTGTCCCAGTTCGTAGTCTGCCTTGTCCCTGGCAAACTTGTGGGCTTTCCTGATTTTGATTTTGTCCTCTTGGTTTTTTTTAATCTCTCCTGAATTTCTTTCCTAGATTTTGTAATATACTCCTTTGCTTCGAGTTTGTCCAATTCTTCATTGATTTTGTTAATTTCTTGTAATAGTGCTTTACGATCTATCTGAGCATATTTGATTAGTATTCTAACCAAGTTCATTGATGCCTTGAGATTGTTCTCAGCCCATTCGTTTAGCAACATGGGGTTAGGGTTCTCAAAACTTGGAGCCAGCAGTATACGTAGTCTCCGTGGGACTCTTCCTGCTTCCTCATATTTTTGGAGAGATTTTTGCTCCCACCATATATATTTATATATATATATATATAGGTAGTTATAGTTAGGACCTTGTTTCTATTCAAAAAGCGTTTTTTCTTTTGCCAATATCTTTGGCGCCGTTTGACGAATCTTCGCGAATTTTTCAAAACTAATGGTTCACTCAGGTCAGCTCCTGTTTTAAAAGTTTCGGGGTGATTCGTCAAGCGGGGGCCGAGAAAAAGAGGGGTCCCAAAACGCGTTTCCCCATGTTAATTTCAAAAGGAGCTTTAGACAAAGCTACAGCCCGAACTGCTGAACGGAATTACACCAAATTTGGCAAAAAGGTAGGTCTTGGTCCAGAAAGCTTGTTTTTTTAAATGGTGTAAATCCGTTCAGCAGTTGCTGAGAAATTCAAAAAATAAAAATATCGATATCTGAGCACCGAGGAGGATTCGAGCACCCTCCCGAGCACGAGCTTCATTCTGGTTGGCTGCCAACACTCCAAACTAGGAAGTGTTAGCAGCCATCTTGTGACTCAGTAACCGAGTCACAAGAAAACAGTAAAAAAAAAGATGAAAAACAAGAAAAGGGGGCAGGGTAGAAACACCCTGACCCCCTATGCCTGCTCAGGGGGTCTCACAAGGACCCCCAGGGCCAAAAAAAGCATTTTTTTAAAAACAAAATCGGCTGAATTAGCGCTAGGTGCGCGAATCCGGCTGAGAAAATAAAAAAAACAGAAGCGCGGCCTCCCGCGCTTCGTTTTCTATGTATGCGGGGGGCCTCGCGGGCCCCCCCAAGCCCCGGGGACCGCCACCTACCCCGGGCTTAAATTAAAATTATGAAGTGTGGGGGGGCTCCAGCCCCCTCACACTACCCCGGGGACCACCACCTCCCCGGGGCTTTGTATACGTTGGGAGGGGGGCCGCGCGGCCCCCCTCCTGGAGCCCTCCTTGGCCCTGGGGACTGCCACCTCCCAGGGCCGGCTCCTACAATTTCCCGGGGTGCCCACCCCCGGGACATTGCTGTTTGCTATGGCAGGGCGGGAGCACGGCTCCCGCCCTGCCATAGCAAACACTGCTTTGCTTCTTGGAAGCGAGAGCAGGAAACCTGCTCTCGCTTCCAAGAAGCAAAGCAGTATTGCTTTTGGGCAAGGGGAGCTGCATGTTAGCAGCTCCCCTTGTCCAAAAGCAATGCCGGCTCCCACAGGAGGCAGGGAGCCGGCAGGGACCGTGGGGGCATTGGAGCTCCCCCCACGGTCCCCAACGCTGAGGCCAGGCCCCGGGGGATGGAGTCCTCGGGGCCAGAAGTGGCCCAGGGAAGGGGGGGCACACGACCCCCTCCCTAATTAAACATTAAATAAAAAAATTAAAAATCGAGGCACAGCCCCGGGGGATGAGGTCCCCGGGGCCACTAATGGCCTCAGGAGGAGGGCCGCGCAGCCCCCCTCCTTAATTTTTTTTTTTTTTTTAAAAGATTAAATATGTGGCCATGCCCCGGGGGATGGGGTCCCCGGGGCCAAAATCGGCCATGGGAGGGGGGCCGTGCGGCCCCCCTCCCGTTTTTTTTTTTGCTAACAAACAAACAACAAAAAATGCTCAGGCTCTGGGGGATGGGGTCCCCAGGTCCCAAAAATAATAAAGGGAAGGGGGGGCCACACAGCCCCCCTCCAAAAACGACTTTTTAATAAAAGCCGGCATATCGCCGGAGGCCCCGCCCCCTCCCTGCACCACTCTGCAAACCCACCCCCTGGCACGTTCTAAGTTGGGAGATTAAGCCCCCTTCATTCCTGAGGGTCCCTGGGGGCCAACTAGCCCACCAGGTACCTCCAGTAAGCCCCACACAGTGGGATTGCTGAGAGGTGGTCCGAGGCCACGCCCCTTTTTACACCACTCTGCAAACGCGCCTCTTGGTGCACTGCTTGTGGGGCGATGAGGTCCTCTTGTGTCCTGAGGACCTCAGGACACAAGTGGACATCATCCCTGGAGCAGCAGTGCGCCAGGAGCCGCGTTTGCAGAGTGGTGTAAAAAGGGGCCATGGCCTTTGAGCACTCTCAGGAAACCAGCTGTATGGGGCTTACTGGAGGTAACAGGAGGGCTAGTTGGCCCCCAGGGACCCTCATGAGGAAAGGGGACTTCATCCCCCAACCAAGAGCGTGCCAGGAGGCGCGTTTGCAGAGTGGTGGAGAAAGGGGGCGTGGCCTGTGTCCACCTCTCAGCAATCCCACTGTGTGGGGCTTACTGGAGGTAACAGGTAGGCTAGTTGGCCCCTAAGAACCCCCAGCAGCGAAGGGGACTTCAATCCCCATCCAAGAGCGCGCCAGAGAGCACGTTTGCAGAGTGGTGGACAAAGGGGGCGTACCCCTCTTCTTACCTCCAGTAAGTCCCACACAGTAGGATTGCTAAGACGTCTTCGGAGGCCACGCTCCCTTTCTTCACCACTCTGCAAACGCGCCTCCTGGCAGACTACGGAATGGGGGATGAAGTCCACTTTACTCCTGAGGGACTTTGGGGGCCAAGAAGCCCTCCTGGTACCTCCTGTAAGTCCTATGCAGCGGAATTCCTGAGCGCTGGTCGGAGGCCCAGCCCCCTTTCTCCACCACTCTGCAAACGTGACTACTAGTTAAAGAAGCATTTGCAATGAAAGTTAGTTCTTTCTGCACTGTCCTTGCTTCTTTCTGCATCTCTTTTGCAAATTTCTGCATCCCTCATGCCTCTTTCTGCACCCCTCTTCCCTATTTATCCACCTCTCTTGCTTCTTTCTGCACTTCTCTTGCTTCTTTCTACACTGCTCTTGCCTCTTTCTGCACCCCTCTTGCCTCTTTAAGCACCTCTGTTGCTTCTTTCTGCACTTCTCTTGCTTCTTTCTGCACCTCTGACTTAGAGGTAGTTTTAATCCCCCTGCCCTATTATGTGCTAGGGCCTTACAGGGGAGGTCATGCCAATCACAGGGGTACCCCAACCCATAGTGTACCCTAGTGTATGTAGGTGTTTTCACTGTATTCTAAGTGTCTTTTAGCATAGCACTGGCTCTAGGCCTGGTTAGTCAGAGTCAGTTACCACGAGTACCCGTCAGCAAAAAGTTGGGGGCACAGGATGACTTTGCAACAAGGCCTCTTTCTGCACCTCTGTTGGTTCTTTCTGCATATCTCTTGCTTCTTTCTGCGCCTTTCTTCCTCTTTCTGCATATGTCCTACCTATGTAGGCATAGTTAGAAATTCGCATTTAAAAAACCTTTGAAATTCACTGAAAAAACCATAGGTTTCAGGGTTGTTATAGTTAGAAATTAGCATTTAAAAAACCTTTGAAATTCACTGAAAAAACCATAGGTTTCAGGGTCGTTATAGTTATAAATTAGCATTTAAAAAAACCTTTGAAATTCACTGAGAAATCTATAGGTTTCAGGGACGTTATAGTTAGAAATTAGCGTTTAAAAAACTTTTGAAATTCACTGAAAAAACCATAGGTTTCAGGGACGTTATAGTTAGTTGGACATTTCACTCATACAAAACCAGAGAAATTCGGCCGTTATAGTTAGTTGAGGTAACTATAACTCGCGCCCCCGCAATGCACTGCTGATGACGTCCCATATTACATCACTCATGACATGGTCAGTGACATCACTGATGACATCTCAAATGACATCACTGATGACATCACTGATGACATCATCTACGTGATAATCTGATGCACCTCCTCACACCCTAATATAACCTTTGATACACCCACTCTAAAATGCAGACTACCATTGTCGAAACCAAAGACACACCAATACCAGTTACTACATACCCACTCACTGATTCCTAGGTCTACACACACATCTACTCATTCACCCATACAGTCACTCATACATGCAGTCACTCATCAATACAGCACTATCATATGCACTCATACACCTATACAGACACTACCACATCGCCACTCATCCATAGAGTTACTCACACACCTGGTCAGTCATGCAAAGAATCATTCACACTCCCATTTACTTACCTATACAGTTATACACACACCAGCTCACTTATTCATACAGATACTAGCACATACTTACTCTCTTATACAATCACTGATACAAGCACACACTTATCCATACAGCTACTCTCACAATCACTCACTCTCACATGTAGTCATTTATATACTCCAACACTCACATATACTGCCTTTCACATATGTAGTTACTCACACATGTACCACTGAGACATCCATTCACTCACCAACACACCCATACACACACTCACCCACCCATACAGCCCTTCACAGAACCCATACACCCAGTGAATCACCCACTCACACATCTATGCACAGTCACCTCCCCCCCACCCACCCACACAGACACTCAGGCACCCATACAGATACTCAGACAACCAATCAATAACCCATATCGACACTCATGTAGCTACTCACCAACCCATGCAGCCGCTTACACACCAACTGACAGACTGATACAGACATTCACACAGTTTAGTCACTAACTCATGCATTCAGTAAGACACGTTTAATCACTCACTTATACAGTCAGTTACGCACCTACTAAATCATCCATTCAGACACTTATACACCGACTCATTCTTCAATACACCTTGGCATATATATATATAAAACATATTTAAACTTTACAGAAACACACAGTCACTGGATGATGTCATCAGTGATGTCATTTGAGATGTCATCAGTGATGTCACTGACCATGTCATGAGTGATGTAATATGTGATGTCATCAGCAGTGCATTGCAGTGGCGCGAGTTATAGTTACCTCAACTAACTATAACAGCCAAATTTCTCTGGTTTTGTACGAGTGAAATGTCCAACTAACTATAACGTCCCTGAAACCTATGTTTTTTTCAGTGAATTTATATATATGTATGTATGAATATATATATATATATATATATATATATATATATATATATATATATATATATATATATATCCAAATCAAACACCAAAGTTTCTTCTTTGAAACCGGACACCGACAACACAGGTTCAGTTCTATAGTTTTATTCCATTATCGTGCTGTTACGCGTTTCGACAGGATCCCCTGCCTTGCTCACACCATATATACATATAATATGCTCTTGTTTTGCTTCCACTACTGATTTGTCACATTGACACACATACCGACACGGCTGGAATCGTTTTCAAAGAATTTTATTTATAGAAGGCTCTGATGCTTTTCGGCAGTTTTCACCACCTTGCTCACATAAGGTAGACGCCGTTTTACGTGCAATTTAAATTGCTGCAAGTTACATGCACAGCGGCATGGACAGAGAAGAAACACTTTGCATTCCAATTAACATTTGAAGAAAAAGTGCTCTTAGTGAGAATTAGCTCAAATTAAAATAAATATACAATCTCTAAATACCATATTTGTGTGAATATATACCTCAAATGTATTTAGGAAAATTATTGTGCATGTCAACAAACAAGACTTCTAATCCAGTGTGTCTTTTAAATTCATCCCAATTGGTTGTTGCTAATGGTTTCTAAATGACAGTCTAGTGCCTTAATTTCATCTGATTTGCTAAGGACAGTCGAAAACAGTGAGTATTGCATATCATACCCCAAATGGGTAAGCTATCTGAACAGTCAAAAAGGAATGCACTAAATTAATCACATAACATACTGGAATAAACCAAATTAATTTCATTTCCCAAGTGGGTTAACAGTTCAATGTTCCGGTTAGTAAATAAATCCTCTCTCTGTATAATACACTGGATACAAATCCCACTCATTTTTCCAGGTGCCACATATCATCCTAAACGAAATCACCTTTGTTAAATTAAGCCCTGGATGACCAAAGAAGTCAATATTAACCAATATTAAAGTGCCCAAATGGAATGAAGGTAAAATAAATGTGTACTTGGCTCTCAACATATCACTATCTACTCATGGCTATTTTGAGAAGTTAGGGGGTCAGCACTGAATCTTGAGACTATCTCACATATAGACATATAATTCTTCATCGGAATTTAAACCATTTGGCATTTTGCTGTTCAAGAGAATTATATAGTGAGATTCCAATCTCCGTAAAGGGAGTTCCATGTTGCCTCCTCTGATACTTTTTGGGACCGAGTCTATAACAAAATAGACCAGTTCTGCCGCAGTGCCCTTATGTATCTCATGCATATGATGGGCAACTGAGTAACTCTTGTCATCATTTGCAATGGCTCTCAGATGTTGTAGCACTCTAACATGCACCATGTGGATTGTGCTGCCTACATACATTTTCGGGCAGGAACACTGCAGGACATACACAACAAAATCACTCCGGCAGTTATATGCTCTGCGAATGTGTAGCAGAGTGTTGAGTAGAGGTGAAGTGAACTCTTTAGTATTCTGGCCGTATTTGCAAGCTTTTCATCTAAGACACAGTTGGAACCCAGGGTTCCCATCAACCAAGGTTCTGACTTGGTAATTTCTGGACTGCTGATTTCCAATTTTTGGCACATGGATTTCGCCCGTCTGAACGTAAGTAAAGGTTCCTTGCAACAGTGTGGCCTATTATTGGGTCACTTCTAATGAGATTCCAGTGTGTGGATAAGATTACCTTTCATTTTTTGATGGTATACATTATAACCTGTGATCATTCTCAATTGCCCAAAATTGTCTGACTTCTTACTTCCTTTTTTAAATACCAATGTATCTCTTTGTTTGACATTGACTTCTTAGCTGTGTCTAACATTGCATGATTATATCCTCTGGCTAAAAATCTGTCATTCAATTCAGACTGTACTTCCCCTAGTGTTGTTTCATCACTGCAATTCAGCCTCATGCGGAGATTCTCTGAATACGGAATACTGTTCTTGAGTTTCGTAGAATGGAAGCTTCCGGTGTGGAGGATGGCATTTCCCACCGTAGGCTTTCTGAATGTTTTGGTATGTATTTAGTGATCTTTCACGAGTATGACCAAATCTAAAGAATGCACTTCAGCTATACTAATGTTGGTAGTGAAATAGAGGTTCAGGTTGTTGGTGTTTAATTTATCTGCAAACAACCTTACTGACTCAGATGGGCCCTTCCATAGTATAAAAAGGTCATCTATAAAACACGTCCAAAGGACCACGTTTTCAGACCCTTCCTGGGCAAAATCAACTGCGAGCATCTGCTCCTCCTACGAGCCATAAGCAAATTAGCATAGCTGGGGGCGAAACAGGAGCCCATAGCCGTACCTCTGACTTGTCTGAATGTCTCCTTACCAAATAAGAAAAAATTGTTCTGTAGACACTGCTGTGCCATTTGAAGGAGCATCTGAGTGTGTTGGTGCAGGTGGATAGGCCTTGTATCTAAAAAGTGTTTCATCTCTCTTACACCATTATGATGAGAGATACTGGTGCACAGCGAGGTGACATCCATAGTTATGAAGACATAGGAGTCATCCCATGCAATGTCATAAATTCTTCGTAAGAAATCACCTGTATCCATTAAAAAAGAGGGTAAGTTATGACCATTCTCCTCTAAAACATGATTGATCTACTGTGATGTGTTCTCGAATAGCCCTCCAATGGTTGAAATGATTGGCCTACCTGGGGGGTTCTGTGGATTTTTATGCACCTTGGGAATAAGGAATAGTATGGGTGTTACTGGGTGATCCACTCGCAGGAACAGATATTCCTCCTGCGAAATTAAGCCCACCCTTTCCACATAGATAGCTCACCATGATATTTATCTTTGGTTTCCTTTATATTAGTTTGGGTGACCTTACAGGAGCACTCCTTGCCACTGAGTTGTCACTGAGCCTCTGCTGAATACATGTTTAGGGGCTACAAAACAATATTGCCCCCTTTGCCAGACTAACGTACTACCACATCTTTCCTGGCTTTCACTTTATTCATCACCTGGTGATACCTACTCAATTGAGTTGCATTGTCACACCAACATTTATATATACATTCAATCAAAAAGCCAAAGGTTAAAGGGACATTATAGTTAGGTGAAAATGTCAGTAAAAACATACTATTTTAAACTAACCAAACCGCTGAAATTCACAATTTTTAGTTATCTCAGTTAACTATAAATCGTGTCCTAACTTAACTATAACTTGTGCCCTGGCCATGCACAGTATTGTCATCAATGATGTCATTTCAGATGTTGCAGTGATGTTATCAATGATGCATAGAGCATGTTATAAGTGATTTAATATCTGAGGTATTTAGCAGTGCTTGCACCCGACACCCGCGTTGTCACTATAGCATGTACATCAATTAATAATAAGTACCTCTATTGTTAAATTTATTTGCCGAGGGAGATATTTTACTATATCTACGTAATTTTAGCTTTATTTAGTCTGTCCAGCATTACTGTATATCAGTAATTATGGTTCTGTGCTGTTACTCATATGTGAATCTACGTCATATGCATAATTATACCCATTCTGTAAATCTCATTTTATTTTTGTACATGCCATATGAAATTACAAAAATAAAATAAATAAATGGTCAGCCAAAACAATGGCTGTTTAGCTCTTGACACAAAACAGTCCAACAACCCCTGCCTCAAATTCAATACCGCCGTTGCCCTACAGAGCAGTCCCTATTAAATTCTAAAATTGCTTCCCTAGAGCTTGTGAATGGGTGAAACCGCTTGGCTAGAGCATGCGAATGGGTGAAATCACTTGCTTGAGCATGTGAATGGGAGAAATCGCTTGCCTAGAGCATGTGAATCGGTGAAATCGCTTGCCTAGAGCATGTGGATGGGTGAAATAGCTTGCCTGGAGCGTGTGAATGGATTAAATCGCTGCTTGTCTAGACAGCGTGAATGGGTGAAATCGCTTGCCTAGAGCTTGTGAATGGGTGAAATTGCTTGCCTAGAGCGTGTGAATGGATGAAATCGCTGCTTGCCTAGACAGCGTGAATGGGTGAAATCGCTTGCCTAGAGCTTGCGAATGGGTAAAATTGCTTGCCTAGAGCATGTGAATGAGCGAAATTGCTTCCCTAGAGCATGTGAATGGATGAAATCGCTGCTTGCCTAGACATTGTGAAGGGGTGAAATCGCTTGCCTAGAGCTTGTGAATGGGTGAAATCGCTTGCCTAGAGCTTGTGAATGGCTGAAATTGCTTGCCTAGAGCATGTGAATGGGCGAAATTGCTTGCCTAGAGCACATGAATGGGCAAAATTGCTTGCTTAGAGCATGTGAATGGGCGAAATTGCTTGCCTAGAGCACGTGAATGGGCGAAATTGCTTGCTTAGAGCATGTGAATGGGCGAAATCTGAATATATACTCCCTGGAGAATGTGAAGGGGGTTTGCTGTGATATATCCTTTACTTTGCTATTACGGATTGTTGGTTATAAACATGGATGAACATTATTTTAAGTAGTGAGTTAGTAGATTAAGGGCCAGGGAGAAGATCATCCGAATGTTTGAAAGATGATCAGGGTCTTGCTATGAATTAGTTCCTTTCCTCACATATAAATGCTGTGAGACACATATTTGCAAAGTGGATCCTAGATTGTTTCCAGATATGAACCAAAGGCCCTGATTTCTTATTGCTAAAACCAAAGTCCCTGATTTCTTATTGCTAGTTCTTTTTGCACATCATTCTTCTGCTTGCTCTAAGTGACCTCTACAGTGACGTAAAGGGATGGACATTTTAGAGGTGTTCAACAGGCAGATCTCAAATGCTTCCTTGTTGGACGCGACTCTGGAATAATGTGATAGGTGACTTCAGATGGTCAGCACTGACAGACCTGGTGCCCTGTGGTGGTGCCAGCTCACTCCTATATTAGATCCAAAATTAAGTATCTTAGTGCCTTTTTTACATCTTGGCCGACAGGTTACTCCTTCACAATGGTGACGGATATCCTGTCCGCTGAAATATAAATCCTATTATATCCTATGGGATTTATATTTCGGCGGAAGGGATATCCGTCACCGTTGTGACGGAGTAACCCGTCCGCCAAGATCTAAATCAGGCCCTTAGATATTTATGAGCTCTGATTAACATTATATTCTCTTACAAAGAAACATGTCTACTATTTGGGAACCAGTAATGGGGCGAGATTGGTATGTTTAATCTTAACACTGCAAGAGGCAGCACTAGGGTGTGAACTATTTCTACTGCACACCACACCTGGCAAGGACACTTGTGTTGCCGCAGCATACCTAGTCGGCTTATTATCCCTATACGCAAAGCTCACATTGGAAGTTCTACTGCTAAGATATTGAACAAAGATGAGAGGCTTTACTCCACTGTTCATTGCACGTTTCCATGTGCAAATATAGTGCAATGGAATTTGTAATCCAGTTCTTGTGCTTTGTGTCCCTATATCTGTATTTAAGGGAAAAAAATACATTTTGAAGCATTTTTATATCAACTCAGTTAATAGCTTTCTCCTTCTACCTCAGCCCACTAATGTACCCTGTATTCACTATTCAGTGAATAAATATTATTTGCTGCCACAGTATGCTTTGAACTGCTAATTAAGTGTTATTACAAAGATGTAAAGCATTGTTTCAAAATAACATAGAGTTGAGCCCCTGATGTTTCCGGCACCCTCTTTCTGGACTCATTATATCATTAATCAATGAAGGCCCCCTCACTGATTAATTCAGACATATTAGCTGCCACTTTTAACAGCATAAGAATTAGGTGTTTTTAATTAGTGGAGCTGTTCTTTTGATGTGTCCTGTTGGCTGAAAGAAATCATAAGATGCCCCACTGATGAGTTGCAGGCACCTCTCTCTAGCATCCTTTATTACCAAGTGTTTATTTAAAGTTTAAATAGTAATAAAATGTACCATCTAGTTGATTGCCGTTTTATATCCATGCTGGAGTCACTATATATTAGGTGAAATTGCTAATCTTTGTCATGCTAGAATATATTCATAATTATCTCTCTGATAATGTGAATAATTAAATATACTGTAACTTAATGTGGCGTTAGCATGTGACGGAGTGCCAAATAAACAAATATGATACAATGTATATTTCCATTTTTTCCTGTACGTGTGTATGTATGTATATGGTATTTCTATAGCATTCACCCAACCGAAGCCAAAAAGCGGAGAACTGTACAAGATCCAAGACAAGCATAAAGTCAACGAGTAATGGGAGAGGAGGCTGAGCTGAGGACGGTTAATGCATTGTGCGTTCTTTAAAGAGGCGCATTCAACTCTTTCCTAAATTGGAGCAGCGTTGGGCGATCCCGATGGATACGGGGATGCTGTTCTCCTCTCACTGCGACCTCTTTCTCTCTCGTTTTCTCACATCTATTTCGACCAATCTTACTCTCACATTTTTATTTGAAAACTTCCTCCTCAAACCTGCCTTTTCCTCTCTTATTCTCTAACCTCCATTCCTGGTTCTCTCTCACCAACACCTCTTCTTCTCTCACATCTAGGTTGACCATTCGTTGTCAGTGAAATTGCTCTCCCACCCTCGCAGATCCACCATTAAGTGAGGCCTGCCCCTGCACTCTCGAGTGTTGGTGATCGAGGCCCTCCGCCACCCGCAGGTTTCCCTGCGCCTCATCCCTGGTGGTCCAGTGGACCTCTGTTTCCTTCCTCTCTCTCTCTGCTCTTTCACTCGTTTTCACTCGTTTTTCTACCCTTTTTTATCTTTCACCATTCTGCACTTTTCTGCATCTCTGCTCTTTTGTGCCTTATTTCTGCTCATTTTCCCTTCCTCTTGCTCTGCTCTTTCACTCGTTTTCACTCGTTTTTCTACCCTCTTTTAGCTTTCACCTTTCTGCACTTTTCTGCATCTCTGCTCTTTTGTGCCTTATTTCTGCTTATTTTCCCTTTTTTCTTTATCCCTTATTTCCTCCCTTTACCTTTCCCCGCCGCTGCTGCCCCGCGGCCCCTCCCCCCAGCGCTCCCGGCCCAATCCAGCTCCCTCCCCGCTCCCGCCTCCCAGCTGTCCAGCCCTCCCCGACCCCTACTTAATGGCGGCCGCTGCGTGGACAGGCGAGCAAGACCACTGACTCATTGTCAGTGAAATTGCTCTCCCACCCTCGCAGCTCCACCATCAAGTGAGGCCCTCCTGAGCCCCTGCACTCCCTAAGTGTTGGTGATCGAGGCCCTCCTCCACCCGCAGGTTTCCCTGCGCCTCATCCCTGGTGGTCCAGTGGACCTCTGTTTCCTTCCTCTCTCTCTGCTCTTTCACTCGTTTTCACTCGTTTTTCTACCCTTTTTATCTTTCACCTTTCTGCACTTTTCTGCATCTCTGCTCTTTTGTGCCTTATTTCTGCTCATTTTCCCTTCCTCTCGCTCTGCTCTTTCACTCGTTTTCACTCATTTTTCTACCCTCTTTTAGCTTTCACCTTTCTGCACTTTTCTGCATCTCTGCTCTTTTGTGCCTTATTTCTGCTTATTTTCCCTTTTTTCTTTATCCCTTATTTCCTCCCTTTACCTTTCCCCGCCGCTGCTGCCCCGCGGCCCCTCCCCCCAGCGGGACCGGCCCAATCCAGCTCCCCTCCCCGCTCCCGCCTCCCAGCTGTCCAGCCCTCCCCGACCCCTACTTAATGGCGGCCGCTGCGGGGACAGGCGAGCAAGACCACTGACTCATTGTCAGTGAAATTGCTCTCCCACCCTCGCAGCTCCACCATCAAGTGAGGCCCTCCTGAACCCCTGCACTCCCAAAGTGTTGGTGATCGAGGCCCTCCTCCACCCGCAGGTTTCCCTGCGCCTCATCCCTGGTGGTCCAGTGGACCTCTGTTTCCTTCCTCTCTCTCTGCTCTTTCACTCATTTTCACTCGTTTTTCAACCCTTTTTTATCTTTCACTTTTCTGCACTTTTCTGCATCTCTGCTCTTTTGTGCCTTATTTCTGCTCATTTTCCCTTCCACTCGCTCTGCTCTTTCACTCGTTTTCACTCGTTTTTCTACCCTCTTTTAGCTTTCACCTTTCTGCACTTTTCTGCATCTCTGCTCTTTTGTTCCTTATTTCTGCTTATTTTCCCTTTTTCTTTATCCCTTTTTTCCTCCCTTTACCTTTCCCTGCCGCTGCTGCCCCCGCGGCCCCTCCCCCCAGCATGACCGGCCCAATCCAGCTTCCCTCCCCGCTCCCGCCTCCCAGCTGTCCAGCCCTCCCCGACCACTACTTAATGGCGGCCGCTGGCACGTCAAAGGCAAGCTCGTCTGCGCCCGTCTGCGACCCGACCAGCGCCAGGAACCCTGGACCTCCGCCCCGCCAACGCTATGACCCAGCAGCACTCCACGCACTCAACCCAGGCCGCAACAACAACTGCAAGCTAGCATCACCAGCCGACACCCACGGACCCTTCAGCTGTCACCGCTGCCAGCACACCTGCAGCACCGCCAAGAACACGGATCCAGCACAACCCGCCCACAAGAACTCAACCGAACCGAAGACCCTGCAATGCATCCTCCTCAACGTCCGATCCCTCCACAAACACGCCACCGAAATCTGGGACCTCCTCGACAGCACCACCCCGGACGTAGCATTCTTCACCGAAACCTGGACCAACACCACCTCGGGACCGGACATCGCCATCGCCATCCCCCAAGGATACAAGATCTCCAGGAAGGACCGCCACACCCACCCAGGAGGAGGAATCGCCATCGTCCACAAATCCAGCCTCCGCCTGAGCACACTCCCCGACGAGCCCACAGAACTGATGGAACACCTTCACTTCAAGATACTGGCCAGCCCCACCGCCACCCTCCGAGGAACCCTCATCTACCGACCCCCTGGACCCCGTGGACCCTTCGCCAACTCCATCACGGACATTATCTCCCCGCAGGCCATCACATCCACCAACTACACCCTGCTGGGAGACCTCAACTTCCACCTCGACAACCAACTGGACCCCAACACCACATCCCTCCTGGACAACCTCCACAACATTGGACTCCGCCAGATCGTGACCGAACCCACGCACTCAGCAGGACACACCCTCGACCCCCTCTTCACTACAGGAAACTCCATCACCTTCAGCCACACCACCGAACTCCCATGGACCGACCATCGTTGCGTCCACTTCACCCACCATCCACAGACACCAGCACCTGCTCCCACGAAGAAACTGGACCAAAATCACCGACGACCAGCTCACCTCCTCACTCAACAACTCCACCCCAACCATCGCGGAAAACGACGACCCCAACACCGCAGCCCGAACCCTGCATAGATGGATCTCGGACAGCACCAACACCATAGCCCCCCTCAAGAAAAACAACAATACCCGCGCCAAGAAAGCCAGATGGTTTACCACCGAACTTCGAGAGTCCAGACGCACATGCCGCCGCCTCGAAAAGGCCTGGAGGAACACCAAATCCACAGAAGCCCACAACAACTTCAGAGCCGCCACCAACGCCCACCATCAACTCATCAGAGAAACGAGGAAAAAAGCGATTGAAGACAGAATCTCCACCCACGCGCAAAACAGCAAGGAACTCTTCAGCATCATCAAGGAGTTCGCCCAACCCACCAGCGAGTCTACCGACATCCCTCCCTCACCTTTCGAGAAGGCATGGAAGCCGTCGCCAAATGGATGAAAAACAGCTGCCTACAACTAAACACCAACAAAACAGAAGTACTCATCATGGGCCCAAACCCAGACGCCTGGAGCGACACCTGGTGGCCCCCCGCCCTCGGAAACCCGCCAACCCCCACGGACCACGCCCGCAACCTGGGAATCATCCTGGACTCCGAGCTCAAAATGGACCACCAGATCAACTCCGTCTCATCTTCCTGCTTCCACACCCTCCGCCTCCTTCGTAAGACCTTCAAATGGATCCCCCTCGAACACCGAAAGACCGTCACTCACGCCCTGGTCACCAGCAGACTCGACTACGGCAACGCACTCTATGCCGGAATAAACAAAAACCTCACCCGCAAGCTACAGAACATCCAGAACGCCGCTGCAAGACTGGTCCTTAACCTGCCAAAACACTGCCACATCTCCCTGCACCTGCGCACACTCCACTGGCTCCCCATCGAGGTGAGAATCACCTTCAAGATGCTCACCCATGCACACAAGGCCCTCCACGGCACCGGACCAGCATACCTGAACAGCCGACTCAAATTCCACGCACCCCAAAGGACCCTACGATCAGCCCAGCTCACCTACGCCGTGGTCCCCCGCACCAGAAAGACCAGATCCGGAGGCCGCTCCTTCTCCTTCCTCGCGGCCAAAGCATGGAACGTCCTTCCGCTCCACCTCAGACAGACAACATCGCTCCCCATCTTCGCAAGAAACCTCAAAACCTGGCTCTTCGACAGACCCCCTACTTGATGGAATGGAACCTGCACCCCCCCCCACCGCCTTGAGACCCTTACGGGTGAGTAGTCGCGCTTTAACAAACCCCTGATTGATTGATTGATTGATCCATTTCGTCTCTCCCTCTCATTTCTACGAGATTCCCTCTCATCTCTAAGCCTAGCTTTAAACTCCTTTCATTTCTCTCTCTTACTTTTGACCCCATTCCCTTCTCTCATGTATTTCTCCCAATGTCAAGCTCACCTCCATCTCTACCCGTCTTGTCCCCTCACTTTAATGTCTCTCACTTATATTCTTGCCTCCACCTCTCTGTCGCCCACTTCTCTACCAGTCACTCTCGCCACCGTCTTTTATAGGTTTTATTTGTCTCATTCCCTATCTTCCATTTTCCAGTTTCCCTCTGATCTGGTTCACTCTTATCCTGACGCCAGCTCTATCAGCCTCACTCTGAGCTCTGTCTCTCCCTCTTTCTCTTTCATATCCGCCTCTCTCATGCTGCTACTTCTGCCTTCCCGTGTCTCTTGCCTCCATTTTTTAATTTCCCACTCACCTTCTTCTCTCACCAGCTTTCCATCTCCTATCCTTTCATCTTTCTCTGCCAGTCTCGGACTCACCACTTTCTCCCCCAGGGACACTTCACACCACCTTTAACACAATTAAAAGAAACATTTACTCTTGGTGGGGGTTGAAGGCGAGTCGTGCATCACTTTATAACTTTAGAACCAGCCTCACAAGCTTCGATGCAATTACACATTTTACTTAGTTTCAAAGACAAAATTAAGAGACCTAAAAATGTTTTCCCAATGCAAGGGCACTGCATGCACGACCCGACCAAGGGCCATTTCTGATGACCTCACACACTGATCTAGAAATTACAAATTACATCATTGATGACGTCACTAATTGCCTCATGTGTGAGGCTGGCTTTACATTGTGTGCCCCAAGCCTCTGTATGGGCAGTGGCAATCCATTCAGTAGCCTATACCCTACTTTAAGCATTGATGACATCATTCATGATGTTTAATGGCAACTGTGATTTCATAAATGAGGTCACGAGTAGTTCATTTTATGTAATTACAGTCGCGGCCGGAAAAACTCGTGGGTGGGGGGGTAGGGGGTGGGTTGAGGTCACGCGGGGGTTCGCTCGGGGGGTGCTAATTTAAAAATTAAAATACACTTACCTTCCCGGGTCCCGGGTTGTCTCTCCTGACCTGCTCTCCTGCTGTCCTGACTCCGGCAGGAACAGGAAGCAGGCAGCCTCCCTCCCCTCCCCTAAGCAAATCAGAAGATTGGTGGGGACGCTGATCATCCAGGCGCCTATGGGGAGGCCATTTTCTCCATGTAGGCTGCATTTCCCGCCCACCCCCAACCAAAAACTTCTGCTTTTTCGCAGTGCGAGAATCATAAACATAAAATGGTAGTTTTACCATTTTATGTTTCTGCATCTCGCACTGCGAGAAAGCAGTGGGACGACGCTCCTCGGCCTAAATGGAGGAGCCGCCCCTGTGTAATTATGCACACACACTTAACCATAGCGACCAAGTTCAGTATTTTTCAGACTTTAAATCCTATAAATCACTTTGTACGTTTCTATTAACACAGGTTATTATAGAAGTGTCTCTTAGCCAAAGTTGTTTTAGTGAAATGTTGCATAAGGAAAAGCACACGGAGGCTGTCATCACAGAGCCAGTTTCCAGATGAATATTGATTATGAAGTATTACACTGTATTGTGTAATGAGTGGAAGAATTGAAGGTTACACCACTATGTAGCTCTCTAGCAGGTTACCTTACTTTCACTATCATTGTAATAGGAGTGCAAGTAATGTTTTATATTTACGGTTATCTTCAATAAAGCATCACTGTAATAAGACGCACATTTATATGTAACTCCTGGTAAACTACATTCCTTCCTTCCTTCCTTCTCTCCCTCCCTCCCTCCCTCCCTCCATCCCTCCTTCCTTCCTTCCTTCCTTCCTTCCCTCCCTCCCTCCTTTCTTCGTTCCTTCCTTCCTTCCTTCCCTCCCTCCTTCCTTCCTTCCTTCCTTCCCTCCCTCCTTCCTTCCTTCCTTCCTTCCCTACCTCCCTCCCTCCCTCCTTCCTTCCTTCCTTCCCTCCCTCCCTCCTTCCCTTCCTTCCTTCCCTCCCTCCCTCCTTCCTTCCTTCCGTCCTTCCCTACCTCCCTCCCTCCTTCCTTCCTTCCTTCCCTACCTCCCTCCCTCCCTCCTTCCTTCCTTCCTTCCCTACCTCCCTCCCTCCCTCCTTCCCTTCCTTCCTTCCTTCCCTCCCTCCCTCCCTCCTTCCTTCCTTCCGTCCTTCCCTCCCTCCCTCCTTCCTTCCTTCCTTCCTGTTTTTGTGCAGGAAGGTGCCCCTTCCTGCACACATGCACCCTTGCACACAGGCACACTTGCACCATGGTGCAAGGGTGCCGGCGTTGGTGCTAGGCTGCGGAAACGGCACCAGCACAAGGGGAAAGGAAAGGAATGCGCTGTATTGGATAAATACGGTGCATCCTTGCCCTTTCCCTGTGATGCAGGGCAGTGCAGCAAGGTGACTTGATGCTCCTCCCTGCGCCACAATTCCCATAAATATGCCCCTACTTCTGTAGGTGGAAATGAAAAAAGGTAGCGAGGTGGGTCTTGCGGTCTTTCATGAAGCGCTGGGAGGACCCAGAGTGCCTGTGGTGAAAGGGCCCATCACTCAACAGGGTGGGGAGATGTACATTTGGAGTCTGGCTAGTGTGGTGGTGAACCTGCAGGTCATGCAGAACACTTTAAACTGGACTTGTGCTGGGTAAAGTGGAGTTGTTTCAGGCTCCTGGGGAAGTGTTGGACACGTATGAGGCCGGTGGATAGAGTTCTGCCTCTGTCTATCTGGTCAGGAATGGTGTGATTGGAGGAAAGGATTGTTTTTGCACAGCAGACTGAGGACAGGCCAGTGCAGTGTGCAGGTGCAGGACTCAGAGCAGCTGAGGGGGCTAGTGAGGCTTCCTGGGTTCAATCTGCTAGCCCTTGCTGGACATGCGGGTAGTGTGTGCCACCACGGATGGTAAGTATGGGTTGCGTTGACTGTGTGGTAGATGCGAAACACTCTAGTAATAAGGAGTAGAACGGAGCTAATAGGGTTTCATCTACTGTGACCCGACTCTCATTGGTTTTTAATTTCTGAAAACCCATGTTCTCCGGTGCAGATCTGATGTTACATCTTCCTTAGTTGCAGTAAGAGTGACTTACTTAAGATGCTGCGGCCCTGTGTGATCTGCCCTGTATTTTTCTGGTGCAGCTGCAAAGCTCTGAAGGTTGTGGGTTCCTAGAGATGACTTTAGAAAAACTGGGGAGATGGTGGAATTCTCCATTGCTGCCATCAAGTGACCCCCATGAGCCTGTATCATTTGTCACCAGTTGTTCAGCTTGAGTTTATATCTGTATTAACCCTGGGCGTAGTCCGCGAAGTAGCGCTACGCGAAGCTACGCGAAGTGCACTTCGCACTACGCGAGCTACGCGTAGCACTACGCGAACTGCGTAGTGCGCTGTTCGCGATGACTGCACAGTGCCGGATGCTTGTCCGCACTGTGCAATCATTGAAAACGGCATCTTGCACAGTGCGAGCTGTCTTTTACTGCCGCTCGAGTAGATTTTTACTCGAGCGGCAGCTTCTCAACGCGGACTGGTAGTTTCTCATCGCGAGCGGTCGCGAGCATACGCGACCACTCGCAATGAGAAACCTGACCTCCCCGCGTTGAGAATCTCGCCGGGAGGTTTATTTTCCACGCTCGCGATCGGCAACTTGATGTTGCTGATCGCGAACGAGGAAAAAGTCTCGCCGGGATGTCATTTTGCTTGCTCGCGGTCGCCAACTTGACGTTGAGGACCGCGAGCAAGCAAAAATGACCGCTGCACTACGCTACGCTACGCGTGTTTGCACTGTGCTACGTGCAATTCGAGTAGTGCGAAGTAGCGCAAACTTCGCAAACTACGCGAGCGTAGCGTAGTTTTCCGCCCAGGCCTAGTCTGTATCCTCTTCAAGTGCATCTTCTGAAGGTTTAGTTTGCTAAAGAGGATAATCTGGGACGACTTAAGCAGATGTATCCGATCTGAAAGAATGGTCGCCAGGAACCTCCACCTAATGTGGCTGGTGAATTGTATCCTACTGTCAATCCTGTTCAGTGTACTGATTTGAGAAGATTCTTGACTTCCTTTCCATATTAGAAAGATATCATCTATAAAGCGATTATATATCACCAAATTCTGTCGCCAGGAAGGATCATCTAATATGTGTTCTTTTTCAAATCCAAATTGACATCACATTCCTGGATGTGAAAATCGAAAAGAAAGAGATGAGATTATGTACAAGTGTGTACATGAAACTTACGGACAAGAATAATGCATTATTATATCAAAGTTTCCATCCTGAGAATTTATTAAGACATTTACCATTTTCACAATTCTTAAGAATCAAACGAATATCGTCTGAATCAGCCACAGCGTTAGAAACAATCAAACAGCAGAAAGAGAGATATCGTCAAAGAAATTATCCTAATAAGTTACTGGATGAAGCAGAGGAAAAAGGCATGGCTATTGATAGGCATACACTTCTACAACAAGAAAAGAAGAAGGAACAAAAAATACATGTTTTTGTGTCTAAATATTCCACACAATCAAAGAACATAAAAAAGATCATCAATCAGAAATGGGAACTCATACAACATGAACCGGAGTTCAACGGTCTAGTCGCTGAAAAACCATTATTTGCATACACCAGGTCAAAGAACTTCAAAGAAAGATTGAAATCATCAAGAGCAATTTCGACTGTAAACTTGACAGGAACAAGCTGCTGTTATAATTGCATACATTGCAATAATGTGATTGTTGGAGACAGAATCTCACATCCCACATCAGGGGAATTGATCAAATTACGACATTCAACCACCTGTGACACAAAAAATGTAATATATAGTATTAAATGTCCCTGTGGACTGCTATATATAGGAAAAACAGAGCGGAAGGTGAAAACCCGCATTACAGAACATAAGAGCACGATTCGGAATCAGAATAAAAACTCTAACTTAGCTGTTGACTGGATATAATTTCAACATTTGATAGCTCAGTTGAGGTTGCAAATCATAGAAAAGGTTGAGATACGTCCAGGTTATAACAATGCCCAATTACTTTCGCAATGTGAAATTTATTGGATTAAACGATTGGACACATTAACACCAAGGGGTTTGAATGACCAAGTTGGCATGTTATGCTTTCTCTAAAGTTTCAACTTCATGTCTATGAGCATTGTTTACCAACATGTCAAGTACAGCATGGCAAGCCATAGATGATCATCAAGTGCAACTTATGCAGATGCGCAGTATTCTGATCTAAACTATTCACAGCAGAATTTATTTTGGTGAATTGTTTTTGGTTGGCACGTTTATTTCAGTGAGTTTCACTTTTATTTGCACTTTTCTAACATTTTTAATTCTTCACTATTCATTAGCACTGTTGACTCGTCAGTGAATTTCACATTGATAAAGTCAGAGGGAAGCGGAGAGGAGTGTGAGTTTTAGAAATGGATTCCAGTGAGTAAAACAGGACCTTCACATTTGAATATATAGCTGGGTTGTGGCAGGAGAATTTTTTTAAGGTAAAATCCATCCGCTGTTTTACAGCTTACACGATAAGTGATATATACAAAGGCACTCAGAAATATATATTCGGCTGAGTTGAATTAATTAGACCCTCTTAGAGTATTCAGATAAGCAATTAACTTTCTTTCACAATATAGAAACTGACGAGGGGTTCAGTAGAAGTAAGTGTTCATAAGATTACCGGAAACTAGTTCAACGGGTAGGCTATTGCATTTAGTATATCACAATGGCTGGAGGTCGATACAAGGAAAAACCATTGTAGAGGTGTATTTATTGAACGGATGCTTTATTAAGGATTGTTCTTATAGTGAATTTCGAAACGATAATATATACAGCGGGCGTTCCCTTTAAAGATGGCGACCACGGATTTTGATTTCAGATGTTGCCTATGAGCACAACACATTTAGTCCTTCATTTATGTCTGGTATTCATAAAGGGTTTCTCACCGCGAGCCGCGGTAAACAAGCGGACACGCGTTTCACCGTGAGCATCTACATTTACCAGAAAAGGAAGGTGAGAGTAAGATTGTTGAACATTAGGTTGAGTTAGGTTAACTGGGGGCCCCGATTCTTCTGTGGCTGATCTAGAGTTTGTGTTCACTTTTTATAGATTGACTATTAGGTAGCACGGAGATTCGCCTCGTTCGACAGATGCGGGTTAGACATCGAGTACACCCATGTTCAGCACTTTACCGGGAGTTGGTATGTTTAAGCTAGTATACATTCGCCAGTTATATACATTTGAAAGTTTCCATCACAATACAGTCTAACTAAGATTTTTTTTTGTATATATCTTTATTGTTCAATTAGACATTCGAACACGGTGACCATTCCGGAGCCAGTAAGTGTTCAGTTACATAGATTTAAGTTAGAGCTAACAGCGTGAGAATTGGCTCGGGGATAGAATGCACAGCATGATTTTCGACTACCACTGAATGGGGATTTATGTTTTTTTTTGCAAATTTTAGCATGCTTTGTTTTTGAGAATACTTTCTTCGTCACACAGATATTAAGCTTGACACTAATGGATTCTTCACGGGTGTTCATTTAAGCCACATGAAAGATAGTAATATATATGTTCATTAATTTCATATTTTCACCTTCGGCTAGTTCATGAATTACGAAACATTTGGTAAACATTCCCAGATAAATGTGTGTTGCGCAAGAAAAGAATCAATTTGCCATTCGTTGAAAATGTTGATGTTTGTTTGATTTATTTATTTTTTCAGCTACGATTCTCCAGCCCCTGAAGAAGGGAGTGCATCCCGAAATGCATAGGGCTATGGGCTATTGAATTTGTGTCATTAGTAATATTGTACATTAGAGGAAATAATTATGTGATGTTACATGGAAAATTATCACATATCGACATCACTAAATTGTTATAAGTCAATTTAGGAGTGGTGTATGTATTAGGTTATCAAAGAACATTATGTTTTGGTTTGAGAAATATATACAACAGTACATGTTAAGCAAGTTTATCTTACTCATTTCATGAGAATGTTTTATTTTGATTGATATATTCATTCAGCAGTGCTCGCGGGGTCCAAAGAATTTGTCCTTTGGCTTTATTGTTGGGTTCAAAATGAGTGGCATGGCATAGCCTTGTCGAACAATCTGAAGGGCCCACCTATCACATGAATATTTTGCCTCCCTCATAGGAAATGCCTGATCCTGCCTTCCACTGTGTGGTCGTGTGCACTAAGGGCAAACTAAAATAGTTCGAGGCTGATGCCAGAGGGGTGCAGGACTGGGAAGCTCACTGACCGTGGTGGACTGCACATTTCCTGCCTGACTCCCACCCCTGAAAGGACTAGGGTGCATGTTGCGGGGGCGGTGAGCAATGGCATTTCCATTACACCAACCCTATGGAGCAGCTATGAAAGGGGCAAAACCTTTGAGGGTAATGTCTCACAGGGACAGAAAGGCCTATAGATCCCAATGTAGCCGGATTCTCCTTATAGTGTTCCAATTGGTTTTCTCACCAAACAGTTGGGATCCATTGAATGGCATGTCTGTCACAGAGGTTCGCATGTCCCTGAGACGCCTGTGGATCACATCCAAGCATGACTTGGAAGCACCACGTTAGTGCTGATGGCCCTGCTCAAGCAGTCAGTGGTGTCCAGTCCTGAATGGATGGTATATTTGGCTACATTCCAACCATCCTAAATGGCTTGAGCCAGGTTGGGCTGAAATTCCTCTTAGACTACCGGCAAGATCTCACCAACTAAGTCCCAAAAAGAACAGGAATATCCCCCCAGTAAACAGCTGACATTGACTGACCGGAGGTCTAGACTGGCTGAGGAAAACATCTGTTTACCAAATGTTTCTATTTGCTTTGATTCCTTGTCTGGGGAGTTGCAGGGAAAGAATTGGGGTTCACCATACTGGTAGAAGCCAGAACCAGCATACCTTCTGGTGTAGGATGCAGTATCAAAAAGTCTGGGCTGCCTGGCATCCGTCTTTTTAGCCGAGCAACCTGCCTCTTCATCAGCGGGTAGCAACAAGGCTTAGACCAGGTGCTCATTACGGTGTCCGTCAGGTCTTCATTGAATGGTAATAAAGGTTCAGAGGAGGTCTGTCCAAGTTGCAAAACATCTATTAACACATTAGTTTTGTCTTCCATAGTTGGCAGCTGTAAGTCCAACACCTCTGTTGCTTTTCTCATCACTGCAGAAAGGAGATTCTCTCTTCCATTAATGGACCTATGGGAGAACACAACCCAGTTCCTGGGGAAGTGCCTAACCCACTGGCCTCCTGCAAGTACCAGTACAGATTTTCATCATAGTGTTGGAGGAAATACTCCCTTTCATCTCCAATGTCATCTCCCAAGGCAGGTTATCCCTGATCAGAGTCGGAGCCCTGATCAGAGTGTTGAAGCTTTGGGGGCGGCTCTGAGGTACAGACAAGATTCTATCTGAATCAGATTAAACTGGTGCTGGGTGCTTTGGCATGGCTTTGGGATGTCACCTTGATCGGGGCTGAGATGAATTCAGCTCGGAACCACATGGGACTACACAAACTCAATCTCTCTCCTGCACTGTTGGTATCAGTACCATCTTTGATGTCACAAGGAGCAGCGTGGATTTTGGTGCTGGATTGGAAGTCAGCTTCTGTGTTGGAGCAAAACCCGAGGCAGGTTCAGGAGGCACAGAGGACGCTGATGGTGGACTTGCCGGTGGTAACCCAGCTGGAGGCCTCCGCTAATCCTAGGGCACACCGGAGGGAGCCAGAAAACTGTCAAAGTTTCACAATATGGTCTCGCTGTAGGCCTCAATCTGTTGTGATGTCACTGAATGATTGGGAAACTCAAGGTGTGTCAGAATCCTTTTGTGGAATTGGCTCTTTGGCGGGGCAGCGAGTGCATGAGGCCCACTATCTTCCACGCACTGAGTGTGGCTGGACTGGGACGAATCCCACTTGGCCTTCATGGGCTTGGACTGCAATGAAGACCTGTCACAGGAACAGCCGGAGACTTCTTTTGGTGTTCGGCGATGTACAGCTTTGCTTTCTGCGCTTGGGTCGCCTTCTGATACATAAGGGCACACTCCTCGCAGGACTTGGAGTCGTACGACATTTGTTTGTGACAGTCCTTTCAAGCCTTAAATCCTATAGTTTTAGGAAGGAACATAATTCTGTTGCACGCTGGAAAAATCTTAATTTGCAAGAAAAAACTCATCAACTTGCATCAACAAACGCTTGACCTTCCACCAACCAACAAAGACCAACCAACCAACCAGACACCTAGTATCCGCCTTCCTCTTCCTCCCAGACAGCCCGCCTCCCCCCTCCCCCACCCCTCCCCGGATCCACCGAGGCAACAGTGGAGGACGCTCCTTCCCACACCTGGCAACCAAAGCATGGAACGATATTAGGAGCCCCTGCACCCCAGGACCCCCCCATCGTCCTGCAATGTAGGAAAGGTCTCAAGACCTGGCTGGTCAAATTAACAGATCACCGCAAAGCAAGCAGCAACTCCGGCGCCTTGAGATCCTCATGGGTGATTTGCTGCACTCTACAAGCCCACGATTGATTGATCAACTGACGAGGAAGAATTTGGGAGTGAGCTCCTAGATCAGAGTACGAAGGCGCAGAAAGACCGGAACTGTCATGAACGCGCAGAGGTGAAGCTTATAGCCACTTCATTGTCACTTCTAGAGTGGAACATAGTCAGCCGGAGCCGCACGACGCCCCCTACAGGCGCATGGCAGCAATGCTGTTTTAAATCTTCCGGATCCAGTCCGAATCCTGGGCATATTCTAAAAGTGAGGAATCTGCGGTTACAAGTATCTATCAGAAATCTGATTGCCCAGCACGTTTTACTCAAAAACAAACACATGCTTAAGGACACTGAGCTGCAAGAAGAGGTTTACTCTGAGAAGCTCCTTGCATTACAAGGATAAGCCGGATAGTTCGGGGAGAAGTCAGAGGTCACAGTACTAAGGGACCCTCGTCTAAGGTCAGCGTGAACGACCCCTGAGTAACGGAGCACTTGCATCTTCCTAACTCAATCCTTCATTTCCCTGACTGAATCCATATGGCACCGGCGTTCTCCAATGACTGAGGGCAGGTCTAAAGCAAGTTGGGAGGGGGGGGGGGGGCAATGCGCGCTACTTCCGGCCCCCACCGTTGCGCCATTGCAGCGGCGACGCCATGTTTGCCTGTGTATGTTTATAGCACCTGTCAGTCGATACACCAGAAACACAAGAGTCTTGTAAGGCGATCCCGCCTCCCATGGCCCTGAATATTTAATGCAGTCTGCTCAGAAGAAATCACACAAACATTCTTCTTCAGCAGAGCCGGCCTTCCCGGCCCTCTTCGAAGGTCCCCCGGGGTAGGATGTCTTTCCAGCTTGGTTTCAGCCGGAGCCCATTTGCGCGGGGGATCTCTCCCCCCAAGACTCAGCGTTCTTCCTGTCTCCGAAAACTACATTTACTTCATTTTAGGCACCTCAGAGCAGACTTGTGTGTATATATTTTCAGGGAAATTTGATTGCCCGTATGGATTTTTAAATCAGCAGCTCGGATCAGGTTCAGAAAGATGTAAACTGTTGTCTTGTTTCTTCAGGGCAGTAGAGGAACACACATCTGAGAGGTGGACCACTCGATCGCATCAAGACATCTTTAAAGGAGACGTGGAGGGCGTAAGCGGATTATAGTGGCCATAATTGGAAAACAAGTCCCCCTTCCAAGACCAATTGTAGGAAATTTAAGCCCGGGCAAGGAGCATTAGGAGCCTTTATTAAATTGAGGCCATATTCACACTTATTGCGGCCTGAAATCCGAGCCTGTCCTCTCGTGCTGGCCCTTGGCTTCCTCTCTCTGAGATGCCCTAATGCGCGCGGTCTTGTAGCGCGCCAAGATCGGATGACCGCTCTAGATCTTCAAGGCGGTGTCTCCAAACTTGTGATTGGATTTGAATTGACAGATGTACATTAAAAAGCCTGTTCTTTGGTATCAAACAGCCCCCAAACCTAAATAGAGTGGGCCACGATGGGAGTCCTGAAGCTTCCTGCTTCCCGCCCACAGATAACCTTGTTTGCCGCATTAAGCATCTCCTTCCAAGGAGTCAATTAGGGCTGCCCAAGGCTTGGCTTGACAAAAGCGGAGGAATCCTGTCTGCGGCGTTATCGGAGCAGCCGTTCTGAAGGGAGACATTTGCCAGGAAACAAAAAAGTTTTTAGTTAAAAAAAAAAAATGTTTTATTCATTACTCAGCAACAAAGTTGATTGTGGTGACTGAGACAAACTCCCACAACAACAGGGTTGAGATTGATGACTCAGCATGATTTAAAATCTCGAACTGCATCACGGATAGGGAAGACTTGTCACTATAATTAAAACTCCCCCGGCAGCAGTTGATGGGGCCCACTCAGCAATGTTACAGCTCCCCCAACAGCAGCGATGATGATGAAGACACAGTGCTTTGAAAACTTCCCCAACATCAGAGTCGATAGTGACGACTCCGCATTTTACAACTCCACAGCAGCAGAGCTCATTATGAAGTATTGTCACTCCAAAAACTCCCCCAAACCACAGAGTTTACACTAACACCTGTGCATTATTTCGACTTCGCAGTAGCAGAGTTGATGATGAGGACACAGCGCTATAAAAACTACCCCAACAGCAGGAGTCAATAGTGAGGACTCTGCACTGTTACAACTCCCCAGTGGCAGAGTGATAGTGATGACTCTGGATTACTACAAATCCCAATAACAGAGTTGATGATGAAACAGAGTGCTGTGAAAACTCCCTCACCAGCAGAGTCGATAGTGATGCCTTGGCACAAATAAAATTCTCGTAACAACAAAGTCAATAGTGATGACTCAGCATGATTACAAATCGACAACAGCAAAGTGACAGTGAAGACTCAGTACTGGTAAAACTCCCCAACAGTTGATAGTGAGGGCTGGTATGATTAAAACTCTCACAATAGCAGAGTCATTAGTGAGGACTGGGCAGTTTCAAAACCTCCTTGGCCCAACCGCAGATGTTGATTTTGAAGAATGGTCACAATTAAAACTCCTACAACAGCAGAGTAGCTAGAAAGAACTCAACATTATTAAAACTCTCCCCCACAAAAGAAGAGATAATGACGAAGATGGCATTATTCAAACTCTCTTGCAGTCAATAGTGAGAATTCAACATTACCAAACTCCTCCAAGCAGAGGAGCTGATAGTGATGACTAAGCATTATTAAAACTCCCCCAGAGTTTACAGAGAGACGTCGTCATTATTAAAGCACGTCCATCAGAAGAAGGGATAGCGATGCCTTGACATTATTAAAACTCCTCCAGAGTTTATAGTGAGAATTCAGCATTATTAAAACTCCTTTCAACAGTCGAGCTATAGTGATGACTCAGCATTATGAAAACTCCTCCAACAGAAGAGCCGATAGTGATGGCTCAGCATTATTAAAACTCCCCCAGAATTTACAGAGAGAGGTCGCATTATTGAAGCACTTCCATCAGAAGAACGGATAGCGATGCCTTGACATTATTAAAACTCCACCAGAGATTATAGTGAGAATTCAGCATTAATGAAACTCCTCCCAACAGAGGAGTTGATAGTGATGACACAGCATTATTAAAACTACTCCAACAGAAGATCCGATAGTGATGGCTCAGCATTATTAAAACTCCCCAGAATTTACAGAGAGAGGTCGCATTATTGAAGCACTTCCATCAGAAGAACGGATAGCGATGCCTTGACATTATTAAAACTCCACCAGAGATTATAGTGAGAATTCAGCATTAATGAAACCCCTCCCAACAGAGGAGTTGATAGTGATGACACAGCATTATTAAAACTACTCCAACAGAAGATCCGATAGTGATGGCTCAGCATTATTAAAACTCCCCCAGAGTTTACAGAGAGAGTTTGGCATTATTAAAACACTTCCAACAGAAGAACGGGTAGTGATGCCTCGGTATTTAAAACTCCTCCAGAGTTTATAGTGAGAATTCAGCATTATTAAACCTCCTCTCAACAGTCGAGCTGATAGTTATGGCTCAGCATTATTAAAACTCCTCCAGAGATTATAGTGAGAATTCAGCATTAATAAAACTCCTCCCAACAGAGGAGCTGATAGTGATGACTCAGCATTATTAAAACTCCTCCAACACAAGAGCTGAGAGTGATGACTCAGCATTATTAAAACTCCCCCAGAGTTTACAGAGAGAGCTTGGCATTATTAAAGCACTTCCAACAGAAGAACGGATAGCGATGTCTCAGCATTATTAAAACTCCTCCAGAGATTATAGTGAGAATTCAGCATTAATAAAACTTCTCCAAACAGAGAAGCTTATAGTGATGACTCAACATTATTAAAACTCCTCCAACAGAAGAGCCGATAGTGATGGCTCAGCATTATTAAAAGTTTACAGAGAGAGTTTGGCATTATTAAAACTCCTCCCAACAGAAGATTCAATAGCGATGCCTCGACATTATTAAAACTCCTCCAGAGTTTATAGTGAGAATTCAGCATTAATGAAACTCCTCCCAACAGAGGAGTTGATAGTGATGACTCAGCATTATTAAAACTACTCCAACAGAAGATCCGATAGTGATGGCTCAGCATTATTAAAACTCCTCCAACAGTAGATCCATTAGAAATGACTCAGCATTATGAAAACTCCTCCAGAGTTTATTGTGAGAATTGGGCATTGTTAAAACTCCCCCATACTTTAGAGTGAGAATTCACATGATCATCATTTAAGGGTTGCAAGGGGTCACAGTTGCAACGCCTGACTTGTCCCTTGTGACCCGTAACCCTGCCTTTGCGACCCCTTGCCTAATCAGTGACAAAGTCAGTGGTAAGGACAGAAGTAGAAAGTGGCATGTTCAGCCGTGTTTACTTTCTTCATCTCACACTGGGGCATTACTTTCTGTAAGGTGAAAATAGATGCATTCAGCAGTGCAACGCTCTTTAGAATACATCCCAAAATGAAACAATTGAAAGAATACTTCTTGTGAATACATGAAAAACAAGCAATGGCAAAGCCAATAGGTCTGGTGTGCCGGTAGGAATTATTGCAAGGATATGTCACAAAAAGAAAAATAAGCTGTCAAAACGAGGTGCCGTATGCTTTCAAAATTAATGTTAGTAAAAACAAAATAACAGTTGCGTACAATTGTAATAGAACAGTATGTATCCTTCCGAACAGGCAGGTGTACTTAGAAGTATAGAAACCCTTTTTTTGTTTTAATGCACGTCACAAGAAAACATGATTCTTATTGACACAAAGAAACATTGTTATAGGATTTGAGTTACTGTACACGTTTAAACACACAGAATGACGACAAAATAAGGATTAGGAATAGAAAGAAAAGAGAATGAGAAAAGTAAAGTTTTGCTCCACGGCACAGAAGTGCAATTCTTTTTAAGAAGATGTGCGTCTGTGATCAGGCAAAACGCAGTCACTCATAGCACAAGGCAGCCAATGGATGATTTATTAATATATTTGTGATTTATTAATACATTTTATCTTTGAGTTACGCATAAGCTTCAGTGACAACCATTATTGTGATGTCATCAGGATCAAGGTCGTATGGTGTCACTTCCTAGTATTCAAGGTCAAAGGTTATATAAAATATTAGTAAATATTTTTACTAATATTTTTCAAGTTTATTAAACTTGTACAATTTTCTCTATACTTCATCATAATGAGAACTCCGCTCTGGTGGCGGAGATCTCCCTATGGTTAGTGTAGTGAAAATTAAAAAGTTTATTGAAACTGAAAATTATTACCTACTTTTTAATGAAAAATATTAATTTAAATCATGTTTTATATTTATTTGGAAAGTAGATCTAAATAACAAAAAAGTTATAGCATGTATAATTTAATCGAAATTAAAAATGAAATTATTTTGAATATATTATGTTAAATTCAAATTATTTCTCTGAAGTTTGAATTTAGGAAAAATTCCACCTAGAGTAAAAAAACAATATTTTAATAATTATTAAAAGTGATGTGCAGAATTCATCAAGACAAATTCTCTTTTAATAATACAATATTTAATTTTTTTATTCGAAATTGGAATTGGAGTACTACACACACACTGCCAGAACATTATTCTAATTAAAAGGAAAGCTCCTTGAGAGAGTTCACGTTGATTTGCAAAGGAGGAGTACTATGATTGGAAACCATAAAATATGGAAACATTATGGAAAAAAGTGTGCAATAAAATTTATTTTCTGGAATCTGGGCGACCTGACTCAGCCAAGCAGTAAGGGGTGAACCCTCCAATTCTTGTCAGTCTTAAGGACGGGCGATGCGGCTCAAAGAAAGTTGGATAAGTCAATATTATTTTCAATGTCTGAGTTTGTTATTGAAGGGGACAGGCTTTTCCGTTCACATGTATGAGATGACACTCAGATCGATACAAAACCGCCTTCCATCAGTGACTTTCTCACCTTTAAACTAACCTTTAAAATTCCAGCACTGGAAATTAGATAGCGTCCTGCTGCTCAACCCTCAGAAAATGGACCCCCTCCTCCTTATTTTCTAACGGTGACCCAAAATTGACCCATTATTTATAAACAAACTCAAGGTGAAGGTTTCTCCCCCTGACTCTCCTGCCCATCTGAGAGGGGCAGCCTACGCTCTAGTTGTTTCTCACTTGGACTTTGGTAATGCCGTACCTGCAGGGACCCGCAGTAAGGCTGTTTCCATTCCACTGCCAAAGTCATGTCATTTACGAGAAACATTGATCACATCTCCCCAATCTAACGAGAACCACACTGGTAACCTATTAAAGCGACAAGTGTAAAACCTGGTGCCTCACCTATAAGGTCGTTCACCCACCTGGCCAATTCTGTTCCCATCACAGTGGTGCAGAGATCACAGGAGTAAGAACTCTACGCGTGGCATTGCTGAGATTCGCAGGTGCTTCAACAACCCTTTGGAACTCTCTACCAACCTACGTAAAATGCAAACCACTCATCTCACCTTCAGAAAAATGTTAAAAACTCATCTTTTCTGCCTCTTAATGAAACAAGTGCTGAGGAATATGGTTTCTGCCCAGTCTTGCTGACTTTATTTTTGCTGTCATTGATTAACTTACTGAAATGAAAATGAAATGAAAATGGTACTTATATAGCGCATGGCTACCCGGAGGCCTCCCAGCGCTTGGCTAGACCAGTGACCGTTGGCAGACACACTCAGGGGAATAGAAGAGTTTTTAGTTGCCTTCGAAAGGCAAGGTGGTTAGGTTCCCTGCGTAAATGAAGTGGTAGAGCATTCCAAAGTTTGGCCGCATTGAGAGAAAAAAGGCGGCCACCACTTCTCGCCCTCTTGATCCTTGGGACCTCCACCAGATGGAGTTCATCCGAACGCAATTCCCTGGTGGCCTTATAGCGGCGGAACATTGTCGAAATTAAAGTAGACCCATTCCCTTGCAGAGACTTGTGAACAATACAGAGGGCTTTAAAGCTGATTCTTTCCTTCACTGGAAGCCAGTGAAGGGCACATAGGGCCGGTTTCGCAGAGAGGCGTTTTGATGTTCCAAATAGTAGTCTGGCCGCGCAGTTTTGGATCGTTTGCAGTTTCATAATTACTGCCAGTGGGGCCCCCAAGTAGAGTGCATTTCCATAGTCTATCCTTGATAATATCAAGGATTGGACAAATATTTTTTTGGCTTGGGGAGGGAGAAGAGGAAGCACTTTGCGGGCCATTCTCATCAGACCATAACAAGTTGCCACCGTCCTCCTGGCTTGCACCTTAAAAGTCAGATTCTGGTCTAGCCAGATGCCCAGGCTCTTTATCTCGCTCCTGGGAGTTGTGACTGGTCCCATACATGCTGGCCACATGGTACTCAATGAAACATTAGAAGGATTACCCAGGATCATAATCTCTGTCTTGTTTCCATTGAGTTTAAGGTGGGACGCCCCCATCCACTTAGAGACTTCCTCCAGACATGAGTGAAGGTCTTGGGATAGTTGCTTAGCTTGATTAAGCGCAACGACCAATTGGGTGTCGTCGGCGTAAGTCACCACGTGGATTCCAAAGGGGGCTACAATAGCCGCCAATGGGGCCATATACACATTAAAAAGGGTCGGGCTCAGACAGGATCCCTGAGGTACTCCACAGCGCAGAGGCATCGATTTAGAAGTCATCTCACCTTCAAATATCTGGAAGGATCTGTCTTCCAGGAAGGAGCGCAGCCACTGCAGTGCAATACCAGTGACTCCTGACTTCCCAAGGCGGTGAGTCAAGATACGGTGATTCACCGTGTCAAATGCTGCGCTCAAATCGAGGAGTATGATGACGGATGCCCCTCCTGAGTCCAGAATCTTTCTACTTTCTTCAACGACTGCCAACAAGGCAGTTTCCGTGCCCTGTCGAGGTCGAAATCCCATTTGGGAAGGGTGGAGCAGATTGTTGGATTCGATAAAATTGGAGAGAGTAAGATTAACATACTTTTCCGCGAGCTTGGCCATCCCGGGAAGCAAGGAGATAGGGCGGTAGTTACCCAAGTCCCCTGGATCCAGATTGGGTTTCTTCAACAGTGTCTTTACCATAGCTCTTTTCCAATTACAGGGAACTATTCCTGTACTTAAAGATGCGTTAATTACATCTGTAATAACAGGGGCAATTATCGGAGCAACCTTTACCAAGACGTTCATAGGTGCAGGATCCCTAGGAGACCCGCTTTTCATCGAGGAAAGCAGAGTCAAAAGAGTTTCCTGGGTGATTAGTGGAAAGGTTTCCAACAATGGTCTAGTTGACAGGACACCTTGATCTGAATCCTCACCTAGTAGGTCATATTCATCATCAATTTGAGGCAGGCATTTAAGAATGTTCTCTATTTTAGTAGTAAAAAATCTGCTAGTCTGTTACAACGTTGTCCGGAAATGTCAGGGGCCACGGGCGGGGCAGGGGATTTGAGGAGCTTCTTTATAATGATAAAGGTTTCTCTAGAGGAATTTCCAGTCGACAGAATTTTTTCCTCAAAGTAGGAGCTCTGAGCCTGTTTAATGCCTGCTTTATAAGTATCAATGGCACTCCGATATTCCAGTTTTTTGCTAGGTGAATAATCTTTCCTCCAACTTCTTTCCAGAACCTTGCATTGCTGTTTAAGAATGCGTAATTTGGGGGAGTACCAGGGGGATTTGTACGAACCCTCTGTCTTTTTCATCAATATTTTTGCATTTAGTGAGTCGTTTGTTTTGTTGGACTAGAAAATACTTCCAGTCGACTCCTCCTATTAGAATTATGCATAAGTTAGCATTTGCGGCATCATTTTGCATTGAGCCGCCATTTTGTGTAATGATCAAAACTAACTTCTGTCTCATTTTGTCTGCCTCAGCAGAAAGCAGCTTCGATATTTTTTTTGTATTTCTCCAAGGTTGAGTTTCGTTGTCTTAATGAATACATGAATGTGCCTTTGCATACCTCCCTTGTTAGATAGGCCTGTTCTCATGCTTACAGTGGCGGGCACGGAAAAAGTAACCTTGAGGCAGAGATAACATGTACCCGATCCCAGGAGTGTAGCTCATCTTCTGTGTCTCCTTTGTTAACCTGCTCCAACTGGAATTTTCCAGTTTTGGGAGGGTCTTGCTGGGCATTGGAAATGTATACCAACTGATGTAATGTTGGTGAAGGTCAGTCCCCTCGGTAGCATCTTAGGAGGCTAGTCAGACTGGACTCCGCTCGAGCGCAAAACTAATAAATAACTTGGTTTGTATTCTCTACTGTCTGACTGACTCTTCATTTGTGTGGAAGGCTGAGAGGTGGTCACGAGTGACATAGGTGACCCTAATCGGGTCACTTCCTTCATTTGGTGCCCGAACAGGGACTCAATCGGGCTGACCCATCCTCGCCCGCGGACGGGTGAGGAGGACGGGGCCACGTTGGGTCGGATGGGCGGATCGGGGATCCCTCCACGATAGAGCCTAGTACTCGCAGCTGCCCCGCCTGTCTGATCGGGCGGTGCCTCGCCCAGTGGTCATCCCAGCTGGGGTCCTGAAAGGCGAAACCCTTGGATCGGACCGTTTGGTCCGAAGAGTCGGCAGTGGAGAATAAATTCTTTTTGACCTGTGTGCACCAGGTGAGTTTGCTTTGGTTCTTTGTGATTGTGGCGCTACATTGGTTTGAATTGGATACGGTCTGCTATCGTTTTTGGACAAGCGCTTGATTTTGTTTGGGCTCTTTTTGAATATGGTACCATTTGAGAATTGCATTTGACAAGGTCTGTGGCCCAATTTGGGTGAAGCTGTTTTGCAAATATTTGTTTGGTCTACATAGTGAACGTGCGTCTGTGGGAGAGAACGCCTTTGAGCAAGTTGTGTTGTGTGGGATGTCGTTGTTGTTCTACTGATGCTCGATTGGAAGAGAGTCAGCCTGCACCCCCGGAAGGCACACCGAATTTTGAAATGTATATAAAGCATGGCATTGGCCCTATTATGTTTAGTACATTATGGCACAAATATACGAGGGACAATGCCGAGTTGCAGTGGCTGTTGACCAGCACCTTTGATGAACAAAAACTGAATTTCTTGCAGGCTAAGTTATTCGCAAAAAGAAGTAGGCAGTCAATGTTTGATTCACTCCAAACCTGGCAGAAAGAGGCTAAAAGGAGGTGGATGAAGGCAGAAAAAGAGGCTCGGAAAGGGAGGATGCAGACAGTGACTCAGAAAGCTGTAGCGTATGATAGGCAGAAGATAGAGAAAGGAATAGAGTGTGCGGATAGGAAGTTTCGATTACAATGCGATAAGTCTTATGTTTCTAGAGAGGAAGATGACCCGTTCGTGGAGGAACTATTGGAGACCCGACCTCCACCTCCATATGCCCCGCAGAGAATATATCCTGCTATCCCACAACCTCAGCCATTTGCTCCTCCTGTCTCTGTGGCTCCTGCTTCGTCTGCTAGCGACCGGGCTGCTTCAGTCACTGCCTCTCCAATCTCTCTTTCGGCTTCTCTTCCTGCGGCTACTACGACTGCCAGTCTTCCTGCTACACCTGTTGCTTCGGCATCTCTTTCCCCAGCTCTCACACCTACTTCACAGCCTTTGATAACTTTAGTACCGGATGCTTCCGTTGCTACTGCCTCCCCGCTCTCCTATACCCCAACATCCTTGAGTATCGGAACGCCAGTGCGTGGATTTGGAAGTGGGGACTTGGCTGCTGCTAAGGAACGATTGGGACGGGTATTGATACGATCGGATGTGGGAGTGGAGGAGAAGAAAATGGTGGCTAATCAATCCGCCCAGTGGGCTCGTAACCCCATCTATAGCATAGAGGATGTGTGGAGTGTGTTAAAGGACTACGAGCCGTTTCTGCAGCAACATGCCCTCAAACACATGTCGGCTATCCTGATTGGGTTATGGTAGCAGTGTTTTGGTGGAGTGGCTCCTCAGGTCATTTGGTTATCGAGGTAGATTGATTCAGAAAAGTCCAAAGGCGATACTCCAGTTCCCGATGAGGGAAGTCCACCCCTTGTATCACCACGAAATACCGGAGGTAAGAAATGCACAAGATATTGTTGTATGGCAGAAAGTGGAAGGCCGTTTTCAGGAGCAATGGATTTATACCCCGTGGAAGAGAAGTGAGGTTCTGTCCCTCAAGAGTCAGCTACCCGAGCCTAGAAAAAATCCTACTGCATATTATAAAGAATTGACAGAGGCTGCATCATCGACAGTGATGACGTTGGCAGACATTGAGATGTTTTTTGGTTTGTTGGTACCAGTTGATATTTGGCGGCAGGTGCATATGCAGGACCATTTTGTAGAATTGGGTTGCACTTGGGACGAGATCAGAGCATGGGATAAGGAGAGGAAGCCTGGTGAGAAGCCTAAGACTGAGATACTAGCTTTGCCAGGTTGAATTATTACCTACATGCACTCTCTTATTCCACCTAGAAGAGTAGATTGGGACAAGTTAACAGCATGTCATCAGAAGAAAGATGAAAGTGTATCCGATTTTGTTACTAGGTTTGAAGGTATGTTTCTGGATTTCAGTGGACAGGATTTGTCAATGGAGGGAGGTGTCCGATTGTTCGTTAACAGATTTGTTACGAACCTGCTTCCTGAGATCGCGACTCGGTTACAGGCTTCGGAGAGCACTTGGACTACCTCCTCCCCATCAGTGATATTGAGTATGGCACAGTATTATGAGCATAGAGAGAACGAAGAGAAGGAAAAGGTGGAGAAGAAAAACAAGGAGTTAAAAACGAAGGTGTTGATGCAGCAGGTGTCTAGGGGGAACGGAAGAGGGCGTGGCACTGGTCCGGCCCGACAGCTGCCCCCCACTAGCAGAAATGCTGCGCCTGTGGGGCCAAATCAGTGTGCATATTGTAAGGAGGAGAGATACTGGTGCAGTGAGTGCCCGGCGTTGTTGCAGAAAGTTGCGGCCCCTAGAGGACGGGGTTCTCGTGGACGGGGTCATGGAGCAGGTGATCATGACAGGGTTCAGGCAGATGAGGCGTCGAAGGGCCGCTCTGATCAGAACTATTTTGATGACCCTCGAGGGAGGCAGTATTATCATGATGACTATGATTTGGACGAAGTGAAGGGGGTTGTCCCACAGTTAGGACAGCCAGGGACAGGGCGAGGGACCAGTTCAGATACCTGTGGATCAGCGTGGACCTTATGTTACTGCTGACTTGCAGGGCTCAGCTAAGCAATTCTTGGTGGATACAGGCGCAATGAACAGCTCTGTTTCTCATTCACTGGTCCCCGGGGCAGCCCTGTCTGGCCATACTAATGTTTCGGTAGGCTTTTCTGGTGTGCCGGTTGTGAGCCCCATATCCAAACCCCTTGCCCTGACAGTTGGTCCTTTTACTGTTGATTCGCCATTTTTGCTGACGTCCAATTGCGGAGAGAATTTGATGGTATTGGATTTATTGAAGAAGTTGCATGCTTCAATTTATTGTTCCCCGGCAGGTGTCTATATGACAATGGGCTCTAATGTGGTTAGTACCAAGCAGTGTTTGTCCAAGGGTGCGCCCCTACCTGCTGAATTTAAGGATGTGCCACCCACGTTGTGGGCTACAGGTGATACGGACGTAGGGCTGTTGCAGATACCTCCAGTTTCTATTAAGGTCAAAGACAATGCTGTTTTGCCTCGTATTCCTCAGTACAAAATACCACAAGCAGGGGAGCGAGCTCTATTGCAGATTATTCAGGACTTGATTAAGTCAGGGGTTGTTGAAGAGACGTCTGCTAATGTGTGTAATAGCCCTATTCTTCCCATTCTTAAGAGGGCACCCTCGGGTTTCTCCGATGACCATCCTGATGTCTATCATTTTGTGATTGATTTGCATGAGGTTAATAAGATTGTGGTCCCTCAGTTCCCTGTGGTCCCTGACATCACTGCCCTTCTGACAATGATTCCTTCCTCTGCCAAATTCTTTTCTGTTATCGATTTGAAAAATGCATTCTTTAGCATTCCAATCCATCCGGATAGCAGACATCTATTTGGATTTGCCCTAGCCGGCAGAAGCTTTAGATTCTGTTGGGCTCCTCAGGGCTATACTGAAAGTCCTAGCATATATAGTCAAGCTTTAAAAAGCCAATTGGATTCCCTCACACTTCCCCCAGGTAATGTATTACTACAGTATGTGGACAATCTCTTGATTGCTTCGGACACCGAAGAAGGTTGCAAGGATGCAACGGTTAAATTGTTGCTCCATTTCGCACATCACGGACATAAAGTGTCCCTTTCAAAATTCCAATATTGTCGACAGGAGGTCACCTACCTAGGCCACCTACTGTTGAAAAAGGGAAGGAGACTAACACCTGAACGCATTAGGGCTATTGTCAAAATGCCCATCCCTAAGACTCAGAGGGATGTGCGAGCTTTCATTGGCATTACTTCATATTGTCGGCATTGGATACCTAACTTTTCCTTACTAACAAAGCCGCTGTTGCAGGTAACCACTAAAGATGTGCATGAACCCTTGCCCTGGACGCCTGAATGTCAACAGGCTTTTGAGCAATTGAAAGTTGCGCTTTGCTCTGCGCCTGTGCTCGGTACGCCAGACTACGCTAAGCCGTTCGTGTTGTATGTACACGAGACGGCTGGTTGCGCACTTTCTGTCTTAACACAAGCCTTTTGAGGTAAGCAGAGGCCGTGTGCTTATTTTTCTGCTTTGCTTGACAACGTCGCAAGAGCCCTCCTGAGCTGTCTAAAAGCGGCCGCGGCCGTGGCCGTCTCTATCCGACAATCAGCAGGGCTAGTCCTTGATACCGATCTCACAGTCATGGTACCTCATGCTGTGGATACACTTTTGAACAAAACGAAGACACAGCACCTCACCAGTGCACGTCTGACTGACTACGAGCTGACCCTCTTTGCACCACACGTCACTATCAAAAGATGTGCCATCCTGAACCCAGCCATGTTGCTACCCCTCCCTTCTGAAAGTGAGGAAATAGACATACATGATTGCATATTTCGGACTGAGGAAGAGACGAAGGGATGGTTAGGCTTGACTGATGTTCCCCTATCTGAACCCCAAGGGGAGCTACATGTCGATGGCTCTTGTTTCAAATTACCGGATGGCACAACAACTGCGGCATATGCAATCACAACCTTACACACAGTAGTCGAGACATCACGAGTTCCCTATCAATCGGCCCAAGCTGCAGAGTTAGTTGCCCTTCTTCGAGCTTGTGAGCTAAGTGAGGTGCTGACTGCCAATATTTATACTGACAGCCAGTACGCCTTTGGAGTTGCCCACAATTTTGGGCGGCTCTGGGCAGAAAGAGGGTTCCTGACTTCACACGGGTTAAAGATCCAGAATGGCCCATTGATACACAGGCTTTTGTCAGCTCTGACACTCCCCAAGAAGTTAGCGATAGTGAAGTGCAGCGCCCACAAGGCAATTACTGATGATGTGGGGAGGGGAAATGCATTTGCAGATCAAAAGGCTAAGGAAACTGCTCGAACAAAGATGAAAAATATGTTTGTGGCAGGTCGTGCTAGATGGGTACCCGAAGTTACTATGTTTGAGGATACACTGGCTAGTGTTAAAGAGATACAGAGGGAGGCAACGATTGAGGAGTTAGCGATATGGCAGGAAAGCACAGCACGTTTAGACCAGGATGGGTGTTGGACGGATAAGTCAGGAAAGCAGAGGTGGATGCTGCCGGACGGCTATGTCCTCCCTGTAGTCACTATGGCGCGCGGGCCAGCTCACATTAGCGCCAAGGGCGTATGCAAACTACTAGACCCCGTGTGGCACAATGATAACATCCCCAAGACCGCTGCTCACTTGGTAAAATATTGTATGGTATGCATGATGTATAATCCTGGAAAAGGCACTCCTACACCCCCTGGTAATTTTGCAACCCCTTTCTTCCCTTTTGAAGTCCTTCAGATGGACTACATTGAGATGGAACAGGTCAATAATCTGAAATGTGTGTTAGTGGTTGTTTGCGCATTCAGTAGATGGGTTGAGGCATACCCCACTAAGGAGAACACAGATTTAACGACGGCAAAAGCCCTCCTGAAGGAGTTTTTCCCTCGCATCAGTTTACCCCGCCTGATCTGGAGTGACAACGGAGCAAGACCACTGACTCATTGTCAGTGAAATTGCTCTCCCACCCTCGCAGCTCCACCATTAAGTGAGGCCTGCCCCTGCCCCTGCACTCTCGAGTGTTGGTGATCGAGGCCCTCCTCCACCCGCAGGTTTCCCTGCGCCTCATCCCTGGTGGTCCAGTGGACCTCTGTCTCCTTCCTCTCACTCTGCTCTTTCACTCGTTTTTCTACCCTTTTTTATCTTTCACCTTTCTGCACTTTTCTGCATCTCTGCTCTTTTGTGCCTTATTTCTGCTCATTTTCCCTTTTTTCTTTATCCCTTATTTCCTCCCTTTACCTTTCCCTGCCGCTGCTGCCCCCGCAGCCTCCCCCCCCAGCGCAACCGGCCCAATCCAGCTACCCTCCCCGCCTCCCAGCTGTCCAGCCCTCCCCGACCCCTACTGAATGGCAGCCGCTGCGCTACTGCGCAGCGGCCGCTGGCGCGCCGAAAGCGCGTCAAAGGCAAGCCCGTCTGCGCCCGTACGCGACCCGGCCGCGACCAGCGCCAGGAACCCTGGACCTCCGCCCCGTCAACGCTACGACCCAGCAGCACTCCTCGCACTCAACCCAGGCCGCAACAACAACTGCAAGCTAGCATCACCAGCTGACACCCACGGACCCTTCAGCTGTCACCGCTGCCGGCACACCTGCAGCACCCCCAAGAACACGGATCCAGCACAACCCGCCCACAAGAACACAACCGAACCGAAGACCCTGCAATGCATCCTCCTCAACGTCCGATCCCTCCACAAACTCGCCACAGAAATCTGGGACCTCCTCGACAGCACCACCCCGGACGTAGCGTTCTTCACCGAAACCTGGAACAACACCACCTCTGGACCGGACATCGCCATCGCCATCCCCCAAGGATACAAGATCTCCAGGAAGGACCGCCCCACCCGCCCAGGAGGAGGATTCGCCATCGTCCACAAATCCAGCCTACGCCTGAGCACACTCCCCGACGAGCCCACAGAACTGATGGAACACCTTCACTTCAAGATACTGGCCAGCCCCACCGCCACCCTCCGAGGAACCCTCATCTACCGACCCCCTGGACCCCGCGGACCCTTCGCCAACTCCATCACAGACATTATCTCCCCGCAGGCCATCGTATCCACCAACTACACCCTGCTGGGAGACCTCAACTTCCACCTCGACAACCAACTGGACCCCAACACCACATCCCTCCTGGACAACCTCCACAACATTGGACTCCGCCAGATCGTGACCGAGCCCACGCACTCAGCAGGACACACCCTCGACCCCCTCTTCACTAAAGGAAACTCCATCACCTTCAGCCACACCACCGAACTCCCATGGACCGACCATCGTTGCGTCCACTTCACCTTCAGAACACCCACCATCCACAGACACCAGCAGCTGCTCCCACAAAGAAACTGGACCAAAATCAACGACGTCCAGCTCACCTCCTCACTCAACAACTCCACCCCAACCATCGAGGAAAACGACGACCCCAACACCACAGCCCGAACCCTGCATAGATGGATCTCGGACAGCACCAACACCATAGCCCACCTCAAGAAAAACAACGATACCCGCGCCAAGAAAGCCAGATGGTTTACCACCGAACTTCGAGAGTCCAGATGCACATGCCGCCGCCTCGAAAAGGCCTGGAGGAACACCAAATCCACAGAAGCCCACAAGAACTTCAGAGCCGCCACCAACGCCCACCATCAACTCATCAGAGAAACGAGGAAAAAAGCGATTGAAGACAGAATCTCCACCCACGCGCACAACAGCAAGGAACTCTTCAGCATCATCAAGGAGTTTGCACAACCGACCAGCGAGTCTACCGACATCCCTCCCTCACAAGACCTCTGCGACAAACTCAGCACCTTTTTCCACCACAAAATCAAGAGCATCTACGACAACTTCGACGAAGACAACCAACACACTGAACCCTCACCAACCACCCCGACACCTGGAAACCAGCGATTGACAACTGGACAGCCCTCACCACCGAAGACACACTGAAGACAATGAAGTCAATCCACTCAGGGGCCCCCACGGACCCCTGCCCCCACCACATCTTCAACAGAGCCGCCGACACCATCGCACCCATGCTCCGCCACACCATCAACCGCTCCCTGGTGACCGCCTCGTTCCCCGACGACTGGAAACACGCCGAGGTCAACCCCCTCCTAAAGAAACCCTCAGCGGACCCCACCGACCTCAAAAACTACAGACCCATCTCCCTGCTCCCGTTCCCAGCGAAAGTCATCGAGAAAGCCATCAAAAGCCAACTGGCCACATTCATTGAAGAACACAACATCCTCGACTCCTGCCAATCCGGCTTCAGAAAAAACCACAGTACGGAAATCGCCCTCCTCGCCGCAACAGACGACATCCGCACCCTACTGGACAAAGGAGAAACAGTAGCCCTCATCCTCCTCGACCTATCAGCGGCGTTTGACACAGTCTCCCACCGCACCCTAATACGCAGACTCTACGACGCAGGAATCCAGGACAAGGCCCTCGACTGGATCCACTCCTTCCTCTCGGGCAGGATGCAGCGGGTCAGACTCCCCCCTTTCCTCTCGGACCCCACACCTACCACCTGCGGAGTCCCCCAGGGCTCCTCCCTCAGCCCGACGCTCTTCAACGTCTACATGGCTCCACTCGCCCCCATCGTCAGAACCTACGGACTCAACATCGTGTCATACGCAGACGACACCCATCTCATCCTCTCCCTATCCAACGAGCCCAACACCGCCAGACGCAACTTTCGAGAAGGCATGGAAGCCGTCGCCAAATGGATGAAAAACAGCTGCCTACAACTAAACACCAACGAAACAGAAGTACTCATCATGGGCCCAAACCCGACGCCTGGAGCGACACCTGGTGGCCCCCGCCCTCGGAAACCCGCCAACCCCCACAGACCACGCACGCAACCTGGGAATCATCCTGGACTCCGAGCTCAAAATGGACCGCCAGATCAACTCTGTCTCGTCTTCCTGCTTCCACACCCTCCGTCTCCTTCATAAGACCTTCAAATGGATCCCCCTCGAACACCGAAAGACCGTCACTCACGCCCTGGTCACCAGCAGACTCGACTACGGCAACGCACTCTACGCCGGAATAAACAAAAACCTCACCCGCAAGCTACAGAACATCCAGAACGCCGCCACAAGACTGGTCCTCAACCTGCCAAAACACTGTCACATCTCCCAGCACCTGCGCACACTTCACTGGCTCCCCGTCGAGGCGAGAATCACCTTCAAGATGCTCACCCACGCACACAAGGCCCTCCACGGCACCGGACCAGCATACCTGAACAGCCGATTCAAATTCCACGCACCCCAAAGGACCCTACAATCAGCCCAGCTCTCCTACGCCGTGGTCCCCCGCACCAGAAAGACCAGATCGGGAGGCTGCTCCTTCTCCTTCCTCGCGGCCAAAGCATGGAACGCCCTTCCGCTCCACCTCAGACAGACAACATCGCTCCCCATCTTCGCAAGAAACCTCAAAACCTGGCTCTTCGACAGACCCCCTCCTTGATGGAATCGATCCTGCACCCCCCCCCCCACCCCTAGCGCCTTGAGACCCTTACGGGTGAGTAGTCGCGCTTTAACAAACCCCTGATTGATTGATTGATTGACAACGGCAGTCACTTCAATTCAAAAGTCATCCAGCTGGTGTGTGATGGCCTACACATCAGGCAGAAGTTCCATGCTGCACACCACCCCCAGTCAGCAGGTTTGGTTGAGAAGTACAATGGTACTCTCGAACTGAAAATGGCAAAAATTCAGGAAAGCACAGGATTGAAATGGCCAGATGCTTTACCGCTAACTCTTCTGTCAACCAGACCTACGGCTCACACTAGGACAGTATTGTCACCATATGAGGTCGTGTTTGGCCGCCCAGCAAATGTTTGGGGTGTCCCGCGACCAAAACGCTTTTCTGAAATTGAGTATCCTCTGTTAGTGGATTATCTCTATTAATTGACTAAAAATTTGCATTCTATTCATCAACAGATCCAGGACACCTTGCCAGCGCAAACAGAGGGGCCCGGGCATGATATCCGACCTGGTGATTTCATCCTTGTGCAGCATTTCCAGAGGAAAGGAAGTTTGGAGCCCCGCTGGAAGGGGCCGCTGCAGGTGCTCCTTGCCACCAGAAGTGCTGTGAAAATGACCGGTCGTAAGAACTGGATTCAAACCAATCACTGCCGCAAGGTACCGTTGCTTCTCCCCTATGATCAGTGGATGATTGATGGCATAGGTGACCACGAGACGGAGCAAGTTCCACGCTTTGTTCCTTTTTCAGATGCCCGGCTGACGTGGGTGCAAACGGAGGAGGAGAACGACGCAGTGTTAAATGAGGCGGTGCCCCCTGAAATAAGGGCCATACAGGATTCTCCTTTACCTGGCCCACAAGTGCTTGTGCCCCAGTCCTTTGGCCCCGCTGAATTTGAGCCCCTGTTTACTGATCACTCTGTGCCTGGAGTGGCTAGGTACAATTTGTATCCCCGGCGGAGGGACAGTGCACCAAAGGAGAAGTCAGATTCGTAGGGATGGACTGCGAGGATGAAGAATAGGGTGCATGTACCCTGTCTGAGGTACCAACGATAGCTTAGGGAAAGGGAGATTGGTGCATTGTCCAAGACACTGAACAGGATAAGCTGAGGGTGTCTTCCCGAAAGGGGGGGGTGCCCTATCCTGGACGACGTGGGATTTCTTCAAAGGGCCGCGATCGCGCTGCCCCACCGTAGATGAACAATAGGAGTCTGCCAGCGAGGCTCTGAAGGACGCTGGAAATTCTCTGCCCATCCTCTTGTTTCCTTGTCACCAACACCATTGCATTGCGTTTTCCCCTCTAATCACCATGTATCCTTTTGGTCGCCCAACTGTTGAGGAGGAACAGCCTTTTGCGGCACCACGTTTGGAGAGGGATGGGGTCAGTTGGCCCAGTTGGTCAAAAAGGAGTAAAATGATTTTTATAGGGATTGTCCTGATTTCCCTAATAGCGATACTTGGGATAATGTGGTTTCTAGAAGAGAAGTATCCTGTGCACTCTTGTATTGGTACAACACCTGATCCCCCTGAACATATGTTTGTCACCCTGGCTCCTCACAAAGGTGAACACAGAAAGACATATGTAGATAACGTGTTCCTCCAAATGTTGCATCAGGCCCACGGTACGTCCAATGTCACAAATTGCTGGATTTGTGGGTTGCTCCCTTCTGTGACACACAAGAATGATGTATTACTGTCCATGCCTTTTTCTTATCTCGGGAGTTGTGAAGGCTGGTTCCAGCTTTTTACCATGGTATACACTCATTATCATTCTGATACCATGAATATGACATTAACCGACTATGAAACTGTTCTAGCGTATATACGTGTACATCAGGGGTTTACCCCAGGGGAGCAAGGGACCCCAGATACATTGTCCCCGATAGCCTGCATGAATGTGTACGAAAGAGAACAAAATGTAACATGGCTTCAGAATGAAATGTCGGATTTTTGGGGTTTTAATGTCACAGAATATTTCAAGTCCTTTCAAATACGTAATATTACTCATGATGTGGCAATGCCAGTGCCGGTGGTTAACACGACGGCGAGTTTCTGTGTTAAAGGGAAAGGAAAAGTCAAGGTGGGGGTGAGTAATTGCAATTACACCTATGTACTGAGCACTGTGAATAGCCCACCTCTGCTGCCTCCTCACAATGTTTACTTTGTTTGCGGGTCCCAGGCCTACGTCTGGCTTCCTCGGGGATGGTCTGGAATATGTTATCTCTCTTTTCTCCTCCCCCCAGTGTATATAGCGCCATCCAATTATCATAGGGATGACCGACTACAGCGCAGGAGTGCTCATCTGTTTCGTGTTAGACGAGTTATTGACACCACAGACATAGATCAGATGGACACCAATCTGCAGCAGTTCACTGATGCTATGAAGGGTGTTGTTCCCTTTTGGGATCCCATGTGCAATAGTCTCAATACTCATAGACCACCAGGGTGGTGGAAGGAGTAATAAATGCAAAGGCTGGAATTCTAACTAATATTACAGGTAAGCTTCAGGCTACGAGACTCGTTGCTCTTCAAAACAGGATGGTGTTAGACGTCATCCTTGCTGATCGGGGTGGGGCCTGCCGCGTCATCGGCAGTAGCTGCTGTGTATACATACAGGACCATGCTCCGAATGTATATGCTGCTATACAGAAGCTCCATAGGCTTGCCTCTGACATACACCAAGAGAATGGTACATGGTCTCTCACTGGGTGGTTTTGGGGCCTCTTCTCTATCTGAGGTTGGAAGATTATCATCTTCCTGGTCGCCATAGCTAGTACCATTTTAACATGTTGTTTATGCCTACACTGCCTTCCTGCCTGTTGTGCCTGCTGTGTACAAATATTGACACCTCACCCCAAACACCTAGAACATGACTCTAAGAATAAGGCTATGATGATGCAGGACATCCAGAACCTGATGTGCATTGACAAGGGCATTTTTGAGTATTGATGGTGTATGTCTAGACTCATAATATGTTCATTACGTAATGCAGAGAGTTCTAGTTTTCAGTAGTGGCAAAATTAGTTAGCAAATGCTAAAAGAGGGGTCTGTTGGACTAGAAAATACTTCCAGTCGACTCCTCCTATTAGCATTATGCATAAGTTAGCATTTGCGGCACCATTTTGCATTCAACCGCCATTTTGTGTAATGATCGAAACTAACTTCTGTCTCATTTTGTCTGCCTCAGCAGAAAGCAGCTTCGATATTTTTTTTGTATTTCTCCAAGGTTGAGTTTTGTTGTCTTAATGAATACATGAATGTGCCTTTGCACACCTCCCTTGTTAGATAGGCCTGTTCTCATGCTTACAGTGGTGGGCACAGACAGAGTAACCTTGAGGCGCGATAACATGTACCCGATCCCAAGAGTGTAGCTCAACTTCTGTGTCTCCTTTGTTAACCTGCTCCAACTGGAATTTTCCAGTTTTGGGCAGGTCTTGCTGGGCATTGGAAATGTATAACAACTGATGTAATGTTGGTGAAGGTCAGTCCCCTCGGTAGCATCTTAGGGGGCTAGTCAGACTGGACTCCGCTCGAGCGCAAAACTAATAAATAACTTGGTTTGTATTCTCTACTGTCTGACCGACTCTTCATTTGTGTGAAAGGCTGAGAGGTGGTCGCGAGTGACCCGGGTGACCCTAATCGGGTCACTTCCTTCAGTTTCTGTGTCTTATGTACAGCACTGAACAACCACTTTGGTGCAGCAGTGCTATAAAAATGAGCAGTACTGCTCACCAACAGGCATAGCTCTTCAGGGGTGCAGCACCTTCAGATTAGACCAGCTGGTTTAACACCTTCATGGCTCCTGGGGAAGTTCCATCCTTGAAACCTCCATTGAGGTCTCATGAAATGGAGCTTTGTGCATGTCCTTCAGGTCAGTGCAGCTCCTCTCCTCTATGCAGGTTGATCTTCCAGGTAGGATGCAACTACACAACTTCTCCAGCATCCTAAGATGTGTCCTAACTTTGAGGGGGACAGCAAACTTCAGACCTGGTCCTATTCAGAGGTCTTCTCTGCAAACTTCAGACCTGCAAACTACAGACCTGGTCCTATCCAGAGGTCTACTCGGCTGGTGCTGCAGAACTCCTTCCAGTGCCCAAGCCAAGTACAATCTACTGGCTTCAGAGGTGCAGCATCTAAAACTAGGGGCACTTGCAGGAATGAAACTGTGTGCCACCATCAAAAATCATGGCCCCGGCATTGGTACACAGGAGGGGCGGCAGGAGCACCAGACCTTCTTCAGGGTGTGTAGAGGAGCGACACCGCACTTGGCCAGTTCCAGGATCCCCTCCCGGGTGATAGCGCGCTCTACAAATCTGCAAAACATAGCTGATGAAAGGGGTTTTTAGGTAGCCAAACTGGTTTTAGGTCATTCCACTGTGCCAAGCAGAACTCGGGGCCAAATATAAAGTGCAGTCAAGAATCAGAAAAGAGTGCAGTTCCTGCAGGGTGTCGGAGGCGTGGGCCTGAGGGATGCTCCAAAAGAAGGGGAAACCAGAACGGCTTTTTATCCAGTTACAGGGAACAATCTTCTTGTGTGCCATGCAGGTCGGTTCTTATGCTGACTCCAAGTCCGGGGAATCACACACTCAGTGGAAATGAGTCACACATTTTAGCAAGAGTTTGTAGATACCCATTCCTGGGGTATTGATTGGAGGGGCTTCTGCAGCTGCACTTAGAATTAGCTGCCAATATCCATCATTCTTTACAGCCTGGTGAAGGGACAGCAGTCACCCCCATTACTGGTGGGGGTGCACTTTGGGTATACCCAGGGTCAAGCAGCATCTAGCATTGTGGCGGTAGGGCAACAGCATCACAAGTGGAGCCAGCGGCGTAGCGTGGGTTGCCAGCGCCCGGGGCAAGGAAAGTATTTTTTTTAATTATGCACCCCTTAGAATGCCCCTATGCCCCTAAGAATTCCCCTGCGCCCCTAGAATGCCCCTAAGAATTTTGCGCCTGGGGCAACCGCCCTTGTGATCCCACCTATGCTATGCCACTGTGTGGAGCATCCCCCAGTGGTCCTGAACGACGAGGCGAATGAGCATGAAAAACACGAGACCAGACTGCTCAAAATGGAAGCCGAATGCACATCAGACCACCCAGGGGGGGCTTTTGACCCACTTGGGTCAACTCCAAATGCATTTAAAGGAGGTTATAGATATTTTTATGTCTTACCTGTTCGTTGACAAAGACCTATTGTCTACAATACAACATACAGAACGGGCTGTGGGCCAACCTCTTACTCGTGATTGGAAGGCAGTCTTTTCTGTCTCCAAGCCTTGCTTCCTATTTGCTGGCTTTCGTCCCTATTTGTGGATTAGTCCTGTCCTGGAGCACAGCATCTTTCCACACATTCTAATAGAAAGACTTGTAAGCTTCCACTGCTGGTGTAAGGGGACTACTTTTTACTTATGTTTCAGTAACCAGCGGACCAGTGTATCACTTCCCCCTCGCTCTCTCCCACTACCACCCTAAATCCCTCACTCATCCATTTCTCCCCAGCTCTTTCCTTTCCCCTGCTTCCTTGCTGATCCATGCACGCCTTTTATTACTGCTTTCTTTTGTTTATTTCTACGAGGACTCAGCAGTTGTGCAGCTGCGCAGTGCTGCCAGGTCCTTTTCCATCACAGCAATGCCCCTTCCAGCACCTCCTGGTTTTCTTCTTATTACTATTTTTCTATTTCTGTGAGGGCCCTGCAGTCGTGTTCAGCGGCAGGGCCGCTTACATCTTTGTTTTAGTGCTCAGGCACATTGTTTTTTTAAATTACTGCTATAAAATTGCTGGTGGCCATTTTGGAATAGTAAACTAAAAATGGCAAAATGGCTGCTGGTGCCTCATGATGTTTATGCAGGGCAGCCATCACGGAATACTTTTTCTATTTTCGCAATTCCACGGTCACATACAGCAATTTTAGAATACTAGATTAAAAATTAAAAATAAAGTGCACTCAATCAATCAGGGAATTGTAGAGCACGCTACTCACCTGCAAGGGTCTCAAGGCGCTGGGGGGAGGGGGGTTTCGGGCAGCTCCGGCTCATCCGAAGAGCCAGGTCTTGAGGCTCTTCCTGAATGCTTGCAGTGTGGGGGTTCGTCTGATGCTGAGGGGGAGTTTGTTCCAGGTCTTGGCCGCGATGTATGAGAAAGATCTTCCTCCCGTTCTGGTTCCGCTGATGCGTGGGATTTAGGCCAGGGCAAGGTCGGCGGAGCGGAGGTTCCTCTTGGGGGAGTAGAAGGAGATTCTTTCGTTGAGGTGTTGGGGTCCGGTGTTGTGGAGGGCTTTGTAGGCGTGTGTGAGTAGCCTGAAAGTCACTCTTTTGTCGACGGGGAGCCAGTGGAGGTCTTGTAGGTGCTGGGTGATGTGTTCTTGTCGTGGGATGCTGAGGCAGAGTCTGGCTGCGGCGTTCTGGACGGTCGGGAGTTTGTGGAGTAGAGATTTGTTGATTCCGGCATAGAGGGTGTTCCTGTAGTCCAGCCTGCTGGTTATGAGTGCGTAGGTGACGGTCTTTCTGGATTCAGGGGGGATCCATTTGAAGGTCTTGCGGAGTATGCGGAGGGTGTTGAAGCATGTGGACGATACATCGTTGATCTGTCGGTTCATGGTGAGGGAGGAGTCGAGTATGCTGCCGAGGTTGCAGGTGTGGTCCGTGGGTGTGGGCAAGTTGCTGAGGGCGGGGAGCCACCAGGTGTTGTCGCAAGCGGAGGAGGTGGATCCGTGGATGAGGACTTCTGACTTCTCAGAGTTGAGCTTCAGGCAGCTGCTGTTCATCCATGATGTGACGTTCTTCATTCCTTCCTGGAAGCTGTGTCTGGTGATGTTGGGTTCCTTGGTGAGGGAGAGGATGAGCTGGGTGTCGTCGGCATAGGATACTATGCTGAGTCCGTGTTTTCTGTTGATAGTTGCGAGTGGGGCCATGCAGATGTTGAAGAGCGTGGGGTTGAGGGAGGTTCTCTGGGGTACTCCGCATCTGATCTCTGTGGGTTCGGAGAGGAAGGGACGGAATTCTGATTCTTTGAGTTCGGCCGGCGAGGAAGGAGTGGATCCAGTCTAGGGCGGATCCCTATATGCCGGCTTCGTGAAGTCTGGCAGCTAGTGTGCAGTGGGAGACAGTGTTGAACTGGAGCAACACCACAAACAGGAGTGATGAAGAGCTTGAGTCCTTTTGGCAAGGGACCACTGAAGTTAGCTGGAATTGGTAATTCCACATAGGCACACAGGCAAACAGTCTATTTACTGCTATGCACTGGGCAACAGAGCTAAGCTTAGAAAGGACATTACCTAGAGCCATGACCTTACATGACCTGAAACCTTATGACTTCATGTTGCAGACAAGCTATGACTCCTAGTACTTAGGGGCCAGAGCTGCTTGTCAGTGGCCAAGAAGGAACAGTCTTTAAATAAACAATTACTATTATGCAAAGATGTAGAGGTGTTTCTGGAAAGTCAAGGTTCTCCCGACTTCTTCCAAGCTCACCTGCAGCACTGTATATTAAGTCAATAAATCAACTTTGATTTGTAATCACCCACGAGGGTATCCAGGCACTAGATTCTTGTTGGGATCAGTCGAAGAGCCAGGTCTTGAGTCCCTTTCTGAATTCTGGTAAGGAGGATGATGTACGGAGGAGCAGGGGGAGGTTGTTCTAGGACTTGGCGGCGAGATAGGAGAAGGATTGTCCTCCACTGTAGCTTCAACTGATGCGGGTAGTGTGTGCGAGGGCGACGGAGGTGGAGCGCAGGTGTCTGGAGGGTTGGTGGAAGTTCAGTCAATAGTTGATGTAGGGTGGTCCTTGGTCGTGGAGAGCCTTGTAGGCGTGGGTCAGCATCTTGAATTGGGTGTTGGAAAGTGAGTGTCCACCAAACCTATTTTCAAGCTCAAACCAAATCGTACACTTAGCTCCAGTACAGGGCACCAGCCAGTCGCATGGATAGTGCATCCTTCTCAGCTATGAACCCGTAATGTCACCAGAGGTCACCTGTTATTTCAGGTTGTAGACTGCATTTCTTGCCACAAACAATCCAGGTTCCACTAAGTCACATGATACCGCTGCAGATCTCAGCTGCTCCACAAGCAATGATGGTGAAGGGACCACACACGGCTCTGCCAGTCTCTGCCAGTCTTCACCTGCAGTACTCTTTTCTGTTCCAGTACTGGACCCACACACCACTCCCTCAATGTTCCTAAGTCTTGACTCAAGGCTCTCCCTTCTATTGGAGCCCTAAGACACAGAAAAGCTCTGCCTGTGACCCAAGTTCTGGTCTGCCAGGCCCCTGCTTCTCCGCTATCATTTTCCACATACATCCCAGACTCAAACTGCAAGCTCCAGACTCCTCGCAGTACAAGGTGATATCCACGGTGCCTAAGATGGGCTTATAAAACATGCGTCTGGCTACTGTGTGTCATAGGCTTCGAGTCAGCTGTATGCGCTAGGAAGCACAAACAAATACTGGATTTTCAGCAATAAATACTGATAGATCTTTTTTAGCTCTAGCATGAGCCAAGATCTTTTGATTTTACTAAAATATGTATAATACATTTACTTATATGGACTTTCAGTCAGCCCGCTTCTTGCATGGATCTGTTGTTGTGCCATTCACATTTTTCTCCCGCCCGCTACCGCCTTCTGCATGGACTAATGGGTCAGCCACTTCAGCCATTGGCTAACTTCACGGTGAGTTACAGCATTCCTCTCTTTCACAAGGAACACATCCACGAGCAAAGTAGTTCCCGGCAGTGTAAGGAACCACTGTGACAATGTGTGCTTTGAGACCGAAATCATATTTTTTCTTTTAGCCAATATTTTTTTGTATTGTTGTGGGCCCAGGAGCTCCTCGACATACATGTTTTACAAAAAACACGAGAAAATAAAACAAGCATTGACAAAGACAAAGGGCTGGCAGCCAATGTCAAACCTATTGGCTTTACCAATTCTTGTTATACTCTACGGCTTTATATACACTTATAATGTCTTGTTTTGCTAGAGTCCATGCAACATTGCTTGCTAGGGTCAGGAGTGATACCTCCTCATGATCTTTAGCCAGGGCCACTGGAATTATGTGGCAGGAGAGGGCTATATTATGCAACATGGTTGTCTAAATTATGCAACAAAAGCAGGAAATTATGCAGCATGCTGCGTCACATTTTCTGATAGTATTACTTCCCTTATTTTGACATTTTTACACTTGTTAACACTGTCTTGGTATAGGTTGCACATCATTAATCCCAATTTAGCACCCAAACATATCAATAAGCAAGAGAAAGGTGACCAGTCAACCTCTGCAAAGGGCCTTCCACTGCGCAGCAACACGTGTTGGTGCGTTTTTAGCAACTTTTGAATCATTTGAGCTAGAAACAATTTTTTTGTTTAAAATCTTCAAATTATGCAGCAAACGATGGATTATGTAGCAAATGTAACAGATCTATAACTAATCTGAAAAAGCTGCAGCCGCACAATCGCATAACTCCAGTGGAGAAGTGTGGCTCAATGGTTAGAGCGGCAGACCCTGATGACCAGGGTTCAATTCCTGCCTCGGCGGGTCTTGGGCTCAATTTCCTCGGACCTGATAATTCTCGCCTCGGTGCCTATTCTAATCATGGGTCCCACTCTGCAACTCTGGGCAATAGCTTGCTTAATCTCCACAACGGCCCCAACAGTGCTGGGATGCCTGGCTTCACCCTGGGGGTGCCCAGGAGTGGACATTTCACAGGGAAAAGCCAGGAAGGGTTCCACAGCGGTATGCGTACAGCGCCTGGACACCCCTTTGGGGGTATGGGTGCGCTTTACAAGTACAAATTTCATTTCATTTCAGTGGCCCTGTTTATAGCTCATTAATTGTTCTATTTCATTTATTTTACAAATCGATGTATCTTACCCGCTGACTCCCACTGAGCTATGAACCATTGAAGACAGACTGAATGAGTTTATTGATTTCAGGTATGAGTTTACTCCTAATCGAAATCAGAAAATTAAAAAACGTATTTAAAAGGAATTTAGGACCAGTACAATTTGGACACATATTTGCCGGTACAATTTTGAAATTGCTCAGTTCATTGGCAAAAATGGGATATTGTGGGAAAAAAAAGAAACACTGGGCATGGTTTCTTTGCCCTGTAAATGAGTGATTGGTAATAGTTTGAGTAAGGTGTAGGACTATGGTCAGAGGTCAGCTGTTCTTCTCAACATTATTAGAGCCGTATTGCAAAAGATGGGGCTCCTCTCCAGAATGTGTCGCGTGGCTCCTCGGATTAGTTCACTGATATTCATAGGCCTTAGCCTGAATGTGGGGGCCCCTGAAATGAAGGTCACATGGAGCTCTGTGATTGCATAGTTGCAACTGAGTGCATGTTGCAACCTCCCATAACTATGCCAGTAACATCATGCCAGTACATGCCAATTTTGCCCGTGGCCAGTCTGATGCTGCTGATGCTCTTTGTATCCTGTTATTTCATTCCTTAGCTTGAAAGACCCCTTCTGAGAGGATGACGAGGAGCCCTGGGCCCTCTGTTACCACACCATTGGCAGCTCACCAGCCGCACCTGCTGACTAGCATTCTCTTATATCCACATCTTGTGGGCACTGATGCTGGGAGCCGGTGACCCCTCAGACAGGAGACCCCTAACTTAGGTCTAATGCCGCGGATGGGCTGCGAGGGCTTGTGACAGGTTCTTTCAGAGCATTCCCCGCCTGACATCATGATTACCAGTGCCACCAGTCACACTGTAAATATACCCACCCGGGCAGAGAGTCCAGTTGACCTATTGCACATGGTTTCTAGGACATATAGTTCTGGCACATAGATTTGAGCACATTGGGTCCAGCTGGAAAAAGAAGGAGTGTTCAACTACAGTTAAGCAATACCAGGTAAAAGAACCAGACACTAACAACCAGTTTGATGATGTAACTGGTCATTAGAATTTTTTTTTCCTGGGAGTTTTATATAGCGCGAACTAGACCCAAAGATATCAGAGCGCTTTACATGAGCACCAGTTGTGTCACAGACGGACACATTCATTTTTGTTAGGCACGGATACCGGTCACTTCGGCCAGTGGAAACCATTTGTAACTGGCAACTTGATTTTAGACCTGTGTCCCTGGTGACGAATACAAAAAAGAGAGCAACTGTGTTGAAGTTAGGCCCTTATGCACCGTTTGCAGCGTTCAGCCAACAAGCATCCCTTTTGTGAGATTCCCAGAGTTCTGGGGCTTGCAGTTCCCGCTCTTTCTTTTATGCGGGTCACTAGTCGAATCGCGCAGCTTTGCTTCCGGAACGCAGTTGCTTCCAGGCTGACGAAGGGAACTTCCTCCCTTAGCACAGCACTGCGGGCACATAAACACAAATGTGTGTTGTCCGTGTGCACTGTGGCAGGTAATGTCCATTCTTCCTTGGGAAGCGCCCCCACGGTGATGGCCAATAGCCAGCTAATCCACTCGCCATGTTCTTCCACGCCACAGCTAAAATGGCGGCCCTTTCTGTTCTGCTTTCTATCTCAGTGTTTTATTCAACTTAAACAGAGGCAATAATGCACGAGGTCAGGGGTCAAGTGTATCCTCATGTCAGGCTCTCGAGCCGGCCGGAAGGATTAGGCATGTCCACAACATCAGAGCCCCGGGCTGCAGGACACATGGACACCACGTCTGGCCTGCGCCTACATTTCAATCAATTTCAAGCAGCCACTTAAAAACCTTGTAATGGCGGTAACACAATCGCCCTAATCCGCATGTCGCGCTGTTCTCCTTGACAAACAACTGTACATCTTCCTGGAGAAACTTCTGGAAGCGTCGAGTCCCTCGGCCGGCCCGCCCCCGGCCCCGGCTGTCTCCAAAAACCCGTGTCCGCCTCCAAACTGTGCTTGTGTTTACAGCCCGCCGTGCGCCGTAAATATTGCATAAGTCAGCTTTCAAGAACCTCATCTGTTGGAGACCTTTCGACCTCAACAATCCTTGGGCGCGTTAAAAATTCATGGGACACTGGAACCTGATCGCGGCGCTGAGCAGCGCCCGGGTTTAGCAAAGCTTTGTATTGACAGCTGATTAGAGGACAGGCTGGGGGCGGCTGGCGACTCCGTCCTGGCGTCCCAAAGTTTGTAGAGCCAACCCAAAACACCAAGTGTGTGCCTGGCCAAAAGCACTGTTTCTCAGCGCACCTAAGACAAGTCGATGGATGCTCCTGAACTAATAAAAGAAACAACGCATATCTTATATTCTGTTCTGAAACAGGAAAACGCATCCTCTGGTGGCTGGGGTCGCTCTGCTCGCGCACCCCAGAAGGCCAGTCGCAGGAGATGGCTTTTGTTTTGGAAACACGGATGTGTTCGAAGAAAGCTTCTGTGTTCATCTGACAACTCGTGGGCGCAACGTGAAAAACTTTTGGATAAGAATATATTTGTAATGCATCGATGGTATAAAGGTGAGCAGTCAGTGCGTAATTTGTAAAAGATAAGTGCCAGGGTCCTCGTCAGCAGGCCACTGCAGCTTGCACCACACATGATTGACCGTGCCATCCTGACAATGACAGTAACAACACAGCTACTAACCATCACACTCCTACAAGTGTGACAATTCGGACTATTTCATGCCCCCAAAGCTACAAGAATGGCTTGGGCGGCAGGTAACAGTCATTTTTAATGTATATTGAATTAATAAACAACTGTTGCTCTGCTCATCTTTAAATTAGACATACAGTGCCACCATGTGGTAGACTGTTACAAGCCTGGTGTTGACAATTAAGTAACGGTGCCGAGCACCGGAAACCACTGGCTCAAATTAAACAGAGTTGCTTATAAGTGTCTGCAGCGGTTCCAAAGTGGTGCTTACCTTCAGAGTTTGTAGCCTGGCTGGTTGAACAGAGAAGTTCATCCAGGTTTGCCCCCTTGGAGTGGTAAGTCAGATGCCATTGCCCCCTCCTCCCCCACCAGATTTACACTTGCCCCCTATGCTGGGGACACCAGCAGGCACTGGCCGTAAAATGGTGCTTTGAATAAGGACTGTTAAGCTCAGATGCTGCTCAGTGTGACAGCTCCGGAGAGCTGTGTGAAGTCTCCTGATAGGGCAAATCCTGGATAGGTATGAAGAGTAACCCAGACCTGGTCTAGAAGAGGCCCGGGTACATGGTAGTCCTCACAAACAAATAACCTATTGTAAGTGAGAGTAAACATAGTTGTCACCCATGATTGGCTCCTGATGTCAGAATGCTCCTCTCTGAGGGCGGAGCCCCTTCCCTGGGATTGGCTGATGCAGCTGCCAGTCACCCTGAGGAAAGGAAGCTATATAGCGCCCAGCAGCAGGGGCCTTTTACTGTTTGTCATCTCTCACTCATTTAGGGAAAAGAAAGAGGCTAAGAACTAGGAAAGTTCCCTCAGCAGACTCTCAGGGAAGTACAGTGACAGACGGACAGATCTCAACACAAGCGAGACAACAGTGTCTTTATTCACTGGAAAGAAGATGAAAGAACTCCAGCCAATCTGCCTCAATGGAGAGATAGTGACGTGGAGAAAGAGTAGCTCCTAAACAGAGGCGACTCTAGGCTCTGCAGTGAGATGGAAAAACAAATTGAGAAAACTCATTCGCGAATATCTCCCAAAATAGCAGCATTGAACCCACTACTGAAAACTCACTCAGTGCCTATACAGAGTAAAGTCCACGTAGTCAAGGTGACTGTTCGACTCACACACTCATATACCTTCTCATGGTAGAGCGACTGTCGGAAGCAGGACTGGAAATCCATGAACCTACTCCACAACAAGGTCCTACAGATATCTACAGCTGTTCCTTGCGTGACACACACAGCAGACCTCCACGGAAAGCTATGTACGGAGACACTGGACCACCACCTCCTGATGCTGACCAAGAAATTCTATAACAGATCTTATCAAAACACAGTGATGGAGAAATTTGCTGACCTTTCTGCAAACCCTCATAACTATTCCCCGCAGCCCCCCACAGCGCTGACGTGTGAAACTCAATGGCAACAGTGTGTCACAGATCAGCAAGACAGCAGAGCTGCACCTGAAAATGTCAAACTGAGGAATGGAGGGATGGGGTCTGAGACTCATAATCTAAAATCATCAATCCCTGATTGACTCCGACAGTCAGCGATGAAGACCTTGGGATGTCTGATTTGATACATCGAGGTAGAGCGGAAGGCCCTCTGCCCCCTGTAGGCTGCGAGCTGATGTACCCGGTGCATGCTAGCGGGGGACTAGATGTCCATGGGACTGGATGCAATGCCTTCCACTGCAGCCCTTTCAGTCAAGCAGTCCAGGGGTTCTCTCCATCAGGCATCTCCAGTTCTACACGCTACATGCATCCAGAGCAGATCATCAGAGACTGTCAAAGCTTTCCAATGTCCTTCTACACACCACCGAAGGCCCAGAAGATACCTCTTATCCTTGCCCATAGGGGGCGTGAGATGCCACCTACTCTGGGAGGGATTCTCAGAACCCACACGTTTTCATGGTGCTACCTTTGCAATGGAGCATTTCTGGTAGGTCACTACCTTTTGGGAGTGTTGCCATGTATTGCCTTTGTCCTTTGATTCCTACTTGCCACAGGATTCCTGCCCATAGCCGTCTCCTACAAACTCATGAATGTCAGACTGTCTGCTCCTTCATCTCCAGCCCCCGAACTGGCTTCTGTCAGAGATCTGGGGTCTAAACTTGTCTTACAATCACTAGCAACCATTGTGCAGTCTTTTACAAGTGACTCTTGGCCATTGGTGGTGTCAAGCCACACAAATCCACTCAGCTCCCAGGTCCCCACGTCCTTCACCAAGGCAAGAATTCTTGCACTTCAACATACCTAGCTGTTTGGTCTTGACCACATTATCCCATATTGTCATCATGTACTTTGTTATTGTAAGCTTGCCTGCCCAAACCTTTCTTGGCAGGGTTACTCCAAACATTTTCCTTCAGGTGTCATCCTCAGGTTGTTTGCATCGAACTCCCATCTACCATCCCCAACAGACACTGTGCCTCAAGGTGACGCACACTCACATCACAATCATGTAAGACCAAGGTACGTAACCCTGTACAGACTCCGCCGGAGGCACTTACCAACATTCGTAATCCTGCCTACTCCTTGATTCCAGACATCTATTTCTTTATTGGGCACCCTTAGGACCGATTGATGTCAACGCCTGTTTATTTATCTGTAGATATGATAGTTTCTGGCTTGCACAGAGGCCTCTTCCACATCAAACACAAGCAAGTACAAGAGCAACCCGATGGCAGGATTCAGAAAGGTCACAGACATCTAGACACTTGCAGGGGTGGGAAACCTGGGAAGTTTGGAAGGGAGGGCAGTGGAAACTGGGCTCACGAAAAACCAGACCAGGCAACACAGTTTGGCGTGACATCCTCACTTCCTGGTAAGCTTGGTCACGTCTAAGGTGCTAGTGGGGAGTCATTGTCTAAAGCCCCTTCAAGGTGAAGCAGACCCCCAGGAACGTGTGGAGTTGTTGCTGCGGTTCTCTGCTTCATTTTAGTTTGCACCCGTTTCGCCATGCGGGCACTTCTGTTGTTTTCTCCCTTTCCGTTTCTCCTTGGTTAGGGTTTCCTTTTAGTTCCCTTCATGGTATCTCAGTCCTTCCGTTTGGCTCCCTTTGTTCTCCGGCTTACAGTTCTGATCCTCAACTTGCAGTATAACTGTCCTCTGCCATGATGGTATTCCCGCCTGGCACTCTGGTCTTGTGGGAGCACGTTTCAGCATATTCAACCATCCCAGCGGCTGGACCATAATCCCACAAAGTCCCTGAGGGTACCTGCTAGAAGTACTCAGAAGGCACCACCAGATCAGACAAATCCACCCAGAGAACAAGTTCACTCCTGGTTTTCTTTGAACCCTTCTTCCTGTTTTCCCCCAGTTACTTGGGAGGTGTCAGCTACCCAATGACTCGATGCAGGGATCTAGGGATTGCAGGAATCTAGGGATTGCAGTGATTTAGGGATTGCAGGGATCTAGTGAGCGCAGAGATTTAGGGATCTAGGGAACGCAGGGATTTACGGATCACAGGGATCTAGGGACCGCAGGGATCTATGGATCGCAGGGATCTAGGGATCTAGGGATCACAGGGATCTAGGAATCGCAGGGATCTAGTGATTGCAGGGATTTAAGGATTGCAGAGATCTAGGGATCACAGGGATTTAGGGATTGCAGGGATTTAGGAATGGCAGGGATCTAGGGATTGCAGGGATTTAGAAAACACAGGAATCTAGGGATCACAGGGATTTAGGGATCGCAGGGATTTAGGGATTGCAGTGATTTAGGGATTGTAAGGATCTAGGGATCGCAGAGATTTAGGGATCGCAGGGATCTAGGGAACGCAGGGATCTAGGGACTGCAGGGATCTTGGGATCGCAGAGATTTAGGGATCGCAGGGATCTAGGGAACACAGGGATCTAGGGACTGCAGGGATCTAGGGACCGCAGGGATCTTGGGATCACAGGGATTTAGGGACCACAGGGATCTAGGGAACGCAGGGATATAGGGATCACAGGGATCATGGGAATGCAGGGATTTAGGGATCACAGGGATCTAGGGAACGCAGGGATTTAGGGATCACAGGGATCTATGGATCGCTGGGATTTAGGAATCACGGGGATCTAGGGGTTGCAGGGATTTAGGGATCACAGGGATCTAGGGACCGCAGGGATCTAGGGATCACAGGGATCTAGGGACCGCAGGGATTTAGGGATCACAGGGATCTACGGATCGCAGGGATTTAGGAATCACAGGGATTTAGGAATCGCAGGGATCTAGGGATTGCAGGGATTTAGGGATCATAGGGATCTACAGATCGCAGGGACTTAGGAATTGCAGGGATCTAGGGATTGCAGGGATTTAGGGATCGCAGGGATATAGGGATCACAGGGATTTAGGGATCGCAGGGATTTAGGAATCACTGAGATCTAGGGAATGCAGGGATCTAGGGATTAAGGAATTGCAGGGATCTAGGGATCACAGGGATTTAGGAATCGCAGGGATCTAGGGATTGCTAGGATTTAGGAATCGCAGGGATCATGGGATCACAGGGATCTAGGGTTGCAGGGATTTAGGAATCGCAGGGATCTAGGAATCGCAGGGATTCAGGAATCACAGGGATCTAGGGATTGCAGGGAGTTAGGAATCACAGGGATCTAGGGATCGCAGGGATTTAGGGATCTCAGGGATCTAGGGATCGCAGGGATTTAGGGATTGCAGGGATTTCAGGATCACAGGGATCTTGGGATTGCTGGGATCCTTGGCAGATTCGACTGCTCAGAATCTGACACCCTCGGCAAAGGCTACATCTAGAAGCATTTTCTTATCCATTAACCAATTGCATCAGGTTACTTGTCAAACAATATAAAATGCAAGGGGTGAAGCGCTAGATTCCGACGAGAAGCCACAGTATTTAACATTATAACAGTTTGAAGCAACTGAGGTCAAGGACAACACAAGTCCTTAGTAGATCTTGGCCTGGGAGTCACCATTTCAGAATTTGGTCTGTGGTAAACATTAGCTGCGGCTCCCGCCCTGCTCTTCCAATGTACCAGCTATCGGCAGAGCCACTGGAATGAGGCAATTTTGCAGCCGCCGCGTTTTCCGCACAATTGCGGTTCTGACGCATTTGCCAATTAATCCATCCGATGCTGCAAACTGGTGCTAATGACATGAAGCATTTGCACAGTCAACCTGTGTAAAGCAAGATAAAATAATTAGGTAATACTGTCAGAAAAAGTGCCACATAACGCTGCATACTTTGCATGTTCATGCCGCACAATCCATGCAGCATAATTCTGTCACCCATGCCGTATAATGTGATCCTCCTGCCGCATAGCTGCTGGCTATTGGTAAACGCTCATTAATAATGGATAAATAGAACAGTTATGTTAGGACTGAGGCTAGGAGTAGCTGAATGAGTATCAACTAATGTTAGAACATTTTAGAAAATCTTCATTTTATAAATATTCCTGAGCACGAACTCGTATTGCTGCATAAAATCAGTACCGCTGATGTCGTATTCATTGTGTTACTCTTTTGGAAAATTATGTAGATGTGACTCCCTCCCACCAGGAACAGAAGCCAACCCTTAGTTCTGGGTTTCTCGTGCTGCGTTTAATGTAAATGTCCTCAAAACAAGTCCCACTTAACTGTATGTCTATATTAGCATTTGTTCGCGGGAGCAGGAGGAAATCAATATTTAATAGGAGAGAAAAAATGCTCTTCTGCGCTAGAGAACTAAATCAAGCTGTTTGTTTAAAAGCATTTAATTTGGCAGCGGTGGCCCTGGTGCCGGTGGGATGAAGGCCGGTCTTGCGGTGTGGTGGAGGGGCCCCAAGCGTTGTGGTGGAGGGCCGGCTCTGCGGTGGGGTGGATGGCCAGCCCCTCAGTGGTGAGACGAAGGGCCCCGGCCCCTCAGTGGTGGGATGGAGGGCCCCGGCCCCTCAGTGGTGGGATGGAGGGCCCCGGCCCCTCAGTGGTGTGGTGGAGGGCCCCGGCCCGCCCCATAAGTGGTGTAGTGGAGGGCCGGCCATGCGGTGAGGTGGAGGGCCGGCCCGGCGGTGTGGTGGAGGGCCGGCTCTGCGGTGTGGTGGAGGGCCTGCCCCTCAGCGGTGTGGTGGAGGGCCTGCCCCTCAGCGGTGGGATGGAGGGCCGGCCCTGCGGTGTGGTGGCGGGCTCCCCAAGCGGTTTGGTGGAGGGCCTGCCCCTCAACAGTGGGATGGAGGGCTGAGGCCGACCCTACCGTGGGAAGGAGAGGGCCGGCCCCTCAAGCGGTGTGGTGGAGGGCCGGCCCTGTGGTGTGGTAGAGGGCCTCGGCCCGTCACGGGCGTGGTGGAGGGCCGGCCCTGCGGTGGGGTGGATGGCAGCCCGGCGGTGTGGTGGAGGGCCAGGTCTGCAGTGTGGTGGATTGCGGAACCTCAGTGGCTTGGTGGAGGGCGGACCCTCAGTGGCTTGGTTGAGGGTGGGCCCCTCAAGCGGTGTGGTGGAGGGCCGGCCCTGTGGTGTGGTGTGGTAGAGGGCCTCGGCCCCTCAGCGGTGTGGTAGAGGGCCTCGGCCCCTCAGCGGTGTGGTAGAGAGCCTCGGCCCCTCAGCGGTGTGGTGGAGGGCCGGCCCCTCAGCGGTGTGGTTGAGGGCCGGCCCCTCAAGGGTGTGGTGGAGAGCCGGCCAGCCACTCAGTGGTGGGACGGAGGGCCCCGGCCCCTCAGCGGTGTGGTGGAGGGCCCCGGCCTCTCAGCGGTGGGATGGAGGGCCCCGATCCCTCAGCGGTGTGGTGGAGGGCCCTGGCCCGCCCCTCAAGCGGTGTAGTGGATGGTCGGCCCCTCAAGCGGTGTGGTGGAGGGCCGGCCCTGTGGTGGAATGGAGAGAGCCGGCCCCTCAAGCGGTGTGGTGGATGGTCGGCCCCTCAAGCGGTGTGGTGGAGCACCCCGGCCCCTCTGCGGCTGAGGGCCACGGCTTCCCGGGGCAAATGGGGCGCGCGCTGTGGACCCGCCGGCCCCGGAAGCTCAACAAGGGCCTCTAATGATCCGCTGTCGCAACAGACACTTAAAAAGTCACACTGAGACCTGGGCAATTACTTAAAGGATCGTTTACATCCAGCCCGTGCAATCAATAGCAATATTTACTCGGGATTCAGTCTCTGATAAGCAAAATCTTTACTTAAAAGCCGCATTAAAATTTAATCAGGACCCGGGGGCCCTGGGAACGGGCCGGCCTTGGACAGCCGTCTGCTGACTTGTTAAAATCCAGGAGCCTCCGGAGCAGCCCGCTCCTGTCTCAGCACAGAGTGTAAGGGAGCCGGGGTGTGAGAGGTGTGGGGGTGTACAGGTCAGGAGCTCCTGTTCCATGCAGCGCGCACACTGGAGCATGGCGCTGTGGGCCTTACAGAGCCCCCCTGCACAGCAGCATCATACACGGGATGAGGGCGCTGTGGGCCTTACAGAGCCCCCCTGCACTGCAGCATCACACACTGGAAGATGGTGCTGTGGGCTTTACAGAGGACCCCTACACCCCATGCACCATCACACACGGGAGGAGGGCGCTGTGGGCCTTACAGAGCCCCCTGGACTTAATGCAGCACCACACTGGAACAGGGCACTGTGGGCCTTACAGAGCCCCCTTGCACTCCATGCAGCATCACACACTGGAGCAGGGCGCTGTGGGCCTTACAGAGCCCCCTGGACTTAATGCAGCATCACACATTGGAGCAGGGCGCTGTGGGCCTTACAGAGCCCCCCTGCACTCCATGCAGCATCACGAACCCCTCTGCACCCTATGCAGCATCACACATTGGAAAATGGTGCTATAGGACTTAAAGAGGAGCCGTCTGAAGTCTGTGCAGCAGGGAGCTGTAGACCCTACAGAGCAGCTGTCTGCTCTTTGTGCAGAGACACATACAGTGCAGCAGGGAGCTGTAGACCCTACAGAGGAGCCGTCTGATTTCTGTGCAGAGCCGCACACAGTGCAGCAGGGAGCTGTAGACCCTACAGAGGAGCTGTCTGCTCTCTGTGCAGAGCCGCACACAGTGCAGCAGGGAGCTGTAGAGCCTACAGAGGAGATGTTTGCTCTCTGTGCAGAGCCTCACACAGTGCAGCAGGGAGCTGTAGAGCCTACAGAGGAGCTGTCTCCTCTTTGTGCAGAGACGCACACAGTGCAGCAGGGAGCTGTACAGATGAGCTGTCTGCTCTCTATGCAGAGCCGCACACAGTGCAGCAGGGAGCTGTAGACCCTACAGAGGAGCTGTCTGCTCTCTGTGCAGAGCCGCACACAGTGCAGCAGGGAGCTGTAGAGCCTACAGAGGAGCCGTTTGAATTCTGTGCAGAGCCGCACACAGTGCAGCAGGGAGCTGTAGACCCTACAGAGGAGCTGTCTGCTCTCTGTGCAGAGCCACACACAGTGCAGGAGGGAGCTGTAGACCCTACGGAGGAGCTGTCTGAATTATGTGCAGAGCCGCACACAGTGCAGCAGGGAGCTGTAGAGCCTACGGAGGAGCTGTCTGCTCTCTGTGCAGAGCCGCACACAGTGCAGCAGGGAGCTGTAGAGCCTATGGAGGAGCTGTCTGCTCTCTGTGCAGAGCCGCACAGTGCAGTAGGGAGCTGTAGAGCCTACAGAGGAGCTGTCTGCTCTCTGTGCAGAGCTGCACACAGTGCAGCAGGGAGCTGTAGACCCTACAGAGGAGCTGTCTGCTCTCTGTGCAGAGCCACACACAGTGCAGCAGGGAGCTGTGGACCCTACAGAGGAGCTGTCTGCTCTCTGTGCAGAGCCACACACAGTGCAGCAGTGAGCTGTAGAGCCTAAAAGGAACTGTCTGCTCTTTTGCAGAGACCACACAGTGCAGCAGGGAGCTGTAGATCCTACGGAGGAGCTGTCTGCTCTCTGTGCAGAGCCGCACACAGTGCAGCAGGGAGCTGTAGAGCCTACAGAGGAGCTGTCTGCTCTCTGTGCAGAGCCGCACACAGTGCAGCAGGTTGCTGTAGAGCCTACAGAGAAGCTGTCTGCTCTCTGTGCAGAGCCGCACACATTGCAGCAGGGAGCTGTAGGCCATACAGAGGAGCTGTCTGCTCTTTATGTAGGGACGCACACAGTGCAGCAGGGAGCTGTAGACCCTACGGAGGAGCTGTCTGCTCTCTGTGCAGAGCCACACACAGTGCAGCAGGGAGCTGTAGACCCTACAGAGGAGCTGTCTGCTCTCTGTGCAGAGCCGCACACAGTGCAGCAGGGAGCTGTAGCGCCTACAGAGGAGCCGTCTGAATTCTGTGCAGAGCCGCACACAGTGCAGCAGGGAGCTGTAGACCCTACAGAGGAGCTGTCTGCTCTCTGTGCAGAGCCGCACACAGTGCAGCAGGGAGCTGTACACCCTACAGAGGAGCTGTCTGTTCTCTTTGCAGAGACCGCACACAGTGCAGCAGGGAGCTGTAGAGCCTACAGAGGAGCTCTCTGCTCTCTGTGCAGAGCTGCACACAGTGCAGCTGGGAACTGTAGACCCTACAGAGGAGCTTTCTGCTCTCTGTGCAGAGCCGCACACAGTGCAGCAGGGAGCTGTAGAGCCTACAGAGGAGCTGTCTGCTCTTTGTGCAGAGACGCACACAGTGCAGCAGGGAGCTGTACAGAGGAGCTGTCTGCTCTCTGTGCAGAGCCGCACACAGTGCAGCAGGGAGCTGTAGACCCTACAGAGGAGCTGTCTGCTCTCTGTGCAGAGCCGCACACAGTGCAGCAGGGAGCTGTAGAGCCTACAGAGGAGCCGTCTGAATTCTGTGCAGAGCTGCACACAGTGCAGCAGGGAGCTGTAGACCCTACAGAGGAGCTGTCTGCTCTCTGTGCAGAGACGCACACAGTGCAGCAGGGAGCTGTAGACCCTACAGAGGAGCTGTCTGCTCTCTGTGCAGAGCCGCACACAGTGCAGCAGGGAGCTGTAGAGCCTACAGAGGAGCTCTCTGCTCTCTGTGCAGAGCCGCACACAGTGCAGCAGGGAACTGTAGACCCTACAGAGGAGCTGTCTGCTCTCTGTGCAGAGCCGCACACAGTGCAGCAGGGAGCTGTAGAGCCTACAGAGGAGCTGTCTGCTCTTTGTGCAGAGACGCACACAGTGCAGCAGGGAGCTGTACAGAGGAGCTTTCTGCTCTCTGTGCAGAGCCGCACACAGTGCAGCAGGGAGCTGTAGAGCCTACAGAGGAGCCGTCTGAATTCTGTGCAGAGCTGCACACAGTGCAGCAGGGAGCTGTAGACCCTACAGAGGAGCTGTCTGCTCTCTGTGCAGAGACGCACACAGTGCAGCAGGGAGCTGTAGAGCCTACAGAGGAGCCATCTGAATTATGTGCAGAGCTGCACCCAGTGCAGCAGGGAGCTGTAGAGCCTACAGAGGAGCTGTCTGCTCTCTGTGCAGAGCCGCACACAGTGCAGCAGGGAGCTGTAGAGCCTACGGAGGAGCTGTCTGCTCTCTGTGCAGAGCCGCACACGGTGCAGCAGGGAGCTGTAGAGCCTACAGAGGAGCTGTCTGCTCTCTGTGCAGAGCCGCACACAGTGCAGCAGGGAGCTGTAGACCCTACAGTGGAGCTGTCTGCTCTCTGTGGAGAGACGCACACAGTGCAGCAGGGAGCTGTGGACCCTACAGAGGAGCTGTCTGCTCTCTGTGCAGAGCCACACACAGTGCAGCAGTGAGCTGTAGAGCCTACAAAGGAGCTGTCTGCTCTTTTTGCCGAGACGCACACAGTGCAGCAGGGAGCTGTAGATCCTACGGAGGAGCTGTCTGCTCTCTGTGCAGAGCCGCACACAGTGCAGCAGGGAGCTGTAGAGCATACAGAGGAGCTGTCTGCTCTCTGTGCAGAGCCGCACACAGTGCAGCAGGTTGCTGTAGAGCCTACAGAGGAGCTGTCTGCTCTCTGTGCAGAGCCGCACACATTGCAGCAGGGAGCTGTAGGCCATACAGAGGAGCTGTCTGCTCTTTATGTAGGGATGCACACAGTGCAGCAGGGAGCTGTAGACCCTACAGAGGAGCTGCCTGCTCTCTGTGCAGAGCCGCACACAGTGCAGCAGGGAGCTGTAGAGCCTACAGAGGAGCCGTCTGAATTCTGTGCAGAGCCGCACACAGTGCAGCAGGGAGCTGTAGACCCTACAAAGGAGCTGTCTGCTCTTTGTGCAGAGATGCACACAGTGCAGCAGGGAGCTGTAGACCCCACAGAGGAGCTGTCTGCTCTCTGTGCAGAGCCGCACACAATGCAGCAGGGAGCTGTAGAGCCTACAGAGGAGCCGTCTGAATTCTGTGCAGAGCTGCACACAGTGCAGCAGGGAGCTGTAGACCCTACAGAGGAGCTGTCTGCTCTCTGTGCAGAGACGCACACAATGCAGCAGGGAGCTGTAGAGCCTACAGAGGAGCCGTCTGAATTATGTGCAGAGCCGCACACAGTGCAGCAGGGAGCTGTAGAGCCTACAGAGGAGATGTCTGCTCTCTGTGCAGAGCCGCACACAGTGCAGCAGGGAGCTGTAGAGCCTACGGAGGAGCTGTCTGCTCTGTGCAGAGCCGCACACAGTGCAGCAGGGAGCAGTAGAGCCTACAGAGGAGCTGTGTGCTCTCTGTGCAGATCCGCACACAGTGCAGCAGGGAGCTGTAGAGCCTACAGAGTAGCTGTCTGCTCTCTCTGCAGAGCCGCACACAGTGCAGCAGGTTGCTGTATAGCCTACAGAGGAGCTGTCTGCTCTCTGTGCAGAGCCGCACACAGTGCAGCAGGGAGCTGTAGACCCTACAGAGGAGCTGTCTGCTCTTTTTGCAGAGCCGCACACAGTGCAGCAGGGAGCTGTAGACCCTACGGAGGAGCTGTCTGCTCTCTGTGCAGAGCCGCACACAGTGCAGCAGGGAGCTGTAGAGCCTACAGAGGAGCTGTCTGCTCTTTGTGCAGGGACGCACACAGTGCAGCAGGGAGCTGTAGACCCTACAGAGGAGCTGTCTGCTCTCTGTGCAGGGACGCACACAGTGCAGCAGGGAGCTGTAGAGCCTACAGAGGAGCTGTCTGCTCTTTTTGCAGGGACGCACACAGTGCAGGAGGGAGCAGTAGACCCTACAGAGGAGCTGTATGCTCTTTTTGCAGAGATGCACACAGTGCAGCAGGGAGCTGTAGACCCTACAGAGGAGCTGTCTGCTCTTTGTGCAGAGCCGCACATAGTGCAGCAGGGAGCTGTAGACCCTACAGAGGAGCTGTCTGCTCTTTTTGCAGAGCCGCACACAGTGCAGCAGGGAGCTGTAGACCCTACGGAGGAGCTGCCTGCTCTCTGTGCAGAGCCGCACACAGTGCAGCAGGGAGCTTTAGAGCCTACAGAGGAGCCGTCTGAATTCTGTGCAGAGCCGCACACAGTGCAGCAGGGAGCTGTAGAGCCTACAGAGGAGCTGTCTGCTCTCTGTGCAGAGCCGCACACAGTGCAGCAGGGAGCTGTAGACCCTAAAGAGGAGCTGTCTGCTCTTTGTGCAGGGACGCACACAGTGCAGCAGGGAGCTGTAGACCCTACAGAGGAGCCGTCTGCTTTCTGTGCAGAGCCACACACAGTGCAGCAGTGAGCTGTAGAGCCTACAGAGGAGCTGTCTGCTCTTTTTGCAGAGACGCACACAATGCAGCAGGGAGCTGTAGACCCTACAGAGGAGCTGTCTGCTCTTTGTGTAGAGACGCACACAGTGCGGCAGGGAGCTGTAGACCCTACGGATGAGGTGTTTGCTCTCTGTGCAGAGCCGCCCACAGTGCAGCAGGGAGCTGTAGACCCTACAGAGGAGCTGTCTGCTCTTTGTGCAGAGACGCACACAGTGCAGCAGGGAGCTGTACAGAGAAGCTGTCTGCTCTCTGTGCAGAGCCGCACACAGTGCAGCAGGGAGCTGTAGACCCTAGAGGAGGAGCTGTCTGCTCTCTGTGCAGAGAGCGCACACAGTGCAGCAGGGAGCTGTAGGCCCTACAGAGGAGCTGTTTGCTCTCTGTGCAGAGCCACACACAGTGCAGCAGGGAGCTGTAGAGCCTACAGAGGAGCTGTCTGCTCTTCTTGCAGAGCCGCACACAGTGCAGCAGGGAGCTGTAGACCCTACGGAGGAACTGTCTGCTCTTTTTGCAGAGACGCACACCGTGCAGCAGGGAACTGTAGACCCTACGGAGGAGCTGTCTGCTCTCTGTGCAGAGCCGCACACGTTGCAGCAGGGAGCTGTAGACCCTACGGAGGGACCTGTATGCTCTCTGTGGAGAGCCACACACAGTGCAGCAGGGAGCTGCAGACCCTACGGAGGAGCTGTCTGCTCTTTTTGCAGAGACGCACACAGTGCAGCAGGGAGCTGTAGAGCCTACAGAGGAGCTGTCTGCTCTTTTTGCAGAGACGCACACAGTGCAGCAGGGAGCTGTGGAGCCTACAGAGGAGCTGTCTGCTCTTTTTGCAGGGACGCCCACAGTGCAGCAGGGAGCTGTAGAGCCTACAGAGGAGCTGTATGCTCTTTTTGCAGAGACGCACACAGTGCAGCAGGGAGCTGTAGACCCAACAGAGGAACTGTTTGTTCTCTGTGCAGAGCCACACACATTGCAGCAGTGAGCTGTAGAGCCTACAGAGGAGCTGTCTGCTCTTTTTGCAGAGACGCACACAGTGCAGCAGGGAGCTGTGGAGCCTACAGAGGAGCTGTCTGCTCTTTTTGCAGGGACGCCCACAGTGCAGCAGGGAGCTGTAGAGCCTACAGAGGAGCTGTCTGCTCTTTTTGCAGAGACGCACACAGTGCAGCAGGGAGCTGTAGACCCAACAGAGGAACTGTTTGTTCTCTGTGCAGAGCCACACACAGTGCAGCAGGGAGCTGTAGAGCCTACAGAGGAGCTGTCTGCTCTTCTTGCAGAGCCGCACACAGTGCAGCAGGGAGCTGTAGACCCTACGGAGGAGCTGTCTGCTCTCTGTGCAGAGCCTCACACAGTGCAGCAGGGAGCTGTAGACCCTACGGAGGACCTGTATGCTCTCTGTGGAGAGCCACACACAGTGCAGCAGGGAGCTGCAGACCCTACGGAGGAGCTGTCTGCTCTTTTTGCAGAGACGCACACAGTGCAGCAGGGAGCTGTAGAGCCTACAGAGGAGCTGTCTGCTCTTTTTGCAGAGACGCACACAGTGCAGCAGGGAGCTGTAGACCCAACAGAGGAACTGTTTGTTCTCTGTGCAGAGCCACACACATTGCAGCAGTGAGCTGTAGAGCCTACAGAGGAGCTGTCTCCTCTTTTTGCAGAGACGCACACAGTGCAGCAGGGAGCTGTAGGCCCTACAGAGGAGCTGTCTGCTCTTTGCAGGGACGCACACAGTGCGGCAGGGAGCTGTAGACCCTACGGATGAGGTGTCTGCTCTCTGTGCAGAAGGAAGCAGTAGACCCTACAGAGGAGCTGTCTGCTCTTTGTGCAGAGACGCACACAGTGCAGCAGGGAGCTGTACAGAGGAGCTGTCTGCTCTCTGTGCAGAGCCACACACAGTGCAGCAGGGAGCTGTAGACCCTACAGAGGAGCTGTCTGCTCTTTGTGCAGAGCCACACACAGTGCAGCAGGGAGCTGTGGACCCTACAGAGGAGCTGTCTGCTCTCTGTGCAGAGCCACACACAGTGCAGCAGTGAGCTGTAGAGCCTAAAAAGGAACTGTCTGCTCTTTTTGCAGAGACCACACAGTGCAGCAGGGAGCTGTAGATCCTACGGAGGAGCTGTCTGCTCTCTGTGCAGAGCCGCACACAGTGCAGCAGGGAGCTGTAGAGCCTACAGAGGAGCTGTCTGCTCTCTGTGCAGAGCCGCACACAGTGCAGCAGGTTGCTGTAGAGCCTACAGAGAAGCTGTCTGCTCTCTGTGCAGAGCCGCACACATTGCAGCAGGGAGCTGTAGGCCATACAGAGGAGCTGTCTGCTCTTTATGTAGGGACGCACACAGTGCAGCAGGGAGCTGTAGACCCTACGGAGGAGCTGTCTGCTCTCTGTGCAGAGCCACACACAGTGCAGCAGGGAGCTGTAGACCCTACAGAGGAGCTGTCTGCTCTCTGTGCAGAGCCGCACACAGTGCAGCAGGGAGCTGTAGCGCCTACAGAGGAGCCGTCTGAATTCTGTGCAGAGCCGCACACAGTGCAGCAGGGAGCTGTAGACCCTACAGAGGAGCTGTCTGCTCTCTGTGCAGAGCCGCACACAGTGCAGCAGGGAGCTGTACACCCTACAGAGGAGCTGTCTGTTCTCTTTGCAGAACCGCACACAGTGCAGCAGGGAGCTGTAGAGCCTACAGAGGAGCTCTCTGCTCTCTGTGCAGAGCTGCACACAGTGCAGCTGGGAACTGTAGACCCTACAGAGGAGCTTTCTGCTCTCTGTGCAGAGCCGCACACAGTGCAGCAGGGAGCTGTAGAGCCTACAGAGGAGCTGTCTGCTCTTTGTGCAGAGACGCACACAGTGCAGCAGGGAGCTGTACAGAGGAGCTGTCTGCTCTCTGTGCAGAGCCGCACACAGTGCAGCAGGGAGCTGTAGACCCTACAGAGGAGCTGTCTGCTCTCTGTGCAGAGCCGCACACAGTGCAGCAGGGAGCTGTAGAGCCTACAGAGGAGCCGTCTGAATTCTGTGCAGAGCTGCACACAGTGCAGCAGGGAGCTGTAGACCCTACAGAGGAGCTGTCTGCTCTCTGTGCAGAGACGCACACAGTGCAGCAGGGAGCTGTAGACCCTACAGAGGAGCTGTCTGCTCTCTGTGCAGAGCCGCACACAGTGCAGCAGGGAGCTGTAGAGCCTACAGAGGAGCTCTCTGCTCTCTGTGCAGAGCCGCACACAGTGCAGCAGGGAACTGTAGACCCTACAGAGGAGCTGTCTGCTCTCTGTGCAGAGCCGCACACAGTGCAGCAGGGAGCTGTAGAGCCTACAGAGGAGCTGTCTGCTCTTTGTGCAGAGACGCACACAGTGCAGCAGGGAGCTGTACAGAGGAGCTTTCTGCTCTCTGTGCAGAGCCGCACACAGTGCAGCAGGGAGCTGTAGAGCCTACAGAGGAGCCGTCTGAATTCTGTGCAGAGCTGCACACAGTGCAGCAGGGAGCTGTAGACCCTACAGAGGAGCTGTCTGCTCTCTGTGCAGAGACGCACACAGTGCAGCAGGGAGCTGTAGAGCCTACAGAGGAGCCATCTGAATTATGTGCAGAGCTGCACCCAGTGCAGCAGGGAGCTGTAGAGCCTACAGAGGAGCTGTCTGCTCTCTGTGCAGAGCCGCACACAGTGCAGCAGGGAGCTGTAGAGCCTACGGAGGAGCTGTCTGCTCTCTGTGCAGAGCCGCACACGGTGCAGCAGGGAGCTGTAGAGCCTACAGAGGAGCTGTCTGCTCTCTGTGCAGAGCCGCACACAGTGCAGCAGGGAGCTGTAGACCCTACAGTGGAGCTGTCTGCTCTCTGTGGAGAGACGCACACAGTGCAGCAGGGAGCTGTGGACCCTACAGAGGAGCTGTCTGCTCTCTGTGCAGAGCCACACACAGTGCAGCAGTGAGCTGTAGAGCCTACAAAGGAGCTGTCTGCTCTTTTTGCCGAGACGCACACAGTGCAGCAGGGAGCTGTAGATCCTACGGAGGAGCTGTCTGCTCTCTGTGCAGAGCCGCACACAGTGCAGCAGGGAGCTGTAGAGCATACAGAGGAGCTGTCTGCTCTCTGTGCAGAACCGCACACAGTGCAGCAGGTTGCTGTAGAGCCTACAGAGGAGCTGTCTGCTCTCTGTGCAGAGCCGCACACATTGCAGCAGGGAGCTGTAGGCCATACAGAGGAGCTGTCTGCTCTTTATGTAGGGATGCACACAGTGCAGCAGGGAGCTGTAGACCCTACAGAGGAGCTGCCTGCTCTCTGTGCAGAGCCGCACACAGTGCAGCAGGGAGCTGTAGAGCCTACAGAGGAGCCGTCTGAATTCTGTGCAGAGCCGCACACAGTGCAGCAGGGAGCTGTAGACCCTACAAAGGAGCTGTCTGCTCTTTGTGCAGAGATGCACACAGTGCAGCAGGGAGCTGTAGACCCCACAGAGGAGCTGTCTGCTCTCTGTGCAGAGCCGCACACAATGCAGCAGGGAGCTGTAGAGCCTACAGAGGAGCCGTCTGAATTCTGTGCAGAGCTGCACACAGTGCAGCAGGGAGCTGTAGACCCTACAGAGGAGCTGTCTGCTCTCTGTGCAGAGACGCACACAATGCAGCAGGGAGCTGTAGAGCCTACAGAGGAGCCGTCTGAATTATGTGCAGAGCCGCACACAGTGCAGCAGGGAGCTGTAGAGCCTACAGAGGAGATGTCTGCTCTCTGTGCAGAGCCGCACACAGTGCAGCAGGGAGCTGTAGAGCCTACGGAGGAGCTGTCTGCTCTGTGCAGAGCCGCACACAGTGCAGCAGGGAGCAGTAGAGCCTACAGAGGAGCTGTGTGCTCTCTGTGCAGATCCGCACACAGTGCAGCAGGGAGCTGTAGAGCCTACAGAGTAGCTGTCTGCTCTCTCTGCAGAGCCGCACACAGTGCAGCAGGTTGCTGTATAGCCTACAGAGGAGCTGTCTGCTCTCTGTGCAGAGCCGCACACAGTGCAGCAGGGAGCTGTAGACCCTACAGAGGAGCTGTCTGCTCTTTTTGCAGAGCCGCACACAGTGCAGCAGGGAGCTGTAGACCCTACGGAGGAGCTGTCTGCTCTCTGTGCAGAGCCGCACACAGTGCAGCAGGGAGCTGTAGAGCCTACAGAGGAGCTGTCTGCTCTTTGTGCAGGGACGCACACAGTGCAGCAGGGAGCTGTAGACCCTACAGAGGAGCTGTCTGCTCTCTGTGCAGGGACGCACACAGTGCAGCAGGGAGCTGTAGAGCCTACAGAGGAGCTGTCTGCTCTTTTTGCAGGGACGCACACAGTGCAGGAGGGAGCAGTAGACCCTACAGAGGAGCTGTATGCTCTTTTTGCAGAGATGCACACAGTGCAGCAGGGAGCTGTAGACCCTACAGAGGAGCTGTCTGCTCTTTGTGCAGAGCCGCACATAGTGCAGCAGGGAGCTGTAGACCCTACAGAGGAGCTGTCTGCTCTTTTTGCAGAGCCGCACACAGTGCAGCAGGGAGCTGTAGACCCTACGGAGGAGCTGCCTGCTCTCTGTGCAGAGCCGCACACAGTGCAGCAGGGAGCTTTAGAGCCTACAGAGGAGCCGTCTGAATTCTGTGCAGAGCCGCACACAGTGCAGCAGGGAGCTGTAGAGCCTACAGAGGAGCTGTCTGCTCTCTGTGCAGAGCCGCACACAGTGCAGCAGGGAGCTGTAGACCCTAAAGAGGAGCTGTCTGCTCTTTGTGCAGGGACGCACACAGTGCAGCAGGGAGCTGTAGACCCTACAGAGGAGCCGTCTGCTTTCTGTGCAGAGCCACACACAGTGCAGCAGTGAGCTGTAGAGCCTACAGAGGAGCTGTCTGCTCTTTTTGCAGAGACGCACACAATGCAGCAGGGAGCTGTAGACCCTACAGAGGAGCTGTCTGCTCTTTGTGTAGAGACGCACACAGTGCGGCAGGGAGCTGTAGACCCTACGGATGAGGTGTTTGCTCTCTGTGCAGAGCCGCCCACAGTGCAGCAGGGAGCTGTAGACCCTACAGAGGAGCTGTCTGCTCTTTGTGCAGAGACGCACACAGTGCAGCAGGGAGCTGTACAGAGAAGCTGTCTGCTCTCTGTGCAGAGCCGCACACAGTGCAGCAGGGAGCTGTAGACCCTAGAGAGGAGCTGTCTGCTCTCTGTGCAGAGACGCACACAGTGCAGCAGGGAGCTGTAGGCCCTACAGAGGAGCTGTTTGCTCTCTGTGCAGAGCCACACACAGTGCAGCAGGGAGCTGTAGAGCCTACAGAGGAGCTGTCTGCTCTTCTTGCAGAGCCGCACACAGTGCAGCAGGGAGCTGTAGACCCTACGGAGGAACTGTCTGCTCTTTTTGCAGAGACGCACACCGTGCAGCAGGGAACTGTAGACCCTACGGAGGAGCTGTCTGCTCTCTGTGCAGAGCCGCACACGTTGCAGCAGGGAGCTGTAGACCCTACGGAGGACCTGTATGCTCTCTGTGGAGAGCCACACACAGTGCAGCAGGGAGCTGCAGACCCTACGGAGGAGCTGTCTGCTCTTTTTGCAGAGACGCACACAGTGCAGCAGGGAGCTGTAGAGCCTACCGAGGAGCTGTCTGCTCTTTTTGCAGAGACGCACACAGTGCAGCAGGGAGCTGTGGAGCCTACAGAGGAGCTGTCTGCTCTTTTTGCAGGGACGCCCACAGTGCAGCAGGGAGCTGTAGAGCCTACAGAGGAGCTGTATGCTCTTTTTGCAGAGACGCACACAGTGCAGCAGGGAGCTGTAGACCCAACAGAGGAACTGTTTGTTCTCTGTGCAGAGCCACACACATTGCAGCAGTGAGCTGTAGAGCCTACAGAGGAGCTGTCTGCTCTTTTGCAGAGACGCACACAGTGCAGCAGGGAGCTGTGGAGCCTACAGAGGAGCTGTCTGCTCTTTTGCAGGGACGCCCACAGTGCAGCAGGGAGCTGTAGAGCCTACAGAGGAGCTGTCTGCTCTTTTTGCAGAGACGCACACAGTGCAGCAGGGAGCTGTAGACCCAACAGAGGAACTGTTTGTTCTCTGTGCAGAGCCACACACAGTGCAGCAGGGAGCTGTAGAGCCTACAGAGGAGCTGTCTGCTCTTCTTGCAGAGCCGCACACAGTGCAGCAGGGAGCTGTAGACCCTACGGAGGAGCTGTCTGCTCTCTGTGCAGAGCCTCACACAGTGCAGCAGGGAGCTGTAGACCCTACGGAGGACCTGTATGCTCTCTGTGGAGAGCCACACACAGTGCAGCAGGGAGCTGCAGACCCTACGGAGGAGCTGTCTGCTCTTTTTGCAGAGACGCACACAGTGCAGCAGGGAGCTGTAGAGCCTACAGAGGAGCTGTCTGCTCTTTTTGCAGAGACGCACACAGTGCAGCAGGGAGCTGTAGACCCAACAGAGGAACTGTTTGTTCTCTGTGCAGAGCCACACACATTGCAGCAGTGAGCTGTAGAGCCTACAGATGAGCTGTCTCCTCTTTTTTGCAGAGACGCACACAGTGCAGCAGGGAGCTGTAGGCCCTACAGAGGAGCTGTCTGCTCTTTTGCAGGGACGCACACAGTGCGGCAGGGAGCTGTAGACCCTACGGATGAGGTGTCTGCTCTCTGTGCAGAAGGAAGCAGTAGACCCTACAGAGGAGCTGTCTGCTCTTTGTGCAGAGACGCACACAGTGCAGCAGGGAGCTGTACAGAGGAGCTGTCTGCTCTCTGTGCAGAGCCACACACAGTGCAGCAGGGAGCTGTAGACCCTACAGAGGAGCTGTCTGCTCTTTGTGCAGAGACGCACACAGTGCAGCAGGGAGCTGTAGACCCTACAGAGGAGCTGTTTGCTCTCTGTGCAGAGCCGCACACAGTGCAGCAGGGAGCTGTAGACCCTACCGAGGAGGTGTCTGCTCTTTTTGCAGGGACGCGCTCAGTGCAGCAGGGAGCTGTTAAGCCTACGGAGGAGCTGTCTGCTCTTTTTGCAGAGACGCACACAGCGCAGCAGGAAGCTGTAGAGCCTACGGAGGAGCTGTCTGCTCTTTTTGCAGAGCCGCACACAGTGCAGCAGGGAGCTGTAGACCCTACGGAGGAGCTGCCTGCTCTCTGTGCAGAGCCGCACACAGTGCAGCAGGGAGCTTTAGAGCCTACAGAGGAGCCGTCTGAATTCTGTGCAGAGCCGCACACAGTGCAGCAGGGAGCTGTAGAGCCTACAGAGGAGCTGTCTGCTCTCTGTGCAGAGCCGCACACAGTGCAGCAGGGAGCTGTAGACCCTAAAGAGGAGCTGTCTGCTCTTTGTGCAGGGACGCACACAGTGCAGCAGGGAGCTGTAGACCCTACAGAGGAGCCGTCTGCTTTCTGTGCAGAGCCACACACAGTGCAGCAGTGAGCTGTAGAGCCTACAGAGGAGCTGTCTGCTCTTTTTGCAGAGACGCACACAATGCAGCAGGGAGCTGTAGACCCTACAGAGGAGCTGTCTGCTCTTTGTGTAGAGACGCACACAGTGCGGCAGGGAGCTGTAGACCCTACGGATGAGGTGTTTGCTCTCTGTGCAGAGCCGCCCACAGTGCAGCAGGGAGCTGTAGACCCTACAGAGGAGCTGTCTGCTCTTGTGCAGAGACGCACACAGTGCAGCAGGGAGCTGTACAGAGAAGCTGTCTGCTCTCTGTGCAGAGCCGCACACAGTGCAGCAGGGAGCTGTAGACCCTAGAGAGGAGCTGTCTGCTCTCTGTGCAGAGACGCACACAGTGCAGCAGGGAGCTGTAGGCCCTACAGAGGAGCTGTTTGCTCTCTGTGCAGAGCCACACACAGTGCAGCAGGGAGCTGTAGAGCCTACAGAGGAGCTGTCTGCTCTTCTTGCAGAGCCGCACACAGTGCAGCAGGGAGCTGTAGACCCTACGGAGGAACTGTCTGCTCTTTTTGCAGAGACGCACACCGTGCAGCAGGGAACTGTAGACCCTACGGAGGAGCTGTCTGCTCTCTGTGCAGAGCCGCACACAGTGCAGCAGGGAGCTGTAGACCCTACGGAGGACCTGTATGCTCTCTGTGGAGAGCCACACACAGTGCAGCAGGGAGCTGCAGACCCTACGGAGGAGCTGTCTGCTCTTTTTGCAGAGACGCACACAGTGCAGCAGGGAGCTGTAGAGCCTACAGAGGAGCTGTCTGCTCTTTTTGCAGAGACGCACACAGTGCAGCAGGGAGCTGTGGAGCCTACAGAGGAGCTGTCTGCTCTTTTTGCAGGGACGCCCACAGTGCAGCAGGGAGCTGTAGAGCCTACAGAGGAGCTGTCTGCTCTTTTTGCAGAGACGCACACAGTGCAGCAGGGAGCTGTAGACCCAACAGAGGAACTGTTTGTTCTCTGTGCAGAGCCACACACATTGCAGCAGTGAGCTGTAGAGCCTACAGAGGAGCTGTCTGCTCTTTTTGCAGAGACGCACACAGTGCAGCAGGGAGCTGTGGAGCCTACAGAGGAGCTGTCTGCTCTTTTTGCAGGGACGCCCACAGTGCAGCAGGGAGCTGTAGAGCCTACAGAGGAGCTGTCTGCTCTTTTTGCAGAGACGCACACAGTGCAGCATGGAGCTGTAGACCCAACAGAGGAACTGTTTGTTCTCTGTGCAGAGCCACACACAGTGCAGCAGGGAGCTGTAGAGCCTACAGAGGAGCTGTCTGCTCTTCTTGCAGAGCCGCACACAGTGCAGCAGGGAGCTGTAGACCCTACGGAGGAGCTGTCTGCTCTCTGTGCAGAGCCTCACACAGTGCAGCAGGGAGCTGTAGACCCTACGGAGGACCTGTATGCTCTCTGTGGAGAGCCACACACAGTGCAGCAGGGAGCTGCAGACCCTACGGAGGAGCTGTCTGCTCTTTTTGCAGAGACGCACACAGTGCAGCAGGGAGCTATAGAGCCTACAGAGGAGCTGTCTGCTCTTTTGCAGAGACGCACACAGTGCAGCAGGGAGCTGTGGAGCCTACAGAGGAGCTGTCTGCTCTTTTGCAGGGACGCCCACAGTGCAGCAGGGAGCTGTAGAGCCTACAGAGGAGCTGTCTGCTCTTTTTGCAGAGACGCACACAGTGCAGCAGGGAGCTGTAGACCCAACAGAGGAACTGTTTGTTCTCTGTGCAGAGCCACACACATTGCAGCAGTGAGCTGTAGAGCCTACAGAGGAGCTGTCTCCTCTTTTTGCAGAGACGCACACAGTGCAGCAGGGAGCTGTAGGCCCTACAGAGGAGCTGTCTGCTCTTTTGCAGGGACGCACACAGTGCGGCAGGGAGCTGTAGACCCTACGGATGAGGTGTCTGCTCTCTGTGCAGAAGGAAGCAGTAGACCCTACAGAGGAGCTGTCTGCTCTTTGTGCAGAGACGCACACAGTGCAGCAGGGAGCTGTACAGAGGAGCTGTCTGCTCTCTGTGCAGAGCCACACACAGTGCAGCAGGGAGCTGTAGACCCTACAGAGGAGCTGTCTGCTCTTTGTGCAGAGACGCACACAGTGCAGCAGGGAGCTGTAGACCCTACAGAGGAGCTGTTTGCTCTCTGTGCAGAGCCGCACACAGTGCAGCAGGGAGCTGTAGACCCTACCGAGGAGGTGTCTGCTCTTTTTGCAGGGACGCGCTCAGTGCAGCAGGGAGCTGTTAAGCCTACGGAGACGCTGTCTGCTCTTTTTGCAGAGACGCACACAGCGCAGCAGGGAGCTGTAGAGCCTACGGAGGAGCTGTCTGCTCTTTTTGCAGAGACGCACACAGTGCAGCAGGGAGCTGTACAGAGGAGCTGTCTGCTCTCTGTGCAGAGCCACACACAGTGCAGCAGGGAACTGTAGACCCTACGGAGGAGCTGTCTGCTCTCTGTGCAGAGCCGCACACAGTGCAGCAGGGAGCTGTAGACCCTACGGAGGAGCTGTCTGCTCTCTGTGCAGAGCCGCACACAGTGCAGCAGGGAGCTGTAGACCCTACGGAGGAGCTGTCTGCTCTCTGTGCAGAACCGCACACAGTGCAGGAGGGAGCTGTAGACCCTACAGAGGAGCTGTCTGCTCTCTGTGCAGAGCCACATACTGTGCATCAGGAAGCTGTATAGCCTACAGAGGAGCTGTCTGCTCTCTGTGCAGAGCCGCACACAGTGCAGTAGGGCGCTGTAGAGCCTACAGAGGAGCTGTCTGCTCTCTGTACAGAGCCACACACAGTGCAGCAGGGAGCTGTAGAGCATACAGAGGAACTGTCTTCTCTTTGTCCAGTGCCACATACCCTGGATGGTGCTATAGGCGATTCAAAGGAGCCATTTTCACTCCTTGCAGTGCACCAACTACTGGAGCATTGTGCTGTAGGCCTTGAATAAAAGCAGCATGCACTCTGTTCAGTGCCACATGTACCCCTTTCAGTTGAGGAGCCTGCTCTTTGCACTGTGCCAACCCCTCTGTAACTGGGTGCTCATCAGGGAGGAGGCTGTGCTCTTTCAGTACCACACACCCTGAAGCAGGCTTTGTGTGGTCTCACAGTGCAGCAGGGAGCTGTAGACCCTACAGAGGAGCTGTCTGCTCTTTTTGCAGAGCCGCACACAGTGCAGCAGGGAGCTGTAGACCCTACGGAGGAGCTGTCTGCTCTCTGTGCAGAGCCGCACACAGTGCAGCAGGGAGCTGTAGAGCCTACAGAGGAGCTGTCTGCTCTTTGTGCAGGGACGCACACAGTGCAGCAGGGAGCTGTAGACCCTACAGAGGAGCTGTCTGGTCTCTGTGCAGGGACGCACACAGTGCAGCAGGGAGCTGTAGAGCCTACAGAGGAGCTGTCTGCTCTTTTTGCAGGGACGCACACAGTGCAGGAGGGAGCAGTAGACCCTACAGAGGAGCTGTCTGCTCTTTTGAAGGGACGCACACAGTGCGGCAGGGAGCTGAAGACCCTACGGATGAGGTGTCTGCTCTCTGTGCAGAGCCGCACACAGTGCAGCAGGGAGCTGTAGACCCTACAGAGGAGCTGTCTGCTCTTTGTGCAGAGACGCAGACAGTGCAGCAGGGAGCTGTACAGAGGAGCTGTCTGCTCTCTGTGCAGAGCCGCACACAGTGCAGCAGGGAGCTGTAGGCCCTACACAGGAGCTGTTTGCTCTCTGTTCAGAGCCACACACAGTTCAGCAGGGAGCTGTAGACCCTACAGAGGAGCTGTCTGCTCTTTTTGCAGGGACGCACACAGTGCAGCAGGGAGCTGTAGAGCCTACAGAGGAGCTGTATGCTCTTTTTGCAGAGATGCACACAGTGCAGCAGGGAGCTGTAGACCCTACAGAGGAGCTGTCTGCTCTTTGTGCAGAGCCGCACATAGTGCAGCAGGGAGCTGTAGACCCTACAGAGGAGCTGCCTGCTCTTTTTGCAGAGCCGCACACAGTGCAGCAGGGAGCTGTAGACCCTACGGAGGAGCTGCCTGCTCTCTGAGCAGAGCCGCACACAGTGCAGCAGGGAGCTGTAGAGCCTACAGAGGAGCCGTCTGAATTCTGTGCAGAGCCGCACACAGTGCAGCAGGGAGCTGTAGAGCCTACAGAGGAGCTGTCTGCTCTCTGTGCAGAGCCACACACAGTGCAGCAGGGAGCTGTAGACCCTAAAGAGGAGCTGTCTGCTCTTTGTGCAGGGACGCACTGTGAGAAAGTGCCATCTTTCTTACATGGTATGCCCCCACTTTTTGCTGAATGGCTGATGTACTTTGACTGAGTGTGCCCTGGGCTCCTGCCAACCAGGTACCCAGGGCCTGTGTCCCTTCCCTAAAATTGCATTGATACCTACACCCAATTGACATCCCTGGCCACAGGTCAGCCCCTGGTAAATGGTACCATGGGTACCCAGGGCACTGTGACCAGGGAAGGCCCCTAAGGGCTGCAGCACTTGTTGTGCCACCGTTAGGGACCCTGCACCTTTACACACACACACTGCCTTTGCAGCCTGCGTGTCTTGGTGCAGAACAAAAGTGAAGAGTCGACATGGCTCACATCCCTGTGTGCCATGCCTACAAGCCACTGCCCTGGCCTAGGTCAGCCACCCCTCTAGCTGGGTGCACTATGCCAGTGGTGAGGGCATAGAGGCATGAGCCCTGTGCCCCTACAGTGCCCAAGTCCATTCTTGGGCATTGTAAGTGCAGTGCTGCCATTAAGAGTATATGGTGCTGGGAGTCTGTCATTACGAACTCCACAGCACCATAATGGCCCCACTGAAGACTAAGAAGTTTGGTATCAAACTTCTCAGCACATTAAACCCCCACTGATGCCAGTGTGGGATTTAATGTAAACGCACTCCAGAGGGCATCTTAGAGATGCCCCCTGAAACCAACCCGACCTCCAGTGTCCGGACTGAGTGGCTGCCCAGGCTGCCACCACCAGACATGTTTCTGGACCCCTGGGTCGAGAGCCTCTGCTCTCAGGGGCCTGAAACAATGCACATCCTGGGGCGAGGTGCCAAAGCCTCCTCCCCAGGATGGGCAGGGGAGCTTCAAAGGCCTGCCGCCTTTGGAGCTTCCCCAGACCATTTGCTGCTTCCAGCAAACTGGTCCCCACTGGTTCTACCCCACTCCTGGCGGGAGAACCGGCGGGAAAACCAGAGGCAGGAAATGGGTTGTGCCCACCTCTGCCAACTCCACCCCTAAGGTGGGGGAGGCGAGGCGAAGCACAAACTCGAGTCCCCGCCATCTTGAGGATGGGGGACCTGGCCAACCAGGGACAGGCTCCTGCCCCCTCCCACTGGAGAGGAACAGAATAGGGGTGTACCCACCCCAGGGAAGGGACCCATTGGTCCCTGCCCTTACCTACCTGTAACCACCCCTAAATTTAGTATGTAGGGGCTCCCTGAACCTTCCTTCCTCAGTTCCCAAATCCGAAAATAAGAAGAGAAGACGAAGCAAGAAGACCAGCCGTGCAGCTGCTAAGAAGGAGGCGACAACAACTGACTTGGCCCCAGCCCTACCGGCCTGTCGACCTCTGACCTGCTCCTGCGGAATCCCGGCCTCAGCAACCTCACAAACCCCGGAGGATCTGACTTCTGTGCTACAGCCTTCGACCCAGGGACTCCCACGAGCAGTGGTACTGCTCAAAAGAAAACCTACCAAAGACCCGGCCCTGGCACAGAGCCGCGAAACCTGCACACTCTGCACCCGCCGAGTCCAGCCTGTGCCTGAGTGACCAAAGACCTCGAGGACGTCCCCCCGGCGATTCTGACCTGGAATCCAGTGGCCAAGGACCCTCCTCGACGACCCAGATGACGCCTGCAGCCTCAGGACAAGGGACCCCTCCAACCGCGACCAGCAGGGGGTAAGATTTCCCGACCTCAAAAGACACCCCTGCACCCGGCGCCCCACGGCCCCCTGTGCCCAACTCCTGGGTGTCTACCTATCCTCCAAGACCCCAACTTACCTCCTGAAGTGTTGGTCGTCCCTGAAGAATCACCGTCCCCGAGCCTGCAGCCTTTCTTCACCTTTCACAACCTCCATTGGTTAACATTGAGCGCCCGACGGCTCAAAAGCACCCTGCACCCAGCCGCCCGAGTGCCCCTGGAAGTGCAACCTCTATCCTAACCTACTTCCCCACTTGCCCTGAGTAAGTGACCAGGAGCCCTGCTCCCACAGTCGCGTGGCCTGCTTGCCAGCAGCCACCAACCCCGGGCCCCCGCCTGCCTTAGGATAACATTGGGCCTACTCACTCTGCACCCGGCCGCCCCTGTGCCGCTGAGGGTGTAACAACTGTACTTACCTGATCCTGGGGGACCCCTGAGTCTATACCCAGAACCTTAACTCTGCCAGTCAAGTACTTACCCGAAATCCGAGAACTCACTTTTCTTCCATAGGGTTCCATTGACTGGTTTTCTACGAAATTTCTTCTAAGTGTGGAGTTCTGAAACTTTAGAATATTCACCAAAAATCAACCGAGTCACGAAAACGAAAAAACTCACCTAGTATTAGAAGGGGCCTCAGTGCTGGACCCGAGTGCCCAACACTGGCCCTAAAAAGTAATCGCAACGTTACTTACCGCTAACTCACTTTTCTTCTATAGGGATCCATTGACTGGTTTTCTGTGAAATTTCTTCTAAGTGTCGATTTCTGTATTTTACAAATATTCTTTAAAAATCGTACAAACTACAAAAACGTAATTACTTACCTGTTTTAAGTAAATGTCCCAGTGCTGAACCTAGGAGTCCAGCACTGGATTACAAAAGTAACGTAAACATACTTTACTTGCACACAGTATTTCCTTCCATAGGATAACATTGGTAATTTTACCCAGAAAAGTTTCTAAGTGTCAGCTTTTGAAATACAGTAATATTCTTCAAAAATCACTACAATAACCAAAACGCTTTTTCTTACCTGTTTACAGGAAGTGTCCCAGGACTGAATCCAGGATCCAGTCCTGTGGTTAGAAAAGTGCTCTGCAAAGTAATCAATTGTAATTAAGCATAATTTTCCATTGAGCTCAATGTTGCATTGTATTTGACCCTGTGTTGCCTCTTGCACCAACTGTGATTACCACTATCTAAAAAGTCTATTGCCTATCTGTAAGTTGAATAACCAAAGCATCTCATACTGAGAAAGTATATTTTGATCCTATTGTTGGTTCTAAAATAAAACAAGCATATATTTTTTTTATATACAACCCATTGGCCTAGAGTTCAGTTCTTGAGTGTGTGGCTTCATTTGCTGACTGAGTGTGTACAACAAATGCTTTACACTGTCCTCTGATACTGCCTTACTGCTCGACCAAGCTACCACTTTGGAGAGTAAGGTTATATCTAACTTTAGCCTCTGTCAACCCTCTGGGGACTGTGGACTCTGTACACCCTGAACCTTACTTGGGTACAGTATATACAGAGCCACTTTCCTACATTGGTGGCAGCGGTGGGATACAAACTTGCATTTGTTGGACTACTTGGTTACCATCTGATCACACAACAGAACTCTTAAATTGCCTTTAGAATTCTGATTTTTTTAATTGACATTTTTTTTTACTAAATTACTAAAAGTCTTGTTAGGGCCTTGCTTAAGTCCCTGTAGCATCTTAGAAAATAAAAAGTCACTATAGCCAAGGTTAGAGGGGTTAGAACTTAAAAAAAAAAAAAAAATCTCTCAAGACAAGAACCCAGCTATTAGTGAAGATAATAATGACATACAGGAACTGGTTGAGGAGCTCGACCTCACCCCTTATCTTCATTTGTCTTTCAAAGAGATAAGGTCCTTATGCAAACTTAAAGATATACCAATGGGCCAGCATCCAACCAAACAAGGGCTCCAGGAGCTCCTGGCTGAGTATGCTAAAGCCCACCCCTCTGAGCATGGTGATGACCCAACAGAGGAGGAAAGGAATGAGGAGGATGGGGATGGTAACCCACCTCCATCACTTCCTAGGGAAGATAGGGTCCCTGCACCCTTAACTCCAAGAATAGACCTCTGGGGACCTAGGGGCCACCTAGGTGGTCCTGGTCCCAGAGAGGACACTGAGGATAGCCTCAGTGAGGAGGACAACTTGTTAGCAAGGTTGGCCAAAGACTGGACCTAGAGACCAGACTCCTGGCTCTAGAGAAGGAAAAGACAGGAGATGGGTTTAGCACCCATCAATGGTGGCAGCAATACTAAAAATAAGGATAGGGAGGAAACTTCTGAACCTAAAATCCCCAAAGGGATTGTCCCTAAGTTTGAGGAAGGTGATGACATCACCAAATGGTTCACAGCCTTTGAGAGGGCTTGTGAAATAAGAAGAGTAAAGAAACCTCTGTGGGGGCACTCCTGTGGGAACTGTTCTCTGGTAACTGCAGAGACAGGCTTCTGACCCTCTCTGGGCCAGATGCAGGGTCCTATGACCTCATGAAGAGTACTCTGATTGAGGGATTTGGGCTCACTACTGAGGAGTATAGAATTAGATTCAGGGGGCTCACAAAACCCAGACCCAGTCCTGGATTGACTTCGTGGACTACGCAGTAAAGACACTGGATGGCTGGTTAGCTGGACATAATGTGCATGATTTTTCTGGACTTTACAATTTGTTTATGAAGGAACACATACTAAGTAATTGCACAAATGAAAAGTTGCATCAGCATTTGGTAGACCTAGGTCTAATTTCTCCCCAAGAATTGGGAAAGAAGGCAGACCACTGGGTCAAGACTAGGGTGACAAGGACAACCACTGGGGGTGACCAAAAGAAGGTGGTCACCAAACCTCCCCAGGGGAAAGGTGGTGAGAATCCCCAAGATAAAAAGTCTGAGTCTTCCAAAGGGCCCCAAAAACCTGTTCAGGGGTGGGTCCCAAACTACTCCCTATGTGCCTCAACCCTATAGGGGGAAGAACTTTGATCCCTTGAAGGCCTGGTGTAATAACTGTAAGAAGTTAGGACACCTCACTGTAGACAAAACTTGCCCCCACAACAAAGCCCCTAAGGCACCCAGTACAGCTACTCCTGGGGCAGCAAGTTTACAGATGGGATCAGAAGTGTACCCTGAGCAAATCTGGGAACACACTGAGGCAAGTCTGGTCTCCCTAGGGGAAGTGGAATTTGCCACTGTAGCTGTGTGGCCACCCAACTTAAAGAAGTATTTGCAATACCCTGGGTGAATGGAACTAGAGTAGAGGCTCTGAGGGATACAGGTGCCAGTGTCACTATGGTGAGAGACACACTGGTTTCCCCTGAGCAATACTTGATTGGGAAAACTTACCCAGTCACCAATGCTGACAGTGTCACCACTAGTCATCCCATGGCCATGGTGACATTAGGCTGGGGGGGTTACTGGCCTGAAGCAGGTAGTGGTCTCTCCGAAGTTACCAGCTGCATGTCTGCTAGGAAATGATCTGGAAACCTCAGCCTGGGCAGAGGTGGAGCTAAAGGCCCATGCAGCCATGCTGGGCATCCCTGAATTGGTGTGTGTAAAAACAAGAGCACAGAGCAAAAGGCAGGGTGAAGAAATAGTGTTGGAGCCTGAAATGATGGCCCCGCCTACCAAGAGAAAAGGAAAGAAGACTGGCGGACCAGCTTCTACACAGTCACAAGAGCAGGACCCCTCTCTTCAGGGAGAGAACCTGGAAGCCCCAGAGGGAACTGAGCCCCTAGAGCTTGACCCTTACCAGGTTGAACTCTTGGGCCCAGGGGACCCTCTAGGGAAGAGCTGTGCCAGGGACAGCAAGACTGTCCCACTCTTGAAAGCCTGAGGCAGCAAGCTGTTTCAGAAGCCAAGGGAGATGTCAGTGGTACCCACAGAGTCTATTGGGAAGAGGGATTACTGTACACTGAGGCAAAAGACCCCAACCCTGGAACCACCAGGAGAGTGGTAGTGCCCCAGAAGTACAGGGAGTTCCTCCTAACTTTGGCTCATGACATCCCCCTAGCTGGACATCTGGGCCAAACCAAAACTTGGGAAAGGCTAGTTAGCCACTTTTACTGGCCCCAGATGCACCAAAAGGTGAAGGAGTTTGTCAGCTCCTGTGTTACCTGTCAAGCCAGTGGCAAGACAGGTGGCCATCCAAAGGCCCCCTGATACCACTGCCTGTGGTGGGGGTTCCCTTTGAAAGGGTAGGTGTGGACATAGTGGGTCCACTGGAACCTCCCACAGCCTCAGGGAACAAATTCATACTGGTGGTAGTGGATCATGCCACTAGGTATCCTGAGGCTATTCCCCTTAGGACTACTACAGCTCCTGCAGTAGCCAAAGCCCTCATTGGTGTCTTCACCAGGGTAGGGTTTCCTAAGGAGGTGGTTTCAGACAGAGGTTCCAACTTCATGTCTGCTTACCTGACCCACATGTGGAAGGAGTGTGGGGTGCAGTACAAGTTTACTACACCCTACCATCCACAAACCAAGACATTGAAAGGCATGATCATGGGGCTCCCTGAAAAACTCAAAAGGAGATGGGATGTCCTACTACCATGCCTGCTTTTCGCTTACAGAGAAGTGCCACAGAAGGGGGTAGGTTTCTCACCCTTTGAACTTCTGTTTGGCCATCCTGTGAGGGGACCACTCTGTCTTGTAAAGGAGGGCTGGGAGAGACCTCTCCAAGAACCCAAACAAGATATAGTGGACTATGTGCTTGGCCTAAGGTCCAGAATGGCTGAGTACATGGAAAAGGCATCCAAGAACCTTGAGGCCAGCCAGGAGCTTCAGAAGCACTGGTATGACCAAAAAGCTGCACTGGTTGAATTCCAACCTGGGCAACAGGTATGGGTTTTGGAGCCAGTGGCACCAAGGGCTCTCCAGGACAGATGGAGTGGCCCTTACCCTATCCTAGAGAAAAGAGTGAGGTCACCTACCTGGTTGACCTGGGCACCAGCAGGACACCCAAAAGGGTTATCCATGTGAACCGCCTAAAACTCTACAATGACAGGGCTGACATCACCATGCTGATGGTGACAGATGAGGAACAGGAAGCTGAGAGTGAACCTCTCCCTGATCTCCTCTCCCACAGCCCAACAGATGGGTCAGTAGATGGAGTTGTCTTTTCAGACACCCTCACTGCCCAACAGCAGACTGACTGCAAGCAAGTCTTGCAGCAGTATGCTGGGCTCTTTTCCTTGACCCCTGGTCTGACAAACTGGTGTACCCATGATGTGGACACTGGTGACAGTGCACCTGTCAAAAACAAGATCTATCGTCAGTCAGACCAAGTTAAGGAAAGCATCAGAGCTGAAGTCAGCAAGATGCTGGAGCTAGGGGTTATTGAGCCCTCTGAGAGCCCCTGGGCTAGCCCAGTGGTTCTGGTCCCCAAACCTCATCAAAAGGGTGAAAAGAGAGAGATGAGGTTTTGTGTGGACTATAGAGGTCTCAACTCTGTCACCAAGACAGATGCACACCCTATCCCAAGAGCTGATGAACTGATAGACAGATTGGGTGCAGCCAAATACCTGAGTACCTTTGACTTAACTGCAGGGTACTGGCAGATTGGCATGGCCCCAGGAGCCAAACAGAAAACAGCATTCTCCACACCTGATGGGCATTTTCAGTTCACTGTTATGCCCTTTGGTTTAAAGAATGCCCCTGCCACCTTCCAGAGGTTGGTGAATCAAGTCCTTGCTGGGTTGGAGTCCTTTAGTGCAGCTTATCTTGATGATATTGCTGTCTTCAGTTCCACCTGGCAGGATCACCTGGTCCACCTTGGGAAGGTTTTAAAGGCCCTGCAAACTGCAGGCCTAACTATCAAGGCATCCAAATGCCAGATAGGGCAGGGCACTGTGGTGTACTTGGGCCACCTGGTTGGTGGAGGCCAGGTACAACCCTTACAGCCCAAGATCCAGGCTATCCTGGACTGGGTAGCTCCAACAACTCAGACCCAAGTCAGGGCATTCCTTGGCTTGACTGGGTACTACAGGAGGTTTGTGAAGGGATATGGGTCCATTGTGACTCCCCTCACAGAACTCACCTCCAAGAAGATGCCAAAGAAAGTAAACTGGACAGTCTGTTGCCAAAAGGCTTTTGACACTCTGAAAGAAGCAATGTGCTCAGCACCAATTCTAAAAGCACCAGATTATGCCAAGCAGTTCATTGTGCAGACTGATGCCTCTGAGCTAGGGATAGGAGCGGTCCTATCCCAGACCAATGATGAAGGCCAAGACCAACCTGTTGCTTTTATAAGCAGAAGGCTTCTCCCCAGGGAGCAGCGTTGGAGTGCCATTGAGAGGGAGGCCTTTGCTGTGGTCTGGTCCCTGAAGAAGCTGAGGCCCTACTTGTTTGGGACTCACTTCCTAGTTCAAACTGACCACAGACCTCTCAGGTGGCTAATGCAAATGAAAGGAGAAAACCCAAAACTGTTGAGGTGGTCCATCTCCCTACAGGGAATGGACTTTGAAGTGGAACACAGACCTGGCACTGCCCATGCCAATGCAGATGGCCTTTCCAGGTTCTTCCACTTAGACAATGAAGACTCCATGGGGCAAGGTTAGTCTCATCATCTTTCGTTTGGGGGGGTTGTGTGAGAAAGTGCCATCTTTCTTACATGGTATGCCCCCACTTTTTGCTGAATGGCTGATGTACTTTGACTGAGTGTGCCCTGGGCTCCTGCCAACCAGGTACCCAGGGCCTGTGTTCCTTCCCTAAAATTGCATTGATACCTACACCCAATTGACATCCCTGGCCACAGGTCAGCCCCTGGTAAATGGTACCATGGGTACCCAGGGCACTGTGACCAGGGAAGGCCCCTAAGGGCTGCAGCACTTGTTGTGCCACCCTTAGGGACCCTGCACCTTTACACACACACACTGCCTTTGCAGGCTGCGTGTCTTGGTGCAGAAGAAAAGTGAAGAGTCGACATGGCTCACATCCCTGTGTGCCATGCCTACAAGCCACTGCCCTGGCCTAGGTCAGCCACCCCTCTAGCTGGGTGCACTATGCCAGTGGTGAGGGCATAGAGGCATGAGCCCTGTGCCCCTACAGTGCCCAAGTCCATTCTTGGGCATTGTAAGTGCAGTGCTGCCATTAAGAGTATATGGTGCTGGGAGTCTGTCATTACGAACTCCACAGCACCATAATGGCCCCACTGAAGACTAAGAAGTTTGGTATCAAACTTCTCAGCACATTAAACCCCCACTGATGCCAGTGTGGGATTTAATGTAAACGCACTCCAGAGGGCATCTTAGAGATGCCCCTGAAACCAACCCGACCTCCAGTGTCCGGACTGAGTGGCTGCCCAGGCTGCCACCACCAGACATGTTTCTGGACCCCTGGGTCGAGAGCCTCTGCTCTCAGGGGCCTGAAACAATGCACATCCTGGGGCGAGGTGCCAAAGCCTCCTCCCCCAGGATGGGCAGGGGGAGCTTCAAAGGCCTGCCGCCTTTGGAGCTTCCCCAGACCATTTGCTGCTTCCAGCAAACTGGTCCCCACTGGTTCTACCCCCACTCCTGGCGGGAGAACCGGCGGGAAAACCAGAGGCAGGAAATGGGTTGTGCCCACCTCTGCCAACTCCACCCCTAAGGTGGGGAGGCGAGGCGAAGCACAAACTCGAGTCCCCGCCATCTTGAGGATGGGGGGACCTGGCCAACCAGGGACAGGCTCCTGCCCCCTCCCACTGGAGAGGAACAGAATAGGGGGTGTACCCACCCCAGGGAAGGGACCCATTGGTCCCTGCCCTTACCTACCTGTAACCACCCCTAAATTTAGTATTTAGGGGCTCCCTGAACCTTCCTTCCTCAGTTCCCAAATCCGAAAATAAGAAGAGAAGACGAAGCAAGAAGACCAGCCGTGCAGCTGCTAAGAAGGAGGCGACAACAACTGACTTGGCCCCAGCCCTACCGGCCTGTCGACCTCTGAACCTGCTCCTGCGGAATCCCGGCCTCAGCAACCTCACAAACCCCGGAGGACCTGACTTCTGTGCTACAGCCTTCGACCCAGGGACTCCCACGAGCAGTGGTACTGCTCAAAAGAAAACCTACCAAAGACCCGGCCCTGGCACAGAGCCGCGAAACCTGCACACTCTGCACCCGCCGAGTCCAGCCTGTGCCTGAGTGACCAAAGACCTCGAGGACGTCCCCCGGCGATTCTGACCTGGAATCCAGTGGCCAAGGACCCTCCTCGACGACCCAGACGACGCCTGCAGCCTCAGGACAAGGGACCCCTCCAACCGCGACCAGCAGGGGGTAAGATTTCCCGACCTCAAAAGACACCCCTGCACCCGGCGCCCCACGGCCCCCTGTGCCCAACTCCTGGGTGTCTACCTATCCTCCAAGACCCCAACTTACCTCCTGAAGTGTTGGTCGTCCCTGAAGAATCACCGTCCCCGAGCCTGCAGCCTTTCTTCACCTTTCACAACCTCCATTGGTTAACATTGAGCGCCCGACGGCTCAAAAGCACCCTGCACCCAGCCGCCCGAGTGCCCCTGGAAGTGCAACCTCTATCCTAACCTACTTCCCCACTTGCCCTGAGTAAGTGACCAGGAGCCCTGCTCCCACAGTCGCGTGGCCTGCTTGCCAGCAGCCACCAACCCCGGGCCCCCCGCCTGCCTTAGGATAACATTGGGCCTACTCACTCTGCACCCGGCCGCCCCTGTGCCGCTGAGGGTGTAACAACTGTACTTACCTGATCCTGGGGGACCCCTGAGTCTATACCCAGAACCTTAACTCTGCCAGTCAAGTACTTACCCGAAATCCGAGAACTCACTTTTCTTCCATAGGGTTCCATTGACTGGTTTTCTGCGAAATTTCTTCTAAGTGTGGAGTTCTGAAACTTTAGAATATTCACCAAAAATCAACCGAGTCACGAAAACGAAAAAACTCACCTAGTATTAGAAGGGGCCTCAGTGCTGGACCCGAGTGCCCAACACTGGCCCTAAAAAGTAATCGCAACGTTACTTACCGCTAACTCACTTTTCTTCTATAGGGATCCATTGACTGGTTTTCTGTGAAATTTCTTCTAAGTGTCGATTTCTGTATTTTACAAATATTCTTTAAAAATCGTACAAACTACAAAAACGTAATTACTTACCTGTTTTAAGTAAATGTCCCAGTGCTGAACCTAGGAGTCCAGCACTGGATTACAAAAGTAACGTAAACATACTTTACTTGCACACAGTATTTCCTTCCATAGGATAACATTGGTAATTTTACCCAGAAAAGTTTCTAAGTGTCAGCTTTTGAAATACAGTAATATTCTTCAAAAATCACTACAATAACCAAAACGCTTTTTCTTACCTGTTTACAGGAAGTGTCCCAGGACTGAATCCAGGATCCAGTCCTGTGGTTAGAAAAGTGCTCTGCAAAGTAATCAATTGTAATTAAGCATAATTTTCCATTGAGCTCAATGTTGCATTGTATTTGACCCTGTGTTGCCTCTTGCACCAACTGTGATTACCACTATCTAAAAAGTCTACTGCCTATCTGTAAGTTGAATAACCAAAGCATCTCATACTGAGAAAGTATATTTTGATCCTATTGTTGGTTCTAAAATAAAACAAGCATATATTTTTTTATATACAAACCATTGGCCTAGAGTTCAGTTCTTGAGTGTGTGGCTTCATTTGCTGACTGAGTGTGTACAACAAATGCTTTACACTGTCCTCTGATACTGCCTTACTGCTCGACCAAGCTACCACTTTGGAGAGTAAGGTTATATCTAACTTTAGCCTCTGTCAACCCTCTGGGGACTGTGGACTCTGTACACCCTGAACCTTACTTGGGTACAGTATATACAGAGCCACTTTCCTACACGCACACAGTGCAGCAGGGAGCTGTAGACCCTACAGAGGAGCCGTCTGCTTTCTGTGCAGAGCCACACACAGTGCAGCAGTGAGCTGTAGAGCCTACAGAGGAGCTGTCTGCTCTTTTTGCAGAGACGCACACAGTGCAGCAGGGAGCTGTAGACCCTACAGAGGAGCTGTCTGCTCTTTGTGTAGAGACGCACACAGTGCGGCAGGGAGCTGTAGACCCTACGGATGAGGTGTTTGCTCTCTGTGCAGAGCCGCCCACAGTGCAGCAGGGAGCTGTAGACCCTACAGAGGAGCTGTCTGCTCTTTGTGCAGAGACGCACACAGTGCAGCAGGGAGCTGTACAGAGAAGCTGTCTGCTCTCTGTGCAGAGCCGCACACAGTGCAGCAGGGAGCTGTAGACCCTAGAGAGGGCTGTCTGCTCTCTGTGCAGAGACGCACACAGTGCAGCAGGGAGCTGTAGGCCCTACAGAGGAGCTGTTTGCTCTCTGTGCAGAGCCACACACAGTGCAGCAGGGAGCTGTAGAGCCTACAGAGGAGCTGTCTGCTCTTCTTGCAGAGCCGCACACAGTGCAGCAGGGAGCTGTAGACCCTACGGAGGAACTGTCTGCTCTTTTTGCAGAGACGCACACAGTGCAGCAGGGAACTGTAGACCCTACGGAGGAGCTGTCTGCTCTCTGTGCAGAGCCGCACACAGTGCAGCAGGGAGCTGTAGACCCTACGGAGGACCTGTATGCTCTCTGTGGAGAGCCACACACAGTGCAGCAGGGAGCTGCAGACCCTACGGAGGAGCTGTCTGCTCTTTTTGCAGAGATGCACACAGTGCAGCAGGGAGCTGTAGAGCCTACGGAGGAGCTGTCTGCTCTTTTTGCAGAGACGCACACAGTGCAGCAGGGAGCTGTAGAGCCTACAGAGGAGCTGTCTGCTCTTTTTGCAGGGACGCCCACAGTGCAGCAGGGAGCTGTAGAGCCTACAGAGGAGCTGTCTGCTCTTTTTGCAGAGACGCACACAGTGCAGCAGGGAGCTGTAGACCCAACAGAGGAACTGTTTGTTCTCTGGGCAGAGCCACACACATTGCAGCAGTGAGCTGTAGAGCCTACAGAGGAGCTGTCTGCTCTTTTTGCAGAGACGCACACAGTGCAGCAGGGAGCTGTGGAGCCTACAGAGGAGCTGTCTGCTCTTTTTGCAGGGACGCCCACAGTGCAGCAGGGAGCTGTAGAGCCTACAGAGGAGTTGTCTGCTCTTTTTGCAGAGACGCACACAGTGCAGCAGGGAGCTGTAGACCCAACAGAGGAACTGTTTGTTCTCTGTGCAGAGCCACACACAGTGCAGCAGGGAGCTGTAGAGCCTACAGAGGAGCTGTCTGCTCTTCTTGCAGAGCCGCACACAGTGCAGCAGGGAGCTGTAGACCCTACGGAGGAGCTGTCTGCTCTCTGTGCAGAGCCGCACACAGTGCAGCAGGGAGCTGTAGACCCTACGGAGGACCTGTATGCTCTCTGTGGAGAGCCACACACAGTGCAGCAGGGAGCTGCAGACCCTATGGAGGAGCTGTCTGCTCTTTTTGCAGAGACGCACACAGTGCAGCAGGGAGCTGTAGAGCCTACAGAGGAGCTGTCTGCTCTTTTTGCAGAGACGCACACAGTGCAGCAGGGAGCTGTGGAGCCTACAGAGGAGCTGTCTGCTCTTTTGCAGGGACGCCCACAGTGCAGCAGGGAGCTGTAGAGCCTACAGAGGAGCTGTCTGCTCTTTGCAGAGACGCACACAGTGCAGCAGGGAGCTGTAGACCCAACAGAGGAACTGTTTGTTCTCTGTGCAGAGCCACACACATTGCAGCAGTGAGCTGAAGAGCCTACAGAGGAGCTGTCTCCTCTTTTTTGCAGAGACGCACACAGTGCAGCAGGGAGCTGTAGGCCCTACAGAGGAGCTGTCTGCTCTTTTTGCAGGGACGCACACAGTGCGGCAGGGAGCTGTAGACCCTACGGATGAGGTGTCTGCTCTCTGTGCAGAAGGAAGCAGTAGACCCTACAGAGGAGCTGTCTGCTCTTTGTGCAGAGACGCACACAGTGCAGCAGGGAGCTGTACAGAGGAGCTGTCTGCTCTCTGTGCAGAGCCACACACAGTGCAGCAGGGAGCTGTAGACCCTACAGAGGAGCTGTCTGCTCTTTGTGCAGAGACGCACACAGTGCAGCAGGGAGCTGTAGACCCTACAGAGGAGCTGTTTGCTCTCTGTGCAGAGCCGCACACAGTGCAGCAGGGAGCTGTAGACCCTACCGATGAGGTGTCTGCTCTTTTTGCAGGGACGCGCTCAGTGCAGCAGGGAGCTGTTAAGCCTACGGAGGAGCTGTCTGCTCTTTTTGCAGAGACGCACACAGCGCAGCAGGGAGCTGTAGAGCCTACGGAGGAGCTGTCTGCTCTTTTTGCAGAGACGCACACAGTGCAGCAGGGAGCTGTACAGAGGAGCTGTCTGCTCTCTGTGCAGAGCCACACACAGTGCAGCAGGGAACTGTAGACCCTACGGAGGAGCTGTCTGCTCTCTGTGCAGAGCCGCACACAGTGCAGCAGGGAGCTGTAGACCCTACGGAGGAGCTGTCTGCTCTTTGTGCAGAGCCGCACACAGTGCAGCAGGGAGCTGTAGACCCTACGGAGGAGCTGTCTGCTCTCTGTGCAGAACCGCACACAGTGCAGGAGGGAGCTGTAGACCCTACAGAGGAGCTGTCTGCTCTCTGTGCAGAGCCACATACTGTGCATCAGGAAGCTGTATAGCCTACAGAGGAGCTGTCTGCTCTCTGTGCAGAGCCGCACACAGTGCAGCAGGGCGCTGTAGAGCCTACAGAGGAGCTGTCTGCTCTCTGTGCAGAGCCGCACACAGTGCAGCAGGGAGCTGTAGAGCATACAGAGGAACTGTCTTCTCTTTGTCCAGTGCCACATACCCTGGATGGTGCTATAGGCGATTCAAAGGAGCCATTTTCACTCCTTGCAGTGCACCAACTACTGGAGCATTGTGCTGTAGGCCTTGAATGAAAGCAGCGTGCACTCTGTTCAGTGCCACATGTACCCCTTTCAGTTGAGGAGCATGCTCTTTGCACTGTGCCAACCCCTCTGTAACTGGGTGCTCATCAGGGAGGAGGCTGTGCTCTTTCAGTACCACACACCCTGAAGCAGGCTTCGTGTGGTCTCACAGAGCAGCAGGGAGCTGTAGACCCTACAGAGGAGCTGTCTGCTCTTTTTGCAGAGCCGCACACAGTGCAGCAGGGAGCTGTAGACCCTACGGAGGAGCTGTCTGCTCTCTGTGCAGAGCCGCACACAGTGCAGCAGGGAGCTGTAGAGCCTACAGAGGAGCTGTCTGCTCTTTGTGCAGGGACGCACACAGTGCAGCAGGGAGCTGTAGACCCTACAGAGGAGCTGTCTGCTCTCTGTGCAGGGACGCACACAGTGCAGCAGGGAGCTGTAGAGCCTACAGAGGAGCTGTCTGCTCTTTTTGCAGGGACGCACACAGTGCAGGAGGGAGCAGTAGACCCTACAGAGGAGCTGTCTGCTCTTTTTGAAGGGACGCACACAGTGCGGCAGGGAGCTGAAGACCCTACGGATGAGGTGTCTGCTCTCTGTGCAGAGCCGCACACAGTGCAGCAGGGAGCTGTAGACCCTACAGAGGAGCTGTCTGCTCTTTGTGCAGAGACGCAGACAGTGCAGCAGGGAGCTGTACAGAGGAGCTGTCTGCTCTCTGTGCAGAGCCGCACACAGTGCAGCAGGGAGCTGTAGGCCCTACACAGGAGCTGTTTGCTCTCTGTTCAGAGCCACACACAGTGCAGCAGGGAGCTGTAGACCCTACAGAGGAGCTGTCTGCTCTTTTGCAGGGACGCACACAGTGCAGCAGGGAGCTGTAGAGCCTACAGAGGAGCTGTATGCTCTTTTTGCAGAGATGCACACAGTGCAGCAGGGAGCTGTAGACCCTACAGAGGAGCTGTCTGCTCTTTGTGCAGAGCCGCACATAGTGCAGCAGGGAGCTGTAGACCCTACAGAGGAGCTGCCTGCTCTTTTGCAGAGCCGCACACAGTGCAGCAGGGAGCTGTAGACCCTACGGAGGAGCTGCCTGCTCTCTGAGCAGAGCCGCACACAGTGCAGCAGGGAGCTGTAGAGCCTACAGAGGAGCCGTCTGAATTCTGTGCAGAGCCGCACACAGTGCAGCAGGGAGCTGTAGAGCCTACAGAGGAGCTGTCTGCTCTCTGTGCAGAGCCACACACAGTGCAGCAGGGAGCTGTAGACCCTAAAGAGGAGCTGTCTGCTCTTTGTGCAGGGACGCACACAGTGCAGCAGGGAGCTGTAGACCCTACAGAGGAGCCGTCTGCTTTCTGTGCAGAGCCACACACAGTGCAGCAGTGAGCTGTAGAGCCTACAGAGGAGCTGTCTGCTCTTTTTGCAGAGACGCACACAGTGCAGCAGGGAGCTGTAGACCCTACAGAGGAGCTGTCTGCTCTTTGTGTAGAGACGCACACAGTGCGGCAGGGAGCTGTAGACCCTACGGATGAGGTGTTTGCTCTCTGTGCAGAGCCGCCCACAGTGCAGCAGGGAGCTGTAGACCCTACAGAGGAGCTGTCTGCTCTTTGTGCAGAGACGCACACAGTGCAGCAGGGAGCTGTACAGAGAAGCTGTCTGCTCTCTGTGCAGAGCCGCACACAGTGCAGCAGGGAGCTGTAGACCCTAGAGAGGAGCTGTCTGCTCTCTGTGCAGAGACGCACACAGTGCAGCAGGGAGCTGTAGGCCCTACAGAGGAGCTGTTTGCTCTCTGTGCAGAGCCACACACAGTGCAGCAGGGAGCTGTAGAGCCTACAGAGGAGCTGTCTGCTCTTCTTGCAGAGCCGCACACAGTGCAGCAGGGAGCTGTAGACCCTACGGAGGAACTGTCTGCTCTTTTGCAGAGACGCACACCGTGCAGCAGGGAACTGTAGACCCTACGGAGGAGCTGTCTGCTCTCTGTGCAGAGCCGCACACAGTGCAGCAGGGAGCTGTAGACCCTACGGAGGACCTGTATGCTCTCTGTGGAGAGCCACACACAGTGCAGCAGGGAGCTGCAGACCCTACGGAGGAGCTGTCTGCTCTTTTTGCAGAGACGCACACAGTGCAGCAGGGAGCTGTAGAGCCTACGGAGGAGCTGTCTGCTCTTTTTGCAGAGACGCACACAGTGCAGCAGGGAGCTGTAGAGCCTACAGAGGAGCTGTCTGCTCTTTTTGCAGGGACGCCCACAGTGCAGCAGGGAGCTGTAGAGCCTACAGAGGAGCTGTCTGCTCTTTTTGCAGAGACGCACACAGTGCAGCAGGGAGCTGTAGACCCAACAGAGGAACTGTTTGTTCTCTGTGCAGAGCCACACACATTGCAGCAGTGAGCTGTAGAGCCTACAGAGGAGCTGTCTGCTCTTTTTTGCAGAGACGCACACAGTGCAGCAGGGAGCTGTAGGCCCTACAGAGGAGCTGTCTGCTCTTTTTGCAGGGACGCACACAGTGCGGCAGGGAGCTGTAGACCCTACGGATGAGGTGTCTGCTCTCTGTGCAGAAGGAAGCAGTAGACCCTACAGAGGATCTGTCTGCTCTTTGGGCAGAGACGCACACAGTGCAGCAGGGAGCTGTACAGAGGAGCTGTCTGCTCTCTGTGCAGAGCCACACACAGTGCAGCAGGGAGCTGTAGACCCTACAGAGGAGCTGTCTGCTCTTTGTGCAGAGATGCACACAGTGCAGCAGGGAGCTGTAGACCCTACAGAGGAGCTGTTTGCTCTCTGTGCAGAGCCGCACACAGTGCAGCAGGGAGCTGTAGACCCTACAGAGGAGGTGTCTGCTCTTTTTGCAGGGTCGCGCTCAGTGCAGCAGGGAGCTGTTAAGCCTACGGAGGAGCTGTCTGCTCTTTTTGCAGAGACGCACACAGCGCAGCAGGGAGCTGTAGAGCCTACGGAGGAGCTGTCTGCTCTTTTTGCAGAGACGCACACAGTGCAGCAGGGAACTGTAGACCCTACGGAGGAGCTGTCTGCTCTCTGTGCAGAGCCGCACACAGTGCAGCAGGGAGCTGTAGACCCTACGGAGGAGCTGTCTGCTCTCTGTGCAGAGCCGCACACAGTGCAGCAGGGAGCTGTAGACCCTACGGAGGAGCTGTCTGCTCTCTGTGCAGAGCCGCACACAGTGCAGCAGGGAGCTGTAGAGCAAACAGAGGAACTGTCTTCTCTTTGTCCAGTGCCACATACCCTGGATGGTGCTATAGGCGATTCAAAGGAGCCATTTTCACTCCTTGCAGTGCACCAACTACTGGAGCATGGTGCTGTAGGCCTTGAATAAAAACAGCGTGCACTCTGTTCAGTGCCACATGTACCCCTTTCAGTTGAGGAGCCTGCTCTTTGCACTGTGCCAACCCCTCTGTAACTGGGTGCTCATCAGGGAGGAGGCTGTGCTCTTTCAGTACCACACACCCTGAAGCAGGCTTCGTGTGGTCTCACAGGAGAGCAGCCAAAAATTTGTGAAACTCCATATTCCCAGCTACATAGCAATATATGTCTAACATGAAAGTTCTGTGTGCTTAATCCAAAGGAGAATTCACTGGAATCCAGGGAGAGTTCGCCTGTTACCGCCCACACCTTGAAGCAGCGCACCCCAGGCCTCGCAGGACAGCAGCCCCGGATGTGCGAAGGTCACACGGTTCACTGCAGAGACCCATGTTTACCCGTTGACTCTTCTCTCTGGTCCCTGCTGTCTCTTGTCCGTAAATATGGTTTCTGGGTTTGAGGGTGCGATAAGAGCCAATCACCTCTTTTCGATGCTCCCTTCTTCCTTTCCTTTTGTCCACCCCCAGTTCCCCTCCATGTCTCCAATCATGAGTTCTTTTGGGACAGCAATTTCCTTTGGTTACCCCGTGACCACCCTCCTTCACCCCCATCTCTTTCCAATCCCATGTGTTTACAGTGCGTTTTATTGAGACTGATGTAAGACAGGAATGAGAGGTAGCCAGGACTAGCAGCTCCTACCCCTCGTTGCCCCTTTGTGCCCCTACCATGCTATAGCTGCCCCCTTTTCTCGGAAGCCTCGAAGGCACCAGCAGTAGGAGTCGTGCTCACGTCCTCTGGTTTCCCCCAGCCCCGGCTCACCAGCAACGATCATGGGTGCCGAGTGGGGCCAAGGAAGTGTCTAATTTGTGGTGGTGTTAGCTGGTGGTGGGCACCGGCGCTCAATTTTGGGGACAATTTTTAATCATCAGAATTTGATTTGACTTAAACTTAATACAGCACGGCAAATGTCCATAGGCGTCAAGGCGCTATTGTTAGAATAAAATTATGCTTTCGTATTGTTTTCTACGTAAGTTAGCATTCACGGCGCCATTTTGTGTACCGGCGCCATTTTGTATTATGATCGAAACAAATTCTCTGCCATTTTTCGGAAATGGCCTTCTCTAGGTTATGTTTCTTTGGAGCTGAGTTTCGCTACACTAATGAATGAACTGTTCTTAGTAGCGCATACCTTTCCTCTAGATGTAAGCCCTCTCCCACTTGTCTAGTGGCGGGCACAGGCAGGAATGACCTTGACTGATAGATAATGTGTGCCCGGTCTCAGAACTGAAACTTACTCCTTTGTAATTTACTGTCCAGCTGCGTCTCTCTGGAAAATTCCATGGTGGGCGTGTTTTTCATTGATTCTGAAATGTACATAATGTATCGTTATGCTTGTTGAATTCAGACTCTCTCTGCAGCACTCTTAGCGACTGGGCAGACAGTGCTCCACTCTGAGGATACTTTGAATAAACTGTTATTGGTTTGTATTCTCTACTGTCTGACTGACTCTTTATTTCGTAGAAGGCATAGAGGTGGTTGTGAGTGACCCGAGTGACCCGAATCGGGCCACTTCCTTCAGTTGGCGCCCGAACAGGGACTCCTTCGGGTGAGTGGCCCTTCCCCTTCTGTGGACGGGGGGGAGGTCGAGGCTATCGTCGGGTCGGACGGACGGATCAGGGATCCCTGCACGAAGAGTTTCTGATGCTCGCAGCTGCCCCATCTGTCTGGCCGGTCGGTGCCTCGCCCAGTGGTCATCCCGACTGGAGTCCTGAACGGCGAAACCCTTGGATCTGACCGTTTGGTCTGAAGATTCGGCAGTGGAGAATAGATTTGTTCTGACCTGCATACATCAGGTGAGTTTGTTTTGGTTCTTTGTGGATATGGTACCATTTTGGTTTGTATTTGGTATGGTCTAAGGACCATCTTTGAGACAAAAACAATGTCAATTGTTTTGCTAGGCATAGAATAGTGAGTCTGTTCTCTTTTGAAAATGCCTAGCTTTATTAAAATATTTGCTTTGTGTTGTCGTTGTTGCTCTACTGATGCTCGATTGGAAGAAAGTCAGCCGGCGCCTCCAGAGGGCACTCCGAATTTTGAAATGTATGTGAAGCATGGTCTTGGCCCTATTATGTTTAGTACATTATGGCACAAATATACGAGGGACAATGCCGAATTACAGTGGCCATTGACATGCACTTTGACGAACAGAAGATTGAGTATTTACAAGAACAGTTGTTTAAGAAAAGAAGTAGACAGTCTATGTTTGATTCCCTCAGAACATGGCAAAAAGCAGCTAAGCAGAGACGAATGAAAGCAGAGAAAGAGGCCCGGAAAGGGAGAATGCAGACGTTAACTCAGAAGGCCGTAGCATATGAGAGGGATAAGCAGGAGAAGGGTATTTAATGTGAGGATAGAAGGTTTCGATTACATATTGACAAATCATATGTGGCTCAGGAGGAAGATGATACTTTTGTGGAAGAATTGTTGGATGCCCGCCCCCACCCCCATATGCCCCGCAGAGAATATATCCTACTGTTCCGGTACCCTCACAGCCACCCATTACAGTTGCGCCTACTGTCTCTGTCCCTGTGTCCACTGTTGTTACGTCAATGGCTGTGGCTTCAGCTCCTCCTCCTCTTTCTTCTGTTTCTTTGTCGTCTGTGGCAACTGTGACTGTTAGTACTCCTGCTGCCCCTATTGCTTCAGCATCCCTTTCGCCAACTCTTTCCCCTCCGACACAACCACCAGCGACGATAGTGCCTGTTACTACTGTTGCCTCTCCCACTGTGGTTTTTCATCCTCCGACATTAGTGAATAGTGGGACGCCGGTGCGTGGATTTGAGGATAGGGATTGGACAAAGTTCAAGGAGCGTATGGGACCGTTAGTGAGGTCTGATGTGGGAGATGACGAGAAACAGATAATAGCTAATCCGGCTGCGCAGTGGTCCCGTAATCCTATTTATAGTGTAGAGGATGTTTGGGCGATTATGAGAGATTTTGAGCCTTTTATACAGCAACATGCTCTTAAACACATGTCCGCTACTCTGATTGGTCTCTGGCAACAGTACTTTGGAGCGGCGGCGCCTCAAATTTTATATGACATTAGAGACCGACTGTATATTAGTGAATTGGGGCCAGAACAAGTCTTTGCTAATGTTCCGACAATCATAGCTTTTGTATTATGATCGAAACAAATTCTCTGCCATTTTTCGGAAATGGCCTTCTCTAGGTTATGTTTCTTTGGAGCTGAGTTTCGCTACACTAATGAATGAACTGTTCTTAGTAGCGCATACCTTTCCTCTAGATGTAAGCCCTCTCCCACTTGTCTAGTGGCGGGCACAGGCAGGAATGACCTTGACTGATAGATAATGTGTGCCCGGTCTCAGAACTGAAACTTACTCCTTTGTAATTTACTGTCCAGCTGCGTCTCTCTGGAAAATTTCATGGTGGGCGTGTTTTTCATTGATTCTGATATGTACATAATGTATCGTTATGCTTGTCGAATTCAGACTCTCTCTGGAGCACTCTTAGTGACTGGACAGACAGGGCTCCACTCTGAGCCAACTTTAAGTAAACTGTTATTGGTTTGTATTCTCTACTGTCTGACCGACTCTTTATTTCGTAGAAGGCATAGAGGTGGTTGTGAGTGACCCGAGTGACCCGACTGCATGAGAAGAGCCCCAAGTCGGTATCCCGGTTTCCGATGAGAGAGGTCCATCCTATATATCACCCAGAGATACCAGAGTTAACGGATGGGCGAGGTAATGTGACTCGAGCGGCAGTAGCAGCCCGGTTTCAAGAATAATGGGTTTATACTCCATGGAAAAGAAGCGAGGTTTTATCCCTTAAAACTCATTTGCCTCACCCTAGAAAGAATCCTACTGCTTATTATAAAGAGTTGACTGAAGCTGCTTCTTCGACGGTAATGACTCTTTCTGACATTGACATGTTTTTGGTCTTCTTGTTCTGGTTGATATTTGGAGGCAGGTCCATTCTCAAGATCATGTTTTCCGGAGTTGGGTGGTACTTGGGATCAAATTAGGGTATGGGACCAGGAAAAAAAGCCAGGTGACAAGCCTCGGTCAGAGATACTTGCTTTGCCAGGCTGCATTATTACATACATGCATTCTCTTATTCCGCCAAGAAAGGTGAATTGGGACAAATTGTCAGCTTGTCAACAGAAGAAAGATGAGAGTGTGTCTGATTTTTTTCACTCGATTTGAAGGTACATTTTTGGACTACAGTGGGCAGGATTTGTCTATTGAGGGAGGTGTTCGGTTGTTTGTTAATAGATTTGTCTCTAACTTGCTTCCTGAAATTGTGACTCAATTGCAGGCTTCTGAAAGTACTTGGTCTACCTCTTCTCCTTCTGTTATTTTGAACATGGCACAATATTATGAGCATAGGGATAATGAGGAAAAGGAGAGGACAGAGAAGAGGCATAAGGATTTAAAGACGAAGGTGTTGTTACAGCAGGCTTTTAGAGGGAATGCGAGAGGACGTGGTGGTCTTGCTCGACAGCTTCCCCACACTAGTAGGCAGCCAACAACTACGCCTTTGGGTCCGAATCAGTGTGCGTATTATAAGGAGGAGGGACATTGGTGTAGTGAGTGTCCTGTGCTTTTGCAGAAGGTATCAGCCCCCAGAGGACAGGGTTCTCGTGGTCGTGGAGCTGGTGGGGCTGATAGGGCACAGGGTGCTGCAGCCTCACAGGGTCGTTCTGATAATTATTTTGTTGATGTGGATGAAGTGACAGGAATGTCTTACAGCTAGGACAGCCAGGGACAGAGTGGGTGACCAGTTCCGATACCTCTAGACCAGCGTGGTCCTTATGTGACAGCAGAAATGCAAGGGTCAACTAAGGAGTTTTTGGTGGATACAGGTGCGACATAAAGTTCTGTTGCTCGAAATATGGTCCCTGGGGCGGCTCTATCTGGCCATAATAATGTGTCGGTTGGTTTCTCTGGTGTACCGGTTGTAAGCCCCATTTCAAAACCTCTTGCATTGACTACTGGTCCTTTCACTGTGGATTCGCCATTCTTGCTGACATCTAATTGTGGTGAAAATTTGATGGGTTTGGATTTATTAAAAAAATTGCATGCCACAATTTATTGTTCTCCGGCAGGTGTCTATATGATAATGGGTCCAGATGTAGCACGTGCTAAAAGCAGTGTTTGTCCAAAGACGCACCCCTTCCTGTTCAGTTTAAAGATGTGCCGCCCACTCTGTGGGCGACAGGTGACACAGATGTGGGATTGTTGCAGATTCGCCGGTTTCAATACAGGTTAAGGATGGTGCTATTTTGCCTCGTATCCCTCAGTATAAAATACCACAGGCAGGGGAGCGAGCTTTATTGCAAATTATACAGGATTTGATTAGGAAGGGAGTGGTTGAGGAGACAACTGCTAATATTTGCAATAGCCCTATTCTTCCAATTCTTAAAAGGGCGCCCTCAGGTTCTTCTAATGACCATGAAGATGTTTATCGTTTTGTGATTGATTTGCGCGAAGTTAATAAAATAGTGGTCCCTCAGTTTCCAGGGGTTCCTGACATTACTACTCTTTTGATGATGATTCCTTCTACTGCTAAATTATTTTCTGTCATCAACTTGAAAAATGAATTCTTTAGTATTCCTATTCATTCGGATAGCAGGTATTTGTTTGGTTTTATCCTAGCTGGAGCTTTAGATTCTGTCGAGCTCCTCAGGGCTATACAGAAAGTCCGAGTATTTATAGTCAAGCATTAAAGAGTCAATTGGATTCCCTTTCACTTCCCCCAGGTAATGTATTGGTGCAGTACATTGATGATTTGCTCATCGCTTCTGACACAGAACAAGGCTGTAAAGACAGTACACTGAAATTGTTGTTGCATTTGGCCCAACATGGCCATAAGGTGTCTCTAAATTTCAATATTGTCGTCAGGAGGTCACCTATTTAGGTCACCTACTGTTGACGGAGGGTAGGAGATTGACCCCGGAGCGCATCAGTACCATTGTTAAAATGCCCGTTCCACAAACTCAGAAGGATGTGCGCGCTTTCATAGGTATCACTTCCTACTGTAGGCAGTGGATACTTAGCTACTCGTTACTAATCAAATCCCTGCTTGCTCTAACATTAAAAAATGTGCATGAGCCCCTGCCTTGGACGCCTGAATGTCAGCAGTCTTTTGAGCAATTGAAAACTGCGCTTTGTTCGGCTCCAGTCCTTGGCACTCCAGACTACACTAAACTGTTTGTGTTGTACGTCCATGAGATTACTGGTTGCGCGCTTTCTGTTTTAACACAAAATTTTGGAGACAAGCAACGGCAGTGTGCTTATTTCTCTGCTGTGCCTGACCCTGTCACACGAGCCCTCCCGAACTGTCTAAGAGCGGTCGCGGCTGTGGCCGTCTCGATAAGACAATCAGCTGGACTCATACTTGATACTGACCTCACAGTTATGGTACCCCTTGCTGTGGATACACTTTTGAATAAGACAAAGACACAGCACCTCACCAGTGCACGTCTGACAGGCTGTGAAATAACATTGTTCGCAAAACACATTAAGATTAAAAGATGTGCCACTCTGAACCCAGCCACGTTACTGTCCCTCCCTTCTGAGAATGATGAGATTGATAAACATGATTGTATCTTCTGGATGGAAGAAGAGACGAAAGGACGGGCAGACTTGATTGATGTTCCCTTATCTGACCCTCAAGGCGGGGAACTATATGTCGATGGCTCTTGTTTTAAATTACCAGATGGCACTACAACTGCTGCTTATGCTGTTACTACGCTGCGTACAGTAGTTGAGACATCACGAGTCCCCTATCAGTCGGCCCAAGCTGCCAAGCTTGTTGCCCTAATCCGAGCTTGCGATTTAAGTGAGGGACTGGTTGTCAATATTTATACTGACAGCCAGTATGCCTTCGGAGTTGCGCATAATATTGGGCGACTGGGCGGAGAGAGGGTTTCTTACTTCCCATGGCACTAAGATCCAGCACAGGCACCTCATATTGCGGCTACTGTCTGCTTTAACCCTCCCTAAGAAGTTGGCTATAGTGAAGTGTAGTGCCCACCGGAAAGTCACTGATGACGTAGGTAGGGGAAATGCTTTTGCAGATCAGACAGCTAAAGAAAAAGCCCGGACCAAAATGAAAAGAATGTTTGAAGCAGGTCCTGCTAGGTGGGTGCCTGAGGTTACTATGTTTGAAGACACACTTGAGAATGTGAAGGAGATTCAAAGTGAGGCCACAACAGAGGGGTTAGCAGTGTGGCAAGAGAGTACAGCACAATTGAACGATGAGGGATGTTGGATTGACAAGTCAGGGAAGCAGAGATGGATGTTGCCAGATGCATATGTTCTCCCTGTAGTTAAAATGGCCCATGGCCCAGCCCATATTAGCTCTAAGTGTATTTGCAAGTTGTTAGATCCTGTATGGCAGAATAACTTTTCAAAGACTGCTGCACATTTAGTGAAGTATTGTATGGTGTGCATGATGCATAATCCAGGAAAAGGTACTCCTACCCCACCTGGTAATTTTGCACCACCCACTTTCCCTTTTGAGGTCCTTCAGATGGATTACATTGAACTACATAGGTGTAATAATTTGAAGTATGTTTTAGTGGCTGTTTGTGCTGTCAGTAAATGGGTTGAAGCTTATCCTACTAAAGACAATACAGCTGTTACGACTGTTAAGGTACTCGTGAAGGAGTTCTTTCCTCGTTTCAGCTTTCCCCGTTTGATTTGGAGTGATAACGGAAGTCATTTTAATGCCAAGGTCATTCAGTTAATTTGTGATGGTTTGCACATAAAGCAGAAGTTTCATGCTGCACATCACCCGCAGTCAGCAGGTTTGGTTGAGAAGTACAATGGTACTCTCAAACTGAAATTGGCAAAGATTCAGGAAACCACAGGGTTACAGTGGCCAGATGCTTTACCATTAGCTCTTTTGTCAACGAGAACAACAGCACATTCTAGGACAGTATTGTCACCGTACGACGTCGTGTTTGGGCGCCCGGCAAATGTCTGGGGCGTCCCGCAACCTCGTCGGTTTTCTGATATTGAGTACCCCTTGTTAATTGATTACCTGTGCCAGTTAACTGAAAATTTGCATTCTTTTCACCAACAGGTCCGTGAGTCCCTGCCAACTACACCAGAGGGACCCGGACACGACATTCAGCCTGGGGATTTTGTGTTGATCCGAAACTTACAGCGGCAGAAGAGTTTGGAGCCACGCTGGAAGGGACTGGAACAGGCCCTTCTGGCTACACGCACAGCTATCAAGGTCACTGGCTGAAAGAATTGGGTGCATGGCACTCATTGCAAAAGGGTGCCTCTGCCTTTGCCTTATTACCAATGGATTAAAGATGGAGTAAGGGATACTGAGTGTGAGACGGTGCCTCAGTTTGTCCCCTTCAGTGACGCCAGGCTGACCTGGACCAAAACGGATGAGGAGAATGATGAAGTGCTGAATGCAGCAGTTCCACCAGAGATACGAGCTATCCAGGAACCCCTTTTCACTGATCCATCTGTGCCTGGAGTCACTAGGTACAATCTGCGACCTCGGCTGAGGAATAGTGCACAAAAGGAGAAGTCAGACTAGATAGGGATGGACTGTGCAAGTTAGGGTGTACTTTACTGTAGTACCAACCAAGTTAGTTTAGGGTGATGTTAGATTTGTGCACTGCTTGAACATTGGACAGGATAGATCGAACGTGCTCCCTTGGAGGTGGGTACATTATCCTGATCGACATGGGATACATCGAGAGCTTAGGACAGAGCAAGCTCCACCGCCGGTGCTCTAGAGCGCCAATGTTTGATGAACAATAGGAGCCTGTACTAGTGAGGCTCTGATGGACACTGGGAACTTGTATACTTCTCTTGCTGGAGATTTGCCCCTTTTGCATTTTTATTCACTATTCACCCCTTTGGCAGAATGGTTGCTGACGAAGAACAACCAGTAATTCCCTTTGTTCACGTACGAAAAGTTTGGTCTACCAATCAAAAACTGCTTTGTGCTGTTCTTTTGTTGTTGTTGTTGATTTTGGGTGGGGTGTCTTGGGTTTTGGAGTGTGATCACGATGCACCATCCTGTATTGTATATAAGATTGTTTCTCAAGTTCGTACAAAAAGGACAATCCCGAGCAATGTATTTCTAGACACACATAAGAAATTCTTTGGTGAAGGTACAGCTTGCTACCCTACTGAATCCGTTATAAGTTTATGGACTGCTTACCCATTGTCATTGGTTAATTATACGTATGTTCGCCTACCCCAATTCGTAGAGGTAAAGGGTGAGTTTGGGATGGGATACCCCGGTCCTTGTTTGTATTACAGAAAGCCACGAGGGAAGGGATACCGAGGTTGTGACACTAATATGTATTGTGACAATTTGTATATGGATGAACAGAACATTACCTTAGTGGGCTGGCATTATCAAGATTTGACAGTCACCCGAAAGGCAGGTTATTATCCTGCATGTTGTCTGATAGTAAACAGTACTGACGCTTTTCTATACGTAAATTGTTCTGGAATAATATTGTTTAAAAATACAATGTCTTTAGTGAAAAAGAAGGATCCTGAGTACAGTAGGAATGAACACCAGATATGCTCCTGTAGATTATCAAGGTCCACTTTATGCACACCCAGGATTTTACTTTTTGTCCAATGGTACTTACTCCGAATGTTTACAATGGTGTGCTTTAGGAATGGTGCTGCCTCTTGGTGTGCCCTGCAAGTATAGTAAGCCAAATATAAGATGGGTTAAAAGGACTTTGACCAAGGAATTTTGTGACGGAGTGACAGACCTGGAGGTCAATAATTATAGTAATGGTATCACCTTTGGGTATATTCTTTCCTCCATTATTACCTTTGGTGGTACCGCTATGGCCAGGGGTGAAAGTGCTAGGGAATATTTTGGATGTAAGCTGCAGATACTGTTTAATTCCACAGGAGCGGCTTTGCGTGACATCACCACCCAATTGGAAAGTATGCGAATATATTCTGAGCAAACTAGATATGCAGTTGATTTCATTCTAGCTAAGAGTGGTGGTGTGTGCGCAGTAGTAGGAGACCAGTGTGTAGTCGGGATCACTAATATGGAAAAGAATATTACCCAACATATTTTAGATATTTTGGAGAATGTTAAAGGAATGGAGAGCCTTTTTGGTGGATGGGGTTGGATCCTTGAAAGGGTGATATATTTTATTGTGATTCTGATTGCTTGTTGCGTTTTGGTGCAGTGTCTCCCCTTATGTTGCTCTTACTGCACCACCCTTCTCGCCCCTAAGAGAATATCAATCCATGATACTAACGCAACAATTATGATTCAAAAGGAGTTGAACGATCTTATACAGATCGATGAAGGTATTTTTGAAACCTCTTCCCTCCTTACTGTTTCTCTCCCTGAAGCTGAAGATATGGAATGTTCCTAAAATCGAATTACTGTTTTATTGAATAATATGTTCTTTTTTTGTTATCCTAATATGTTTGTTTAGCTCATGCTAAAAGAAGGGTCTGTTAGAATAAAATTATGCTTCCGTATTTTTCTACATATGTTAGCATTTGCGGCGCCATTTTGTGTACCGGCGCCATTTTGTATTATGTTCAAAACTAATACTCTGCCATTTCTTGGAAATGGCCTTCTCTAGGTTATGTTTCTTTGGAACTGAGTTTCGCTACACTAATGAATGCACTGTTCTTATTAGCGCATACCTTTCCTCTAGATGTAAGCCTTCTCCCACTTGTCTAGTGGCGGGCACAGGCAGGAATGACCTTGACTGATAGATAATGTGTGCCCGGCTTCAGAACTGAAACTTACTCCTTTGTAATTTACTGTCCAGCTGCGTCTCTCTGGAAAATTCCATGGTGGGCGTATATTTCATTGATTCTGAAATGTACATAATGTATCGTTATGCTTGTCGAATTCAGACTCTCTCTGCAGCACTCTTAGCAACTGGGAGACAGGGCTCCGCTCTGAGCAAATTTTGAATAAACTGATATTGGTTTGTATTCTCTACTCTCTGACCGACTCTTCATTTCGTAGAAGGCAGAGAGGTGGTCGTGAGTGACCCGAGTGACCCAAATCGGGCCACTTCCTTCACTATAGTCACAACAACATGCACTTTCCCGCCGTGAATCACACAGGTAGGAGGCCAAAAAAAAGGACAGCCTAAGCCGTGTACGACCAGGTCTTCAATGCCTTTCTGAAAGGCAAGTGCACCTTGATTGAAGTCAGGGACTGGGGGAGCGAGTTCCAAAGTCTGGCTGCAGCGCCTGAGAAACCTCTGCCCCCTATTTTGTCTTGCGGACTCTGGGTAAGTTGGCCCGATTGCGATGGGCTGATCACAGATCTCACCCTGGAGTGTACCAGTGGAACATCTCCCTTATTTCAACTTTGACCCAGAGAGAGAGAGAGTGAAAAAGGATAAATAAAGGAGGAACAGAAAGAGGGCGACAGCGTGGGTGAGAACGAACTTACAAGGTAGCGATACAGAGATAGGGGGTGTAGGGGTGGAAGGAAGAGGCATGAGGTGGAAACAAGACTACACAACCGTAGTACTCCTGAGATAGGCGAAAGTGGGTGCAGTGGAAGAAAGAGGCATGAGGTGAAATCAAGGCTAGGTGGCCTTAGCATTCATGAGATAGAGTTGTACGTGGAGGGTGTGTTACAATGTAATGATGGTGTGAATGAGATCCCTGTGACTGTGACATCAAGGGTGGAGTGTTGATCTTCAAGCGAGTGGCAGTACCAGTTATGTTAGGATGCAGATGAATGAGCTGCAAGCAGATTCAATAAATACAGAGTGCAGCCACAACGTGTGTCCGTGTTTTGGATCACCACAACCTGGCGACGAGGATGAACACAAACTGGCGACGAGGATGAAGCAAAACTGAAGATGGGTTTGTGGAGAAGCTGTCAGTGAGTGTCAGAGGAGAGGGTGTCTGTTAGTAGCAGGCTTCAGCAGGAGCGTAGAATAGAAGACATCAGAACAGAAGTGTCAGTGAGGAGTGAGTGAGGAGGTCATTTGTGAGCTATGGAGGATGTAAGTGAGGGATCACTGTTGGTTGCGCCAGCGCTAAAGATGCCAGTGAGGAGCAGAAGTGACGGTGTTGGTGTCAGTGAGTTCTCAGGGGAGCATGTCAATGAGTGGTTAAATATGCAGTGAGTGAACATGGCTGAGGGTATCAGTGAGGGCTCAGAGTGTCACTAAGTGCTGAAAGAAGAAGAATTTAATGAAGAAAGAAGATGTAAATAAAGATTCATTGCTGTGAGTCTCAGGGGTTGTGAGCAGATGGTGTCAGGGAGGACTCAGAGTGGAGGATGTCAGTGAGGAGCTCAGAATGTCAGTGAAGAAAGCTGTCTGAGAGTGTCAGTGAAGACCGAGAGCGGGCACCAGTGAGGGCTCAAAGCAGAAGGCGAGAGTGAGGGTTGGAAGCAGAAATGTTTATTGCAAAGTACAGAGTGTCAATAAAGACTCATGATGGAAACCTTTAAGTGAAGCCTAGGAAGACAGGGTGTCAGAGAAGGCTGGGGGCAGATGGCGTCAGTGAAGGCTGGGGGCCGATGGTATCAGTGTGGAGCAGATCTCAGGGTGTTAGTGAAGGCTGGAGGCAGATGGTATCAGTGTGGAGCAGAGCTCAGGGTGTCAGTGAAGGCTGGGGGCAGATGGTATCAGTGTGGACAAGAACGCAGGGTACCAGTGAAAGGGGGGCAGATGGCATCAATGGAGATCAGACCACAGGGCGTCAGTGAAGGCTGGGGGCAGATGGTATCAGTGTGTAAAAGAGCTCAGGGTGTCAGAGAAGGCTGGGTGCAGATGGCATCAGTGTGGAGCAGAGCTCAGGGTGTCAGTGAAGGCTGGGGGCAGATGGTATCAGTGTGGAGCAGAGCACAGGGTGTCAGTGAAGGCTGGGGGCAGATGGTATCAATGGTAAGCAGAGCTCAGGGTGTCAGTAAAGGCTGGGGCAGATGGTATCAGTGTGGAGCAGAGTTCAGGGTGTCAGTGAAGGCTGGGGGCAGATGGTATCAGTGTGGAGCAGAGCTCAGGGTGTCACTGAAGGCTAGGGGCAGATGGTATCAGTGTGGAGCAGAGCTCAGGGTGTCAGTGAAGGCTGGGGGCAGATGGTATCAATGGTAAGCAGAGCTCAGGGTGTCAGTGAAGGTTGGAGGCAGATGGTATCAATGGTAAGCAGAGCTCAGGGTGTCAGTGAAGGCTGGGGGCAGATGGTATCAGTGTGGAGCAGAGCTCAGGGTGTCAATGAAGGCTGGGGGCAGATGGTATCAGTGGGGACCAGAGCTCGGGTGTCAGTGAAGGGTGGGGCAGATGGTATCAGTGGAGACCAGAGCTCAGGGTGTCAGTGAAGGCTGGGGGCAGATGGTATCAGTGGATACCAGAGCTCAGGGTGTCAGTGAATGCTGGGGCAGATAGTATCAGTGCGGAGCAGAGCTCAGGGTGTTAGTGAAGGCTGGGGGCAGATGGTATCAGTGTGGAGCAGAGCTCAGGGTGTTAGTGAAGGCTGGGGGCAGATGTTTTCAGTGAAGGCGGGGGGCAGATGCTGTCACTGGGGACCAGAGTGCAGGGTGTCAGTGAAGGCCGGGGGCAGATGGTATCAGTGTGGAGCAGAGCTCAGGGTGTCATTGAAGGCTGGGGCAGATGGTATCAGTGTGGAGCAGAGCTCAGGGTGTCAGTGAAGGCTGGGGGCAGATGGTATCAGTGTGGAGCAGAGCTCAGTGTGTCCGTGAAGGCTGGGGGCAGATGGTATCAGTGTGGAGCAGAGCTCAGGGTGTCAGTGAAGGCTGGGGGCAGATGGTATCAGTGTAGAGCAGAGCTCAGGGTGTCAGTGAAGGCTGGGGGCAGATAGTATCAGTGTGGAGCAGAGCTCATGGTGTCAGTGAAGGCTGGGGGCAAATGGTATCAGTGTGGACCAGAGCTCAGGGTGTCAGAGAAGGCTGGGGGCAGATACTATCAGTGTGGAGCAGAGCTCAGGGTGTCAGAGAAGGCTGGGGGCAGATGGTATCAGTGTGGACAAGAACTCAGGGTACCAGTGAAAGGGGGGGGCAGATGGTATCAGTGTGGAGCAGAGCTCAGTGTGTCCATGAAGGCTGGGGGCAGATGGTATCAGTGGGGACCAGAGCTCAGGGTGTCATTGAAGGCTGGGGGCAAATGGTATCAGTGTAGAGCAGAGCTCAGGGTGGCAGTGAAGAATGGGGGCAGATAGTATCAGTGTGGAGCAGAGCTCAGGGTGTCAGTGAAGGCTGGGGCAGATGGTATCAGTGTGGAGCAGAGCTCAGGGTGTCAGAGAAGGCTGGGGCCAGATGGTATCAGTGTGGAGCAGAGCTCAGGGTTTCAGTGAAGGCTGGGGGCAGATGGTATCAGTGTGGAGCAGAGCTCAGGGTGTCAGTTAAGGCTGGGTGCAGATGGCATCAGTGTGGAGCAGAGCTCAGGGGGTCAGTGAAGGCTGGGGGCAGATGGCATCAGTGTGGAGCAGAGCTCAGGGTGTCAGAGAAGGCTGGGGGCAGATGGCGTCAGTGAAGGCTGGGGGCAGATGGTATCAGAGGGGACCAGAGCTTGGGTGTCAATGAAGGCTGGGGGCAGATGGTATCAGTGTGGAGCAGAGCTCGGGGTGTCAGAGAAGGCTGGGGGCAGATGGTATCAGGGTGGAGCAGAGCTCAGGGTGTCAGAGAAGGCTGGGTGCCGATGGTATCAGTGTGGAGCAGAGCTCAGGGTGTCAGGGAAGGCTGGGGGCAGATGGCATCAGTGTGGAGCAGAGCTCAGGGTGTCAGTGAAGGCTGGGGCAGATGGTATCAGTGGAGAGCAGAGCTCAAGGTATCAGTGAAGGCTGGGGGCAGATGGTATCAGTGTGGAGCAGAGCTCAGGGTGTCAGAGAAGGCTGGGGGCAGATGGTATCAGTGTGGAGCAGAGCTCAGGGTGTTAGTGAAGGCTGGGGGCAGATAGAGTCAGTGTGCAGCAGAGCCCAGGGTGTCAGTGAAGGCTGGGGGCAGATGGTATCAGTGTGGAGCAGAGCTCAGGGTGTCAGAGAAGGCTGGGGGCAGATGGTATCAATGGTATGCAGAGCTCAGGGTGTCACTGAAGGCTGGGGGCAGATGGTATCAGTGGCGACCAGAGCTCAGGGTGTCAGTGAAGGCTGGGGGCAGATGGCATCAATGTGGAGCAGAGCTCAGGGTGTCAGTGAGAGCTGGGAGCTCAGTGTGTCAGTGATGTTTCAGGACTTAAGGTGTCAGTGAGAGCTGGGAGTTGACGTGTCAGTGAGGTGCAGAGCTCATGGTATCAGTGAGAGCTGGGAGCTCAGGGTGTCAGTGAGAGCTGGGAGCTCAGTGTGTCAGTGAGAGCTTGGAGCTCAGGGTGTCAGTGATGCTTCAGGACTTAAGGTGTCAGTGAGAGCTGGGAGTTGACGTGTCCGTGAGGTGCAGAGCTCAGGGTGTCAGTGAGAGCTTGGAGCTCAGGGTGTCAGTGAGAGCTGGGAGCTCAGGGTGTCAGTAAGAGCTTGGAGCTCAGGGTGTCAGTGATGTTTCAGGACTTAAGGTGTCAGTGAGAGCTGGGAGTTGACGTGTCAGTGAGGTGCAGAGCTCATGGTGTCAGTGAGAGCTGGGAGCTCAGGGTGTCAGTGAGAGCTGGGAGCTCAGGGTGTCAATGAAAGCTTGGAGCTCAGGGTGTCAGTGATGCTTCAGGACTTGAGGTGTTAGTGAGAGCTGGGAGTTGACGTGTCAGTGAGGTGCAGAGCTCATGGTGTCAGTGAGAGCTGGGAGCTCAGGGTGACAGTGAGAGCAGGGAGCTCAGGGTGTCAGTGAGAGCTTGGAGCTCAGAGTGTCAGTGATGCTTCAGAACGTAAGGTGTCAGTGAGATCTGGGAGATGACATGTCAGTGAGGTGCAGAGCTCAGGGTGTCAGTGAGAGCTGGGAGCTAAGGGTGTCAGTGAGAGCTGGGAGCTCAGGGTGTCCGTGAGAGCTGGGAGCTCAGGGTGTCAGTGAGAGCTTGGAGCTCAGGGTGTCAGTGATGCTTCAGGACTTAAGGTGTCAGTGAGAGCTGGAAGTTGACGTGTCAGTGAGGTGCAAAGCTCAGGGTGTCAGTGAGAGCTGGGAGATCAGGGTATCAGTGAGAGCTTGGAGCTCAGGGTGTCAGTGAGAGCTGGGAGCCCAGGGTGTCAGTGATGCTTCAGGACTTAAGGTGTCAGTGAGAGCTGGGAGTTGACGTGTCAGTGAGGTGCAGAGCTCAGGGTGTCAGTGAGAGCTGGGAGCTCAGGGTATCAGAGAGAGCTGGGAGCTCAGGGTGTCAGTGAGAGCTTGGAGCTCAGGGTGTCAGTGATGCTTTAGGACTGAAGGTGTTAGTGAGAGCTGGGAGTTGACGTTTCAGTGAGGTGCAGAGCTCAGGGTGTCAGTGAGAGCTGGGAGATCAGGGTATCAGTGAGAGCTTGGAGCTCAAGGTGTCAGTGAGAGCTGGGAGCTCAGTGTGTCAGTGATGCTTCAGGACTTAAGGTGTCAGTGAGAGCTGGGAGTTGACGTGTCAGTGAGGTGCAGAGCTCAGGGTGTTTGTGAGAGCTGGGAGCTCAGGGTGTCAGTGAGAGCTGGGAGCTCAGGGTGTCAGTGAGAGCCTGGAGCTCAGGGTGTCAGTGATGCTTCAGGACTGAGGGTGTCAGTGAGAGCTGGGAGTTGACGTGTCAGTGAGGTGCAGAGCTCAGGGTGTCAGTGAGAGCTGGGAGCTCAGGGTGTCAGTGAGAGCTGGGAGCTCAGGGTGTCAATGAGAGCTTGGAGCTCAGGGTGTCAGTGATGCTTCAGGACTTAAGGTGTCAGTGAGAGCTGGGAGTTGACGTGTCAGTGAGGTGCAGAGCTCATGGTGTCAGTGAGAGCTGGGAGCTCTGGTGTCAGTGAGAGCTGGGAGCTCAGGGTGTCAGTGAGAGCTTTGAGCTCAGGGTGTCAGTAATGCTTCAGGACTGAGGGTGTCAGTGAGAGCTGGGAGTTGACGTGTCAGTGAGGTGCAGAGCTCATGGTGTCAGTGAGATCTGGGAGCTCATGGTGTCAGTGAGAGCTGGGAGCTCAGGGTGTCAGTGAGAGATGGGAGCTCAGGGTGTCAGTGAGAGCTGGGAGATCAGGGTATCAGTGCGAGCTGGGAGCTCAGGGGTGTCAGTGAGAGCTGGGAGCTCAGTGTGTCAGTGATGCTTCAGGACTTAAGGTGTCAGTAAGAGCTGGGAGTTGACGTGTCAGTGAGGTGCAGAGCTCAGGGTGTCAGTGAGAGCTGGGAGATCAGGGTATCAGTGAGAGCTGGGAGCTCAGGTTGTCAGTGAGAGCTTGGTGCGCAGGGTGTCAGTGATGCTTCAGGACTTAAGGTGTCAGTGAGAGCTGGGAGTGGACGTGTCAGTGAGGTGCAGAGCTCAGGGTGTCAGTGAGAGCTGGGAGCTCAGGGTGTCAGTGAGAGCTGGGAGTTGACGTGTCAGTGAGGTGCAGAGCTCAGGGTGTCAGTGAGAGCTGGGAGCTCATGGTGTCAGTGAGAGCTGGGAGCTCATGGTGTCAGTGATGCTTCAGGACTGAGGGTGTCAGTGAGAGCTGGGAGTTGACGTGTCAGTGAGAGCTGGGAGCTCATGGTGTCAGTGAGAGCTGGGAGCTCATGGTGTCCATGAGAGCTGGGAGCTCAGGGTGTCAGTGAGAGCTGGGAGTTGACGTGTCAGTGAGAGCTGGGAGCTCATGGTGTCAGTGGGAGCTGGGAGCTCAGGGTGTCAGTGATGCTTCAGGACTGAGGGTGTCAGTGAGACTTCAGAGCAGACGAAGCCCCCGAGGCTCACATTAAAAGGGATATTATTTCTCTAATGGTGAAACCTACATGATTTCTTTTTTCACCACGGATCACAAACACCTTGGAGATGATTATGCAGCAGCGCCTCAGATTTGCATATGCATAGTATCGATCGCATTAACACAGATAATTATCCTTATTACAGAACAGATTGTTTATCTCGAAACATATTTTACCTTCTCTGGCAGTCACTTTTTTTTCCCTTTTTTTAACATTGAAAATCTTTTTAAAGAAGTCATTTTTATCACGTTTTGTACGTGTTAGCTGGAAAGGAAAGCTGTGTTCTGTTGTTAATTGCGTTGATCTGTGTCTGTAACAGCCTCCCAGCAGGGGTAAACAGTAACAGATTTCTGTCTTTGGAAAGGGCTTTGTTTAAAGAGGAACTCAGCGCAAACACTCATCACCCTCCCCCCCTCCCTGCTGAGGGTGCAGAGATCACATGCTACGCACACGTTTGTGTGTACAATGCTGAACTGGTCGAGATGCTCCCAGCTATCCAAGGGAGAGAGATGTTGGGGTGACAGTTTTTGTTGTGGAAGGTGTGCTAGATGTCATGCGCTTTCTGTAGCGCCTACAGACCTTTGGTGATAGCGCCTCCTACAAATAACACTAACATAACTTGGATCTCTTCTTTGCGTCTCTTTCCAGATAAACACCCCTGTGATGTTGAGGACAGACCTGGCCATCTGTGGGTGAAGGGGGGTTCACCAGAATCCATGACTAGGTCCCCCAGGATGTGAGTTGTAGTGTCGTGCTGGTTGAGGGGGGCCTCTCTAGGAACGCAGGCATATGCCCCCTCCTGTTGGACGGACGTGGAGCTAGAAGACAGGTGCCCTTCTCCATGACCTGGAGATGTGTGAATGTCTGCGTCTGGCCTACCTGCAACAAACACATGAAACCATGTATCAGGCCGACACTGACCATATACACAACTCTGTCCTCCTTGGTGACAACCATGCTCTTCTTGTCCCTCTGACATGTGGAGGGGGGTTGGTAGAGGGACACCCGCTAAGATCTGCCCGATGACGCAGCTCTCCTCCTTATGGTTTCTCTGACTCTTCTATAGGTGGAAGAGCTGCTACCTTTCCGACTGGAGGCCACAGGCAACACCGGCAGGCCAGACCCCGGCTGGCACCGGCTCGCGCCCGGCATCACCATGCAATGAATAGGGGTTCAGGGCCTGAACCTCCATTTCCTTCCTGTTGTCCCGCTGTGAAGGTGGGTGCATGAGTGAGTGCATGAGGTGGAGGTGTGCATGAGTGAGTTCACGAGGTGGAAGTGGGTGCATGAGTGAGTGCATGAGGTGAAGGTGTGCGTGCTGTGCATGAGGTGTATGTGTGTGCACGAGTGAGTGCATGAGGTGGAGGTGTGTGCATGAGTGAGTGCATGAGGTGCAGGTGTGTGCATGAGTGAGTGCATGAGGTGGAGGTGGGTGCATGAGTGAGTGCATGAGGTGGAGGTGTGTGCACAAGTGAGTGCATGAGGCGGAGATGTGCTCAGAGGCTGCCTGCCTCCCCACAACCCAAGGCATGGTGCTTTCAATCAATCAGGATTTATAAAGCTGGACAATCACCTTGATGGTCCCAAGACGCTGGAGTTGCCAGTAGCTTTGTGGTGCTCTGTTCATTCGAACAACCATGTCTTGAGTCCTTTTCTGAATTCTTTGAGTGATGCGGCATTCCTGTGGTGTAATGGATGGTCGTTCCAGGCTTTGGCAGCCAGGTGAGAGAAGGAGCGTCCTCCACTGTTGGATCAGCAGATCAGGGGGTGTCTGTTAGGAAAAGGGAGGCGGTTCACAGGTGTCTGGTTGGTTGGTGGAAGGTCATTTGTTTGTTGATGTATGCTGGTCCTTCGTAGTGCAGGGCTTTGTATGCGTGGGTCAGCATCTTGAACTGGCATCTCTTCTGGATCGAGAGCCAGTGTAGCATCTTGAGGTGGGGTGATGTGAGTCCGTCTGGGGAGGTCATGGATGAGTCTTGCTTTGTGCATCATAAGCACAGGGGCAGTTGTTGCTAATCCCTACACTTGCATGGAGTTTGCTGGTGTGCGCTCACAGGTTGGTGCGTCCTAGTGGATCAAGAGTGATGCTGAAGTGTCTCCTCATAGGGAGCACGTGATCTCAGATACTCACTCATCCTCTGCCAGCGTTCGTTGTTTGCCTGACTCTGTGTTATGAGCCTTGTAGCTGCCAATTCACCTATTGTTGTGGGTTGCAGTCCATGTTTTTAAATACACGTGGGGAGGTGTGTTCTTTAGAGTTTGCATGTGTCCTTCTCAATCTGCGGTTTGTGATGCTCACCTTAATGCATTGTCTGACATCTTTTTTCTCTCATTTGCAGTGTTTTTTATTTTTTATTTTATTTTTATTGATGACATTAACATGTTACAAATGCGGATGCAAAATTCAATCAGAGCAATACACTTACAGTAAAGCCTGTGCTAACAGTCCTATCTCTAGCGTACATTGCTGAAGGACTACTCCCCACCATCACGTTTTATTCTGTATCTAGTGCCAAGCCTGGATGCTGTGTCGCCTGCGGGGGTTCACACATGTTCCCTCTATATTCATTCCATTTTCCCCATATCTTTGTCCATTTTTTGGGGCAACCTCTCGACTCATATATAGTTCTCTCTGTTACCATGCACCAGTCCATGTCTCTGTTCCATGCGGGCAGTGTAGGTGCTTCTCGTGCTTTCCACAACCTGGCCGGGTTGCGTTTAGCCACTATCATCCCCAGCGCCACCCAGGTTTGCTCTTTGCTAGTAAGGTCTGTAGGTTCCCACACATTCAGGAGACATAGTTTTATGTTGGATTCTACTTGTGCCCCCAGCACTTCTGCCATACACTGGGTCACTGCTGCCCAATATTGTTGTATGTGAGCACACTCCCAAATGATGTGTATAAAGGTTCCATCCTGCCTACACCTCCTCTCACACTCAGAGTTATCTCTGTACCCAGGGCCGGACTGGGAACAGAAACCGGCCCTGGCAAACTGCTCAGCCGGCCCCCCCTGGGGTGAGGGGGAGTGCAGCCGAGCAGTTTGCGAGGGCCGGTTTCGGCCGATTTTGTTACCGGGGGCCGATATTGCCGACCCCCGGTAACAAAAACGGCCCCCCAGGGGCCCAAAACCGGCCCCCACCCTAGCGGCCTACCGGGGAAACGGACGGTGCCCGCTATGGCCAGTCCGGCCCTGTCTGTACCCCATTCTCCCCAGAGCGGTACCCGACAAATAGGCTCTGTGTAATACCTTGAGCTGTACCAGCCTCAATCTCGAGGAGATCGCGATCTCCTTAGGGGATGCCATAGCCTCCTGCCAGTTATCGTCGTCCAGTCCCACTACGTCTTCCTCCCAATGTTTACGGAGTGTCAGGAGGGGGTCAGACATGTTATTAATTAACTTTCGTTATGTCATAGAGATCGCTTTATTAGACATGTTTTCTTTGAGGATTCTGTCCTCGAGAGGAGAGGACTCTGGAAGCGACTGCCCCTGCGGGATAACCGCCTGAAGAGCATGTTTGATTTGTAGATAACGGTAAGCTTCTGTCTCAGCCATCTCATATTCTTCCCGTAACTGTGTGAAGGGGATCACCCCACCTGCTTTCCAAAGGTCCCCGACCCTAGAGAGCCCAATCAAGTCCCAGCGATCGAAGCCCTTGGTGTTTCTCAGGGTACCCAATATTTCTGCATCCCACAAGCGGGTGGCTTGCTTAATTTTCCCCGCCCATCCCATGCTCTTATTAACTGTGCGCCATATCTGAACCGAATGTTTAGTTGGGCCTGTTAATTTTGCTCTTGTGGGACTGGAGTACAGAGCCCTCGAGTAGTTCCCATCCGGAAGAAGCCATCTATCCATTGTATACCCGGGGTCATCCTGGGGCCTAGATATGCATTGGTTAATAGCTGCTAGTTGAGCCGCCCAATAGTATCTTCTAACATCTGGGAGTCCTATACCACCATCATAACACCCCCTCACCAGTTTTTTTGTCGCTATACGTGGCGGTTTCCCTTCCCTGAGTAGTTCCCTCTGTTCACTTTCAATGGACTTAAAATATTCTGCATGAACTGGACCTGGAGAGTTTTGTAGTATATACAAAAATCAAGGCAGCGCCATCATCTTAAACAGCGCGGCGTGACCCATTAGGGACAGTGGGCGAGACTTCCAGTGCTTAACGTCACTCTTGAGTCTCTGCAATGGGGGCAAGAGGTTGTGTTTATAGTATTGTACCGGGTCTTTAGTGACATATATTCCCAAATATTTAAACCCCTCTTTTGCCTCCGCTATTACATAGCCCCTGGGCAGCGAAGGGAATTCACCCCTCAGTACATAAATCACTGATTTAGACCAATTTATAGTGTAGCCGGAATATTTCCCAAAATTTGTGAAGATGTGTAGTGCTCTATGTATTGAGGCTCTTGGTGACGCTAGATATAACAAAAAGTCATCGGCATACAGGGAGATGCGATCCTCCCAGCCTTATGCCCACCGTAACCCCCTCGTGATTGGGTCTTTTCTTATCCACAATGCCAGTGGCTCCAGCATCAGAGCAAAGAGTAATGGGGAAAGGGGGCGGCCCTATCTGGTTCCCCTCTCCAAGTTAAACACTCTGGATCTCCTGTTATTTACTACTACTTGCACCATAGGTTCATTATATAAAAGCTTCACCCAGCTGATAAAGTTGGGACCAAATCCCATCTTCCCCAGCACGGCAAACATATATGGCCATTCGATCGTATCAAATGCCATTGTGGCGTCAAGGGACAACACCACCGCATCCTCTCTCAGTGTTTCTATCCTACCCATTACCCCGTGTAGGCGGCGAAGGTTGAGTGAGGTGTTTCTTGCTGGCATAAAGCCCGATTGGTCAGGGTGTACCAATGTCGTGATACCCGCCAAGCAGCTGAGTAGCCAATAATTTAGCCAAGATTTTAACCTCGGCTTTGAGCAGGGATATCGGTCTGTAGGAAGAGCACTCATTTCTGGGTTTGCCACTCTTGTGGATCACTACTATGGTGGCCAGTCTTTGGTCTGCTGGGAGATACCATTTTTACCGACTCTCCAAAAACATCTTGGTTAGGTATGGCGCTATCTTGTTGGGGGCTAACTTATAGAGTTCGATAGGTAAACCATTTGGTCCCATGGCCTTCCCAGACCGCAATTCCCCAATTGCTTGCTCCACCTCAGTGAGTGTGATGTCGCTGTATAAACTGGAGAGATCACCCGCTGAGAGGGTGGGAAGGAATATGTCTGACAAAAGGGAGTTTACATCCTCCTCTGATGAAACTGTTCGGGACATATATATTCGCTGAAAGGGATCAGCAAATCTATTCGCTATTTCCTGTGGGTCTGTCAACTGTGACTCTGACTCATCCCTCAGTTCAGCCACCAATCTGTTGGCTTGTTCTCTTCTGTCCAGCCACGTCAATAGTTTCCCTGCTTTATCCCCCGCTTCATAGATCCTACAAAGTGTGGCCCTGTGTTGTGTTCGTGCAGCGTCCGTGGCGAGGTCCCTGTACTCTTTTAGTTTGATCTTTAGCATATGTTTGATGTTTTCCGAGTCCTCTTCCCTCACCCTCTCCTCCAAGTGCAAGATCTCAGTTTCTAACCTGGCGAGATTGGCGGCTTTCTCTTTATGGACCCCGGCAATCAGGGTGACCGTGTGGCCCCTAATCACCGTTTTAAAAGCTTCCCAGAGCGAATGTGCTGACTCCACCGATCCCTCATTTTCTTGGAAATATAGCTTTATTTCTCGTGAAATCGTCTTTTTGAATGACTGGACATTTAGGAACCAGGGATTTATCGGGGCCACTCTACCTGACTGCGGCTCTCCCACCTCTACCAGAGCCCACACCGGGGAATGGTCTGAAATACCCCTAGCCAAGTGCCGAACCTCTTTGATTTGTCCAATCTGGTGTGCCGGTACGATGATGTAATCTATCCTGGAAAAACTCTTATGGGCTCCAGACTGGAAAGTAAACTGGGTTTCAATCAATCAATCACAGAATTTGTAAAGCGCACTACTTACCAGCGAGGGTCTCAAGGCGCTAGGGGAGAAAAAAAAAAGGGGGGGGGGTGATGCTACTGGTCGAACAACCAGGTCTTGAGTAGCCTCCTGAAGGTCAGCAGGTCTTGGGTCTGTCGTAGGCTTAGTGGAAGGGTGTTCCAGGTCTTGGCGGCGAGGTGGGAGAAGGATCTGCCGCCGGTGGTGGTTCTTCGAATGCGAGGGACGGTGGCGAGGGAGAGGTCGGCGGAGCGGAGTTGGCGGTTGAGGATGTAGAAGAGGAGTCGTCTGTTGAGGTAGGCTGGGCCAGTCTTGTGGAGTGCCTTGTGTGCGTGGATGAGGAGTTTGAAGGAGATTCTCCTGTCGACGGGGAGCCAGTGCAGGTTCCTCAGGTGGGGGGTGATGTGGCTGTGGCGTGGTACATCGAGGATCAGGCGTGCGGAGGCGTTTTGTATGCGTTGCAGTCGCTTGATGAGCTTGGCCGGGGCTCCCGCGTAGAGGGCGTTCCCATAGTCGAGTCTGCTGCTGACGAGGGCCTGGGTGACTGTTCTTCTCGTGTCTGTCGGGATCCACCTGTAGATCTTGCGAAGCATGCGGAGGGTGTTGAAGCAGGAGGATGAGACTGCGTTGACTTGCTTGGCCATGGAGAGCGTTGAGTCGAGGATGACTCCCAGGTTGCGTGCGTGGTCAGTGGGTGTCGGGGCTGCTCCCAGCGTCATTGGCCACCAGGAGTCGTCCCAGGCTGAGGGGTTGGAGCCGAGGATGAGAACCTCTGTCTTCTCCGTGTTCAGTTTTAGTCTGCTGATCTTCATCCATTCGGCGACGGCCTTCATCCCTTCATGGAGGTTGGATTTGGCGGCGAGGGGTCCTTGGTGAGGGAGAGGATCAGTTGGGTGTCGTCGGCGTAGGAGATTATGTTGAGGTCGTGCTGTCTGGCGATGCGTGCGAGCGGGGCCATGTAGATGTTGAACAGTGTTGGGCTGAGGGACGATCCCTGGGGTACGCCGCAGATGATCTCGGAGGCTTCGGATCGGAATGGTGGGAGGCGGACTCTCTGGGTTCTGCCGGCGAGGAAGGAGGTGGCCCATTCCAGGGCCTTGTCTCGGATCCCTGCGTCGTGGAGGCGTGCGCGTAGAGTGCGGTGGCAGACAGTGTCGAAGGCGGCGGAGAGGTCCAGCAGGATGAGGGCTGCGGTCTCACCGTTGTCCAGCAGGATCCTGATGTCGTCGGTGGCGGCGATGAGGGCAGTCTCAGTGCTGTGGTTGCTGCGGAACCCCGATTGGGATGGGTCCAGGATGCTGTTTTCTTCGAGGTATCGGGTTAGCTGCTTGTTGACGATCTTCTCGATGACCTTGGCTGGGAACGGAAGCAGGGAGATGGGCCGGAAGTTCTTGAGGTCTCTCGGGTCCGCCTTGGGTTTTTGAGTAGGGCGTTGATCTCTGCGTGTTTCCAGCTCTCTGGGAAGGTCGCGGTCTCGAAGGAGAGATTGATGATGTTGCACAGGTGGGGTGCGATGGAGCTGCTGGCTTTGTTGAAGATGTGGTGCGGGAAAGGGTCTGACGGGGAGCCGGAGTGTATTGTGCTCATGGTCTTGATGGTGTCCTCGATGTTCACGCTGGCCCAGGCTGGCAGGGGATCGTGGTCGATGGTGTGCGGCGGGTCTGGTGCATCGATCTTAGATGGGGCTGTCTGGGTGTTGAAGCTGTCGTGGATGTCGGCGATCTTGCGGTGGAAGAAGGTGGCGAGGGAATCGCACAGGGGTTGCGACGGTGGGATGTCGTTGGTGTTGGAGCTGGGGTTGGAGAGTTCCTTCACGATGTTGAAAAGCTCCTTGCTGTTGTGTGCGTTGTTGTCGAGGCGGTCTTTGAAGGAGGTTCTCTTGGCGGACTTGATGAGGCGGTGGTGGTTACGGGTGGCATCTTTGTGGGCTGCGTGGCTGTCCGGTGTCTTATCACTGTGCCATTTCTTCTCTAGTTTCCGGCAGGTGCGCTTGGAAGCTAGGAGTTCCGAGGTGAACCAGCTGGCTCTTTTGGTGGTGTCAGCGTAGGTGGGTTTTTCAGCGGGGCGAGGGTGTTGGCACAGTCGTCCATCCATCTTCTGAGGTTGCAGGCAGCGTCGTCGGTGTTGGATGGGTCGGAGGGAGGGCTGAGAGCGAGGGTTGCCCGTGAGTTGGTCTTCGGTGACTTTGCTCCAGCAGCGGCGTGGGATCTGTTGGGTGCAGTGGTGTGTGGTGGGTTTCTGGAAGGTGAAATGGATGCAGCGGTGGTCGGTCAGAGGAGTTCCGTGGTGTGGCTGAAGGAGACGTGGGAGCTGGAGGAGAAGATGGGGTCGAGCGTGTGGCCGGCGGAATGGGTCGGTGTTGTGACGAGCTGGCTCAGACCGAGGTTGGCGAGGTTGTCGATCAGGGTGGTGGAATTGCTGTCGTTCTTGTTCTCCAGGTGAAAATTCAGGTCTCCGAGGAGGATGTAGTCGGTAGAGGTCAGGGCGTGCGTGCTGATGAAGTCGGCGATGGAGTCGCTGAACTGGGGTCGGGGCCCAGGGGGTCTGTAGACGAGGGTGCCTCTGAGGGTGGTGTTGGGGTCCGTGTGGATCTGGAAGTGCATGTGTTCAGCGGTGCTGAGAGTGTTGTTGGTGCTGGTCGAGACCCTGATGGTGTTCTTGTGGACGATGGCGATTCCTCCTCCTACTGCATTGACGCGGTCTCTGCGGGTGATCTTATAGCCGTCTGGGATGGCTATGGCGATGTCGGGGGCGGAGGAGTCGTTCATCCAGGTCTCTGTCAGGAAGGCGACGTCTGGTGATGATGTGTCGAGCAGGTTCCAGAGCTCGACGGCGTGTTTGCGTGCGGAGCGGGTGTTCAGTAGGATGCATCGGAGGTGGTTGCGGTCCTTCTTGGCGGGTGCCTCGGTGGCTCTGAGGCTGGTGTAGCTGCAGTTCCGGCAGGTGAAGGGACCATGGGGGCGTTTCGGGCGGCCTTGAAGCAGTTGTGCGTCCGTCCGGGGTTGAGAGCGTGGAGTGTGGTGGCATCGTATTGGCGTCGGTCCTCGAGGCTGGTGCCGGGGGCGCACGGCCCAGGGGTTCTGGCGCTGGGCGCGGTCCAGGCACGGACGGGCGCAGACGGGCTTGCCTTAGGCGCGCCAGCGGCGCGGCCGCGCAGCGGCCGCCATATATGGGGAGGTGGGAGGGAGGAGCAGCTGGGAGGCAGGGGCAGCGAATGGGCAGTCAGGGGGGCGGGGCCGCAGGGGACGCAGCGGCGGGATTGGAGAGAGGCAGCGAGGGGTACAGAAGGCAAGAAGGACACAGCAATGGGGCAGCGAGGGTACAGAAGGAAAAAATGGACGCAGTACAGTGGGGGCAGCGAGGGGAGCAGAGAAAAAACGGCACACAGCAATGGGGGCAGCGAGGGTACAGAAGGAAAAAATGGACGCAGTACAGTGGGGGCAGCGAGGGGAGCAGAGAAAAAAACGGGCACACAGCAATGGGGGCAGCGAGGGTACAGAAGGAAAAAATGGACGCAGTACAGTGGGGGCAGCGAGGGGAGCAGAGAAAAACGGGCACACAGCAATGGGGCAGCGAGGGTACAGAAGGAAAAAATGGACGCAGTACAGTGGGGGCAGCGAGGGGAGCAGAGATAAAACGGCACACAGCAATGGGGGCAGCGAGGGTACAGAAGGAAAAAATGGACGCAGTACAGTGGGGGCAGCGAGGGGAGCAGAGAAAAACGGGCACACAGCAATGGGGGCAGCGAGGGTACAGAAGGAAAAAATGGACGCAGTACAGTGGGGGCAGCGAGGGGAGCAGAGATAAAACGGCACACAGCAATGGGGGCAGCGAGGGTACAGAAGGAAAAAATGGACGCAGTACAGTGGGGGCAGCGAGGGAGCAGAGAAAAAACGGGCACACAGCAATGGGGGCAGCGAGGGTACAGAAGGAAAAAGGACACAATACAGTGGGGGCAGTGAGGGAAAAAACAGACGAAAAACGGGCACCGAGGCCACAAGCAGAGGGCGAGCTTACCAGCAGCAGCAGCGGGCAGGACACCACAGGCGGAGCTGTGTGGCGGGGGAGCGACCTACCTGGTAAGGTCAAGGGTTTCAACGGGGTGAAGAACACGCCATGTGTCAATGAGGCCCATGGCACCTATAAAGTCACAGAGTTGCGTTCGTGTGGGTGGTACCTCCCTTGGGGGATATCGGTCTAGCTGTCCCGATGTATTGGAATTAAAGTCTCCCCCCAAAAAGAGTCGCCCCACAGGAAGGGTAAGCAACAGGTCTCCCAGGTCCCTGAAAGCCGAGGTGTGGAGGCCTGGTGGGACGTACATGGATATTACTGTAATAGTTTTCCCTTCCCATCTTCCCGAGATTGCCGCTTATCTGCCCTGTTTATCAGTCCATGTGTGTTCAATGATCATTGGGAAGTTTTTCTTGAGCATTATTCCCGCCCCTCTGGATCCCGCTGTATATGCCGAATGTGCCACAAGTTTGTACCCCCACCTGGTCAAAGCCCCGCATGTGTTTGCTATCAGATGTGTCTCTTGCAGGAGAACCACATCCGGTGAATGCCTCTTTATATATTGGAGCACTCTTCCCCTCTTGAGCTTATCTCCCAGCCCGTTCACATTCCAGGACAAAAGTCGAATGCCTCCGTGTGTCGATGAACTCATTCTGATTGGTGCTGAGTCTGCCCCGTTGGCCAGTCTTTCACGCCTGCATATGACCCCCCCTTTCAGATATGATCAACACCCCAAGGTAGTATTTCTCGTGCGTTACCAAACATATTAAACGTGACTTACGTGATGCCCTGTTACGCTGAGAATGAGTGTCATCTGAACTATCTAACAAACAAAACTGTGACTCCGAACCCCCCTCCCTGCTCCCCTGCAATCTGGGCTGAAAACCGCCCCTATCCCCAACTATGCAGAGTGCTGTCGCCCCATACAGAAACTCTATTTAAAGAAAGTGTGGGGGGTACGTACTCTATACCATCAACGACCACCATTGTTTTGAGGTCAAGTTCCTCTATACAGCTGCTGCAGTTATAGTTCTAATAGTTACTTATCCTAAATGAAGTAGATCTTCTGTAGGCGGTGCCTACTATACAAAAGTCTAGTATTGTACCTTGCGTTTAAGTCGATTTGCAGTTACTTGCTTGGTTCTTGTGTCTCACTCTTCCAAGGTTTGTCCATCCTGTATTCGCCGAGGATGCGCCTCAAGTGCTGGTTGCTCAGTAAGAGGGCGATCCCTCATTTGGCTGGAGCTGTTTCCATGGACAGGCCTCCACCCGTGCAGTCATTCCTGTGCCGCTGCTGGCGTATCAAAAAACCAAGCCTTCCCCTCCACCTCCACTCGTAGTCTTGCCGAGAACATCATTGAATATTTAAGTCCTTTTTCTCGAAGCTTACTTTTGGTTCCCTGGAAAGAGCGTCTCTGTTTCTGCACATTGAGTGTGAAGTCGGGGAAGAAAGTCACTACACTGTTGTTAATTTTAATCGGTGGGGCCGTGCGGGTGGTTTGCAACACTACGTCGCGGTCTCTAAAATTAAAGAGGCGCGCAAGCAGAGGTCTCGGTGGGGCCCCAGGTTTCGGCCTTCCGCCTGGCACACGATGTGCCCTTTCTACCGAGAAGAAATTAGACAAAGTTTTGGGTTGTAAGTGTTTAGTGATTAGGCCTTCTACGAAGAGGTCCGGCGTGGGCCCCTCCGCTCGCTCCGGCACTCCCAGAATGCGGACATTATTTTGGTGCAATCTTCCCTCATAATCGTCCAGTTTGCTTTCCATTGCTTTGCTGGCTACTTGAAGGTCTTTGATTTGTTACTGCATCTTCTTAGAATCTTGGCCAAGATCCGCTGTGACTGTTTCCATCGCCTTTACCTTGTCACTCATCTTATGCAAATCAGCCCTTATTAACGTTACCTCAGTTGTTATGGCGTCCATCCTTCTTTCGAGTGACGCATGCACTCCGGTAATGGCCTCCATAATGTCTTTCAGGGAGGGTTCGTCTGACTCCTGCGGCGGAGTTGTCTTCGTTGCAACCTTTTCCGACTCCTCTGTATATGTGGTTTTGGTCAAGGCATACTTGTCGAGTTTCATTTGATGGGTACTCTTGAGCCCTTTATTGCCGGACATTGCTCAAGTTTACCTCCGGAGAGGGCGGGGGAGGCCAGCAACACTCTTTCCAACTCGTGGCTCCTCGTCCACTGGGGGTACTACTCGCCGCCTGCCCTGGGAGCACCTTTGTTGTGTGTCCCTTGCGGCCTGTCGGGGTTCCCCCCAGGGAAGCAAATCTGGATCAGCAAGATCAAAAGGCCTCCCACACTCTGTAATGTATGCGGCTCTCTGTGGTTCGTCGGTATGTGCTCTGTACACACCTAGGACTCTCCCTCCTGTCGACAATCCAGCCTGACACCAGCGGTGGTTCTACTATGGGCGTGAGTGACCAACCATGTCCCTGTTGCCTCTCTCTATATGGGTCAAGACAGACTGTACCCTCTGTTACGCTGTGGCCTCTCAGCTCCACCTGCTCTGCACTTTTGGGCTAAGCTGTCACCCTTAATGCCCCCTATCTGTGGTCAACCGACTATAAGCCGGTGTGGTGATTAATTAAGCTGCTGGGTACTTTACTTGCCCGGTGCCACTAAGAAGGTGGCTTCAGTTCGAGATCTTTTAAGGGCCTACTAGTGTCAGCTGCTCCCTGTCCATACCCCGTATGCTTGCTGCGATGGAACTCAGTGGAGTTCTTTATGGGGCACGCCTGTCACTCATATTCCTGGGGCCTAGGCAGTGCTCACTAGGACGTTGAGTTTCTGGGAGGGAGGTTGTGCTTCTCACCTAATATAATGGCCCCCCGCGTGCCTCCGACTTTTGTTCCGCTCCGATCACCGCCGCCAGCCGGGCTCCGGCCGCACCACGTCTCTCAGCCGAGCTCTTCTGGGGGAGGCGATGTGGAATTTCTATGCGCGATACCTATCTCCCTGCGGGGAGGTGCTCCACACTTTCGCCGTCTCCCCGCCGCTTGCCCATGTCTCAGAGGTCTGCCTTCATCAAGGTCCCCGGGGCCTCTATCTCCTTATGGCCTTCAGGGAATGCCGTAGTTTCACTTTTGCGCGGCTCCGTCACTCAAGCGAGTCCGCGGCTTCCTGCAACGGCTGGGCCCCGTTTCTACACACTGCTCCATTTCGATGGTAGAGGCTGCAAATCAATATCTCAGACCTCCCGTGGATTGTGCTACCATTGGGACTGCATTCTTGCTGTCAGGGTCGGATTACTTGGACGGATTTTGTGGTTGTCGAGGTTAGAGTCTGCGGAGCTCTTCTACCGCACAACCATTTTCGTCGATGCGTAGCCACGCCCCCCTCATTTGCAGTGTTTGATTACTCAGGTGTGTGTAGTCATGGATATCTGTGGGTAATTTCAGGACTTATTTATTTTATCAGCACGCAGATAGGAGAGGCAATATAAAGGCAGTCTTAATTTATTTCCCAATTTTGATGTTCAGTTGATAATGAATGCTCTTGCAGCTTGTGTCCGTGAAAATGTGTTCGTTATTTCAAATCAAAATCTTGAACATGCAACCAATCAACAGCCAACACGTTTCGCTCTTGAGGCAACGAAGAGCTTCTTCAGGGCTGCAGATCAAAATTTATACAATTAGAATATAAAAGATGCATAAGATGTGTGCACATTGACAAACATATGACAACTCTAATTAAGTAATTAGAGTGTGCCCTATTCTTTATCAACAATGAAATGAATATCTGTTTATTAACTGATGACTTAAAAAGTTTAATTCATAACGGTGCTACCACTACAAAGAGTGCTTACTAAAGAAGTGTAATATCAGTGCAATCAAGCGATATGCGCAAGGTTCATGAATCTCAAACCGACAATTCCAGTGATCAGTCACTGGTAATGTCATAGCTCATGACGCATATTGTTGTCACCATGAGTCCATTCTAGTTTTTCCACCTCAACTCCTTCCTGGAAAGTTTTGGTCTGATTCGTCAAGCAGAGGCCGAGGAAAAAGAGGGTGGTCCCAAAACAGACTTTCCCCATGTAATTTCATGGATAAAATTAGACACTGATAAAGAAAAGAAACGGCTGACCAGAATTACAGAATACTAGGGGGCATATTTACAGGAAAATGGCGCAGCGCGGTGCCGCAAGCAATTTTTCACGCCAAGCTGCGTAATTTTCCAAGTGCGGGAATGCGCCTTATTTACAACAATGCAGCGCATTCCTGTACTCACCACTGCGCCCTCGCAAAAAGCTGCCTATTGCCAGTGCAGGCAACCTTGCACCTTGGTGCACAGTTGCTTTCGTTGCAGGGATGATTGTTTTTGTGCAGGAAGGGGCACCTTCCTGCACAAAAACAATCATTAATGGCGTTTTGCTCCTTCTATGTGCTTCAAAATGCAGCACACATAGAACAAAAAGAAGGAGAAACAAAAGTATTTCTCCTCATTGCGCTACTCTTCCGCCTCCCCCAGGGAAGCGTGCGTTTTTGGCACTGCCTTAGATTTACAGATCCTTGTAAATCTGGGGCAGCGTCAAAAAGCAAAGGGTGTTGCTTGGGAACGCCCACAGCAACACCCATTGCACGCCCCTTCGCCACAGGAAACTGCATCGAGGAGGACCATATTTACAAGGTGGCGTTAAGTCACGCAAAGAGGCTTAGCGCTGCTTTGAAAATATGGAGCAGGGCCCAGCGCCACCGGAGCGTCACAAAAAGTGACGCTCTGGTGGCGCAATATCCTTGTAAATATGCCCCTAGATATTTCCCCAAAATGCGTGTTTTTTATAATTTGGTGTAAATCCATTCAGTAGTTCTAGAGAAATTAAGGCCCAGGTTTACTAAGATTTACGTCAGGGTTGTGTCACTTTTGTGGCGTGAACTGAAAGTAAAATCTATGTTTGAATTGTACCAAGCCACGCAAATCGAAATCTGCACGGCTTTATGTGGGATTTCATCCCGAAAGTAACGCAAGAGGTTGCCATGGATGCCATGAACATTAGATCAACAATCATTTGCAATGCAAAAGGTCTCGCATTTGCGAGAGTTTAAGCTATTGGCATTGTAAATGACAATGCCTTTTATTTATCTGTTTTGATAATTAACACATAAATAATCTCAAACTCTTGTAAATGCGAGACCTATTCAAAGAAGCGGCCGCCATTGTCCTGGGCTGTTTGGAATGTGAAAGCGCGCATGGTGCGCTGAATGTTGCAGGAAAGCATGTCATGCCTGTAGTAGGAGAAACGCATTAAATAAAATAGTGCTTCAAGACTAAATAAGACATACCTTGTAACAACAGAAGTAAATGGGCCAGTCCTCAAGGGAGGTTACAAAAGAAGACAAGGCGGTACTAAGGGGGGACTAACAATCCTATTAACGAATCAGAAGCCAGCATTTACCAAGGACAATGACACAAGTGAATGAAAAATATGGGCGGAGAGTGGGCGGAGTTTCAAGTCCATACTCGAATACAGCATGCCTCGCAGAGCAGCGCATGCACTGCCTATGCTAAACCTAAAAAGCATCCTAATGTTGTGACCCTGAGAGAGGTCTGGTCAGCTCTTTTACCGACCCATACAACGCACTAAGGATAATTTAATTTGGGATCAGTGATACTGCCACTCTGCTCGATAGTGAAGTGCAACTGATGACGTTTGTGCTGATTGATAAATTGTTAATCAGGCTTGAAGGCACTTCATTACAAAACCACCACAGATACTAATATGTTTCTTTTAAAGCGATTTGTATAAATCCGCCCAGGAGAAGTGTCGTACGTCAACATTAGATCATAAAGCTAAGACTGGAGACAGTGCAGTGGCACAAGGGCGGGTCAGGGAGAACAAAATGGCGGCTGCAAGGAGAACAATATGGCGGCTGCCAGAAGTGGATTGGTTCACCAGGATCTCTAGCTCTGAGCAGTGAGAATGTCCGGTTACTTACCGGTAATATTCATTACTCCGAGTCGTGGACCTCCCCATCACAGTCCAAACCACATAAGCATAGCTCCTCCCCCCAGAACTTCCAAGCAAAACTCTAGCCCATCCCGTCCCTCCAGGCCACTCCCACAACCTGTGGCTCATAACCCCTAACCCACTGCATCACATCCTGTACCACCAAGCACATGAAGCCGAACAGGGAGGGAGGGATGGGAACCAGGACTGTGACAGGGAGGTCTACGACTCGGAGTAATGAATATTACCGGTAAGTAACCGGACATTACCTCCTCGTCGGACCTCCCCGTCACAGTTCAAACCACATGAGCAGATACCAAAGCAAGAATCAGCTTCACTCAGTAGCAAGAACAGACTTATTTAGCAAAGCAGAAAGTCTCACCACCGGAGCATAATGCAACACTGCGTCCCCAAACCCAGCAGACTCTGTCCCACCCACCACCAAACGATAATGGGACATAAAGGTGTGAGGAGAACTCCAAGTAGCCGCCCTGCAGATCTCAGCCATGGAAGCCCCCTGATAGCAATCCCAGGAAGCAGCCACCCCCGATCTCCCCTGCACCGACCCAGGCGCCAAGACACCACAAGCATCATACGCAGCCCCCACAGCCCACCTCAGCCACCGACTGAGAGTAGCCCCAGAGGGCTTCAGACCCTGACCAGCCAGCCCAAAGGTCACAAAAAGCGAATTCACCTTACCGAAAGGCTTAGTACGCAGTAAGTACACCTCCAGAGCCCGCCGAACGTCCAAACAGTGCAGCCGCACCTCAAACTCAGAAAGAGGATCCTGACAGAAAACCGGCAAAACCAGATCCTCCGAGCAGTGAAACGAGGAAGGGACCTTGGGAATAAAAGAAGGATCAGGCTGCAAAACAACCCAATCCGGGAAAAAACGCAAAAAGGGCTCCGAACAAAGCAAGGAGCCCAACTCCCCAATCCTCCGAGCCGAGGTAATAGCGACAAGGAAAAGCACCTTTATTGTCAAAAACCTCAAAGATACCTCATGCAGAGGCTCAAAAGGAGCCCCCTGCAAGGCCCGCAAAACCAAAGGAAGATCCCAACTAGGAGCAAAGGACTTAATGACAGGCTTCTGGAGGAAACAACTCCTCAACAACCGGGACACCAAGGGGACCACAAGCTCACAGTCCGAACCCCGAAAGGCCCACACAGCCACCCACTGAGCTCTCAGGGAGGACACAGCCAGTCCCAAGTTGAAGCCATCCTTCAAGAAATCCAAGATACGCACTGTATCCACCTCCAACGCAGACCAACCCCGCGCCGTACACCAATCCAGAAACGAAACCCAATGTCTGGCATAGGACTTGAGCGTCGAAGGGCGCCTGGACTGCTGAATAAACTCAGCCACAGAAGGAGAACACCCTAAAGCCACCAGATTCAGCCTCTCAAAAGCCAACCCACCAGTCGCATGTGGACCAGACAACCCCGGGACAGAGGGGGAAACAACAGGGGACAAGGAACCACCGGCAACGTCCAGCAAGGTCCCACCGCCAACCTCAACAACAGAGGGAACCAAGGTCTCCTTGACCAATCCGGAGCCACCAGGATAACAGAGGCCCGATCAAGTTTGACCTCCAGCAGGACCCGCGGAACCAGTGCAATTGGGGGTAAAGCATACATCAGGCCCCCCTCCCACCGGAAGGACAGCGCATCCACCATCCACCCTCCAAACCGCGTCCGACCGAACCAGAGAACAAAACCTCTCCCTCAAGTCGTTCCCCGGAGCTGCAAACACGTCCACCACCTGGACCCCAAACCGGGCCATCAGGCAACCAAACACCTCCGGCGACAGGCACATGTCGGACAGGGAGGGAAACACCCTGCTCAGGCGATCCGCCTCCGAGTTCAAAACCCCTGGTAGACGTAAAGCCCTCAGAGATAACAAATGCGACTCCGCCCACTGGCAGATTTGCTGAGCCAACAAGTTGAGGGAAGCCATCTTCGCACTCCCCTGGCGGTTGACATAACACACCACCACCGTGTTGTCCGACCGCACCATCACATCCCTCTGGAGGACCCAAGGAAGAAAATGAGCCAAGGCCAATTGAACCGCCTTCAACTCCCTCCAATTCGAAGACATTCCCGCCTCCAGCACAGACCAAAGCCCCTGTACCGACTCCTGAGCCAACACCGCCCCCAACCCAGTTCGCTGGCATCAGTCGTCAGGACCAACCTCTCCTGGGACACAAAGGGCAAGCCCTGCAAGAGGTTCTGATCCACCAGCCACCAGGACAACTCCTGGGCAATGGCCACACCCCCCGGAATCAACAGCTCATAATCCAGAGATGCCGGATCCCAATGCCCCAGAACATGATTCACCAGGGGGTACAAGTGCAAACGGGCCCAAGGAACAATCATCACAGTAGCAGACATTAGCCCCTGAACACGCAACCACTGCCGAGCCGTGGAAGACTGAGCCCCCAACACCCTCCTTAGTTCGCGCAACAGAGTCAGCCTGCGGGGTTCCGACAGGAAAACCTTTCCCAACTTGGTGTTGAAAACCCCCCCAATGAACAGCAGTTCCTGAGTGGGGCAAAGATGGGACTTCTCCAAGTTCAGAATCCACCCGAACTGCCGAAGGAGCCTGCAAACCTCCTAGGTATGGGCCTGAGCCTGAAGGAAAGAAGAAGAAGAAATCAACCAATCGTCCAAGTAAGGGAACACCTGGATCCCCTGAGCATGCAACAACCCCACCAAGGGCGCCAACACCTTAGTAAACACCCTAGGAGAGGCTGACAGCCCAAAAGGCAATCCCTTGAACTGGTAATGATCTACTCCCACACAGAAACCCAGGAACCTCGGGGAAGCCAGGTGGACCGGCACATGAAAGTAGGCGTCCCGGAGATCTAGAGAAACCAGGAAATCCCCACCGACAGGAAAGGAAGAATCAACTGCAGAGACACCATTTTGAAGGACCAATGAGGGATACACAAGTTTACAGCCTTTAGGTCCAGGACAGGACGGAAGTCTCCATTGGGCTTCTGGATCAGAAACAGGATCGAGTAAAGCCCCCGACCCTGCTGACTCACAGGCAACCTCACCACAGCCCCTTTGGAAACCAGGTCTTGAACGCCGTCCAACAGAGCCCGACACTTGACCCGAGATCTGGGAACAGGGGTAGCTCTGAACACATCCACTGGAGGAACATCAAACTCGATCCTGTAGCCCAGCCGGACCACCTGCAGGACCCACTGATCTCGAACAAACTCCTCCCAAACAGGAAAAAAAGACATGAGGCAACCCCCAACCGGTGCCACCAATGAACTCCTCACATAGTCACGACTTGGAGGGCCCTGAAGAAGAGGTGGCACCCTGTTGACCCCGGGATTTGTGGAAGGAAGGTACACCCCGGCCACGTGCCCGACCACGAAAGGGCTGGGCTGCCGTTTTGGACTGGAACGCCTGCCCAAAAGCCCACTTATAACCGGCAAGTTTCCCTCTCTGCGAGGAGCGGACCGGAGCCAACAGCTTTTTGGCCTCTGCCGGCTTCTTAATTAATGCCTCCAACGGTTCCCCAAACAGCTTAGTGCCCGCGAAGGGAAGTTTCATCACGGCAGCCTTCAGAGCAGCCTCCGCCTTCCAAGGCTTAAGCCACAACTACCTCCGAGCAGCCACCGAGGCCCCAGCCGCTGCTGCCGCCGCACTAAGGGAGTCGAAGGACAAATCTGCCATGAAACACAACTGTTGTTCCAACATGGACAAAGATTCTGAGGGATCCTCATCCTGCAAGAGCTGTTCAGAAATACCCAGACAGTCTTTGAGAAGTGACTGAACCAGGTAGCTGGTGTAAGCCGCAGACCGGACAGCAAGATTAGAGGCAGCAAAGGACCGCTTCAAAGCCCCTTCCACCCGCTTATCCCCAGGATCAGAGGGAACCGCATCCTCGGACACCACCAGGCTCTGAGATGCCATACCAGCCAGCAGGGAATCCACCTTCACCACAGCCAGGAATTCCTCAGGGAACCCCTGTAAAGGATACCTCTTCGCCAGAAACTGGGGAAAGGCATGTTTGTCAACATCCTTCCACTCCCCCTCCAGCACATTTCTCACAGATTTATGAATAGGGAGGCATTCAGGCTCTTTCTTCTGGTAATTGGCGAAAAAGTCTTCCGACTCTCCACCCTCCAAGGGACTAGGGAACCCCAAATTGTCCCGAACATGCTGCAGAAGACTGTGAACGTTCGCCCCTTGGAAAAAACAACCCTTCACCTCTTCATCCGACTCCAAGTCTGGATCGACATCGGCCGAGGCATCCAATTTCTGCCTCTTAGGCCCCTTGGGCTCACGAGCCATAAAGGCCGCAGCCACTGCGGCCTCAATCATCTTCTGCAACTCAGCCAGAGAAGGAGCAGTGGAAGACCCAGCAACCACCACCTCCTCCCCACATCTGGGATCACCCACGTCTGAACCTCTACACTCCATGATGGACCAGGATAACAGAGTAACCATCCACCTATAAATACACCTGACCAATCAACTAAGCCCCAAAGGGCCAATCATTGAATGCCACCATGACCCACAGCCAATCCCCAACAGGACCGTAGGCGGCCCAAAAAATGGCCAATCAGATACAACGTCCAACCAATAAAACTAATGACTGAAGCAGGCCCCAGCTGTAAGGAAACCCAATCGAGCCCCAGATGCCGCCCTACCAACAGGCAGTAGAGAACACCCAGGTAAGGCTCCCCAGCAGCGCCCGCCATCCCAGCACACAATACCAAATGGCCACCAAGGATATAGCGAAACACCAGGACTTGCACACAACAGTAAGAGATAGAGTCAGAGACAGCCACAGCCAGACCTTAGTGAGTCAGTGCAAGCGACATGCATTCCTAGCAGGGAGAATCGTAAAGCCCCCGGGGCCCTGCAAAACTTACAGCAGCAACGCCATAGAGAGGGGAGACCAGCCGTCTCCATGCCGCAACAAGAGGGCCAACACCCGGTTCCTCGAACCCAGTCCCAGAGCCAGAACCGGGGAACAGCCAACCTGAGAGTCCCCGCGGGCCCCACGAGGCAGGTGACGCCGCCCCAACAGAGTGGAAACACAGACTCGGAACACGAGAACCGAACCCCCCTCCCGCGCAGAAGACCTCCGAGGAGGAGCCCATCTGCCATGCCCCCGGCGCAGCGAGAAAGGCAAAGCCGCGCCAACACACCTCCCCTCTCTCCCCGGGTGTTCCTGCTAGAGCAGGGAAAGAACCCAGAAGAGGGGAAGCCGCAACAGGGCCGTCACTACCCCATACCAGGTAGTCTGGCCCACCAAACCCTAGTCCCGCTATGGGAGGGACTTAAACACACACTCAGGCAGGCACGCAGGGAAATCAACGGCCGCTCAACGCAGACCGCCGCATACTTACCGGTGGGAGGCGGCAGGCCCCCCCACGTAGAGTCATGCCCGGAACAGCATCCAGCAGAAAAAAACAACAGGATGTGATGCAGTGGGTCAGGGGTTATGAGCCACAGGTTGTGGGAGTGGCCTGGAGGGAAGGGATGGGCTAGAGTTTTGCTTGGAAGTTCTGGGGGGAGGAGCTATGCTCATGAGGTTTGGACTGTGACGGGGAGGTCTGACGAGGAGGTAATGCAGGTTCAGTAGTGCTCCTTCATCACCTGCCATCTTCTCTTTGTTGACTTCAGCAAGCAAAGAAGGGTGGGGAGCAATAGAACACAAAATAAAAGAATGGAATGGGGAGCAATGGATGAGCTGGGGGATGGGAGAGTAACACTGAAAATGACCAAAGGGGGAGTGAAGGGAAGGCAGCATGCAGAAGAGAGGAGGAGTCAGCGATAAAACATGTGCACTCCCATAGAGTTAAGCGGAAAACAAAAAAAAGAGTTCCCTGAATGCAGGCAGTGGAAGGATACGAGTCATCCATTCCAAAAGATGGTAAAGAAGCTATTCTCCAGCAAGGGACAAACACAAGAAGAGGAAGGAAAGCCACTGAATAAGAAGCAAGGACATGAAACTGACTCGGAAGCCAGTCAATGATAATTAACAAAGTCATTCGGAGCCCACTGTAAGCATCATTACTGACTCCAATTGGTGTTTCCAAAACACACGGATAAAAAAGCTGTCTGTAGACAAGACCTAAAAGAGTCCCAAGGCCCAGAAGTACCTCACCACATCATATATCTTTGTCTTATCACTTCCTGTCCTGCAAAAGAGCACGGCTGTGCTATGCATCACGCTACATTGGACACAGGTGTGGTGTACTCATGCTATCGTTGGAGCGCTGGGGTTGTTCGTGTGACCCGGTCCCCTGACAGCTTCTGGGGTACCAAGTGAATGTTATGGCTGGGGTCAGGTTTGTCAGTGAATAGGTATGTTCAGTTAGCGTGCTCTTGCTGCTAGGTCCTGAATGAACCATCCACGCCTGCTCACGCCAGGGTCAGTGCTTTGATAATGCAAAGCATGCGACCACCACCCCATGGCGATGCCAAATTACTGAAAAAAAGGCAGACATTGCCTTTTTCAGTGTTTGAGGAGTGCTCAACCTGCCAAAGCCTATTTTGCCCGGAGTGCTGGAAATCACTGCATCTTTCCTGCTCATGACCTAGCGCCTAGTAAAGGGAAACAGGGGTTTCCACCAAGGGTGCCTAGAGTGAGAGAGTGGAGGATGCGTCGATGAAACAGCTTCGGGGACGTCACTGTTGCACACACTCTAGGTGGACTCTGAGGAAGACGAGGTTGAGAATTTCTTGGTGGCGTCAGAAGACCCCACAGCAAAGAGGCCATCGCTGTCCATTTTTGTGGAGAGAAGAGACGTAAGCAGTATACACACCCTACCATATATAATAAATGAAAGCGATGACACCTCAGGGACATTGGTTTGACCCGCCTACTGCTGGCCACTGGTGAACGCCAGCTTTGAACAGTTTAAAGGGGGCATCTGGTGAATGAAGTCACAATACATCTCAAGCCCCAGCAGACATCATCAAACAAAGTGACGTTCTAGAATGCCTGTTATTGGCGGTTCTTGGCAGTTTCATGATGTCGCAATACATCCCAAACCCCAGCTGACATCATCAAACAAAGCGACGTTCTAGAATGCCTGTTATTGGCGTTTCATGTCACAATACATCTCAAACCCCAGCTGACATCATCAAACAAAGCGACGTTCTAGAATGCCTGTCATTGGCGGTTGTTAGGGTTGCAGAAGTCAGATAAGAGAACTGTGTGTTCCCCCTACAGTGGATGGCCCCTTTATTTCAGAAGAGTGTCAAGGAGCTCGAACAAGACTAGCGATGTCCTTTTTTAAACTCACTCTTTGCAGGCTGCCCGGGGTCCACGAAGGAGACCCGCTAAGAGGGCGGCCGACTTAGTGCCACAAGATGGCACAGGAGGCAGCCTCCCAGTGTTTGGGACCCTCAGGGGTCCGGTGTGCCGCGTCACTTCCGGGGAGGGGGGTGAGGTACATATACCTCTCCCCGCCCTCTGGGCGCCCTCTTTGCCCACTACCCTGACGTCGTTTGGTCGTGCTGCGTGACCGCTGCTGGACAGAGTGACCACGAGGTTAGTCTCCTACTCGCTGCCCTGCCCCCCCCCCCCCCATCTGGGTCCCTCCATATGGGCCATGCCCTTGAGGGACCCCGTCCCAAGCAAGTTTTTCATCCCGGGCCCAGTTTTCCAGATACGAGCCTGCGGGCCGTGGGGGTGCCCGGGGCTTGGGAGGGGGCAGGGGAGGTGGTCACACCCACAGTCGGGGCTCGCTCCTCCCGCACTTTAAGTCACGCACAGGCGAGCGGGGGCTGTAGGGCAATTAGGCCTTTCCGCAGCAGGGGCCCTCTCCTCCCATTTTTAAATCACGCAAGGGCGAGCGTGGGGCAGTAGGGCTCATAGGCCTTCCGGGAGTTTGCCGCCCCCCCCCCTCCCCCTGTAGGGTTCATCACCCGGGGGCCGATGAATTGGAGGGAGGAGATGGGGTAGCTTCCCGGGCATTAGCGGAAGGTTCGGAGGGGTGCAGGCCCGAAGCGAGTAGCCGGGCCGACCTATGCGTGTAGGCCCGGCATCACGCAATAGGTTTGTAGGGCGGGCATAGTTGTCGGGTGCCCCCACTATTGGCTGGGACGGGAGCCCCGCGGTCGATTAGCACCAGGGTTGGCTAGGCTTGCAGGCACGAGATGGGTGGGCTAACAGGCCGGGTGCCCGCTCAACTGGGCCGATCCTGGGAACCCCCGCGCGTTGGGTAGCATCGGGGCGTAATGCCTCCAGACCGAGTGGGGTCACAATGGCGTGCACGTGTGCTCGGCCTTGGCTTGGGCGGCATGGGGGGAATAGCGTGGCCAGGTTCACAGCACCGAGCGGCCCTGCGTCCAAAGTACGAAGCGAAGCAGGGCGGCCGCTTTGGTGAGAGGCGACCCGCAGGGGGGGCGGCCGCCGGGGCCTGCGACCCGGTCGTGACGGCGGGGGCCGCTTGTCATACGGGCGGTGTCGGTTCGCGGGGCAGGTCTTTGCCCCGTGTATTTTCGCTAGTTTCCCCCTACCCAGGGGGAGCGGGGTGCTGCAGCGGCATTGTGCTTTGAGCGCGATCACAGAGCTGGAGTCCTCCTCCCTTGAAGCTACTAGTTTCACGGGGGGGCTCGAACAGTGTGGGCGGACTTCACCGGGCCTTGCACCCACCTCCAGGGCCCTGCAGTACAGTTTCCTTGCGGCCTCGCTGCGTGGGGGGGGTGGAGACCCGGCGCGGGATTCACCCTTCCCCGGGCCCCTTGTGTTCACCGGGCCTCCAGGGCACCCACCTCCATCCTGGCCCGCAGTTTAGTGTCCTCGCAGCCCGATCGCCCAGGCATGTTGTGATATTCATTTGCCGTGTTAAAATCGGCATTCCAGCGTAGTAGCCAAGCCATACTTTTGAGCAATGCTACACATCATTTCATGACCTGGAGGAAAGGGTGGTTACGGGGTGGGCAGAAGGGGTACAACAGGTGGAGCCAGGCCTAGGAGGGCCACATCAATTGAAGGGGTTATCTAACAGGCTGGGGGGGATATGATAATACCTGTTGGTTTTCCCTTACAGCGCTTGCACGGGGACGACAGATATGACGCCAAACGCCACGGCTGCGCTAGGCCAAGGATCAGGTACTTGGTCAAGGGGCTCACGGTGCACGCCGGACAGGGTCGCAGGGACCTGGACTCATGAATGCATAGAGTGTGTTCAACGTATTTTCGTAATTACAGGACTCACTGGAGCTGGAGGCAGGCACCGTACAAGGAAGGGATTGCAGGGAACAGGAGCAGGTATGGACAGGGCGCACACCGAAGGGGGAGGCGTGCAGGCATATCTTGGGATGAAGTGGGTATTATGGGCCGCGGGGTGCAGGCCACCTGGGGGGCGTGACTCGGGTCCGAGCACGGGGGCAACCGCTAACATGCTTTTCTTCATCTCCGCACGCAAAGCTTCCACGGAATCCGAAATAGGGGCAACACAGCATAAGGTCCACCACCCGAGTCAAATTATGTAAGTAGAAGGTGGGGTCGGGGTCGGAGCAGCTGGCGTTTATGATCGTTAAGGACCAACTGAGACCAGGGGTAACACAGTGGGGTTTGTTCTGATTCCGAAATTTGTCTCCTCAGATTGGTTTGAACGTTGGGCCAGCAGGGCAGCATGGAAGGCCAGGGCTCTCCCCCCTATTTTCGCAGACGTCTCAGGTGGAGGACTCCTTGCCCGAAACGTCCCAGGATGCACAGTGGGCGGCATTTTTCATGATGGCCAAGACCAAGGGATTGGCAAGGGCCACGGCTCTCTTGAAGGCGGGGGATCCGGAGGATTCGGGGATTGTCGGCGACGCCCCTATCCCAGAGCAGGAGCACAGTTCGGAGGCAGGTCCGGCTAGGCCCAAGCGGATGCGCAAGCCTACGAGCAAGGACTTCCCGGCAGAGCCGCCACCCCCCAAGACCAGGGCACCGCCTGCACCTAAGGATGCCGGTTCCCAGCTGAACTCTTCCCCGCCCGTGGGGCCGGCTACCTCTCCAGACAGTTCGGCGGTCACAGGGAAATTCGCCACCCAGGAAGACCTGGGTAAGATCTTGGACACGATGAGGGAATTTATGGCGGAGGTCAGAGCAGGTCAACCTGGGCCCAGCTCACCGCCGGTGGGGGGCAAGACAGGCTTGGGGGAAGGAGGGGCGCAAGCGGCGACGGCCGCGTGGGGAAGCCATGTGAGCGATCAACAGGCACAACGTGGGGTCCCTGCCGTGGCTGCGCTGGTGTTAGCGGGGGTGACCAAACAAGTTTTTTCCAAGTCAGATATTGCATCGGTGGAGGAAGCGATTGCGCACACGACAGTCACCCAGCCCCTCTTGAAGAGAGCAAGCGCAGGGACGGTGGCGGGCACGCCGGCCGCCGGGGTGGTGTCTCCTCCTGCCACCAGCGCTGCTAGTGGTAGTCCCCCTTCCGTAACAAGAGAACTCACAGCTGGAGCACAAACTTCTCCGGTGCCCGCTATTGTAACTCCCCCTCAGTTGTGCACGCCTCCCGCGCCTATATAGTTGATTACCGCAGCTCCGCTGCTATCTGGCCGCTGCTCCCTGGCTTGGCAGGTGCCCCAGGCGGCCAAGGAAGCCATATGGAGGCGCGAACTGATAGACATTTTCTCTCTGCTGTTGCTCGGACAGGATGGCATAGATGCCAGGAAAGCTGGGGGAAAGGAGGAGGACAAAAAAGTAAAGTTTCAGGCCTGGCCTGAGAAGAGCATAGAAAATTGGCTGGAAGCGTTCTCTATCTTGTCTGCTGTCATTCTAGAAAAACAACCTGAGGTAGGGCAAGGGCTCTTGCAATATGGCAGGTTAATCCACAACGAGGCGATGAAGTGGGGGGGAAGTGGATGGCTGAACTATGACAGGGAGTTCAGGAAGAAGATGTCCGTGTGTCCGGAGATGGCGTGGGACCAGAAGGAGGTCCAGCTATGGTTAGACCACATGGGTTCTCGCGCTCAGCAGAGCACAGGGACACTGGGCAAGGCACAGGCAGGGCGGGGGACGGGCAAAGGCTCTTATCTGTGGGAGTCGCATGGATTTAAACAGACATTTCGGGGGGGTTTCAGAAGAGGTGGCCAGAGGGGGGACTTTAGGAGGTCTCCCCCAGGGACATGCCGCTTGTTCAACAAAGGTTCATGCTCGTGGGGCAAAACGTGCAAGTTCCTGCACGCATGCGACAGATGTGGGGGACCCCACCCTGCGGTCTCTTGTCACTCTCAACAGGAGCGACAGCCCGCCGGTAGAGGTGGTCAGGCTAGTTGAGTACAACGGCGCATCAAACCATCATGTCTCAACCCCCCCCCCTCCCAGTATCAGCACTTCCTTGTCACAGCGTCAGCATCTGGCAACACCAGCGATACCCCTACCCCCTCTGGATGTAGCCCCAGTTCCCATGCATGCAGTCAAGGGCCCCTCGCCAGTCAGCCTGGACAACCTCCTGCCTCTCCTCAGACAGTACCCTAACAAACAGGACGGCCTCTTGCTGCTGGGAGGTTTTAGCGAGGGCTTCAAGATTCCCTATGTGGGCCCGCTGGGAAGTCAGGAGGCCGACAACCTTAAGTCAACAAGGGAACATCCAGCAGTAGTCAGAGCCAAGGTGGAAAAGGAGAGGGTTCTAGGCAGGGTGGCGGGTCCTTTCCTGCGGCCCCCTCTGGACAACTTCGTTGTCTCTCCCCTGGGGGTGGTGCCCAAGAAGGAGCCAGGGTCGTTAAGACTAATCCATCACTTGTCTTACCCGGAAGGAAAATCGGTCAACCATGGGCTGGAGGAGGGATCCTGCTCTGTAACGTATTGTACTCTAGACGTAGCATTGGACCTAGTCAGGAGGGCGAGCAAAGGGGGCTTGGTTGGCAAAAGCAGACATCGAATCTGCTTTTCGCTTGCTACCAGTTCACCCGAGCAGCCAACACCTGCTGGGTTTCAGGCTGGAGGACAGGTACTTTTACGACAGATGCATGCCCATGTGTTGCGCGGTCTCCTGTGCCAATTTTGAGGCGTTCAGCACTTTTCTGCAGTGGGCCCTGCAAGCAAGCTACGGGGTGGCAGGCGTCACGCACTACCTCAACGACTTCCTTTTCATAGGGGGTGAGGGCACACAGGATTGCAGTGAGGCCCTGGAAAGCTTTGAAGAGTTGGCGTGTCATCTGGGTGTACTACTCGCGCCAGGGAAAATGGAGGGTCTGGCGCAGGTATTAACATTCTTGGGGATCCAACTCGACACCATAACGGGAGAGTCCAGGCTGCCAGCGGACAAGGTCCAGGACTTGGCACAGCAGATTCAGTCAGTCTTAGGTCAGGAAAAGGCATCCCTTGGTTGCATTCAAAGCCTTCTGGGTAAACTCAAATTCGCAGCCAGAGGAATACCAGCGGGGAGGGTGTTTGCGCGTAAGCTAGCCAGGGCAACGGCGAAGGTAAAGAAGAAGCACCACATGGTGAAGTTAAGCAAGGGAATGAAGGAAGACCTGTCCTTTGGGCAACGTTTCTGGCTACCTTCAACGGCTCAGTTATCTGGAGGGCACCCTGGGCGGGGAGCCCAGAACTGGCGCTATTTACAGACGCGGCAGGTAGAGAAGGTTTTGGGGTGATCCTAGACACGGAGTGGTGTGCGCAGAAATGGCCCAATGCTTGGCACAAAAAGAATATCACGGCCCGCATTACAGTCCTGGAGTTGTTCCCCATAGTGATAGCGTTCCACCTATGGCCGGCAGTGCTGAGAGCGAGGAGGGTGGTGTTCTGGTCGGACAACATGGCTGTTGTTCAGGCCATCAATGCACAGTCATCGACTTGTCCCCTGGTCTTGTGCCTGTTGAGGGATCTGGTGCGAGCTTGCCTGGTTAACAATGTCGAATGCAGGGCGCGACACATCCAAGGGGTGCAGAACATAGCAGCTGACGCTCTCTCTCGTTTTCAGTGGCGCCGGTTCCGGGAGGCGTGGCCGAGAGCGAGAGAGGAGATGACACCTTTTCCACCACACCTTTGGTTCCTTCTGAAGTGGAAAGGCGACTGAGGGGGCTGGGTGAACTTTCCCTGGCGCCAAGGACCAGTAAGCGTTATAGAGCGTGTGTGGCAAAATTTTGTACAGTGGCAGGTGCCTGGGAAGAAGGGAAGGCGTCACTAGAGAGCAGGGTGCAAAAGTTCGTTATATGGGCCAAAGACGAGGGGAAGAGCCACCCTTGGTTAGCGGGACATATGTCAGCAATAAGCCACCACGCAAAACTAAATGGGCAGGAGGATCCAACAAAATCTTTCTTAATCAGGGCAGCGCTTAAGGGCTGGGCCAGGTGCGAGCCATGTCCGCCAGACACTAGGTCCCCCATTGATTTTGAAACTCTGCAAGGGATGCTGGACTGGGTGCACAAGGCTACACATTCACCTTTGGAAGCGGCACTCTTTTCGGCCACTTTCAGCCTGGCCTTTTTTGGGGCACTCAGAGTAGGTGAGTTGGTGGCAAGGTCCAAGCAGG